>JAPXFY010000014.1:12047039-12049539 GCA_030674185.1 Monoplex corrugatus | reverse complement strand
ACATCACAGCCGCAGATACACAAGTCAAAACTGGAAGTTTTCAGTACCCACACTCTGAACATACTGAGTTACTGTTACCCTCCGTCCTAACAGCATGAAATGATATCCTGAAAATATACTGAGTTACTGCACCCACCGTCCTAACAACATGAAATGTGACCTCCACCACGAAATCAGTCTTAACTAGCATTTTGGTATTTTGAGATATACATATCACTGGAAAGTTTACATTCTGCTGATTATTTTGGTACTTGAATAAAGCTTGTACTCAAAAAAATGTAGAAGTTATGTATGTTTAAGTCATTAAGTTGTATGACGGCCATTTTGAGAAAACGGCCTCTGAAGTTTTTGTGTGCTCTTCTACACATTTTCTTTAAATTTCTTTATTTGGTGGCTTTGACCCAGTTTGTTTCTAATTTTCGCTGTCATTATCTCAAAGATGCACCAAAGAGCTTTCCATCAGTATATTACATGTGCGGGTACTGTACAGGTTACGGTTCGCAATAAGAGACAAAAATAGTACTTTTGGTAAGAAATTGCGGTTTTTCTGCTGCGATCAGTGCATTAAAATACCGATTTAAATTGATTAATAATATTTTTTCAAGAAAAAATTTGTGGGGGATAGATTGTAGTCTACAGAAATCAATTTTGAGAAAAAGTCAAAACACCCCAGATAGACCCCTTAGTCACCTTTTCAGCTCCTTGTGCTGTTCGACTGACTGCGAGTTAAGACAGAATTGGTGGTGGGAGGTCACAAATGGTATCCTGAAAATATACTGAGTTACTGTCACCCTCCGTCCTAACAGCATGAAATGGTGTCCTGTAACGAATGGAACACAAACCACTTCCAGTGACCATCCTGGAAGGAAGCGCGGATGGGAAAAGAGCAGGGACTCCCCGAGAAGAAAATGGACAGACGACAACGTATAGGACTGAAGAGGTGACAACATGGCTGGCGCGGCTTCTCATCATCATCATCATCATCATCGTCATCACCATCATCACCACAACCACCACCATCATCTCATCACGTGTCCTGCCGCATGGCGTTGGCGCGTCATGGCCCTCCACTCGAATCTATCCCTTGTCGCTACAAGTACATCTCCCACCCTCTCTGTCCTCAGCCACCCGCAAATCCGTCCAATATTTTCTCCCTGGGTCTACCTGGTGTTCTCTTTGCCCCCAGCTTCCTTGTTGTGATCAGTGCTCTGATTTCTCTTTCCTTAAAAATGTCCAGTAAATGCTTCTTGTCTTTTTGTAATCTTCTTTATTAATGATCTTCTTGTGTCTGTGTCCTTCAAGACTGTCTCGTTTGTTTTCTTTGCTGTTCATGGAACGCTCAACATTGTTCTTAGAAACCACACTTCAGTTGCCTCAATTTTATTCTGACTTTGCGTGGTGACTTTCCACGCCTCACAACTGTATAACAGTATCGGTTGTATCTAACACTCAAGAATTCACTTCCTGATGTTCATTGATAGGCATTTGTTGGCAAGAACGCTTTTCATCTTCTTGAATGCTGTTTTGGTTCGGCCGATTCTGCTGACTATTTCTGATGTGCATCTGCCGTCTGGTGGCATGTACAGATCACAAAATAGGACATAATGGAGACCATGGCCTGTCGACCTCTGGAAGGCAGACGTGATACTGACGACGATGAATGAAATGGAGAAGCCCCCCTAAACTCTTTACACTCTAACCAGAAAAAAACACGAAAGAAGACTACGAACGCGTATTTAATACAAAGACAAGACAGGCGCAAATTTTCGGCCAACTGGCCTTTGTCAAGCGTAGATTACAAACAAACACACACTGATACAAAAATTTTGAGAAAAAGACTGAAACTTCCCTGCTGCTGTGTTCAATGTGAGAACACATGGCCTTTGTAAGCGCAAGATTACAAACAACACAAACACTAGATACAAATGTATCTAGTGTTTGTAATTTTTACGCTTGACAAAGGCCAGTCGGCCGAAAATTTGCACCTGTCTTGTCTTGTTGTATTAAATACGCGTTCGTATTCTTCTTTCGTGTTTTTTCTGGTTCCTGTTTGCTTGAACGCGGGCAGTCACACTTGTTTTTGGGTTTCCTTACACTCTAATCCAGGGGGGGGGGGGGGGGGGGGGGGGGGGGGGGAGGAGAAAGAGAGAGAAAGAGAGAGAGAGAAAGACAGAAAAGATCGTTTTGTGTTGTGTGCGTGTGTGTTTCTGTTGTGTGTTGTGTGTGTGTGTGTGTGTTGTGAGAGAGAGGGAGAGAGAGAGAGAGAGAGAGAGAGAGAGAGAGAGAAACGAAATGGTTTATTGCATTGATATTTTGTCCTGTGGGAGAGAGAGAGAGAGAGAGAGAGAGAGAGAGAGAGAGAGGAGAGAGAGAGAGGAGAGAGAGAGAGAGAGAGGAGAGAGAGAGAGAGAGAGAGAGAAGAGAGAGAGAGAGAGAGAGGGGAAGAGAGAGAGAGGAGAGAAGAAAGAAAGAGAGAGACAGAGACGGAGAGGCGTATCCA
>JAPXFY010000014.1:12039539-12042039 GCA_030674185.1 Monoplex corrugatus | reverse complement strand
AAAAAGAAAGAAAGAAAAACAAAAACAAACGAAAATTAAGCACACATATCAATGCATTCGCGCACATAACCTAAAGAGATGACCCTGGCGTTGACCATTCCGTCCAATTTACCACACTGGGGATTTAAAAAATACACCTGAATACAAATTTAAGCACACCTAAGGACACCAAAACATACGTAAAAACGGGCATAAATTACCTAAAATTGCTTCCGCATATCTCACCTCCTTAGAGCCAAAAATGCACTTAATGCATGTACCCAATTATCAATCCTAAGAAAAGTACGTAAGATTTTATCGAACGCATACAGGTGAATGGACCAGCAAGGCAGAAAATGACAGGTAGAAATGACAGAAAGCAAAAGAACAAGGGAGAAACAAACAGAGTGACAGAAAAGAGGACATTTCAGCACAGATTTTCAGAAGGTGGGGATACTATTTATACTGACAGAGTCCCCGCTATCCTCACGAGGGGTGTTAGCCCAACTGTCAATCTTTCGTTTGATGAAGAAGGCAAAGTTCTACAACACGTTCATTATTGAGGATTAGTTAGCAGATTGTAATTATGTAATAAATATTAAAGAAATTACTGATTGAAGAAATCGCTGAATTGTAGATAGTTGGAAGTGGACAAGCGAGCGCGCCTTGAGTCTGAGCTCAGGGGCAGAATATACATTAGTACACGAATATATAATTATTAGCAGCCTGCGGGCCCCAGTAGCTCAAATGGTTTGAGCGTCGGATTCACATACTAATGGTTGTGGGTTCGAATCCCGGGGTGCGCTACATTAAACCTGGCCATCTCACTGTCCCATCTTAACATTATTGTTGTTCTGGTGGTGTAAGTATAGGATTAGTTAAGTCCTCCTTCCCCCACTTCCCTGGGATGGTTATCCTCGTCGGTCATAATAACCTGAGGTGCGTGTCGACGTAAATACTGAACCAAACCAAACCAACCATATTAGCAGCCAGGACGAACGATTTCTAGGTACCTTACCAATAGTTGGACACGTGACCAATCCCCGGCCTCTCTTTGGCTGGTGTCAGAAAAATCGGGCGGAGCCTCGAGCTGCTGCCCGTGGGAAAAAAGGAGCAGAAAATCGGGTAGTTAGGCAGTCGAATCGAGTCGAGTCCTGGGTCCCGAGGCAGACAGGACCTAAGGCTAACACCACCAGAATGATGGAAACATTAAGATGGGCAGACAGGACCTAAGGCTAACACCACCAGAATAATGGAAACATTAAGATGGGCAGACAGGACCTAAGGCTAACACCACCAGAATGATGGAAACATTAAGATGGACAGACAGGACCTAAGGCTAACACCACCAGAATGATGGAAACATTAACATGAGCAGACAGGACCTAAGGCTAACACCACCAGAATGATGGAAACATTAAGATGGGCAGACAGGACCTAAGGCTAACACCACCAGAATGATGGAAACATTAAGATGGACAGACAGGACCTAAGGCTAACACCACCAGAATGACGGAAACATTAAGATGGGCAGACAGGACCTAAGGCTAACACCACCAGAATGATGGAAACATTAACATGAGCAGACAGGACCTAAGGCTAACACCACCAGAATGATGGAAACATTAAGATGAGCAGACAGGACCTAAGGCTAACACCACCAGAATGATGGAAACATTAAGATGGGCAGACAGGACCTAAGGCTAACACCACCAGAATGATGGAAACATTAAGATGGGCAGACAGGACCTAAGGCTAACACCACCAGAATGATGGAAACATTAAGATGGGCAGACAGGACCTAAGGCTAACACCACCAGAATGATGGAAACATTAAGATGAGCAGACAGGACCTATGGCTGACACCACCAGAATGATGGAAACACCACCAGAATGATGGAAACATCAACATGGGCAGGCAGAACATAAGGCTGACACCACCAGAATGATGGAAACACCACCAGAATGATGGAAACATCAACATGGGCAGGCAGAACATAAGGCTGACACCACCAGAATGATGGAAACACCACCAGAATGATGGAAACATTAAGATGGGCAGACAGGACCTATGGCTGACACCACCAGAATGATGGAAACACCACCAGATGGTAACACCACCAAAATGATGGAAACATTAAGATGGGCAGACAGCCTTGAGTAATCCATGCATCATAATTCGTCGAGAGAATTTTTTTCTTTTTAATCAATTCTGCGTTTTAAGGCGTTTATTCTGTAGTCAGTGAACTTAAAAACCGTTCGCTGATCCGTTTGTCGCAAGCTGGTAATACTTTGCGTTACACGAAAACTCTGCACCGAGACATGTTTTGCAGAGCTTGAAGGCTACCACGTCAAGATAGCCGCCTGCCCTACTTTTTCCCCTGTCGACATCGACAACATGCATGGCCTTATCGGCCCCTCGACACCCAGTCATAAAAATAGCATGTCTCCTCCTCCCTTGCACGCTCTCACCCTCTCCCCCACCCCACACTATCTCATTGCTCTCCGCCCCACACTTTTT
>JAPXFY010000014.1:12032039-12034539 GCA_030674185.1 Monoplex corrugatus | reverse complement strand
GACGGGAGTGGAAAAGAACACAGCCTAAGAATGAATGATGCAATCGCTGTCGTAAAGAGGGTATATGGGCGTGTGAACGGTCCTGCCCGGTTCCCCAAATAGTGTCATAATGCCACCTTTGTTCCCACCCCACCTCCCCCACCCGACAATCCTATCAATGAATGAAACTGATGATCGAAGAATGAATGAATGAACAAAATGAGCAGCTGTATCGTGGCTAAACAATGAATGGACCATTTCCCCGTTTTTTTTATTAAATTTTTTTTTTTTTTTAAAACCTTCCATTTCTTTCTCTGTCGCAATAACGATATTCTTTTCTCGTTCAAATTCGTTTCGGCCTCCAACACGACACGCACACAACACGAGCATGCACGAGTGAATCCTCCACACGTGTACGATTGTTATTACGGCGACAGTAAAGGGCAAGCATTCATCGATCGCCGCGACACCGACTTTCGCAGAATGGTGATCAAGCATTGCAACATACCTAAACTGCCATACAGCCACACCTGCTACACACACAAATACATTCAAACGTCAAACTAGGGGTGAAAAAGGTTTATAATAAGTTTGTTATGTTTAATTATCGTGCGCCACGCTTTACTGTTACGATCGACACGATCTTTCGTGAGAAATTACAGTCTTCAGTGCAAAAATTACTATCAGTCTTCAGTGCAAAAATCACGATCAGTTTTCAGTGAGAAATTACGATCAATCTTCAGTAAAAAAAATTATTGTCTTCAGTGAGAAATTACGATCAACCTTCAGTAAAATATTACAATCTTCAGTGAGAAATTACAATCAATCTTCAGTGAGAAATACGATCAATCTTCGGTGAGAAAATAGTCAGTCTTCAGTGAGAAATTACAGTCGATCAATCTTCAATGAGAAATTACAGTCTTCAGTGAAAAATCACAATCAGTCTTCAGTGAGAAATTACAGTAAATCTACATTAAGAAATTACAGTCTTTAGTAAGAAATTACAATCAGTCTTCAGTCAGAAAGTGAGATCAGTCTTCAGTGAGAAATGGCAATCGATCTTCAGTGAGAAATTACAGTCATGAATCTTCAGTGAGAAATTACAATCAGTCTTCAGTGAGCAATTACAATCACTCAATCTTCAATGAGAAATTAAAATCAATCTTCAGTAAGAAATTACAATACATCTTCCGAGAGAAATTACAATCAATCTTCAGTGAGAAATTACAACCAATATTCAGTGAGAAATTACAATACATCTTCCGTGAGAAATTACAATCAGTCTTCAGGGAGAAACTACGATCAGTCTTCAGTGAAAAATTACAATCACTCAATCTTCAGTGAGAAATTAAAATCAATCTTCAGTAAGAAATTACAATACATCTTCCGAGAGAAATCACAATCAATCTTCAGTGAGAAATTAAAACCAATCTTCAGTGAGAAATTACAACCAATCTTCAGTGAGAAATTACAACAAATCTTCAGTGAGAAATTACAATCAATCTTCAGTAAGAAATTACAATCAATCTTCAGTAAGAAATTACAATCAATCTTCAGTGAGAAATTACAATACATCTTCCGTGAGAAATTACAGTCTTCAGTGAGAAATTACAATCAATCTGTCGTAGTGATTTTCTCGTGTTTCCTCGCAGTGTGCACTTCAGGCATCCATGTCAAAGTCTGCAGATCAAAATTGTTAGCAAACTGACAGGCACGTTGGCACCGTGGTACCCAGTGTCCTTTTATCCATCACTACTCTATGCAGGATGACAGACAGCCACCTTCTGAAGTTTGCTGAAGAGGGTTTCACTACGCTGGACAATTCCGTATGGGTCTCTCCCAAATCTACCTTACAGCAATTAATTAGCAGACACCTTGAGTCTGCGCAAAAACCGACGCGCTGGTAAAGTTTTGAAAAGGGAAGGGGAGGGGATTGAGAAGGGACTTATGAAACACTAAGCTGACACCACCAGAATGATGGAAACATTACAGTGGGCAGCAAGCAGGCCAGTTTCTAATGTTACGGGTTAGTTGGTAGAGTCATGGACTCAAGATCTGACATCTCGAGTTCAATCCCAGCCCGCAACATGTAAACGTGGCCTGTTCGCTGCCCATCTTAATGTTTCCATCATTCTGGTGGTGTCGGCTTCGTGTTTCATAAGTCCCTTCTCCCCTTTCCCCAGTGTCAGTGCATAGGGTTTTGTGCAGGCTCAGGAACTCTGTCAGTTAATTGCTGGCAGATTTGGGTGGAGCGCATATGGAGCCGGAGTTGTCTGAGCGCCATGAATCCCTCTTGAAATTCTTCTTTCGTGTTTTTTCTGGTTCATGTTCCCTTGAACGCGGGCAGTCACACTTGTTTTGAACTCCAATAATGTTACGGGTCGGGACTGAATTCGAGATCCTGATCAGTCAGACCTTGAGTTCACCACTCTATTAGAACAAAAACAAACAAACAAAACACAACAACAACAAAACTGCCTATGCAAAACCATGACCCACAGGATAATTGAACCCCTGAATC
>JAPXFY010000014.1:12019539-12027039 GCA_030674185.1 Monoplex corrugatus | reverse complement strand
ATCTTAATGTTTCCGTCACAACTCTACCACCTCACTCCCCTATCTTAATGTTTCCGTCAGAACTCTACCACCTCACTCCCTACTTAATGTTTCCTTCACAACTCTACCACCTCACTCCCCTATCTTAATGTTTCCGTCAAACTCTACCACCTCACTCCCTATCTTAATGTTTCCGTTCACAACTCTACCACCTCACTCCCCTATCTTAATGTTTCCGTCAAACTCTACCACCTCACTCCCCTACCTTAATGTTTCCGTCACAACTCTACCACCTCACTCCCCTATCTTAATGTTTCCGTCACAACTCTACCACCTCACTCCCCTATCTTAATGTTTCCGTCACAACTCTACCACCTCACTCCCCTATCTTAATGTTTCCGTCACAACTCTACCACCTCACTCACCTACCTTAATGTTTCCTTCACAACTCTACCACCTCACTCCCCTATCTTAATGTTTCCGTCACAACTCTACCACCTCACTCCCCTATCTTAATGTTTCGTCACAACTCTACCACCTCACTCCCCTATATTAATGTTTACGTCACAACTCTACCACCTCACTCCCCTATCTTAATGTTTCCGTCACAACTCTACCACCTCACTCACCTACCTTAATGTTTCCTTCACAACTCTACCACCTCACTCCCCTATCTTAATGTTTCCGTCACAACTCTACCACCTCACTCCCCTATCTTAATGTTTCCGTCACAACTCTACCACCTCACTCCCCTATATTAATGTTTACGTCACAACTCTACCACCTCACTCCCCTATCTTAATGTTTCCGTCACAACTCTACCACCTCACTCCCCTACCTTAATGTTTCCGTCAAAACTCTACCACCTCACTCCCCTATCTTAATGTTTCCGTCACAACTCTACCACCTCACTCCCCTATCTTAATGTTTCCGTCAAAACTCTACCACCTCACTCCCGTATGTTTCCATCATTCCGGTAGTGCCAACTTGAAAGAGTTTCACGGGTCCCTTCTCCCCTCCAACCTCCCCATTTCCAGACATTACCAGCGCATAGGGTTTTGCGCAGGCTGCAAACTGCTGGCAGATTTGTCTGGAGCGCATACGGAGTTGTCCGAGCGCGAGACATCTCTCTTGAACCAACTTCAGATTCCTCCCCAAGGATCCTAGGTTCTAATCAACAACCCACTGCTTGATCGTTCTGATATGGATTTTGACATGTGCGGTTTGGTCAGATGGGCAAGATGCCAGACTTCCATTCATACAGTCTGGGTTCGATCCTGCCTGGGTACGTCCCGGCTGGCAGGTAAAGGGTTCCTGAGTTTTGTTTTTTACCCCCTGATATTCCAGGTCAACATGTGTGCAGACCTGTTGATGCCTAAATCCCCTTCACGAAGAACATCAAGTATGCACGTTAAAGATTCTGCAAGTCCGGTAAGAGTTCGGTGGTTTATCAGCTCAGCATCATCATCATCATCATCATAATCGCCGTCATCATCATCATCACCATCATCAAGTGCCTTGCCACATGGCGCTGGCGATCATGGCCTTCCATCTGCTTGTATCCCTTGTTGCTGCAAGCACCTCTTCCACCCTCTCTGTTTTTAGCCACTCTGCAAGTCCATCCAACATCTTCTCCCTGGGTCTACCTGGTGCCCTCTTTCCCTCCAGCTTTCCTGTTGTGACCAGGTGCACCAGTTCCCCTTTCCTCATAAAATGGCCTATAAATTTTGCCTGTCTTTTCCTATATGCACACCCACCGAAGACGAAGTGTGGGCAAAACAGTGTGCGTATACGCATTTGAGAAAAAAACGGGACACTTAAAAAAATAAAGGAAAAAAGGGAGGGAGAGAGAGAGGGCGAGAAAGAAAGAAAGAACGAAAGAGAGAGAGAGAGAGAGAGAGGACGAGAGATAGATAGATAGATATAGAGAGAGAGAGAGTGAGAGCGAGAGTGAGAGAAAGAGACAGACAGAGAGAAAGAGAGGGAGAGAGAGAGAGAGAGAACGACAGAGAGACAGAAAAAGAGAGAGAGAGACAGACAGACGGATAGATAGATAGATAACAAGAGGAGAGAGAGAGAGAGAGAGAGAGAGAGAGAGAGAGAGACAGACAGAAGAAGAGAGAGAGAGAGAGAGAGAGACAGACAGAGCGACAGAGAGAGATGGGTTTTCCCCCAAACCTCAGGTTGGCCAGAACGCTGATACCATCAGAGACTATCGTGCCCTAGCAATGGCAGTGGAGGTGGGTATGTGGAGTACGACTGGGGGAGAAAAATTCTCTCCCTAACGCCAGGTGGACAATCTGGACCATCGATCAACATTGAGCTGAAAGTGGTTTAGGGGGGGGGGGGGGGGGGGGGAGAGAAACATACGGTACCCCTCCCCCAGGCCCTCCGAAGGTCCACGTGAAGCCCCTGGGAGGGAGGGATCGGAAATAAATCAACAAGAGTTTCGTGGCGTCATGTCAGAGAAGATTGTATGGCGTCACCGTCTTGTTAAGCTTTCTAATAAAACGCGCGAAAAACACGTCTGTGTGGCCGAGTCAACATAGCGGTGACAGGCGACTTGGGGTGTGGATTTACCACCGCTTTCGTGATGGGGTCCAAAAAGCAGAGAGACACTCGATACCCCAGCGCGCAATGTTCACAGCAAACAGCTTACTGCCTATTATACCCCCCCCCCCCCCCCCCCCCCCTGCATATAGTAGGGCTGCAACGAAGCTTCCCCGCTTCTGTCTGCTTTAGGTTATGCCTCTGTATGGTACCCCCTAAAGTGTATTTCAACCCTTTGACTCCCGCATCCTGTCCACCAGCATCCTGCATATGTCAACCATGCTCGCAAAGCGAAAACTTAACCCTTTCCCTTACCCTATCCATCCGCTTCCAGCCTTCATTTTCCGGCGCATGAGGAGAATTCCATGACCCTCTGACAGTCACGACCAGTCAACTGGGTAAAATGCCAGACTTCTAGTCAGGTCTGGGTTCCAATCTGCCTAGGTATCTCCCATCCAGTGAGATTTTCCTGATTTTCCCAGGTCAACATGGGTGGAGACATGTTAGTGCCTAAACCCCCTTCGTATACATGCACATGAACAACATCCAAATACATAGCAGGCCCAATAGTTCAGTTGGTTTGAGCGTCGGATTCACATGCTAATGGTTGCGGGGTGCGCTACATTAAAACTGGCCTTCTCACTGACCCATCTTAACATCACTGTTGTTCTGGTGGAGTCAGTATAGGATTAGATAAGTCCCCCTTCCCCACTTCCCTGGGATGGTTATCCCCGTCGGCCATCTATCCTGAGGTGGGTGTCGACGTAAAAACTGAACCAAACCAAACCAAACCAAATACATACATTAAAGATTCAGCAAACCACGTCAGTGGCTTTTGGTTTATGGAAACTGGAAAACACCCAGCATGCACATCTACCGAAGACGCAGTGTGCAGACTGTGCAGGAACATACCACCTGCACAGAGTGGGCAAAAACAACGTGCATACACACACACAAGAAAATTCGGAACGCGTAAAAAACAACCAAACAAACCGCCCCCCCCCCCCCCCCCACAAAAAAGAAAGCAACAAAACACAACAACAAAAATAAATACAAAAATAAAACACGGGGAGGTGGGGGGATCCTTAAGGCAAGGAGATAATTTACACAGAACCTCAAGAACAAGCCAGTGCACTGGTTTTCATAACTCATAATGATAAGACTCTCCCGAACACTACCAGGCGCAGACTGCAACAGTGACCACAGTCCTGTAATGGGAAGATTTAAGCTGAAACTAAAGAAAAGAAAACAGACCAAAAGTCACATCAAATCTATCGGATGGATGAGTAGGAATACTGGTCCTTTAATACGGGCTTCATGTAGGCTACAAGACCAATTCTGCAGGCGAACGTTCTTCCGCAGGCCCTCTAAGGGAAGGAATCTCGCGGTTTTGAGTTCTGCTTCTGACGGTCCTTCTTCTGCTGTTGAATAGCAGACGTTCTCCGCTGTTCAAACATGACTGTGCCTTGCTAGCACCACTGTTGTCAGCTTACTCCATGTTAACCCCTTGACTCCCGCACCCTGTCCACCAACCACAAAAACTTAAACCTTTTGACTCCCTCACCCTACCTACCAACTTCCTGCAGGAAGGTGGTGGATAGGATGAGGGAATCAATGGGTTAAATTCTTGCATTGCTAACAGGACTGGCAATGCAGGATGCTGGTGGATAAAGTGCGGGAGTCAAAGGGTTAACTCGAAACGCATGCTTATGGCGTTTGCTACGGTTATTTTAGACCCTTTTCCTTTATAAGGCATCTGCAGTGTTAGCGCATATGGGATTTTTCGGAGGCAGAAACGTCGTCTTGAAAAAAAAATGGGACTGAAGACTAGTGAGACGTTTCGGTCTTGGAGTCTGTTGTTGCCGCCCACGGACTGGACAACGCTACATACTGCGAGTGTTAGCGGAGTACTGAGGCGGGAAAACCAACAGTACTTACTCACCTTAGCAAGTGGAATTTGAAATTTGTTCAAGAGGAATTCGACACATGCAAACAGATCCCATAATTTATATCTTTCACTTCAATCTCGTTATCGTGACTTGGAAGACCCTTCAAACTTAAGCACCCCTTCGCCCCACGCCCATAAATATCAACAAAAGATAAAAGTATTGACGGGCACGCTGGTCACATAGGTGCACATCGGACTTCTAACCGAAGGTCGCGGGTTCAATCCGCCTAGACACTTCCACCTATGGGTAAAGCGTGGAGATTTTCCCAACTCCAGGTCAATCGTGGAGATTTTCCCACTCTCAGACATCGTGGAGATTTTCCCATCTCCCAGGTCAATCGTGGAGATTTTCCCATCTCCCAGACAATCGTGGAGATTTTCCCATCTCCAAAGACAATGTGGAGACTTTGCCTCTCCAGGTCAATCGTGGAGTTTTCCCATCCTAGGTCAATCGTGGAGATTTTCCATCTCCAAGTCAATCGTGAGATTTCCCATTCCTAGGTCAATCGTGGAGATTTCATCTCCAAGCAATCGGATTTCCCATCCTAGGTCAATCGTGGAGATTTTCCCATCTCCCAAGTCAATCGTGGAGATTTTCCATCTCCAGTCAATCGTGGAGATTCCATCTCCAGGTCAATCGTGGAGATTCCCATCTCCAAGGTCGATCGTGGAGATTTTCCCATCTCCAGGTCAATCGTGGAGATTTCCACTTCAAGACATTTTTCCATCTCCCAGTCATAGTGGAGATTTCCATTCCCAGGTCAATCGTGGGTTTTCCTCCCAGGTCTATCGTGGGATTTTCCATCGCCAGTCATTAGTATGCAATCTGAAAATACCCCATCATTCATATATAGAGTCTAGCACTGTCCTCCAAACTTATCTGAAGTCACTGTGTTAACAAGAAACACCACGAGGGTACGGATGGGACCCAGAGCACCAATGCCTCGCCACTCTCCGGACACTCACTTCCCAAGCTCCCGACGCCAATCGACAGTCATTTCTTCGGGCAAAGGGGTGGGGGTGGGGGGTTGTCCATGCGTTGCATAACCCATTCGGACCCAGTCATCGGTCACCTTGTTTACAAACCGAATGGCAAGGTAGGGAGATGACAAACCCCGGACATAGCCACACAACGCGCATCAACCAGGTCCAGCCTAGTTTCTGGACCAAGAGAGAATGGAAGATCCATCTCTCTCTCTCGCCCCACTCTGGTCTTCATCTCTCTTTCGGGCAGCCCGCCCTGCCACCAGCTCGCATAGCTGTCAGCTCCTTTCCCCTTACTATAGTCTCGACACTTAGCAATCGGAAGCTCCGAAAAAAGCAGCATCTTGCTTTGTCAACCATGCTATGCGTTCCCAGAATGTATTTGCCTGTAACATCCTTCCCAGACTTTTACCTGAACGTCATTTCGTCCATGAATAAGCCCTTGACTCCCGCACCTGTCCACCACCGTCCTGCATTTTTCAACCACGCTAGCAAAGCAAAACTTAACCCTTTGACTCCCTCACCTATCCACCCTCATAACTGGTCAGGGTGAGGAATCAAAGGGTTACATTTTTTAGGTCGGTGGATAGGATGCGGGAGTCAAAGGATTAACTCTTAAGGCACAGCAAGGCCCCCGACAAGCGTAACGGATTATTCGATAGTGTAACTGTGTATGTCTACCCGCTTCGTCTGATGAGTTGGGGGAGGAAAGAGTTAGTAGCATACCACCAATAAACTAAACGTACGGCAAGAGGTTAATTTGTGCTGTTTGGGTGAATTGGTCATTATGTATGGCTTCAGTCGTTATTCTCAACGGGTTTCTACAACTAAGAGTTGTGTAGTGGGTGTTGTGTGTGTGTGTGTGTGTGTGTGTGTGTGTGTGTGTGTGTGGGTGTGTGTGTGTGTGTGTTGTGGTGTGTGTGTGTGTGTGTATGGTGTGTGTGTGTGTGTGTAGTGTGTGTGTGGTTGTGTTGTATGTGTGTGTGTGTTGTGTGTCGGTGTGTGTGTGTGGTGTGGGTGTGTGTGTGTGATGTGCCCAAGTGTGTGCGTTGCGTCGTGTTGTGTGTGTGTGTGTCACGGTTGTGTGTGTTGTGTGTGGTAAGTGTTGTGGTGTGTGCGCGTGGTGTTGTGTGTGTTGTGTTTGTGGTGTGTGTTGTGTGTGTGTGTTGTGTTGTGTGTGTGTGTGTGTGATGTGTGTTTTGGATGCAATGTGGTGTGTTGTCTAAGCAAAATAAAACATATGCATGCTACTGTTCAAATTATCGCAATTTTAATTCAATTTTATCTCTAAAAGAAAAATTAAATACAACACAACTGATGTCCAGAGCAAGGCACAATTCTTAAACATACGCAAATTAAAAACAAAACCATAAAAAAAAACACACACACCCAACACACACCCAACGCGGCAAACACACACACACAAAACACACACCACAGACAGACACCACAGACAGACAGACAGAGACAGGCAGCAGGACACACACACATACTCAAACCGCACACCCACACATTCGTACCCAGTCTCTCAGGTCAACACGTGTGCGAGTTAACGATGATATAGGATGATGATCAAGATGCTGCGGTGTTTAACCCTTTGACTCCCACACCCTATCCACCAACTGCAAAAAGTAACCCTTTGACTCCCTCACCCTATCCACCAGCTTCCTGCAGGACAACGCTGGATACTGGTGGACAGGGTGCGGGAGTCAAAGATTTAAGTTTTTGCTCTTGCTAGCATGGTTGACAACGCCGATACTGGTGGGCATGGCGCAGAGGTCAAAGGGTTAATCAAGGACGGAGACTGCGTGGACAGGGGGTGCATTCTACCTTCACTGTTCATACTTATTATATCCTGGCGTTAACCAGACCCGAGAGATACATACACTGCAGTGTTACTCTGGACCTTTGAGCAACACTTCAGTCAGAGACGCATCAGCAGAGTTGATGAGACTGGACTGTGCGGTCCCAGTCTTCCCTATGAGCCCACAGTACACTCAACTCTTGAGTTCCTTAAAAGCTGGTCAGGACCAAAGTAA
>JAPXFY010000014.1:12004539-12017039 GCA_030674185.1 Monoplex corrugatus | reverse complement strand
CACCACGCGTATTCATAAACCAAAAAACCTTTATGCATATTCATATACAAACACCTTTACGCACACTCACACACAAATGCCCCAACGCATAATCAATTACACATATACATGCCCATGTGTATACTCACACAGAAACGTTCGAACAAAAATTCACGCACAAACACCGAACGCACATTTACACAAAAACGCCCGTACACATATCCACACACATAATATGCCCGAATACACATTTCACACAGACAACTGTATCACATTTGCACACAAACGCCAGAACGTACACTCCACACACACACACTAACACGTAAATTCACACACAACTATCTGTTTTCATATCCATATACAAATGCCTGACGGACATTCACATACAAACACCCGTATTCATATTCACACACAAACACCAGAACGCGCAATCACACACAAACGACTATGGAGCAATTGTATGAACACAGCTCACCATCATCATCATCATCATCATCATCATCATCATCATCATCAAGTGCCTTGCCACATGGCGTTGGCGATCATGGCCTTCCATCTGTTTCTATCCCTTGTTGCCTCAAGCACCTCTTCTAACCTCTCTGTCTTCAGCCACTCTGCAAGTCCGTCCAATATCTTCTCCCTGGGTCTACCTGGAGCTCTCTTTCCCTCCAGCTTTGCTGTTGTGACCAGGTGCTCCAATTCCCCTTTCTCATAAAATGGCCTATAAACACAGCTGCGTAAGCAAAACGAGTACCCCACCTGCATCAGCAGTTTCACATCCCCCCCTCCTTCCACACGGACACACACACACACACACCACATCACTCTGCATCTGACACAAACGTTCATACACCACACTACACTACACCACATCAAACACACACACACACACACACACACACACACACTACAAGGACGCGCACTCTTATGGCTATATACTATAATAAAAGAGGGATTATCATTTGACAAATTGTCAAATACAGCAGAAAAGGTCATCATCATCATCATCACGTGCCCTGCTGCATGGTGTTGACGATCATGGCCCTCCACACCAATCTATCTTTTATCGCTGCAAGTACATCTCCTACCCTTTGTCCCCATCCACTTTGCAAAACTGTCCAACACTTTAGGTTCACCTGGTGCTCTTTTTGTTCACTAGCTTTCCCGTTGTGACAAGGTGCTCAAATTCCTCTTGCCTTATAAAATCTATGAATGTTGCTTATCTTTTCCTAATCTTCTTCATTAATGTTCTTTTTGTGTTCGTTTTCTTCAAGACTGTCTTATTTATTTTCTTTGCTGTCCATGGAACTCTCAACAAATAATAATAATAATAATTACAATATCTATATAGCGCAAAATCTTGATAAAATCAAATCTAAGCGCTGAACAGACAACCACGCACGCACGACACACGCACGCACGCACGCACAACACACACACACACACACACGCACACACACACACACGCATGGCTATAAATGGGGAGAAAGAATAAAAGCAATGGAAAATTATAGAGAGCATATTATATACAATTATATATTACGATGTGATTCCCCTCCGAGTGGAGACAGGCTGCAGAGGGGTTGAGTGAGGTCAGGATTTTATGCAGAGGAGAAAAGGTGAGTTTTGAGAGCGGACTTGAAGGAGACAAAAGTAGGTTGCTGACGGACTGAGAGAGGAAGTTTGTTCCAGGAGAGTGGACCAGAAACAGAGAAGGCTCGTGGACCATAGTATTGAGCTTAGTGCGTGGAAAGCGAAAAGTCAGAGGATCGGAGGCAGAGCGGAGGGTACGTGAGGGAACATAGATCTCAAGTAGGCTTGACAGGTAATCGGGGGCTGCGTTATTGAGGCTTTTGTAGCACATGGTGTCTAGTTTGTACTGTATGCGCTTTGATACAGGGAGCCAGTGAAGTTGTGCCAGGAGAGGAGATATGTGGTCAGCATTTTTCTTTTTGAGTACAAATCCCCTTAGAAACCATATTTCAATGTTTCAGCTGCCTCAATCTTGTTTTGACTTTGTTGATTGCGCAGGCTTCGCATCCGTGTACAGTACTGGTTCTGTATAACAAGTGAAGGAAGAACTCTCTTCCTAATGTCGGCATATGTTGGTAAGAACGCTTTTCATGTTTTGAAACAATTTTTTTTTTAGCCTTGTCAATTCTGCTGGATGTTTCTTAATGTGTATCTGCCGTCTGACGAGATGATTGTTCCCAGATATTCACATATCCACATTGTTCTTCTGCTATTTCTATTTTGATTCTATTCCTAATTATTCACCGTAATTCTTCACAGAACTATTGTCACATGACTCATTAAGCGGACTGTACGATGGAGTTTCGTATTCTATAGCCCCTGCTTTCTTTGGAAGTGCAATGAAAACAGACTGACGTATCTGTAGAGATTCTTCCGGTGTCATAAATTTTATTTAGGAGCTGTCACTATTAAATACCAAATTCATCTACATGTAGAGCCTCAATCATTTCCATAGTAATATGTCTGGTCATGGGGCTTTTCCCTTGTTTATAGCCTCAATCATTTCCATAGTAACACTGTCTGGTCATGGAGTTTTTCCTTTGTTTATAGGCCCCAATCATTTCCACAGTAATATTGTCTGGTCATGGGGCTTTTCCCTTGTTTATAGGCCTCAATCATTTCCATAGTAAATGTCTGGTCATGGGGTTTTTCCTTTGTTTATAAGGCCTCAATCATTTCCACAGTAATATTGTCTGGTCATGGGGCTTTTCCTTGTTTATAGGCCTCAATCATTTCCATCGTAATATTGTCTGGTCTGGGGCTTTTCCCTTGTTTACAGACCTTCAATCATTTCACAGTAATTATTGTTGGTCCTGGGGCTTTTCCCTTGTTTGTAGGCCTCATCATTTCCATAGTCAAACGGGTCTGGTCATGGGGCTTTTCCTATGTTTATAGGCTCAATCATTTCCATAGTATATTGTCTGGTCATGGGTTTTCCTCGTTTATAGGCCTCATCATTTCCACAGTAATATTGTTGGTCATGGGGCTTTTCCTTGTTTATAGGCCTCAATCATTTCATAGTCAACTGTTGGTATGGGCTTTGCCTGTGTTTATAGGCCTAATCATTTCACAGTATATGTCTGGTCTGGGGCTTTCCCTTTTGAATCTTTTTCATCGCCATTCAACTTATCTGTCATTACTTGTGTCCTTCAAAGTGCTTTCTATGATGTGTTCCTTCCATCTGCCATCGTCGAAGGTCTGTCATTTTCTCCGACATGTCTCATTTTTCTACCAATTCCATCAACGGAAAGCTAAAGTACATATTCAGTATGCGAAACCAAACCTCTCCACACTCGGTACTGGTCACGCGCATGAGAGCTTGCGTGTACACAAACCATACACATTACACCAAACAAATACACGATGGAGAGAGAGGTGGGGGAGGAGAGAGAGGGGGGGGAGAGAGAGAGGGGGGGGAGAGAGAGAAACACGCAGAGACAGAAAGAGGCAGACGAAGAGAGAGAGAGAGAGAGAGAAGAGAGAGAGGGAGAGAGAGAGAGGAGAGAGGAGAGAGAGAGAGAGAGAGAGAGAGAGAGAGAGAGAAAACACGCAGAGAAGAGAGAAAGAGAGAGGCAGATACAGACAGAGAGAAAGAGAGAGGAGCAGCAGACAAAGATCAACGAAGAAGAAGAAAGACACAAAAGAGAAAAAATCGACAGAGAACAGGAGAGAGAGCGGGAACAAAAATACAATAACAAACAAATAACGATGAGAGAGAGAGTGGGAGAGAGAGAGAGAGAGGGGGGGAGAGAAGAAACACGCAGAGACAGAAAGAGAGAGGCAGAAGAGAGAGAGAGAGAGAGAGAGAGACGAGAGAGAGAGAGAGAGAGACAGAGAGAGAGAGGAAAGACCAGAGAGAGAGAAAAGACAGAAGACGAGAAAGACCGAGAGAAATAGAGAAGAGAGAGAGAGCAAGAGAGACAGGAAGACAAAGAGAAGAAGAGAGAAAGACCGAGAGAGAGAGATGAGAGAAGACAAGAGAGAGAGAATTGAGACAACAGAAAGACAGAGAGAGAGAGACAGACAGACAGCACAGACAGACAGAGGAGAGAGAGAGAGAGAGACACGACAGACAGAGATACAGAGAGAGAGAGACGTACCTGAACAGGTATGCTCACAATGAAAACAGCTGCTGTCATCACCATCCGAGCCAATGCATTCCCTCCTTCTCCCCCGACCCCGCCCCCCCCCCCCCCCAACACACGCATACACAAACTGCGGTATTGACCTACATCTGTCCAATATTGCCACCGACCCTACAAGCTGTTTGCGGCCGCAGACCTTTTAAAGGTCTGTGCTTGCGGCTCCATTTATTTATGCTTCTGTCAGCATAAATGTAAAGGACAGCCACACGTTTCGCGAGCGTACAGGACACGGACACAGACAGTCACACACACACACACGCAGTCACACACACAGATACACTCAGGGTCACCACTCATCCAGACTAATGTGTTGTATTTATTTTTACACATACACACACACACAACATTCACACACACACACTCAGGGTCACCACTCATCCAGACTAATGTCCTGTTGTGTTCATTTTTACACACACACACACATACACACGCACACGTACACACACACACACACACTCAGGGTCACCACTCATCCAGACTAATGTCGTGTTGTGTTCATTTTTACACAGACAAAACACACACACACACATTCACACTCTCGTCCTTTCTTTTTCTTTTCTTTCCATTTCTATTCATTCTCTCTCTGTCTGTCTGTCTCTCTCTCGCTCTATATCCTTCACAGAAACATACACACAAAAACAGACACCATATGTTTTCTTGTAACTTGTTTATATAAATGCTCTGTCTCTGTCTGTCTGTCTGTCTGTTTCTCTCTCGTACACACGCACGCGCACCAGTGTGCACATGCACACAAACACACACTAACCGTGAATCACCCGTCCGCCCACTCGCTAGGTACACGACAGACTGACAACTTAACGACACTTGTCTGCCATCCACAAGTCCACTGAAAATGACATGATACTGAGACAAATATGCAGAGGGAGGGAGCGAGGAGGGAGGAGCGAAGAGAGAGGGGAAGAGAGAAGAGAGAGAGAGAGAGAAGGAAAGGAACAGACAGAGAGAGAGAGAAGAGAAAACGAGACGAGAGAAGGAGAAAAAGAGGAAGAACGAGAGAGAGAGAGAGAAGACGAGAAGAGAGAGGAGAGAGAGAGAAGAAGAGAAGAGAGAGAGAGAGAGAGACGAGAGAGAAGAACGGAAGAGAGAGAGAGAGACAGACGAGGAAGAGAGAAGAGAGAAGAGAGAGAGGACAGAGAGAAGAGAGGAGAAGAGAGAGAAGAGAACGAGACAGAGAGAAGAGAGAGAGAAGAGACAGAGAGAGAAAGAACGAGAGAGGAGAGAGAAGAACGAGACAGAAGAGAGAGAGAGAGAGAGAAGAGAGAAGAGAGAGAGAGAGAGAGAGAGAGAGAAGAAAAGACGAGAGAGAGAGAGAGAGAAGGAAGAGAAAAAGAGAGAGAGAGAGAGAGAGAAGAACGAGAAGAGAGGAGAAGAGAGGAGAGAGAGAGAGAGAGAGAGAAGAGAGACAGAGAGAGAGAGGAGAGAGGAGAAGAAGAAGAGAGAGAAGAGAGAGAGAGAGAAGAGACGAGAGAGAGAGGAAGAAGGGAGAGAGAGAGAGAGAGAAGAGAAGAGAGGAGAGAGAGAAGAGGAGAGAGAGAGAGAAGAGAGAGAGAGAGAAGGAAAGAAAGAGAAGAGGGAAGAGACGAGGAGAGAGAGAGAGAGAACAGAAAGAAGAGAGAGAGAGAGAAGAGAGAAGAAGAGAGAGAGAGAGAGAGGAGAGAGAGGGGACAAGAGAAACAGAAGAGGACAGAGAGAGAATTAAAGAGAGAAAGACAGAGGAACGAACGACACAGAGAGAGCGAAAGAGGGGAACGACAGAGGAACATAAGAGAAGAGAGAGAAGGAGAGAGAAGAGAGAGAGAGAGAGAGAGAGAGAGAGAAGAGAAGAGAGACAAGAGAGACAGAGAGAGATTAAAGAGAGAAAGACAGAGGAACGAACGACACAGAGAGAGGGAAGAGGGGAACGACAGAGGAACATAAGAGAAGAGAGAAGAGAAAGAGAGAGAGAGAGAGAGAGAGAGAGAGACAGAGGAACAAGACGGAGAGTGGGTAAGAGGAACGGGAGAGAGAGAGACAAGAGAAACGAACGAGAAGACAGAAGGAAAGAGAGAGAGAGAGAGAGGAGAGAGAGAAGAGAGAGAGAGAGAAACGAGAGAGACGAGAGAGAAGCAAGAGAAAAGAGAGACGAGAGAGATAAAGAGAGAAGACAGAGGAACGAACGAACAGAGAGAGAGGGGAAAGAGGAAACGAGAGAGAACAAGAGAAACAAGAGAGAGAGAGAGATTAAAGAGAGAAAGACAGAGGAACGAACGACACAGAGAGAGGAAAGAGGTGAACGACAGAGGAACATAAGAGAGAGAGAGAGAGAGAGAGAGAGAGAGGAGAGAGAGAGAGAGAGAGAGAGGAAGAGACAGAGAGAGAGAAAAGAGAGAAGACAGAGGAACAACGTGGAGGGGGAGGTGTAAGACAGAGACATAGAGAGAGAGAGAGAGAGAGAGAGAGAGAGAGAGAGAGAGAGAGCAGAGAGAGAGAGACAGAGGAACGAACGAGATAGACAGGAGAGAAGAGAGAGAGAGAGAGAGAGAAAAGAGAGAGAGAGAGGGGAAGAGAGAATGACAAATAGACAGACAGACAGACAGATAGGGGAGGGGCCGAGCCATATCTGCTCCGTGTGTGTTGAGTAAACAGTGACCGATAAAAAGTACAGGAATCGTGGAAGAACTTGTATAACTGGGTTCATCAGTACACACACACATACAGAGTGACTGAGAGAGTGAGAAAGAGAAAGAGAACACAAAGAAAGAGAGAGAGAGAGAGAGAGAGAGAGAAGAAGAAGAAGAAGAAAAAGAAGACGAAGAAGAAGAAGAAGTAGAAGAGAGAAGAGAGAGAAGAGAGAAGAAGAGAAGAGAAGAGAGAGAGAGAGAGAAGAAGAGAGAGAGAGAGAGAGAGAGAACAGACCGAATCAGAGATAGATAGATAGATAGACAGATAGAAGATAGAGATAGAGAGAGAGAGAGAGGAGACAGAGAGAGAGAGAGAGACAGAGAGATACAGAGAGAGAGAGCAGAGAGACAGAGAGGGGACACAGAGAGAGATGAAATAATTATCTGTGCAGACGTGTGCGTTGTTTGATGTGTGGGCACGAGCGTGCACGTGAGCAGCCACACACACACACACACACACCACCACCACACACACACACACACACACACAAAATAACAGACAAGGCAGACCCAAACACACAACAGACAAAGAAAGATGAGTCAAAATACTCACAGCAGTGGCGGGGAATCCGGTCCTCTCCTTTCAAAAGCCTTTACAGCCAGCACAGCAAGAAACTAAACCAAAACACGAACCGATCTCTTTCTTTTTTTTTTTTTTTATTATTCCTCCTCCTCGTTTTCTTTCCTCTCTCTCTCTGTCTCTGTCGTAGTTCACACGCCTTGGCCTGAATGAATCACTGAATCTCTCAACTCTCTCTCTGTGTTCCAATACAAGAAACTGAGCCAACACACACACACACACACACACACACACACACACACACACAACACACACACACACACACACACACAAACTCAAACACACACACACACTAATACACACAAACACATTAATACAGACACACACACAAACAAACAAACAACACACACACACACACACACACAAGCAATTCCTACCGAGATACGAGACACAGGCCAGAAGACACTCACTCACTCACACCGACCAACACCAGTCATCGGTCCATCTGAGTTCAATCAATTGACTGACTGACTGACAGACAGACAGACAGACAGACCGGACTAACAACTTACTAACTCGCAGTGCTCCAACAACAACCTCCCCCAAAAACAACCCGACACCTCCAAAGCTGCCGGACGGTGTGAGGATAGTAGGTACCACAAGGAACGCGTGTACACACACACGCGCATACGCACTCACGCACGCACACACACACACGCGCGCGCGCGGCCTCGCGCACTCAAGACTACTACGCTACAACAACTACTACAATCAGCGTAGGAACAGCTAGCTAAGCAGCCACCGTCGGCCTCGCGCTTGCCGCAACACTACTGCCACCAACGGACTCCGTCATGCATCGCTCTGTGTTGTCTGAGTGAGGGAGTTGAGCCTCGGGAGAAACACACACACACACCACACTTCACAGAGAGAAAGAGAGAAAGAGAGAGAGAAAGAGAGAGAGAGAGAGAGAGGTGGCAAGACAGGGGACTTGCACAGATCTCTCTCCCTCGTTCCCCCCCCCCTCTCTCTCTCTCACTTCTCTTTCTCCTCCTGCGGAATGCACCGCCTCTATCCTCCTTCCGTTTTCCTCCTCCGTCCCTCACCCCCTTCCCTCTCTGTCTACCTCGTGGCCCAGCAGCAGCGAGGAGATCCCTTCATTGTCAGCTGAGAGGGAGCGAGAGAGAGAGAGAGAGAGAGAGAGAGAGAGAGAGAGAGAGAGAGAGAAGAGAGACAGAGAGAAAGTGGGTGTGTGGGTGAGAGAGAGAGAGAGAGAAAGAGAGAGAGAGAGAGAGAGCGAGAGAGAGAACGTCTGTGGGTGAGAGAGAGAGAGAGAAGACAAAAAGTGGGTGAGAGAGAGAGAGAGAGAGAGAAGAGAGAGAGAGAGAGAAAGAAAAAAAAAGAGATGAGTGTGTGTGTTTGTGTGTGCGCGTGAGCGTACCTGCTTGAGCGAAAGAGACAGAGAGAATGAGAGAGAGAAAGAGAGAGGGAGGGAGAGAGAGGAAAACTGCTGTGTCAAAAGTTGTGTGTGTGTGTGTGTGTGTGTGTGTGTGTGTGTGTGTGTGTGTGTGTGTGTGTGTGTGTGTGTGTGTGTGTGTGTCCTGTTAGCTTTCTAGGACACTGCTGGAGAGTGGGACAGCAGAGACAAGATTCTTTCTCTCCCTGCTTGAACTCTCGGTCACAGACACACAAACTCTGTCTCTTCACACACGCACACGCACACACACATACACATCCAAGTACAATCTCTCCCTGATCTCCCCCCTCACACACACATACACACACACATACACACCAAGTAGAGGTACACAGACAAGCGACCTACGAAGCCAAAGTAGTGAACTTTAGCGTGGACTCGCCATTTTTGGCAACTTAGAAATAAGACAGCTAGATATACAGATAAACGGGGGGGGGGGGGGGGGGGGGGGAGAGACAGAGAGAGAGAGGGGGAGCGAGAGAAAGAGAGAGCGAGAGAGAAAGAGAAGAGAGACGAGAAGAGCGAGAGAGAGAGAGGGAGAGCGAGACAGAAAGAGAGAGCGAGCAGAAAGAGGAGAGAGCGAGAGAGAGGAGACAGAAAGAGAGAGCGAGAGAGAGAGAGAGAGAGAGAGAGAGAGGAGAGAGAAGAGAGAGAGAGAGGAGAGAGAGAGGAGAGAGAGAGAGAGAGACAGAGAAGAGAGACAAACAGACAGAGCAGCAGAGAAAGTACAGGTAGGTAGGTCAGGAAACAAACTTAAAACATTACGGATATTATTACATACATATCTGCCGTTGCTAATCTACTTAGACCAAGTCTGAAAAAAGAGTTCACGGTAAAGTAGGTTCCTTTTTCACGCATTGACTCCTGCACCCTATGCACCACAGCATCCTGCATGGTCAACCATGTTAGGCAAAACAAAAACTTAACCCTTTGACTCCCTCACCCAATCCACCAGCTTCCTTCAGAAAGCTGGTGGATAGAGTGAAGGAGTCAAAGGGTTAATTTTTCTGCAATTGATGGGTAGGGTGCGGGAGTCAAAGATTAAGCGAAACGCTGGCTTTGTCGAGCTACCATGCCATTTTCTTAGCGTCAGTTGCGCACTTCAAGGGAAGTAATTCACAACAAAAGAGGATACTGCAAACAAATCACAAGACAGCCAAACCGTTCTATAATTCCCATCTTTTGTTGTTGTAGTTGTTGTTGTTTTGATGAGAAAATTACTGAAAAATTCGTTTCCAATACAAGCATTATTTTCTCAGTGCAAATCTCCGAGCAGATGAGAAACTATGACAGATCTGGAACTAGATGATCTTATTTTTCGTGGATGCGTTAGACAATGGCACGAAATAAACCTTTGGACATATATTCCACTTGTTGTAACAAAAATTCACTCACGTTTCAATAGTGTCAAAAGATACAACAGAACCAGATCTACGCTTACTTAAACTTATGAAATATGCTGGATGTATCTACTGCAAGAGACAAACGAACTTAAATTTGTCGAAGTGATATCATTTTCCGTCTCATCAGGGAAACAAAAAACGCAGCTGATTAAATGCAAGCTTTTCATGACGAATTCTCAAAACAACATCACTTCGTTATTTGTCATCTCACTTCGAAATGAAGACCAAGACAGCCGCCATGTTTTGATACATGTAATAATCATTCTTTCCAACACATACGGCTGGACTCAGTCACCAGAAACGCAGCTCCAGAATGAAGAAAATGGAAGATTTTTTTTCTTCTAAGCATGGAATAAGCATTCTCAAAAGCTGATGAAGCGGTTTTCGATATATATGCAAGAACAAAAGTTGCTGGAGACCATTAATACTAAATTTCCTCCTTCAGTATATACATGTATTTATCAGTTTCTTAAAGTTCACATGTCAGAAGTTGAAAACAGCTGAATACGACACTTATGATGTGTTGTGATATGCAATATCATTTTCGCCGCTGAGACCAAACCACTGCACATCAATAGTCAAATATAAAGAAGAAAATTAGATATAATTACAGAAAAACAACTTTCGTTCTTAAGCTTATAGAAAGTCGATTCCATGAAGTTCTGACAATTTCAGTCTCAGTACAATGTAATCATGGATGAATCATGATCCATGAATTTCTGACAATTTTATCTGACAATTTTTCGTCTCTGACAATGCAATCATGGTTGAATCCATGAATTTCTGACAATTTTATCTGACAATTTTTCGTCTCTGACAATGCAATCATGGTTGAATCCATGAATTTCTGACAATTTTATCTGACAATTTTTCGTCTCTGACAATGTAACCACGAAGATACAGATGGTCCAGAATATTAGCCACTGTGACCTTGAGAAAGCTTCGTATGACATAAAACTTGACGTGTAGTGAGAGCAATGGCAGACTGTCACAAACGGTGAAACTAATATTTTAAACACTGTCAGAAGTTCCTTAGAAAATGCTGTTCACACTTTCCTGGAAAATTGTTGATTTTTAGGCAGCTTTTTGGTCCCTGTGACTTTGACCTTAGAGTGCTGTCTGTCTGTACCTTTCAAACTTAACTCTTTCGCGACTCCTCAACGGTCTACATCTTTAACAGCTGACAAACATTGTTTTGTCACAGATACCTCTATCGTTCGCTATGAAAATGGAAATTGGGGAGGGAGGGAGGGAGAGAGAGAGAGAGACAGAGGTGAGGGAGGGAACACACACATACACAGAGAGAGAGAGAGAGAGAGAGAGAGAGAGAGGAGAGAGGGAGAGAGATGAGAGAGAGAGGTGAGGAAGGGAACACAGAGAAATAGAGAAAGAGAAAGAGAGAGACAGAGAGATGAGGAAGGGAACAGAGAGAGAAAGAGAGAGAGAGAAGGAGAAGAGAGAAGAGAGAGAGGAGAGAGAGAGAGAGAGAGAGAGAGAGAGAGAGAGAGAGAGAGAGAGAGAAGGTGAGGAAGGGAACAAGAGAAATAGAGAAGAGGAAGGAGAAGACAGAGAGGAGAGGAGGGAAAGAGAGAGAGAGAGAGAGAGAGAGAGAGAGAGAGAGAGAGAGAGAGAGAGAGAAGAGAGAGGAGAGAGAGAGAGAGACGAGAGAGGAAGAGAGAGAGAGAGAGAGAGAGAGAGAGGAGAGAGAGGGAGAGAGAGAGAGAGAGAGGAGAGAGAGAGAGAGAGAGAGAGAGAGAGAGAGGTAGAGGGGAGAGAAAGAGGTCAGGAAGACGCGAGAGGTTTCAACTTCAAGGTACGAAAGAATGGAGTGGGGAGTGGGGAGCGATGGGGGAATGGGAGAGAAAAGAAGTTAACCCTTTCACTCTCTCACTCTGTTCACCAGCTTCCTGCATTTGAAGCTTTCACTCCGTCTATAAAGCTTCCTGCATTCAACCCTTTCACCTTTACACCTCATAAATTTTATACACCAGATTCCTGCAGTTAACCCTTTAATTCTCTCACCCTATGGACCTCACTCTCTCACCTTATACACAAGATTCCTGCAATTAACCCTTTCACTCTCTCGCCGTTTACACCAGATTCCTGCATTTAACTCTTTAACTCGCCCTCCCTATACCAAAGCTTCCCGCATTTAACCCTTTAATTCTTTTACCTATGCACCTCATTCTCTCACCTTTTACACAAATTCTGCAATTAACCCTTTCACTCTCGCACCTTTTACACCAGATTCTGCATTTAACTCTT
>JAPXFY010000014.1:11989539-11992039 GCA_030674185.1 Monoplex corrugatus | reverse complement strand
GGGGGGGGAAGCTGGGGTAGGTGGGAGGAAAAGAGAGACATTACACGGTTTAATGATTTAATGACAAAAACGAAAAAAAAAACAAAAAACCTGCTTTTATAACAGCATAAAAGTAAGGCGCACACGCACCCCCTCTCCCTTCTACAAACGAATGACATATATATACGCCTCCCTCCCCACTCTACGTACAAATGACATGTACGCCTCCCTCCCCACTCTACGTACGAATGACATATGTACGCCTCCCTCCCCTCTCTACGTACGAATGACATATGTACGCCTCCCTCCCCTCTCCACGAACGAATGACATAAGTACGCCTCCCTCCCCCCTCTACGTACGAATGACATATATACACCTCCCTCTCCCCTCTACGAACGAATGACATATGTACGCCTCCCTCTCCCCTCTACGTACGAATGACATATGTACGCCTCCCTCTCCCCTCTACGTACGAATGACATATGTACGCCTCCCTCTCCCCTCTACGTACGAATGACATATGTACGCCTCCCTCTCCCCTCTACGTACGAATGACATATGTACGCCTCCCTCTCCCCTCTACGTACGAATGACATATGTACGCCTCCCTCTCCCCTCTACGTACGAATGACATATGTACGCCTCCCTCTCCCCTCTACGTACGAATGACATATGTACGCCTCCCTCTCCCCTCTACGTACGAATGACATAAGTACGCCTCCCTCTCCCCTCTACGTACGAATGACATAGTACGCCTCCCTCTCCCCTCTACGTACGAATGACATAAGTACGCCTCCCTCCCCTCTACGTACGAATGACATATGTACGCCTCCCTCCCCTCTACGTACGAATGACATATGTACGCCTCCCTCTCCCTCTACGTACGAATGACATATGTACGCCTCCCTTCCCTCTACGTTCGAATGACATATGTACGCCTCCCTCTCCCCTCTACGCACGAATGACATATGTACGCCTCCCTTCTACGTGCGAATGACATATGTACGCCTCCCTCCCCTCCACATACGAACGACAGATATACGCCTCCCTCTACGTACGAATGACATATTACGCCTCCCTCTACGTACGAATGATATATGTACGCCTCCCCTCTCACGTACGAATGACATGTACGCCTCCCTCCTCCTCCACGTACGAATGACATATGTACGCCTCCCTCCCCCTCCTACGTCGAATGACATATATACGCCTCCCCCTCTACGTACGAATGAATATGTACGCCTCCCTCCCCTCCACGTACGAATGATATATGTACGCCTCCCTCCTCTCCACGTACGATGATTACGCCTCCCTCTACGTATGAATGACTATGTACGCCTCCCTCCCCATTCTAACGTACGAATGACATAGTACGCCTCCCTCCCCACTGTAGTATGAATGACATATTACGTCTCCCTCCCCATCTAAAGTACGAATGACATACACACCTCCCTCCCCACTCTATTACGCATGACACACACATACCCCTCCCTCTGTAAATACGTATGACACACACGTACCCCTCCCTCTGTAAATACGTATGACACACACGTACCCCTCCTACTGTAAATACGTATGGCACACACGCACCCCTCCCTCTGTAAATACGTATGACGCACACGTACCCCTTCCTATGTAACATACGCATGGCACACACGTACCCCTCCCTCTGTAAATACGTATGACACACACGTACCCCTCTCTCTGTACATACGTATGACACATACGTACCCCTCCCTCTGTACATACGCATGACACACGTACCTCTTGTAAGTACGTATACACACGTACCCCTCCCTCTGTAAGTACGTATGACACACACGTACCCTCCCTCTGTAAGTACGTATGACACACACGTATCCCTCCCTCTGTAAGTACGTATGACACACACGTACCCTCCTCTGTAGTACGTATGAACACAAGATTGACCAGTGTTTGCACAGCAGTACAGTCAGGAACAATCAAATTAACCCTTTGACTCCCGCACCCTGTCCACTAGCATCCTCCATGGTCAACCTTGCTTGCAAAGCAAAAACTCACACACACACACATACACACACACACACACACACACACACTAAATACACAGATACACGACAGTTTCTAAAAAAAAAAATCAAACAATCAACATGCTCACTCTCCACTTCTATTGGTGCCAGTTAACTTTCAGATTTGTTGTTGTTGCTGTTCTTTGATTTTAAATAGGAGTAAGGAAAGTGTGTCCTTAAAATACTGCCCTTAACCGCTGATTTCAGGCGAATATCGAGGGCACTGTGATCTAGAACTTGCCAAACTCCCTCAGGCAAGATTTGATGTTTTCTGAAGCGTTCAGATTTTTTGCACGCTGTTTTGCCCACATTATGCAGAGGGCCTGTTGCTGCACACTCTGCATACTCCGTGTTAGGAAAGAGTTCATGCTGTGTGTGTTTATTTTTCCGTAAGCCAGCCACAGGAGATGACATACAGGAAACGTGCATATTTTACTATTCTGCATGCGTGTACACACGGAAGAGGGGGTGG
>JAPXFY010000014.1:11967039-11984539 GCA_030674185.1 Monoplex corrugatus | reverse complement strand
ACGGACAACTGCAGTGCTGGTCAAGATAGTTAAGCAAGATTCTCCATGATGCATCCATATGAAGTGGACGAGACTCGCCAGTGTGGTACCAGTCTTCCCAATAAGACCATAGTATGCTAAACAGTGGGCACAAGCCGGTTCGTGTGTGTGTGTGTGTGTGTGTGTGTGTGTGTGTGCGCGTGCGTGCGTGCGTGTGTGTGTGTGTGTGTATGTGTGTGTGTGTATGTGTGTGTGTGTGTGTGTGTGTATGTGTGTGTGTGTGTGTGTGTGTGTGTGTGTGTGTGTGTGTGTGTGTGTGTGTGTGTGTGTGTGTGTGTGTGCCACCACAAACTTGATTCTGTGTCCAGCAAACGGTTCTCTGACCTTCTCCCACAATGACCTCTTCACCATCATTATCATAAACCGTTCATTCTCAAGTCGGTATCATAGGACAGCAGGTTGACTTAGAAATCTCGCTTGCTATTTACCTAAACATGCCACTTACCCCAGCCTTGTTACATAAACTATAGTGTAAGGATAGGCCAAAGCAACAACAGATGGCCACTTATGCATGGAGCACAAAGCCAGACAACACCTGCTACATGATAGCTGCTTATACAGTGTTTGTATAAACCACACAACTGCGACGCTGCAGGTATACAACAGTTTTTATCAAATCAACATGCTTTCCCCAGATAATATTTTTGGTGGAGATGCGGGGTTGTGAGGGGGAGGGGGGAGAGGAGGGCAGACATGGAGTATTAAAGCCAAGGTCATGCCTCTCGATACAACTAGGTGGCATGTGTTGGCTAGCTATATGGGTTAAGCATAGACAGCCATCTGTCATTAGTTTGATTTACCCACACACTTATTTGCTGTTACAATGTTGGGATCAATGGCATTGTTATTAGTTTGATTTACCCACACACTTAATTGCTGTAACAATGTTGGAATCAATGGCTTTGTTATTAGTTTGATTTACCCACACGATTATTTGCTGTAACAATGTTGGAATCAATGGCACTGTTATTAGTTTGATTTACTCACCCACTTATTTGCTGTTACAATGTTGGGATCAATGGCATTGTTATTAGTTTGATTTACTCACCCACTTATTTGCTGTTACAATGTTGGGATCAATGGCATTGTTATTAGTTTGATTTACTCACCCACTTATTTGCTGTTACAATGTTGGGATCAATGGCATTGTTATTAGTTTGATTTACTCACCCACTTATTTGCTGTAACAATGTTGGAATCAATGGCATTGTCATTAGTTTGATTTACTCACCCACTTATTTGCTGTAACAATGTTGGAATCAATGGCATTGTCATTAGTTTGATTTACCCACACGATTATTTGCTGTAACAATGTTGGAATCAATGGCATTGTTATTAGTTTGATTTACCCACACACTTATTTGCTGTAACAATGTTGGAATCAATGGCATTGTCATTAGTTCGATTTACCCACACTCTTATTTGCTGTAACAATGTTGGAATCAATGGCATTGTCATTAGTTCGATTTACCACCACTCTTATTTGCTGTAACAATGTTGGAATCAATGGCATTGTCATTAGTCTGATTTAACCACCCACTTATTTGCTGTAACAATGTTGGAATCAATGGTGTTGTCATTAGTTGGTTTACCCACACACTTATTTGCTGTAACAATGTTGGAATCAATGGCATTGTCATTAGTTTGATTTACCCACACACTTATTTGCTGTAACAATGTTGGTGGAATCAATGGCATTGTCATTAGTTTGATTTACCCACCCACTTATTTGCTGTAACAATGTTGGTGGAATCAATGGCTTTGTCATTAGTTTGATTTACCCACACACTTAATTGCTGTAACAATGTTGGTGGAATCAATGGCATTGTCATTAGTTTGATTTACCCACACAACTATTTGCTGTAACAATGTTGGAATCAATGGCACTGTCATTAGTCTGATTTACCCACACACTTATTTGCTGTAACAATGTGGGAATCAATGGTATTGTCATTAGTCTGATTTACCCACACGATTATTTGCTGTAACAATGTTGGAATCAATGGCACTGTCATTAGTTTGATTTACCCACACACTTATTTGCTGTTACAATGTTGGAATCAATGGCATTGTCATTAGTTTGATTTACCCACACACTTATTTGCTGTAACAATGTTGGGATCAATGGCATTGTCATTAGTTTGATTTACCCACACAATTATTTGCTGTGTAACAATGCTGGGATCAATGGCATTGTCATTAGTTCGATTTACCCACACACTTATTTGCCGTAACAATGTTGGAATCAACGACGTAATTAAGAAACTGCAGCTATGGTTTTCAAATCAACTGCTTTCCTGTGACATTAACATAAAAGTTATCCTGACGATTGACCTCAATCCTTCAGTACGGACACAATGTTAACCCTTTGACTCCTACAACCTATCTACCAAGTGCAAAAACTTAACACTTTGACTCCCTCACCCTATTCACCAGCTTCCCGCAGGAAGCTGGTGGATAGGGTGAGGGAATCAAAGGGTTAAGTTTTTGCTTTGCTGTCATGGCTGACAATGCAGGACGGTGACGGATAGAGTGATGGAGTGAAAGGGTTAAGCCAAAGAATCCCACCATGATTTTAATAAGACTGACGCGGATGCCAATCTACGACCTTCCAGTTGGTGGTCCATTGAGCTCATCACTGCAGCACGGCGACAAACCAAAACATCTTTCAACAGATTTGATGGAACGCCTACAGCCAGTATTAAACAACCTTAATGCAGATTCTTTGCTGCTTTATACTGAACGGAGTAACTCTTTCAGTCTTTAAGTCTATCTAGAATAAACCTCTCAGTAGAACCTGTGAGTTCCTTATACTGAAAACCTATCAGCAACACATATCTGTGTGTTACTAAAAAGTGCAAACCTAAGAAGGTGTGTGTGTGTGTGTGTGTGTGTGTGTGTGTGTGTGTGTGTGTGTGTGTGTGTGTGTGTGTGTGTGTGTGTGTGTGTGAATGTGTGTGTGTGTGTGTGTGTGTGTGTGTGTGTGTGTGTGTGTGTGTGTGTGTGTGTGTGTGTGTGTGTGTTTCTCTCTCATTCCCTCTGTGTGTGTATGTGTGCGTTTCTCTCTCTCTCTCTCTCTCTCTCTCTCTCTCTTCTGTGTGTGTGTGTTTGCATGCATGCGTGTGTGTATCTTTCCATTTCAATTCAAATCGTTCATAGTCCGAAACAAACATAACGCGCGTGGTGGTCAAGTGGGTATGACGCCAGACTTCCAAGCAGAAAGTCTGCGGTTCGATCCTGCCAAAGTACCTCCCACTTGTTAGTAAGAGTGAAGATTTTTCTAAACTCCCAGGTCAACATGTAAGAAAACTTTGTCAGTGCACGTTAAAGATTCTGTGTATCAAGTCAATGTCTGGTGGCTCATGAAAACATAAATGAACACAATCAGCAAGCACGTCCACCGAAGGTGGAGTATTCAAACGCCACTCGACAGTCATTTCATCAAGTAAAAGGGGCTGTCCATGCGCTGCATGACACATTCAGACCCAGTCATCAGTTACCTAATACAATCAAAGGACACAACTCTTGAGAATTATCTCCCATGTTGTATAGAACTTTTCAAATTTAACACAGTTTGCGCTACCCATTCAGCTAGCATAGAAGCAGATACAAAGTACAAAAACAGTAAGCTGAGAACACTCCTCTGTTTTTGATTATATTATAAAAATTCTCCCTGCTTCCCACTTATTTCTTTCATCAGTTACCTTGTTTACAAACCGAATGGCAAGGTGGGAGAGAAGACAAACCCTGGGACATTACTGCATAACGCGCATCAACCACTGAAACTGTGTAGCAGTACACTACCTGCACAACGTGGGGAAAAATACGTGCACGCATCCTTGACAAATACGAGCGCGACTGAAAAACAGATCGACACAACTAAGGAAAGAAAGCACAGTTATAGTTGCAAGGAACGAGACAGAATCCAAAGACCAGCAGGATCATTTACTACATCATGATCATTGGCATCGTCATGCAGTCTGCAGAAAATATCCTCTCAACTACAATATCGGTAAAACGTTTCCTCAAATACCAGAGTCTGACAATACGTTTGTTTTCATTCCCGTAATAATTCCAAAAATAAAACCCAGTTTGAAGCAATACATGAAACCGATCTCGCAGCTTGCTTTTGACAATACCTTCAAAAGTTGCAAAACTGAATTGTCTCACTGTCTTTTGCTGTAAACAACAAAATGTCGAGTACGGCTGTGGAAAAAACTGGCTTTATCACTGCAAGCAAACTAACTAAGCATAGTCTCTGAGTCACTGCAGTCTGTATGACCTTTCCATCGTTATACCGTACGAAACAAAACGATAAAAAATACAGTATATATAAACGATAAAAAATATAACAGAAAAAATAAAGTATATAGAACAGATACAAAAAACAAAGTATTGTGCAAGAAATTTCCTTTTTCATCTCACTGTTTTTCCCCACAAGCACCAAATTGATGCAAACCTTTATCTACCGACGTCCACCTTCAATTGAAGAAACAAAGCATATTGTGTTGGGCTAACAAGTCAGAGGTGACAGACTGCTCTAGCTTCCCAATAATTCAGCGGTTGCTCAACTTCCAATGTATCTAACGTGTGAAAACATATCAAGTGACTCAGCATGGGCGACAATGCAACACGAGGAATTTGTCGTAGTCGAGATCGACGTATGTCAGTGTCACGAATGGCACATTAAACGCTACTACAGAATTGGCATACATTTAACCTAGTACACACAACAGTTGTCACGTTGTCTCACAGAGGGACAACATACTACACACACACACATAGCTATCACACAGAATACATAATACCACAACACTAGGCCTCATGTCACACATTGTCTCACAGACTGACAAACATACACACACATCCACACATGCACTTAAGAACTATACATACAGAATAACATAATGACAAACATAACACGTCAAAATGTCATCAGTTGTCTCACAGACTGACAACAACACTACTATACACACATACAACACATTAGCTATGACACCATGTAAATACATAATACCAAACAGTCATGTCACGTTATGTCTCAACAGACTTGACAACACACACTACACACACACACACTAGCATTACTACACACAAAGAAAAATACATAATACCAGTCATGTCACGTTGTCTCACAGACTGACAACTAACCATACTACACACATCAACATATGCCTCACACACAGAATACAATAATACACAGTCATGTCACGTTGTCTCACAGATGCCATGACAACACATACTACACACAACACATAGCTACAACTACACAATACATAATACCAAACAGTCATGTCACGTTGTCTCACAGACTGACAATACACACACATACACACACACATACATCATTAAGGCATATACACACAGAAGTACATAATACCAGTCATGTCACGTTGTCTCACAGACTGACAACACACTACACACACACACATAGCTAACACAGAATACATAATACCAAACTGTCCAATGTCAATGTCAATCTCAACAGCATGATCATCACAACCTACACACACACATAGAATATACAACACCAAACTGTCATATCATGTTGTCTCGCATACTGACAAATACTACACACACAAAGCTACACACAGAATACGCCAACACCAAACTGTCGTGTTAGGTCACATCGTCTCACATACTGACAACATACTAGACACACACACACACACACACACACACACACACAGAGCTACACACACACACACACAGAGCTACACACACACAGCTACACACAGAATACATCAACACCAAACTGTCATGTCACATCGTCTCACATACTGACAACATACAACTACACACACACAAACACACACAAGGCAGAAACAAAGAGAGTGACAGAAAAGAAGACATTTCTAGCACATAATTTCCAGAAAGTGGGGGATACCATTTACACTGAAAAAGTCCCCGGCATCCCCACGGGGGAAAATGTGGGCGAAAATGAAGACAGAGAGTATGGAGTAGGACCTTATGGGCTGGAGAAGCCAGATATACGTTAAAGATCCTGTAAGTCATGTCTGTGTCTGGTGGCGTTTAGAAACAGGAAAACATCCAAAACACACGCCCACCATATTCGGAATATGCAGAATGCGCGGCAACATACTGCCTGCATAGTGTGGGCAAAGCAATGTGCACACATGTACCCGAGACAAAGGGGAACGGCAACAAAAAACAAAACAAAAAAAAAAAAAAAAACCTACGAGAAAGGAATTACCAGCAGGAAAGATTATCATGAGATGCCAGAGAGGCGAAACTAACGTCTCTTGTTATTATTGTCATTTAAACCCCAGCCGACTGCGTAGCGCCATATCAGGGTTGCAACCGCTTCAAAACATACCAAACTTCAACAGGGAAAAAAAAAAAAAAAAAAATTTAAGTACACATATCAATGCATTCGCGCACATAATCTAAGGACATGCCCCTGGCGTCGACCATTCCCGTCCAATCTATCGCACATGGGATCCAAAAAATACGCCTGAATACAAATATAAACATACCCAAGGACACCAAAACATATATAAAAACAGGCATAAACTGCCCAAAACTGCTTCCGTACATCTGACCTCGCCAGAGCCAAAAATGCCCTTAATACATGTACCCAATCATCAATCGTAAGAAAAGGTACCTAAGACTTTGTCGAACACATACAGGTGAATGGACCAGTAAGGCAGAAAATGACAGGAAGAAATGACAGAAAGCAAAGGAACAAGGCAGAAACAAAGAGAGTGACAGAAAAGAGGACATTTCTAGCACAGAATTTCCAGAAAGTGGGGGATACAATTTTTACTGAAAGAGTCCCTGGCATCCCCACGGAGGGAAACGTGGACGAAAATGAAGACAGAGAGTATGGAGTAGGACCTTATGGGCTGGGAAAACGCAATGAAAGAGGCCAGATATACGTTAAAGATCCTGTAAATCATGTCTGTGTCTGGTGGCGTTTAGAAACAGGAAAACATCCAAAACACACGCCCACCATATTCGGAATATGCAGAATGCGCGGCAACATACTGCCTGCATAGTGTGGGCAAAGCAATGTGCACACATGTACCCGAGACAAAGGGAACGGCAACAAAAAACAAAACAAAACAAAAAAACCTACAGAAAGGAATTACCAACAGGAAAGATTATCATGAAAAGCTAGAGAGGCGTAATGACCTAAAGTCTCTTACAATCAAAGATGACAAACATTAAAGCTGGCACCACCATAGTGATTACCGCACAGGGATAGGCAGGCAGGCAGTCACCAGACCCATTTTCATTTTCGCCAGATGGGATTGAACTCGAGACAACAAATCTGTAATCCATGGCTCCATTAACTGAGCTTCAGAGACGGCATGATGAGGAAGGAAACAAGCCCAACATGTACAGCTCTGACGTACCGTGATTTTAGTGTGCACTACGCGGGACAATCGGGCAAATGTCACAGCCAGGGAAACTTTCAGATAATCTGACGATCTTGAGGCAGCCGTGCCAATGCCGAGCCGGCAAAATAACAAACAGCATAAAATGTGTGGGCAACAAGAAATCAACATGATGAAAGAAACACCACACATGACGCAAAACGTATCCGCGACAAACAAGTGCAAACTATCAAATTAAACAGAACGGAAAAAAAAAAACACACCAAGAAAAACAAAACGAAAATCGAAAAAAAAAAAAAAAAAAAAAAAAAAGCATCAGAAAATCTGAACAAAAACATCCGTCCATAAAAATGTTTTGAAAAATCTTCCCTCCCCCGTTTTATTTAATTTCTTTTTTTTTTTTTTTCTCTCTTGTTTTTCTGTTCTCTTCTTTTCCTTATTGTTTCCATTTTTCTGTCCCTTTTCTGGTCAAATCGCCTCTAAAAGAAGGCCGAGCAGGAGGAAGTTTTGGACACCGAGTGACGTCAATGGAGCGACTACGTCAAAGCTCCGTAGCTATTTCCCTCCCCTGCCTAACGACGTCGTCTTCTCCCCCGCACTCAGAATGGTGTCAAGCCAAACGGTGTCAAAGGGGGGTGAGGAGAGGGGAACGCAGTGGACGACAAAACTGGTTCGGCAGCAAGCACAAGCAACAAGCCATCTCTGTCGCGTTTTTTCCAAGATGCTCTCAGTACGTGGAAGAGGAGGATGGAAGGGTGTGTGTGTATGTGGGCAGATAGGACGTGGTGGAGGTGGTGGTGGACAGCATGGGTGGTGGTGGTGGTTAGGCAGGGGGTGGTGGTGGTGATGTAAGGGAAGTCCAAGAGCTTCCACCGTCGTTCCGTGCTAGCTAAAACGAAGTAAATCGTTCAAGGAAAACGACAATAGCTCTTGCTGACGTCCGTACGTCTATTTTCATCCGCCGCGTGTGGAATCACAATCGATACGCTGCGTGCTGGAAGCGTCCCCCCTCCCTCATCCCCCTCCCTTCCACGCATCAGCACCCCCCCCCCATCCTCTTCCTCTCCTCCGTCCTCCTGCCCTCACCACCTCTGCGCTAGATGCAAAACATCAGCAGTTGTCGTTCGTGTAAGACATCCTCCATCTTACACTCATCAAACCATATTTCTCTGATTTGCAGTTTCTCTTCAATCTTAAAAAGAGGTTAAAAACGTATACATACACAATAAAATAAAATGGAAAAAAAATTAATCACATACAATACAAACAAGACGAGGAGAATAATTCAGATCGATTTGATACAGGATGCATGTCTGTCAAAGAAACAGCGACAGTGTCTTGTCTGCTTGGCGCCGACACAACAAACATGGCAGCACTGGCAACACGTCGCGACTCGAACTGAATCCCAGGCCGCAAAATTTAACCCTTTGACTCCCGCACCCTGTCCACCAGCATCCTGCATCGCCAACCGTACTAGCTACGCAAAAAAAATCCTTTGATTACCTCACCCTATCCACCAGCTTCCTGCATTGTCAAGCATGCTAACTAAGCAAAAACTGAACCCTTTGATTCCCTCACCCTATCCACCAGCTTCCTGCATTGTCAACCATGATAGCGAAGCAAAAACTTAACCCTTTAATCATCTCACCCTATCCACCAGCTTCCTGCATTGTCAACCATGATAGCGAAGCAAAAACTTAACCCTTTAATCATCTCACCCTATCCACCAGCTTCCTGCATTGTCAACCATGATAGCGAAGCAAAAACTTAACCCTTTAATCATCTCACCCTATCCACCAACTTCCTGCATTGTCAACCATGATAGCGAAGCAAAAACTGAACCCTTTAATCATCTCACCCTATCCACCAGCTTCCTGCATTGTCAACCATGATAGCGAAGCAAAAACTGAACCCTTTGATTCCCTCACTCTATCCACCAGATTCCTTGCAGGAAGCTGGTGGATAGGGTGAGGGAGTCAAAGGGTTAAGTTTTTGCAGTTGGTGGATAGGGTGCGGGGGTCAAAGGGTTAAACATGGTCTGTTCGTTGACCGTTCTAATGTTTCAATCACTGTTGGTCGTGTTTGATCTCATGGGTCTCGTTCTTCTGTCTGCGTCCATTTCAAGACCTTGCCGGTGTATAGGGTTTTGCTGATGGTCGATGTGTCTGGCCGGGTCGTCAATGGCAAATTTGGTTGGCGCGCATATATAATTACCGTAAGTGACGAATCTCTCAAGAATAAATCTATATTCAAATTCGGTTCGGCTGTTCACGAATGGGTCATAACGATTTCATTTGTAATCAGAAAGGAATGAACACATACACACACATACGCGCGCTCACGCACACGACACACACGCGCGCGCGCGCGCGTCCATACATGACACACACACACACACACACGCCCATACACGACACACGCCCACACACACACGCGCACCCCCCACCCCACACACGCACCCACACACGCCCACACACACGAACGACACACGCCCACACAGACGCGCCCACACACACACACACAGGCCCACACACGACACCCCCTCCCTTCCACACACGCACACACACAGACAAACACACACACACACACAAAAGAAAAAAAAAAGAGACCGAGTGGTTGTTATACAAAACATGACAGGCACAAATTTTCAGCTAACAGGCCTTTGTCCAGCGTATTCCAAAGACAACAAGGAATAAATAAACAGAACTTAGAGAGAGAGAGAGAGAGAGAGAGAGGAGAGAGAGAGAGAGAGAGAGAGAGAGAGAGAGAGAGAGACAGACAGAGAGAGCAGAGACAGAAAGAGAGAGAGACAGTCAAGAGAGAGAGAGAGAGAGAGAGAGAGAGAGAGAGAGAGAGAGAGAGAGAGAGAGAGGGAGAGAGGGAGAGAGACAGAGAGACAGAGAGAGAGAGAGCAAGCAAGCAGCAAGACTACCATGATACTTCGATAAGCTTGAACGCTGGCAATCATTGAAAAAAAAAAAAATCGTATTATTTCGTGGTGATGAAAACATTTGCACACAGACACGATATTTGATTTAATTATCTTTCTTACAAAAACGTACGTTTACAAATTAATGCAAAGGTCTAAAGACTCTACCTAACATAGCCTTTTCTGAAATATAACGGTGAGCATGGTTTTTTTAACTGTTGTCTTTTATCTTTACCTGGTTGTCGTTTTTGACGTGGTATTAGCCCTGATATGGCTCTAGTTGTCGGTTGGGCTATAAGCAATATGAACCATGAAAAATATCTTGCCAAAAATATCAATGATGAAAACAATACAAAACTGACGTGGAGCTTGTACATCTTTCAAACGGTATGGTTGCCATATTTGCCATCAATAACAACCAAAGCCTGGTACTGTTTATATAATCTATAATACACATATTGTCTATGCACTTATGAAATATGACAGCTGAATGTTACTTTTTTACGACCTATCCATATAATATTATGATGAAAAGATTTTTTTCCGCGTATGTGATCAAGATACATCTCTCTCTCTCTCCCCCTCTCTTTCTCTCTCTGTGCGTGTGTGTGTATCTATCTGTCTGTCTGTCTACCTGTTAATTATCTGACTGTCTACCTGTTTATCTATCTATCTGCCCGTCTGCCTATCTATCTGTCTGTCTGCCTATCTATCTATCTGTCTGTCTATCTATCTGTCTATCTATCTGTCTGTCTATCTATCAATCTATCTACCTGTCTGTCTATCTATCTATCTGCCTATCTATCTCTCTATCTGCTTGTCTGTTTATCAACCTGTGTACCTATCTGTCGGTCTGTCTACCTGTTTATCTATCTATCTGCCTGTCTGCCTATCTATCAATCTATCTATCTGTCTGTCTCTATCTATCTATCTGTCTATCTATCTATCTGTCTATCTATCTGTCTATCTATCTATCTATCTATCTATATATGTTACTGAATGATGGGGTCATATGTTACTGAATGATGGGGTCATATGCGTTAATGATGGGTCAGAAGATTTGAGCAACACCCTCAATGACGCATCCGAGAAGAGGACGAGATTCATGTGTAGTTCCGGTCTACCCGACAAGACAGAAGCTATCCTCATTGGCACCCGTCAGAAACTTTCTCAGCTGCCTCCTCTTTCTCTCCCATTATGTAACACATCAGTCCCAATTTCTGATTCAGCTAAAAACCTTGGTGTCTGCATTGACTCTACCCTCTCCATGAACAACTTTGTTTCTCAAACTGCCAGATCTTGCTACTTTCACCTCCATCGTATAAGCTTGATCAGGAAGTATCTCTCTGTGGAAACAACTGCAAAACTCGTTCTCTCCTTCATAATGTCTTGCATTGACTATTGCAATTCACTCCTGTCTGGTCTTCCTGCCTCCACCATTCACATCCTACAGCGCATTCAAAACAATGCTGCACGCCTTGTACTCAAAAAGAAAAAAGCTGACCACATATCTCCTCTCCTGGCACAACTTCACTGGCTCCCTGTATCAAAGCGCATACAGTACAAACTAGACACCATGTGCTACAAAAGCCTCAATAACGCAGCCCCCGATTACCTGTCAAGCCTACTTGAGATCTATGTTCCCTCACGTACCCTCCGCTCTGCCTCCGATCCTCTGACTTTTCGCTTTCCACGCACCAAGCTCAATACCTATGGTCCACGAGCCTTCTCTGTTTCTGGTCCACTTTCCTGGAACAAACTTCCTCTCTCTGTCCGTCAGCAACCTACTTTTGTCTCCTTCAAGTCCGCTCTCAAAACTCACCTTTTCTCCTCTGCATAAAATCCTGACCTCACTCATCCCCCCTCTGTAGCCTGTCTCCACTCGGAGGGGAATCACATTGTAATATATATTTGTATATAATATGCTCTCTATAATTTTCCATTGCTTTTATTCTTTTTCCCCATTTATAGCCATGTGTAAGTGTGTGTGTGCGCGCGTGCGTAAGTGTATGTTCAGCGCTTAGATTTGATTTTTATCGAGATTTTGCGCTATATAAATATTGTAATTATTATTATTATTATCTATCTATCTACCTGTCTGTCTGTCTGTCTATCTATCTATCTATCTATCTGTCTGTCTGTCTTGTCTGTCCATCTCTGCTTCACGTACACGTGGCATGAATTCGATCTTTTTCTAACGTTATGATTCCAAGCACGCATAGGATTATTTTGTTTCGCATGTGTCTATTTTTGCTTTGCTAGCATGATTGGCAACGCAGGATGCTGGTGAACAGGGTGCGGGAGTCTGAGGTTTAGTGTTTCCATCAATCTGGCGGTGTAAGCTCAGTGTTTCATTGGTCCCTCTCTCTCCCTGCCTCCCTCCCTCCCTCCCTATTTCAAGACCTTTCCTGCGCGTAAGCTTTTGCGCAGCTTCAGGGAGTCTGTCAGATCATTGCTGGCAGACTTGGGTGGAGCGCTTATGGAGTTGTCCTTCCGAGAGCGATGAATCTCTCGTGAACAGGCTCCAAACTCATAACTGTCCATAGGAACGAATGCTGTATACGTGACAGCGGGTTTTAGACACCATTCTCTCTGAATGATGGGGTCGTTTATGTTACTGGATGGGGTCGTTTATGTTGATGAATGATAGGGTCGTTTATGTTACTGAATGATGGGGTCGTTTATGTTACTGAATGATGGGGTCGTTTATGTTACTGAATGATGGGGTCGTTTATGTTACTGAATGATGGGGTCGTTTATGTTACTGAATGATGGGGTCGTTTATGTTACTGAATGATGGGTCATATGTTACTGAATGATGGGTCATATGTTACTGAATGATGGGTCATATGTTACTGAATGATGGGTCATATGTTACTGAATGATGGGGTCGTTTATGTTACTGAATGATGGGTCATATGTTACTGAATGATGGGTCATATGTTACTGAATGATGGGGTCGTTTATGTTACTGAATGATGGGTCATATGTTACTGAATGATGGGTCATATGTTACTGAATGATGGGTCATATGTTACTGAATGATGGGTCATATGTTACTGAATGATGGGGTCATATGTTACTGAATGATGGGGTTGCATGTTACTAAATGATGGGGTCACACTTACTAAATGATGGGGTCACACTTACTAAATGATGGGGTCACACGTTACTGAATGATGGGGTCACATGTTACTAAATGATGGGGTCACATGTTACTGAATGATGGGGTCATATGTTACTGAATGATGGGTCATATGTTACTGAATGATGGGGTCATATGTTACTGAATGATGGGGTCATATGTTATTGAATGATGGGGTCACATGTTACTGAATGATGGGGTTGCATGTTACTAAATGATGGGGTCACACTTACTAAATGATGGGGTCACACTTACTAAATGATGGGGTCACACGTTACTGAATGATGGGGTCACATGTTACTAAATGATGGGGTCACATGTTACTGAATGATGAGGTCATATGTTACTGAATGATGGGGTCACATGTTACTGAATGATGGGGGTCACATGTTACTGAATAATGGGGTCATATGTTACTGAATGATGGGGGTCACATGTTACTGAATGATGGGGTCATATGTTACTGAATAATGGGTCATATGTTACTGAATGATGGGGTCATGTTACTGAATGATGGGGGTCACATGTTACTGAATGATGGGGTCATATGTTACTGAATAATAGGGTCATATGTTACTGAATGATGGGGTCACATGTTACTGAATGATGGGGTCATATGTTACTGAATGATGGGGATCACATGCTACTGAATGATGGGGGTCATATGTTACTGAATGATGGGGTCATATGCGTTAATGATGGGTCAGAAGATTTGAGCAACACCCTCAATGACGCATCCAAGAAGAGGACGAGATTCATGTGTAGTTCCGGTCTACCCAATGAGCCCATAGCATGCCCAACTATGAGTACAAGCCGGTTAGAGCCGAAAAATCCCACAATGATTTTTGAAGGGTGTCTGCTGGCTTATTGCAAATCAGAGGAAACTCCCAGCTTGCACGTCCACCAAAAACGGGACTATGCAGACTGCAGCATAACATACTGCCTACACAGGTTAAACCCACAACCCCTGCGTTACTGTGTTAATAAACAAGGCGCTCAAACACATGACTGAGCCATCGTCTGAGAATCTTCAGCCCAAGAAAAAATACATTAAAAACATCGAGCAATGAATGCACACTTCATAGATACACAATCCATCCAATGCTCTTTCTGCACTCTTTAATCGACTGACTGATCTCTATTTTCCAACGGTAAAGACAAAGGAACGCCACAAGTGTTTGGTCAATTTTTCAAGTCTGCCGTTGGAATCCCCCCCCCCCCCCCAAAAAAAAAAAAAAAAAAGAAAAAAAAAAAGGAAAACAAACACACAAAAATGTCTGGAAGAGCTAAAATGAAACAGCTAAGAGTAGAGAATGCTAGAGAACATTTTAGCAAAAATATTTAGCAATTTAGAATTCAATGATGACAGGTTTTCATAAAAAGAGATCGTAACTATGGTTCGACCATCTCTTTCTCCCTAGAGCTTATCAAAAAAAAAAAAAAAAAAAAAAAAAAAAAATCACAGCCCGGAATAGATTGGAAGTAGATCAGACGCAAGGAGACGACGATGTGCGCGTGCACAGCTCTTTGCGTCGTCAGTTGCGCACGAAAGCAGCCCCCCCCCCCCCCCCGGGGGTGGGTGGGAGGGGGGAGATGGGGACACAAGATGGGAAAGGGGACAGAGATAAAAATAGCCCTCCGCTCTGACAAGATTCGAAGAGACAGGAAGGAGAGAGAGAAGGAGGGGTGAGGGGTAGAGGAAAGGAGAGGGGAGGGGTGAGGGGGGGGAGGGGGGGTTGACGGGTATGGATCGCCCTGTTACGAGCCTGATCAATGAACGCTGGCATTTCTAGCACAAATCCGCGCGGCTGGCGAGGACATGAATGGAAAACGACAGTGTAGAGAGAGCGAAAGAGAGAGAAAAAAAAAGAGAGAGAGAGAGAGAGAGAGAGAGAGAGAGAGAGAGAGAGAGAGAGAGAGGAGACAGACAGACAGAGAGAAACAGAGAGAGAGAGAGAGAGAGAGAGAGGCAAAGACAGAGGGAGGGAGGGGAGAGGGAGAGACAGAAAGAGGGAGAGTGGGAGACAGAGACAGAAATAGGGGGGTGGGAGAGAAACAGAGAGTCAAGAGAGAGAGACAGAGAGTCAGAGAGAGTGAGACAGAGACAGAGAGAGAGAGAGAGAGACAGACAGACACAGAGACAGACAGAGAAGCAAAGCAGAGAGCGTCAGTGGAACAGAGCCTATCGTGTGTCACAGCAGTGTATATGTAGTAAACAAAAGGAATTCCTTTCACTGACAAAAGCACTTCACAGCGGCTTGGGTTACGCGGGGAATTAAAAATAAAATATAAAATATAAAATAAAAATCCGCAACAGGCGTGACAAGCATCCGAGGGTAAGTGACCGCAAATGGTATAATTATTATCAAAGGACGGGTGGCTGAACACAGGCAGCAGAAGATCCTAATTTGGATAGGACCTATTCTGGGCCAACGCACAGCTTTGTTTCCAACTGTTTGTTACTGTCATGAACAGAACAAAAACGTACGGATTTGCCTAACTAGGATGTAAGACTGGCTTTCCAGTGCCGCATGACACATGCAAGAAAAGGATGCAATGTAATGTAATTTAATGACACCCCCTAAAAACAAAACAAAACAAATACACAACAACAAAAAACAAAACAAAACAAACAAACAAACAAAAAAACCCCCAGCAACAAACCAACCAATTATAACAAAACCCCAGCAAAAACGCTTACAACATCACAATGCACAATACGATAAAACGACACAGTACTCGTACTTGAACGATTTTCTCTCAGGTAACGTCAAGCTGTTGTGAACTACAAAGATATCATTTATATCGCTGGCATTATATACAGAATAGACTGCCAGGACTGTAACCAACATTATGTCGGTGAAACTGAACGCCCCCTTCAGAAGAGACTAACAGAACACAAGAGGGACTCTTCTCCAGTAGGAGCTCACCTACACGCCGAAAAACATCAATTCAGTGCGGACAATGTCAACATCCTGGACAGAGAAAATAAGTGGTTCCAGCGAGGAGTCAAGGAGGCCATCTACATCGCAGCCACCAACCCCCCGCTCAACAGGGACCGGGGCCGTTACACCCTGCCCCCGGTGTACCATTCTCTGATTCGATCTCGTGAACTGGGTTCATCCCATGTTCGCGAGATCTGAGTAGAGATTCACGCAGACAGCATTAGAGCGCTGACGAAGATGGCGAGAACGCCATCGAAAGCTACGGAACTGTGAGTAGCGATTTTTACACTGTTGGGAGACCTTGTTCTTCAAAATTGGTAGCATTAAGTATTTGTTTGTTTGTTGTTGTTTTTTTCCTGCATGGGGAGGAATGTGCGAGACATCCTGGAAACCATCCACAAACTGAAATATAACTGTGCAGGACATCTCACCCGGAGGATGGGTAATCGTTGGACAACAAAAACCACGTTCTGTATACCAAGAGACGGCACTCGCATTAGAGGAAGACAGAAAACTAGATGGACAGACGACATAGATGGATTTGACAAGAACTGGAGAGGAAAAGCGCTGGAACGAAGTGAACGGAAGCAGCTGGGGAAGGCCTACGTCCAACAACGGACTTTCGATGGCTGAAAGATAGATAATGCGACAAGACCATTGATTTATACACGTGACAGACATCCAGTATATTTATATATTATACATACTTTTAAAAGTTTTTCTTTCTTATATTTCATTTTTATATTGGTCCATTAGCTCTGTTGCATGACGCAATCTATACTCATAACACATTTTGAGTTCAGCCCCTTGGGTGGATAATCTTTCTTGTTCTCCCCCCACCCCACCTTTTTTTTTTCTTTTCTTAAAGCGGTTTTTAGGCGAGCTGTTCTATTTCTTTTTGTTTGCTTGTTTGTTTCTTTATTTATCTACTGATTTACTGACTTATCTATTTATTTATTCCTTATCATCATCATCACCAATATCATAAAGTCGTGGACTCAAAATCGGTTATCTCGAGGCCTTTCCCAGCCTACATCATCAAATATGGCCTGCTCATTGGCCATCTTGCCGTTTCCATCAG
>JAPXFY010000014.1:11947039-11962039 GCA_030674185.1 Monoplex corrugatus | reverse complement strand
ATTTACAGACACTGTGAACCTTGAAGGTGACCCAATTTATAGATACTGTGAACCCTGAGGGTGACCCAATTCATAGACACTGTGAACCTTGAAGGTGACCCAATTTATAGACACTGTGAACCTTGAAGGAGACCCAATTCATAGACACTGTGAACCTTAAAGGTGACCCAATTCATAGACACTGTGAACCTTGAAGGTGACCCAATTTATAGACACTGTGAACCTTGAAGGTGACCCAATTTATAGACACTGTGAACCTCGAAGATGACCCAACTTATAGACACTGTGAACCTTGAAGGTGACCCAATTTATAGACACTGTGAACCTTGAAGGTAACCCAATTTATAGACACTGTGAACCTTGAAGGTGACCCAATTTATAGACACTGTGAACCTTGAAGGTAACCCAATTTATAGACACTGTGAACCTTGAAGGTGACCCAATTTACACGATGGTTTAATCCTTTGACTCCCCGCACCCTGTCCACCAGCATCCTGCATTGCCAATCATGCTAGCAAAGCAAAACCATAACCCTTTGATTGCCTCGCCAGGAAGCTGGTGGATAGGGTGAGGCAATCCAAGGGTTCAGGTTTTGCAGTCGGTGGATAGGGTGTGGGAGTCAAAGGATTAATACTCCATTCATTGACAATGAACGAAGAGAAGAACAAAGGGAAACAAAACAAAGAATCCGTTCATTGCTGCCAGCAGCAGCTGTCATTTAGCCACACACCGCAGTTTTACATGTATGTAACTATGTGGAAAACAATAGGAGTGAGGTCAGCTCCCTTCAAACCATGAGATTCCATCAGATTATTATTTATTGCTATCATTACTATTGTTGTTCAAACCCTATCCGATTACACAGAGCCATATCAGCGCCATGACTATCTGAAAACGCACACAATCAACGCCTTGCTGATCTTGGCATGGGGGGGGGGGGGGGGGGGGCTGGAGAATTAAGTACACATACCAATACATTCGCGAATATAATCTAAAGATATGCCACTGGCACTGACCACTCTCGCCCAATTTATCACCAGGCTTGCAAAAATAAATCTGAATACAAATAAAACATAACTTAGTACACTCATATATACATACATAAATTGGCCAAAATTACCAATACTTGTTATTGCGCATCACATTTTCCTTAGAGACAAAAATGTAGTCAATACGTATCCCCGATTATCAATTCTTACAGAAAGGACGTGAAGCTTCACAGAACACATATATATGAATGGATCAGCAAGGCAAAAATGATAGTAATTTTCCTTAGAGGCAAAAATGTAGTCAATACATATCCCCGATTATCAATTCTTACAGAAAGGACGTGAAGCTTCACAGAACATATATAATTATATGAATGGATAAGCAAGGCAAAAATGACAGTATGAGATGACAGAAAGCGAAAGAGCAAGGCTGAAACAAAGAGAGTGACAGAAGAGAGCAAATGTCTAGCACAGAATTTCCAGAAGGTAGGGGGATACTATTTATACTGAAAGAGCCCTGGGAATCATCACAAGGGACACCAGGTTTTAAATGTTGTCAGAAGTTCCAGAGAGACTGTTTGTCAACACACCTGCCTGAATAAACTGTTGACCTTGCTGATTTTAGGCCTTTCTTTGGTCCATGTGACCTTAATCCTGATACCTCTTCCTCAAATTCATGCATGGGCGACTCCTTAACGATCCACGCCTTTGACAAAAATTTGGTCAAATTCCTTCTGAAAACAGCTGACAAAATCTTGCCAACCAGTTTTGGTAACAGACAGACAGACAGACAGACACACAACAACACACACACACAGAGCCTTCCACGGTAAAACGAAATAATCCCTACTACATAAAGGTGGAAAATGACCAATAAGATGATCGAGCTATATTAACAATCTCCCTTCCACGCCCAGAAATGTTGTAAACCAAACACTGCACTGCTTGCTTAGAGTATCGCACTCCTGTGTTTATCTATTTTTTTTTTCAAAATTCATTTATTCATAACAGTCATTCATTCACTTGGCTGCCTCATCTTCTGCACCGTTTAAACGGCGCTGATTCCACGCTGCTTATTCTGCTTCCTCAACACATCACCAAACCATCCTTCAGGCAAACATCCAGTATGCCAGGAAGCCCACGGGAACTGATAATGCCAAGACGGCGTGAGGCCACCCATCGCAGGAGGCCATGCACTACCGCCGGGTCACTTCAAGTGAGGTTAAACATTACCTATTCAGGCACAGTACGATTGAAATAAAGGTGGACAATGGACACGATGATTCAAGCCACACAAACAAGTCCCCGTTCCCATCCAGTCTGTAGACACAGTTTGCGTAACTGTTTAATGAAAATGAGCCAAATCCAGGTCCAAATTCATACATGAATTCCAAATGTTTGACGACTGAGAATTTCTGTCCACTTTGGATCTTTTCTTTAGAATACTCTGCCCTTTGATAAGAAAAAAAAATCCTAACCTTTTCTCTCATAAGACCAAACTTAAACTCCCATCTATTTAGTGACTCCTCTGTTTAAATAACTTTGTTAACTAACCTTATTCCATCCTGTTTTCAAGGTTTCTTGTCAGTGTTTTATATACAGATGTTACTACGAATGTGTGTATGTGTCGAAGGATGAAATGCATGTATTACATACAGACATTCATTTCTCTTTGTATTGTTCTTGTAGAACTGTAAGCGTCTACAGCACTGTTAGGCACACCATAAATCTATACTCTTCTTCTTTTCATTATATTTATCAGTATCATCATCATCGTCGTCGTCCTCGTCATCATCATCATCATCAACGCAGACTAAACTGTAATCACGAAGCATGGACAGTACCCACGCATTCAGCGTTGTTTTATCATCATCATCATCAACAACATCATCATCAATCGCAGATTAAACTGTAATCAACGAAGCAAGGACAGTACCCACAAATTCAGCGTTGTTTCATCATCATCATCATCATCATCATATCATCATCATCATCATCATCATCAATCGCAGATTAAACTGTAATCGAAAGCAAGGACAGTACCCACACATTCAGCGTTGTTTTGCCACTTGTTTAGCTTTCTGTCATTTTTTCTTGTTTCTTCTGTCCCTATCTTTTGCGCTGTTTTTGTTTCAGAAAATCGTGTAATATTACTACTCGAAAACAATCAAACTTTATCACCAAAAACAGCATATTACAGATAAGCTAAAAAAAAAAAAAAAAAAAAAAAAAAAAAAAATCAAATTCATGAAATCAATGAAATATCTTAAAATCTAGAAATTGGAAAACAAATAATGTTTAATTTGAGAGAGAGAGAGAGAGGAGGGAAGACAGAGAGAGAGGGGAGGAGAAGGAGAGAGCAGAGGAGGAGAGAGAAAGTAGAGAGAGAGAGAGACAGACAGAGACAAAACATACATACAACAGACAGACAGATAGACAAAAAGAGACAGAGATCTACATACTTGCTTTCCAATCCCGTACGCATTGTTCTGATTCGTCCCAGGTTACACGGAGAGGTTTTCAAAATTCCACACACTCCTACCACGAGGGGCGAGAGAGACATTCATTCCCTGTCACACTGTATAGTAAATAGCCAGTAGGGCCAAACAAGGCAAAAAGGACTCTTCGCCCCGCATGTCACGTCCTCGTTCACTAACACTCAAAACTTCCATGTGGTCATTCACATGATACTGTCTGCCGGTTCACGCGGCAAACAGATGCTAGCGACTGACTGACTGACTTGACAATACAAAAACCATGACCTTAAAAACTGCGGGGACCGTGACTCATTGATAAACTATTGAACGGAAACATTATAATCTCACTTTGTCAGAGTTGCGGGCTTGGATTTACCAACAATAATCATGACGACACTTGTCGATACAACAGTTCGTTATGTACTTCTCCGTATTTCACAACTGTCGCGGCGGATATTTTGTAACCTTAACACTTGAAACTTCGCTACGACTATATTGGAAAGTGTTGCCAGCCCACATCGAATGCTCACAGCCATATCAGAGCTATTACTGTATGAAACAAAACACAACATCAAACACTTGGATGACTTAAATTAAGGTGGGTAGGTGAGCGAGACTGGAAAAGAAAATTAAGTACACATCTCAATCCATTCACGAAAACAATCTAAGGATTTCGCCCAATCTACTAAGCACACATATCAATCCATTCACGAAAACAATCTAAGGATTTCGCCCCAATCTACTAAGCACACATATCAATACCATTCACGAAAACAATCTAAGGATTTCGAACAATTTATTAAGCACACATAATCAATCCATTCACGAAAACAATCTAAGGATTTCGCCCAATCTACTAAGTACACATATGAATACATTCACGAAAACAATCTAAGGATTTCGCCCAATCTACTAAGTACACATATCAATCCATTCACGAAAAAATCTAGGATTTCGCCCAATCTACTAAGTACACATATCCAGGGCTCCCACTAAGGAAAAGCAAAAATCCCTGAAAATCAGGAATGGGTGGGGAGGGGGACTTGCCCACCTGGAAAATTTTGAAAATTTACGTTTAAAATGGCACAATCTGACACATATCTGAGCTTAATTAATAGTTTTTTACAGATTTTTTTTCGCGGAAAAGTTTTTTTCGCGGATTTACTCGGTTTTCGCAGAAATCCGCGAATTCGCCAAAACAATCTAAGGATTTCGTCCAAAATATTAAGTACACATATCAATCCATTCACCAAAACAATCTAAGGATTTCGCCCAATTTATCACTAGAGGGGGACGGGGTGGTGGATGGATAATGGTGTGGTGTGTGGATTAAACAAAAAATAAAACCTGAATATAAATGCATAATCATAACTAAATACACATAAACCTACATAAAAATTGGTCTATAATACCTAAAATTGCTACAAAGCGGTTCGTATTTCCTCAGCGCTAAACAGCAGTAAATATATATATATATATATAGCCAATTATCAAAGCATGTACGGCTTTACAGAAAACACGTGCATGAATCAGCAAGATAGAAAATGAGAAATGAAGAGATGGCAGAAAGCAAAGAAGCACGTCAGAAACAAGGACTGTGAGAGAAAAGAGAAAATTTCTAGCATAGAATTTCCAGGTGGGGTTACTGGGATACTATTTATACCAACTAAAGAGACCCCGGCATCCCCACGGAAGACTGAAATCTGTCTTAAAGGTGATTTAAAAAAAAAAAGAAAAAAAAAGGTGTGTGCGCGCGCGTGTGCAAAACAGGACAATCACATGTACATTCCATTTCATTTAGTTGAAGATTCCATTTTCTTAGCAAGAATAGGAAGACTTTCCAACGTCCACCAACAAGTCCAAAACAACGTTGATGATGGAAAGACACAAACTACCACCCCTTCCCCCACTCCCTCCTCCAAAAACAAGACAACAATTTCTCGGTACTAAATCACAAAAAAAAAAAAAAAAAAAAAAAAAAAAAAAAAATCATCAATAGGCCCTACATAAAAACCAAATTCCCCACCTACGAAAGTACTTGTTGGGTTGTTTCTTTATTAAAACATGTAACCTTCTTGCCAATTAGCGAATCACTTCTTCGTTACTTAATTGTCTATAAATAATTAGTTACAACATCTTATTTCATGTAACTGATCGTGGGCGGCGCACTTAACGTTACGCCACGCAAAGCTGGGATCAGTTCGCACTTATTTTCTTGGAAATATTATGAAAAGAGAAACACTAGCAGCCTACTTACAAAGTGTAGGTTTTTAAGTCAAGTATTTATAATCTAAAGTCTGAAATTCGTTTGTCGCTTTGTTCGCTTCTCTCCGAGTTCAACCTCCAGCCCTCAACATCAAAAACTGGACTGTTCGCTGTCCAACTTAATGTTTCCATCATTCTGGTGATGTCAGCTTAGTGTTTTATTGGTCCACTGGCCTCTTCGCTGCCCATCTGAATGTTTCCATCGTTCTGGTGGTGTCAGCGTAGCGTTTCATAGGTCCCTCTCCTCCTCCCCATTTCAAATTCTTGCCAGCGCAGAAGGTTTTGTGCAGGTTCAGGAAGTCTTCCAGACAACTGCTGGCAGATCTTGGTAGAGCACTCAAAGAACTGTCCGAGTATTACGGACCCCTCTTCAACGAACTCCAAATTCCTGAAACCTTATTGCTATTGTTGTTTAAATTAAAACCCAGCTGACTGCCAAGAGCCATATCAGAGTTATAACCGCTTCAAACCATACAAAACTTCAACAAGAAAAAACAAAAACAAAAACCAAAAAACACACACACACAAAAATAAAATTAAGTACACATATCAATGCATTCGCGCGCATAATCTAAGGAGACGCCCCTGGCGTTGACCACTCCGTCCAATTCATCGCACAAGGGATTTAAAACACACACCTGAATACAAACTTATTAAGCGTACCTAAGGACACCAAAACATATATATAAACGGGCCTGAATTACCTAAAATTGCTTCCGCATATCTCACCTCCCAATAGCCAAAAACGGACTAAGTACATGTACTCAATTATCACTCCTAAGAAAAAATACGTAAGACTTTATCGAAAACACAGGTGAATGGACCAACAAGGCAAAAAATGACAGGAAGAAATGACAGAAAGCAAAGGAACAAGGCAGAAACAAAGAGAGTGACAGAAAAGAGGAAATTTCTATCTAACACAGAATTTCCAGAAGGTAGGGATACTATTTACACTGAAATGGCCCCCGGCATCCCCACAGGAAGTCTGAAACCTAAATAATCATTAACTCTATGTCCTTGTTCAAGGCCTGACATTATTTATAATTTCATTGTTCACTTACCAAGAAAGGAGGACCCCCTCTAACAAGTTTTCCGCCCCAGGCTGCGATACTTCCCGGCTCTTTCGTTTAATTTCTCATTGGACGATGGTTAGTTAGACACCTTGGTCTACCGGAAGCTGAAATTGCAACGCCGGAAACTGTCACACTCTCGTGTGATTTTTATTTTTAATAGGACGGGTGGTGTGTGTGTGTGTGTGTGTGTGTGTGTGTGTGTGTGTGTGGTGTGTGTGTGTGTGTGTGTGTCTGTGCGTGTGTGTTTGCTTGTGTGTGTGTGTATGAGAGAAAGAGTGCGTGTGTATGTGTGTGCGCGTGTGTTTGCTTGTGTATGTGTATATGAGAGAGGGAGAGAGAGAGAGAGAGAGAGAGAGAGAGAGAGAGAGTGTGTGTGTGTGTGTGCGTGTGTGTGTGAGTGTGTGTGTGTCTGTGTGTATGCACGCGAACGTGAGTGTGTGTGTGTGTGTGTGTGTGTGTGTGTGTGTGTGTGTGTGTGTGTGTGTGTGTGTGTGTGTGTGTGCGTGTGCGTGTGTGTGTGTTGGTACCATTTTCTACGCTAATGACCACAAGGCTATGATGATGATGACGACGACGTTGATAATAATCATGATGCTGTGAAGCTACATACAGGATTGAGACTGCGTTACAGGGCTGTATGCTTTTCTTCACAATACACCCTGGCGTCAACAAGGTCCGAACGCAGGAAGATGGTGGATAGGGTGACGGAGTCAAAAGTTTTTGCTTTAGTAACATGGTTGGTGATGTAGGATGCTGGTGGACAGGGTGCGGGAGTAAGAGTGTTAAATTTCAAATGCGAGCGGATTTTTACGTCAGGAAACGAGACTGTAGATGAGCTACCAAACAGAGAAATCCAGGAAGGCCAATCAGGCAACAGCAGCGCAGCAGCTACAGTGAGAAGAGGAGCATCATCAGATCATTTCTTTATCCACCTACAGAAAGGAACGATCACCACCTTCTGTCCAGAAAGCAGCAAGTGGTCCTGATCAGGTTCCGCACCAGCCACAACCTGCTCAACGCTCATATGAACCACAAGGTCAAGCTAAACGGACTACCGACTGGAAGGTTGTGGGTTCCAATCCCCATCAGTCCCTTCAAAAATAATTGTGGGATTTTTCGGCTCTAACCGGCTCCTACCCAAAGTTGGGCGTGCCATGGGCTCACTGGGAAGACTGGGACCACACAGTCGAGTCTCGTCCACTTCATGGATGCGTCACTGAGGGTGTTGCTCAAATCTTGTGACCAGCACCGCAGGTGTCTGTATCTCTTGAGCCTGGTTAATGCCAGGATATGTTATGATAGTAAGCATAGAGTATAGCCCTATCACGCAGTCTCAATCCTAGATGGAACTCCATAGCATCATGATTATCATCGTCATCGACATCAGCATCATCGCTTTGTAAAAACTGTTCCAGCTTCTCTGGCCATTAAGGTGGCGTAGAAAATCGGACGGAAAAAAAAGTGAGCACAAAGGTAACCTCTCTGATGCAGTGATCCTATTAAAAAAAAAAAGTCCAGGAAGACCAATCAGATCACAGCAGCAGCTACAGCGAGAAAAGAAGCATCATCAGATCAATCCTTCAGCCACGGATACAGAAATGGACAACCACCGCCTTCTGTCCAGAGAGCAGCAAGTGGTCCTGATCACACTTCGCACTGGCCACAACCGGCTCAACGCCCATATGAACCACAAGTTCAAACTGACGCCTTCACCAATCTGTCCCTGCGGTCGACAGGACCAGACAGCTGGACACATATTGCAGCGAGGCCACCTCTGTCAAGGGGAGTGACAGGAGACATGGCTGACTACACTAGAGCTCCTCTGACCTCCATGGTCCATGGCAACGAGCAGGAACATAAGAAAACACAACATCAAACAACAAAAGCCACATTAACAGCCAGATGTGTCCGTAAATCAAGAACGAAAGGAGTAGTAGTCCGTGTAGGGAATATCACGCACAAACTGCTCTTTACACTTGCAACAACAAAATGCATATGTATATACATATATACATATAACATACTATATACACATATATGTCTATAATAACAATAATATAAACTTCACAATACATGTTCAAGGTAAGGTGTGGGAATTAGCACATCGAAATCAACATTCAAGGTTATCAGCAAACTGGCAACTCTTCAAAACAAAATTGTCACCTATGTCTCGTGTTCCTGTCTCAGTAAGTACTTGCTACGGATATACTATAATAAACAACAACAATAACAACAACAATACTACTACTACTACTGAGATGAAAATTTATACGGCGGTAAACCCTTGATATATAAATCAAATCAAAGCGCACATTCTCAACATTCACCAAAACATTCACTTCACAAAGACAAACACTTAAGGTGCAAAACATACGCATACCGGGACTGGGGGAGAGGACAAAAAGGTTCACCTTCAAGCTAGACTTGACATAATACAGAGCAGGTGACAGAATTCAGCCAACAACATTTTTGCACAACAAAACAAACTTCCAATGTTGGTTGTTATTGCTATCTTTAGTCCTTATCAATACATGTACTCCCAGAAACGGATCGTTTCAACTAATCTACAACTAGTTTCAGTTTCAGTCCACAAGTTGTATCCGTCTTACCTCTTTCTCCCCTCTTTTCTTGTCCCACTGTCCGTACCGTATTCGTAAGAATGGTTGTGTGTGAGAAAAAGTTGTTACTCTGCATGTTTCATCGATCTGTTTGTAAACCTTGCTTCAGTAGTGTATGTGCGTGCGCCAGCGCGAGGCCATGTGTAAGTGCGTGGTTGTGAAACGAATCGTGTTGCTTAGAGCCCAGCCGACCACGAAGGCTAATTCAGGGAAAACGTCACGTTTCTAATTAAAAAAAAAAAGTTATAAACTAAGCATATGCATAGGTATGATTTGTGTTTTGTGTGTGTGTGTGTGTGTGTGTGTGTGTGTGTGTGTGTGTGTGTGTGTGTCTGCGCGCGCGCGCACGGTTTTGTATTATTTTGCTTTTCCCCAGTCCTAATTTTTGTTAGATGCGCTTATAACTGTTGACTTAAAAAAAAAAATCATTTACATGTAACCAAGATTATTCCAGTGGTAGGCTGATAAAATACCAGTATAAAACATAGACTTGGTAAAACATAGTCTAGGCAGGGCTCAGGACCTGGCCAGCTCATGGGTTTATGTGCAGGCTTAAGGCTTGTTCCACGGTCACCATACACGTGGCACCTATGACGCTAGTGCATATTATGGAATTCGTTCCGAGCGCGAAGACGTCATCTTGAGACACTGAAACTGAAACTTAGATACGTACATGCACGTTGTTCTGCCCACACTGCGCAGGCAGTATGTTGGTGCACAGTCTGCATACTCTGTCTTTGGTGGGCGTGCAAGCTGAGTGTTATAATGTCTCCACAAGCCAAGGGACACACTGTCATACATGACTTAACGTGCATATTTTGATCATTTGCATGTGTATGTGGTTTATTTATCATGATCATCTTTATTGTTATTATGATGATGATGATGACGACGACGACGACGACGATGATGATGATGACGACTATGATGATGGTAATGATCATCATAAACACCATCATCATCATTGTTCAACATCATCGTTGTTCTTCATCATCATCATCGTTGATCATCATCACCATCACAACATCACCATCACAATATCATCATCATCACCACCACCACCATCATCATTATCATCATCGCCATCATCATCACCACCACCACCATCATAATCACCACCATCATCATCACCACCACCACCATCATTATCATCACAATTACTATCACTTCTATAGACATGCACATGTTACGCGGACACACTGAAAGTCGCAGGCCGACTTGTTTGATCTCGACTGCTTTAAGTGTTATCGTTTATCACTTAAAAAAACAACAACAACAAAAATCACAAAAAGACGCAACATGTTGACATGAACGATCTCGTCATGTGCCTGCGCGCGCGTGTGTGTGGTGTCGTGCGTGCGTGCGTGTGTGTGTGTGTGTCCACGCACACGCATGTGATCGAGTGCGTGCAAACATGTGACTTTGGATGAGGGAAGAGGAGCAAGGTGCGTGCTTATATATGTGCTCGCTCAAGCGTGTGTGTACGCGTGTATATATATATGTGCGTGTAAATGTGCGTGTGTCTCTGTATGACTCTCCATGCTTCTTTGTCTGTGTCTGTTGTCTGTGTCTGTTTGTCTGTGTCTTTGTCTGTTGTCTTGTTGTCTCTCTCTGTCTGTCTCTCACTGTTTGTCTCTCTCTGTCTGTCTTTCTCTGTCTGTTTGTCTCTCTGTTTGTCTCTCTGTCTCTCTGTTTGTCTCTCTCTGTGAGTCCTGTCTGTTTGTCTCTCTTCTGTGATCTTCTGTTTGTCTCTCTCTGTCTGTTTGTCTCTCTCTGTTGTCTCTGTCTGTTTGTCTGTCTCTGCTGTTTGTCTCTCTGTCTGTTGTCTCTCTGTCTGTTTGTCTCTCTCTGTCTGTTTGTCTGTCTGTTGTCTCTGTCTTCTGTTTGTCTCTCTCTGTCTGTTTGTCTCTCTGTCTGTTTGTCTCTCTCTGTCTGTTTTGTCTCTGTCTGTCTGTCTCTGTTTGTCTCTCTCTGTCTGTTTGTCTGTCTCTGTCTGTCTGTCTGTCTCTCTCTGTCTGTCTCTCTCTGTCTGTTGTCTGTCTCTGTCTGTCTGTTTGTCTCTCTCTGTCTGTCTCTCTCTGTCTGTCTGTCTCTGTCTGTCTGTTGTTCTCTCTGTCTGTTGTCTTCTGTCTGTTGTCTGTCTCTGTCTTCTGTTGTCTCTCTCTGTCTGTTTTTTAACTGTCACATAAACCATCAATGGAATTACGAAAATCACACAGAAATTACACAAACGAAGGAAAGAAATGAAAACATGAGTGCGATGAGTGTGCGTGTGTCTACGTGTGCTCTGTTCTTGCGCTGCGTGTATGTGCGTGCGTGTGAGTGTGTGTGTTTGTGTGTGTGTGTGTGTGTGTGTAGTGTGTGTGTTGTGTGTGTGTGGTGTGTGTGTGTGTGTTGTGTGTGTGTGATGTGGTGTAGTGTGTGTAGTGCGTGTGTAGGTGTTGTGTGTGTGGTGTGTGTGTGTGTGTGTGTGTGTGTGTGTGTGTGTGTGTGTGAGAGAGAGAGACACACACACACCACCCCATATACACACACACAAGTGTCATGTGCGTGCGTGCGTGTGTACTGTGTGTATGCGCACGCGCGCCTACGCTATGTTAGTGTATGTATGCAAGGGGAGTGCTCATGCACGTGCACGTATAAATTATATATATATATCTAGATATGTTTAAATATATCAGTCTGAATGCAATCTTCAACAAACGAGCTCGACATCTGTTGGGGTGTGATAATGGCGTGCGGACACAGTAAATCCATCTGTTGGCACACGCCAGCAACGTGGTGTGAATGAAGCTGACCCGAAATGACCCCCCCCCCCATCCCCCAACCCACCATCCCTCCTCCCGCTAAACTCCCTCCCCTTTCACATCCCGCCTCCCGGAACGTTTAAAACTGCACCAGCTGACGTGAAGATGAGTCACACACACACAACATCCACACACGCACATACATACACGCACGCAAACATACACGCACACACACAGATATATGTATGTATATACAAACAAGAAGTCACACACACACACACACACACACACACACACACACACACACACACACACACACACACACACACATATATACATCATCATCATCAGGTGCCCTGCCGCATGGCGTTGGCGATCATGGACTTCCATCTGTCTCTATCTCTCGTTGCCCCTAGCATCTCCCCCACCCTCCTCGTCCCCAATGCATAATACATACAAACAAAAAGTCACATACATGACATACACACACAAACATCCTTGACACACACACACGTACAAACTCATAATCGCACATGTCAGACAAACACGACATAGATACACGCGCACGCATGCACTCACACAAACACGCATGCACGCGCGCTACCCGCACACCCCAGACACAGACATACTCAGACACAGATACACGCGTATTCTCTGTCTGTCTGTCCTCTGTATGTATGTCTGTCTCCCCCCCCCCCCCTCCCTACCAATCTATCTCTCCTCTCAGATCCAGGGCACATTCACTCTCTCTTTCACCATCTCAGACCGTACACATCCAATCTCTTTATCAACTCAGACCGTACACATCCAATCTCTTTATCATCTCAGACCGTACACATCCAATCTCTTTATCAACTCAGACCATACACATCCAATCTCTTTATCAACTCAGACCGTACACATCCAACCTCTTTATCATCTCAGACCGTACACATCCAACCTCTTTATCATCTCAGACCGTACACATCCAATCTCTTTATCAACTCAGACCGTACACATCCAACCTCTTTATCATCTCAGACCGTACACATCCAATCTCTTTATCAACTCAGACCGTACACATCCAACCTCTTTATCATCTCAGACCGTACACATCCAATCTCTTTATCAACTCAGACCGTACACATCCAACCTCTTTATCATCTCAGACCGTACACATCCAACCTCTTTATCATCTCAGACCGTACACATCCAATCTCTTTATCAACTCAGACCGTACACATCCAACCTCTTTATCATCTCAGACCGTACACATCCAATCTCTTTATCAACTCAGACCGTACACATCCAACCTCTTTATCATCTCAGACCGTACACATCCAACCTCTTTTATCATCTCAGACCGTACACATCCAATCTCTTTATCAACTCAGACCGTACACATCCAACCTCTTTATCATCTCAGACCGTACACATCCAATCTCTTTATCAACTCAGACCGTACACATCCAACCTCTTTATCATCTCAGACCGTACACATCCAACCTCTTTATCATCTCAGACCGTACACATCCAACCTCTTTATCATCTCAGACCGTACACATCCAATCTCTGTATCATCTCAGACCGTACACATCCAATCTCTTTATCATCTCAGACCGTACACATCCAATCTCTTTATCATCTCAGACCGTACACATCCAATCTCTTTATCATCTCAGACCGTACACATCCAACTCTTTATCATCTCATCTCAGACCGTACACATCCAATCTCTTTATCATCTCAGACCGTACACATCCAATCTCTTTATCATCTCAGACCGTACACATCCAATCTCTGTATCATCTCAGACCATACACATCCAATCTCTGTATCATCTCAGACCATACACATCCAATCTCTTTATCATCTCAAACCATACACATCCAATCTCTGTATCATCTCAGACCGTACACATCCAATCTCTGTATCATCTCAGACCATACACATCCAATCTCTGTATCATCTCAGACCGTACACATCCAATCTCTTTATCATCTCAGACCGTACACATCCAATCTCTGTATCATCTCAAACCATACACATCCAATCTCTGTATCATCTCATCTCAGACCATACACATCCAATCTCTCCACCATCTCATCTCAGACTATACACATCCAATCTCTTTATCATCTCAGACCATACACATCCAATCTCTCTATCATCTCATCTCAGACCATACACATCCAATCTCTCCACCATCTCATCTCAGACCATACACATCCAATCTCTTTATCATCTCAGACCATACACATCCAATCTCTCTATCATCTCATCTCAGACCATACACATCCAATCTCTCTACCATCTCATCTCAGACCATACACATCCAATCTCTCTACCATCTCATCTCAGACCGTACACATCCAATCTCTCTATCATCTCATCTCAGACCGTACACATCCAATCTCTCTACCATCTCATCTCAGACCGTACACATCCAATCTCTCTACCATCTCATCTCAGACCGTACACATCCAATCTCTCTACCATCTCATCTCAGACCGTACACATCCAATCTCTCTATCATCTCATCTCAGACCATACACATCCAATCTCTCTACCATCTCATCTCAGACCGTACACATCCAATCTCTCTACCATCTCATCTCAGACCATACACATCCAATCTCTCTACCATCTCATCTCAGACCATACACATCCAATCTCTCTACCATCTCATCTCAGACCGTACATATCCAATCTCTTTATCATCTCAGACCATACACATCCAATCTCTCTATCATCTCATCTCAGACCATACACATCCAATCTCTCTATCATCTCATCTCAGACCATACACATCCAATCTCTCTATCATCTCATCTCAGACCATACACATCCAA
>JAPXFY010000014.1:11919539-11942039 GCA_030674185.1 Monoplex corrugatus | reverse complement strand
GGATGAAAACCAACTGCGCAGCATTCGTTTCACCTCTCTGGGTCATCAAAATTCCCCCCGCTACGGTACGTAGACATCACTCTCTCTCTCCCCCCCCTCTCTCACTCACACACACACACACACACACTGTCCAATTTTCTATGTCACTTTAATGGCCACAGAAGCTGGGGCACTTTTTCACGACACTACAGAATGACAACGATGCGGTGGATAACCATAACGCACGCACAAGCACACGCACACACACACACACACACCACACACACACACACACACACACACACACACACACACACAACCACGAGGCAAATGGCCATTTTTTACTGTCCAATTTTCTATGCCACTTTAATGGCCACAGAAGCTGGGCATTTTTTCACAACGCTACGGTAATGAAACGATGCGGTAGATAAGATAACCATAAAGCGATGAAGTTTCGTTGCAGATTGAGACTGCGTGAAAGGGCTGTACTCTGTGTTAATCTTAAAAAAATATATCATGGAGTCAACCTGCTCCAGGCCTGAGAGATACAGACAGACACCTGTGGTGTTGGTGAGGAAATTTGAGACACATCCCCAAATGACACATTCGTGAAGTAGATACGATTGGACTTTGTGGTCCCAGTCTTCACAATGAGTCCACGGCATGCTGGGTACTGGGGCCGAAAAATCCTATAATGAATTGTCATAGGACAGATGGAATTCGAACCCACAACCTTCAAGTCAGTCGCCTGAAGTTGTAACCACCGCACCACACAGAATCGTGTTTTTGTCTCCCCTTCCCCCCCCCCCCCCCTCTCTCTCTCTATATATATATCACAATGCAAAATAAATCAAAATGGCAACCCTGACACAGGTTAATAAGTTTAAATACTGGGACGATCATTTATCTCAACGCAGAGACATCTAGAAATAACCGGCAGATCGGCCAAGCCAAACAGCATTCAGAAGATACAAGCACTCTTACAACAAATCCATATCAATTACATCATGAAGAAGTTCTTGAATGTTATATAAACCAATACTGTTTACGGATGTAGCGTGACAGTCAACAAACAAAGCCAGAACAAGATTGAGGCAGCCGAGATGTGGTTTCTCAGAAGAATGTTGACAGTTCCATGGACAGCAAAGAAAACAAACGAAACAGTCTTGATGGAGGCAGACACAAGTGGATCACTCATAAGGAAGATTAGGAAAAGACAGGCAACATTTATAGGCCATTTTATGAGGAAGGGGAATTGAAGCACCTGGTCACAACGGGAAAGCTGGAGGGAAAGAGAGCACCAGGTAGACCCAGGGAGAAAATGCTAGACGGACTTGCAGAGTGGCTGAAGACGAGGAGGGTGGAGGAGATGCTTGGGGCAACACGAGATAGTGACAGATGGAAGTCCATGATCGCCAACGCCATGCGGTGATGGGGACTGAATTTCTTTATCTCTAAGCCAGCATTGTGAAGTGGGTACCCATCTGTCCCAACGCCGAATATAATATATCATGTCCTTATCATAACATAAACTATACCCTTAAATGTAATTATGTCCTTAAAATACTCGAACCATGTCTTTAAAATGCAATCTACTGAGTTTCTTAGAATCTATAAACTGTGTCCTTAAAACACAGTGTCCTTAAACCACAACAAATCATTTCTTTACAATATAGTAAATAATGCCTAAAAATACAAGAAACCATGTCCTAAAAATAAACGAAGTCCTTAACACACAATAACCCATGTCCTTGAAATACAATAAGCCATGTCCTTGAAATGCAATAAACCATATCCTTAAAAAAATCATGTCCTCAAAATAGTATAAACCATGTCCTTGAAATGCAAATAAACCATATCCTTAAAAAAAATCATGTCCTCAAAATAGTATAAACCATGTCCTTGAAATGCAATAAACCATATCCTTAAAAAAATCATGTCCTCAAAATAGTATAAACCATGTCCTTGAAATGCAATAAACCATATCCTTAAAAAAATCATGTCCTCAAAATAGTATAAACCATGTCCTTGAATGCAATAAACCATATCCTTAAAAAAATCATGTCCTCAAAATAGTATAAACCATGTCCTTGAAATGCAATAAACCATATCCTTCAAACACAATGAAACATGTCCTTAAAATAACATAAACCATGCTATCCGCATCCTCGTGGTCTGTCTTGATGATTTGTCAATATACAATAAAAATATTTGACTATAAAAATAGCCCTTAAAATATTCAAATCGTGTCTTTAACCCTTTGACTCTCACAATCTCCCTCTCCACCAACTGCACAAACTTAACCCTTTGACTCCATCACCCTATCCACCAGCTTCCTGCAGGAAGCTGATGGAAAGGGTGAGGGAGTCTGTGGGGTTACGTTTTTGCTTTGCTAGCATGGTTGACAATGCAGGATGCTGGTGGACAGGGTGCGGGAGTCAAAAGGTTAAACTACAAAAAAGTATAACACTGGACATGCATCCAGAGCTAGTTGTGTCAAACCGTCTTCCAAGGAAACAGAACGACTTGTACAAGGACATAAACCGCTCACAGCTGGCGTTTCCTGTGCTGCATCTTCTCACGCCAAGTAACAGGTAGCTTCCCTTTGCTACTTGTCAATGTGTGTACGTACTATTGTCTACCAGACACCAGACACCTCAGTGATGTAAGACTGTGCAGTGCCTGCGCAGAACTAATTTGACCGCGTAAGCGCACCGCTGATAGCACCAGTAAGAGATCTTCATTCCCCTCTCTCCTATCTCCCCCCCCCCCCCAAACAACACGAAAACAAAAACAAACAAAAAAACAAACAACAAAACCGAAAGAAAAAAAAAAAAAAAACGAGACACAAAGAGCGACAGCGACAGAGAGATACAGAGATAAAGATAAAAGGAAGACAGAGACACATAATGAGAAAGTGATTGAGAGTGAGAGAGAGAGAGAGAGAGAGAGAGACAGAAAGAGAAGAGAGAGAGAAGAGAGGACGAGAGAGAGAGGAGAGGAAGAGAGAGAGAATAGAGGAAGATAGAAATAGAGAGAGAGAAAGAGAAATAGAAAGAGAGAGACGAGAGAGAGAGAGAGAAGAGGAAGAGAGAGAGACAAAGAGAGAGAGAGAGAATAGAGGAAGATAGAAATAGAGAGAGAAAGAAAGAGAAATAGAGAGAAGAGAGGAACAGAGAAAGAGAAGAGAGAGAGAGAGAGAGAGAGAGAGAGAGAGAGAGAGAGAGAGAGAGAGAGAGAGAGAGAGAGAGAGAGAGAGAGAGAGAGGGGACCAAAGCCTTAAAGGCAATAGCAGAAACAGCTTAAAGAGTTTCAGGTGGATCTAGTTAGCAGAGGTGGAACAAACGTTGCCGGCGTTTAATAGCTAACTGGTTAAGACATACATCACATGGGTGACTTAGCCTTGAGAAGCCTGACCACCTTGTATACGCGGGTTTGAATCCATGTAAAGAGCTAATTCTATGAAGAAAAATGGCAACAACATCCTGGAGTCATGACCTGGATGCGGCCAAATCCCCTTACAGTGCAAAAAGTTAAGGCCAAAACACTTGCTTGACGGGAGCTTCTCCTCTGAGGACCTTCAGCTGTTCGGCTCTCCCCAGAGTTCTGTTCTGTAGATTTTAAAGTCCTACCACTCTCAGAGTATACGAGGACTAGCTAAAAAAAAAAATGCTCAAAGAAGCCTTAAAATTTTTTAGTTGCATTGTGAGATACCGATGCTTTCGTGGGCTCTCTTTGATCTGTCTTAACTGACTGATTAGGATGCTATATGGCACTGGATACCCCCAGAGTTCCTTGATACTGAGGTATTTATGGGTGTAAATAAATGTCTGTGGTAGATATCAAAACATTATCGGCTGGAAGCCATCAAACAAATGTAAATGTCGATAAAAGCATTTTACGCTGAAGCATCTGAAGTCTTCTTATCGAAGCCGGCGGCGCATAACACAAAGCGGATGCGAATTATCATGCATTTACAAAACTGCTGAAAATAACTTCATGGCTCCCTTTTCGCAGATACATAGCGACATTCACAGACATACACTGCGTGACCTGCGTGACTGTGCCGATGACCTTATTCCCCTTTCTATCCCATTCTTACCCACCCACCCCCTTCCTTATACGTGAAAAGAGAAACAAAAACGTCATACCATACAGAACAATTTTCCTCCATGGAGCTATGGAAGTCTGCTGTGATGTTAAACGCGGATGGCGAAAACATCATTTTGTTATTAATCATATACAATCCCATCCAACCAGTCGCCGTGGTGTAGTGGTTAGTGCAACGGACTACCGACCGGAAGGTTGTGGGTTCGAATCCCTATCAGTCCCTTCAAAAATCATTGCGGGGTTTTTCGGCTCTAACCAGCTCCTACCCAGAGCTGGGCGTGCTATGCCCTGGGCTCATTGGGAAGACTGGAACCACACGGTCGAGTCTCATCCACTTCACAGACGCGTCATTGAGGGTGTTGCTCGAATCTTCTGACTAGCACCGCAGGTATCTGTATCTCTCGGGCCTGATTGACGCCAAGGTATATCATGACAGTATGTGTAGAGTACAGCCCCGTCACGCAGTCTCAATCCTAGATAGAACTCCATAGCATCATGATTATCAGAGAGAGAGAGAGAGAGAGAGAGAGAGAGAGAGAGAGAGAGAGAGAGAGAGAGAGAGAGAGAGAGAGAGAGAGAGAGAGAGAGATATATATAAGAGAGAGAGAGAGAGATTGAAAGTAATAATGATTATGATAATGCTACTATATTTTTCAACAACAGATGCTCATCATCATTATCATCAGGTGCCCTGCCGCATGGCGTTGGCGACCATGGACTTCCAACCATCTCTATTTCTCGTTGCCCCTAGCATATCCCCCACCCTCCTCATTCCCAGCCACTCTGCAAGTCCGTCCAGTATTCTCTCCCTGGGTCTACCTGGTGCTCTCTTTCCCACCAGCTTTCCCGTTGTGACCAAGTGCTCCAAATTCCCCTTCCTCATAAAATGGCCTATAAATGTTGCCTGTCTTTTCCTAATCTTCCTTATGAGTGATCTACTTGTGTCTGCCTCCACCATGACTGTCTCGTTTGTTTTCTTTGCTGTCCATGGAACTCTCAACATTCTTCTGAGAAACCACATCTTGGCTGCCTCAATCTCGCTCTGGCTTTGCTTGCTGACTGTCCACGCCTCGCATCCGTACAACAGTATTGGTTCTATATAACATTCAAGGACTCTTTCTGATTTTAATTAGCTTAAAAAACCAACAGTCAAACCTGCTGTTGCTTCCAGGTTTCCATAAGCCAGCCACTGACATGACTTGAAGGATTTTTAAAGTGCATACTTGTTATTCAGCATGCTTATACACACGAAGGAGGTTTAGTCACTGGCACGTCTGCACACATGTTGACCTGACAGATGGGAAAATCTACACCCTCTACCCACCACACACAGACGGATCGAATCCACGACCTTCTCGGTCAGCAAGTTCAACGTTTACCCACTTTACTACCTCCCCAGACAAACAGAGAGAGAAAGAAGAGAGAGAGAGAGAGAGAGAGGCGAGAGACAGAGAGAAAGAGAGGGGAGGGAGAGAGTGAGAGAGAGAGAGAAGAGAGAGAGAGACAGACGGATAGACGAAGAGAGAGAGAGAGGGAGAGAGGGAGAGGGAGAGAGACAGAGAAAGAGAGAGACACAGACAGACACAGGACAGAGAGGGGGGGAGGATAGTGAATAAGCCAGTACACAAGACAGACAGAGACACAGACACAGGACAGATAGGAGGGGGGGGGGGGATAGTGAATAAGCCAGCACACAAGACAGACAGACATAGACACAGGACAGATGGGAGGGGGGGGATAGTGAATAAGCCAGCACACAAGACAGACAGAGACAGGACAGAGACGGGGGAGGGGGGGGGAGTGAATAAGCCAGCACACAAGACAGACAGAGACACAGACAGAGAGGGGGGATAGTGAATAAGCCAGCACACAAGACAGACAGAGACACAGGACAGAGAGGGGGGGGGGATAGGTGAATAAGCCAGCACACAAGACAGACAGAGACACAGACAGACAAACACCGAGACACAGACACATGACAGAAAGGAGAGATGAATAAGCCGGCACAGACACACACACACATACAGAAACAGGAGCTGATGAATAGAGGTTTCCGTCAGGTAGGTGTCAAAAAAACGACGGTTTCACTGGTTCCTATCATCCGTCACAGACAGGAGACGGGTTATGCTGGGGCCACCTCTCTCCTGGGACTCTGGGTCGTAAATTCTCTACCCGAAGGCTTGATGCTTGGTCGTACGGTACACCCTTCACCCGAGCCCCCAAAAATGTGTGTGCGTGCGTGCGTGTGTGTGTGTGTGTGTGTGTGTGTGTGTGTGTGTGTGTTGCGTGCGTGTTGTTGTGTGTGTGTGTTTGTGTGTGTGTGTTGTGCTGTGTGTGTGGCGGCGACGTGCGCTGTGTGTGTGTGTTGCGCGTGAGTTTGGGCGGGGGTGTGTGTTGTGTGTGTTTTGTGTGTGTGGTGTTGAAGTGTGTGTGGTGTGTGTGTGTGTGTGTGTGTGTGTGTGTGTGTGTGTGTGGTGTGTGTGTGGTTGTGTTGTGTGTGTGTGGTGTGTGTGGTGTGGTGTGTGTGTGTGTGTGTGTGTGTGTGTGTGTGTGTGTGTTGTGTGTGGTGTGGTGTGTGTGTGTATATGTGTGTGTGTTGGAAGTGTGTGTATGTTGTGGTGCGTGTGTTGTGCATGCACGTGTGTGTATGTGTGTGGTGTGTGAGTGTGTGTTTGAAGTGTGTGTGTGCGCGCGCGGTGCGTGTGTGTGTGTGTATGTGTGTGTGTGGTGTGTGTGAATGTTTGAAGTGTGTGCTTGAAGTGTGCGTGTATGTGTGTGTGTGTGGTGTGTGTGTGCGTGTGTGTGTGTGTGTGTGTGTGCGCGTGCGTGCGTGCGCCCGCGCGCGTAGCGTGCGTGTGTGTGTAGTGTGTGTGTGTGTTTGAAGTGTGTGTGTGCGTTTGAAGTGCGTGCGTGCATGTGTGTGTGTGAGTGTGTGTGTGTGTGTGTGTGCGCCACTGACATTATATAAAATAGGCGTTTATTCCTTATGTCCACATATAATAGTGCACTGCACAAAAACGTATTGAATGTGTGTGTGCGTGTGTGCGTGTGTGTGTGTGTGTGCGTGCGTGTGTGTGCGTGCGTGCGTGCGTGTGTGCGTGTGTGTGAGTGTGCGTGCGTGTGTGTGTGTGTGCGTGCGTGCGTGCGCGTGCGTGCGTGCGTGTGTGTGTGTGTGTGTGTATACATTCTGTCTGTTAGGATTGATACTAGTGTGCGTATATCAACTACGTTCTTAGTAAATGTGAATTTCTTAGCGGCAATTTTAGGTACCATATGCCAACTTAAGTACCGTATGCGATTTTATGTACGTTTTCAAAATTTCCATTCAGTTTTTAAGACATCCGAGTATCTTGGTGTGAGATCAGACGGGGGTGGGGATGTGGGGTGTCGGGGGGGGGGGGGTGGTGGATGGCAGATTGTACTCTGGTTGAAAAACAGGGTGGATATTAATTTTTAAAACGCGACCGTCATATCCACAACCACGCACCGAAAACTACGTCACATTTTCCCCCTAAAGAATGACGCAACACTTTTACACCGTCGGTGCTACGGAAGATTACATAGTTGTTAAAAAAAAAAAAAAAAAAAAAAAAAATCCTGCCGGCCATCGAGTCCTGGACACTGGAGCAGGCTGAGAAGGATAAATCGATCTCCACTGCTGATCTATAAGCGTCAACACTAACTGCAAACTATGACGTCAATCTCAACTCGTTATGTCTGCCGGGACGGAAACGGAAGTTTGACGTCAAACCGTCGGAGGAGAGCAGAGATTTTGTTTTGTCCCTTTTTGTTTTGTTGTTGTTTTTGTTGTTATTGTTTTCTTGTAGTTATTGCTGCTGTTGCTTGTTTTGGTTTATTTCTCTGAACGGGTGTGAATGAAAAAAAAAATTTTTTTTTTTTTTTTCGTCGGGCAGAAACCGATCCCTAAACACATTTGTGCCCCCATTCGCTTGATGGAAAACAACAACAAACAAACGAAACAACAAAAACCAAAAAATCCACATTCATATACACACACAAAACACATACATATACATATGCATTATATATATATATATATATATATATATATCTCTCTCTCTCTCTCTATATATATATATATATATTATATATCTATACACACACACACACATATATGTTTGTGTGTGTGTGTATGTATACATACACACACCTATCTATCTATCTATACCTACCTACCTATCTATCTGTACTTGCCTATCTATCTATCTATCTATCTATCTATCTATCTACCTATCTATCTATCTATCTATCTATCTATCTATCTATCTATCTATCTATCTATCTATCTATCTGTCTGTCTATCTATCTGTGTGTGTATATACATATATATATATATACATGTGTGTGTGTGTGTGTGTGTGTGTGTGTGTGTGTGTGTGTGTGTGTGTGTGTGTGTGCAAGCATACGCATGCGCATGTATCGATGAACGCTCGCCGGTATCTGTGCACGTGCGTGCGTGCGTGCGTGTGTGCATATATGTGTGTGTGCGTGCGTGTGTGTGTGTGTGTGCGCGCGCGCGCGTGTTTGTACGTGTGTGTCAGTCTGTGGGGGTATGAGTGTGTGCAGCATGTGTATACATGCGTGTGTGCGTGTGTATGCGTGCAAGCGCGCGTGTGCGTGCAGGCGCGTGAGAACGCACTAGCAAGCGCGTCCTTGGCCATTCCCTTGTTTTAACCCTCAGACTCCCGCACCCTGTCCACCAGCATCCTGCATTGTCAACCATGCTAGCAAAGCAAAAACTGAATCCTTTGACTCCCACACCCTGTCCACCAGCAATCTGCATTGTCAACCATGCTAGCAAAGCAAAAACTGAACCCTTTGACTCCCGCACCCTGTCCACCAGCAATCTGCATTGTCAACCATGCTAGCAAAGCAAAAACTGAATCCTTTGACTCCCACACCCTGTCCACCAGCAATCTGCATTGTCAACCATGCTAGCAAAGCAAAAACTGAACCCTTTGACTCCCGCACCCTGTCCACCAGCAATCTGCATTGTCAACCATGCTAGCAAAGCAAAAACTGAATCCTTTGACTCCCACACCCTGTCCACCAGTATCCTGCATTGTCAACCATGCTAGCAAAGCAAAAACTGAACCCTTTGACTCCCGCACCCTGTCCACCAGTATCCTGCATTGTCAACCATGCTGGCAAAGCAAAAACTTAACCCTTTGACTCCCTCATCCTGTCCATCAGCATCCTGCATTATCAACGATGCTAGCAAAGCAAATCCTTAACCCTTTGACTCCCTCATCCTGTCCATCAGCATCCTGCATTATCAACCATGCTAGCAAAGCAAATACTGAACCCTTTGACTCCCGCACCCTGTCCACCAGCAATCTGCATTGTCAACCATGCTAGCAAAGCAAAAACTTAACCCTTTGACTCCCACACCCTGTTCACCAGTATCCTGCATTGTCAACCATGCTAGCAAAGCAAAAACTGAACCCTTTGACTCCCGCACCCTGTCCACCAGCATCCTGCATTGTCAACCATGCTAGCAAAGCAAAAACTTAACCCTTTGACACCTGCACTCTGTCCACCAGCATCCTGCATTGTCAACCATGCTAGCAAAGCAAAAACTTAACCCTTTGACTCCCGCACCCTGTCCATCAGCATCCTGCATTGTCAACCATGCTAGTAAAGCAAAAACTTAACCCTTTGACTCCCGCACTCTGTCCACCAGCATCCTGCATTGTCAACCATGCTAGAAAAGCAAAAACTGAACCCTTTGACTCTCTCACCCTCTCCACCAGCTTACTGCATGAAACGGTGCGGGAGTCAAAAGGTTGAGATTTTGCAGTTGGTGGATAGGGCGCAGGAGTCAAGGGGTTAACATGTAAACGTGTCCCGTTTATTGTTTCTCTCTGATCAGCTCTTACCTAAGAGACAATACATTCGCTTTCCCCAAATAGTACACAGATTATGACATGCTATTGTTGTTTGTTTGCTGTTAGGCAATGTTTTTGTTTGGCTCTTTTTCCTTGCTGTGTTTTCTTTTCTTTCTTTTTTTTTTTTGTTCCCCCAAAATATACACTCGCCTGCTGAAAATTAATGCTGACATTTGGCCGTTCCCTTCTTCTGCTGCCTGAAATACATATCTGTTGGACGAAAATACAACATGACGTTGATACGGACGCGTGTTCTGACACGCTGAAGGAGTAGGTGTACAAATATCATAATGGCAATCAGTGCTGACAGTGAATTTTTTTTTTCCTTCTCTCTCTTTTGTTTAATTATCTATTTTCTGGAAAATTTCATCCACTTTGGGATAGGTATCTTTACGATTGGAAGTGCTTTGTGCGTGAAGGCTTGTGTGTGTGTGTGTGTGTGTTGTGGGTGTGTGTGTGTGTGTGTTTGTGTGTGGGTGAGAGAGAGAGAGAGAGAGAGAGAGAGAGGAGAGAGAGAGAGAGAGAAAGTGTGTGTGTGAGAGAGAGAGAGACAGAGAGAGAGAGAGTGTGTGTGCGCCCGCATAGGCACCACAATTTTTTTTGTATTTTGTTTAAAACTTCCTTTTATTATTTGTTTTACAGTATACAATACCATTTGACATCATAATAACGAAACACACGTAAAAATATTAAGAAAAACGTAAAACACACACACACACACACACACACACACACACACACAATCATGGGAAAAAAAACAAAACAAAAACAAAAAACGAACGAAATGTACAGCCCGTCAAGGAATGACATAATCAAACTAAACAACATAAAACGCATAAACTGTCACTGCGAGTCATACAATACAAAGACAAAACGCACACAATCCCTGCCACTAACAAATGCCACACTCACATGCAAAGAAGAGTCCAAAATGATCAACTTGCAATGGAGTCCACAGCACTTTTCTTGGGTAGTGGTGGTGGGGGGGGGGTTGGGGATATAAATTCTCTGATATACTTGTCACAACAGGAAAGCTGAAGGGAAAGAGAACACCAGGTAGAGCCAGGGAGAAAATATTGGACGGACTTGCAGCGTGACTGAAGACAGAGAGGGTGGGAGATGTACTTGCAGCGACAGGGCATAGATTCGTGTGGAAGGCTATGATTGCCAACGCCATGTGGCAGTGCACATGATGATGATATACTTGTTACTAGGCAAAATAAGTCAACGTTGATTGCTTATTTAAGGCCTATGTATTTAACACTTATTTAAGGCCTATGTATTTAACACTTATTTAAGGCCTATGTATTTAACACTTATTTAAGGCCTATGTATTTAACACTTATTTAAGGCCTATGTTTTTAACACTTATTTAAGGCCTATGTATTTAACACTTATTTTAGGCCTATGTAATTTAACACTTATTTTAGGCCTATGTATTTAACACTTATTTTAGGCCTATGTATTTAACACTTATTTTAGGCCTATGTATTTAACACTTATTTAAGGTCTGTATTTAACACTTATTTAAGGCCTATGTTTTAACACTTATTTAAGGCCTATGTATTTAACACTTATTTTAGGCCTATGATTTAACACTTTTTAAGGCCTATGTATTTAACACTTATTTAGGCCTATGTATTTAACACTTATTTTAGGCCTATGTATTTAACACTTATTTAAGGCCTATGTATTTAACACTTATTTAAGGTCTATGTATTTAACACTTATTTAAGGCCTATGTATTTAACACTTATTTTAGGCCTATGTATTTAACACTTATTTTAGGCTATTATTTAACACTTATTTTAGGCCTATGTATTTAACACTTGCTGCCGGTTATGGCGCTGACACTGGACCTGTGAAATATCGACACCACCACGATTGGAGCAAACTTTTATGGGTGAGGAAGGGGGCAGAAAGAGAGAGAGAGAGAGAGAGAGAGAGAGGAGAGAGAGGAGAGAGAGGGGGAGAGACAGATATATATATATATATATATATATAGAGAGAGAGAGAGAGAGAGACGGACAGAGACACAGAGAGAAAGAGAGAGAAAGAAGAGAGAGAAAGAAGGAGAAGAGAGAGAGAGAGAGAGAGAGAAGAGAGAGAGACAGAGACACACACAAGAGAGGCAGACAGAGAGAAACAGGATGCCAAAATTGGCCCAATCCAAAGACAGTAAATTGCATCGTACAATTATTCATATTTATAATATGTACAAACGTACGCTTAAACGTACTGAAAGAAAAAAAAAAGCTTTTAAAAAAGGATCAACAAAGGACATTGCACCAGTATTAAACAAAAAAAAATTTTAAAAAAAAGGAAAAGAAAAGTGCTCCTTACACCTGTAGGAAAGTGAAATCCATCGTGAGGGGAAAAAACTTGAAAAAAAGTGACCTGAATCACGAAATAATTGCTCCAAATAGCAGAATATGTATTACACTAAGTAAATTACTTTGTGTTCCGTGCGTCTGGCCGCGAAAAAGTGTAAAAGGGTTGTTTTAATTTTGATAATTAAAATAAACACAGTAGGTCATGCAAGTGTAAAAAGGTTAATTTTTTATTTTCATAACTATGATAAAAAATAACATGTCATCCTTTATCCAAACAAACAACAAACAAATTACGCTTAAGGCCTGGGTAGACACGAGCAATGTATCCACCCATCCACCTACGCCCACTCATTACAAATCATATTTGTTTGCCAACTTCTGAAATGTCCTGGTGTAAAGTAAACAGTTTAAGAGTGTCCCATACTCCTGAGGCGGTAATGAAGTGAGATGGTATTGTACCTCAGCTTTTCCCAAGGCCAGCATAACGAGGGTGGTATTCATCTCTCATCTGCCGCTTTACCTTGTCCAATCCTCAACATGGTCAGGTACCCGTTCACATCGCAAGCACAAAGAAGTCCTCCCCATCCCCCACCTCTCCCCGCCACGTCCCTCGAGCTAGATTCGAACTTGAACACGTGCAGTCAGACTAGAGGGTGGGAAGCTCTATCTCCCATGTCAGCCAGTCCCTAATTAGGTTTTCAGATATACCTATCCGGATTTTCCCCCAACCTTCATTTAGTTAGTAAGTTAGTTAGTTTAGTGTTGTTAGGCAGTTAAATGGAGTTTAGCATCCGCACCCACATAAGCGATACGGCAGACAGATTGCTAAGCAATCACTGTTATTTCTACGGTTATTTCTGTTTAAAGCCCATCCGACTGCGTGGAGCCATATCAGGGCTATAACCGTTTCAAAACATACACAATACTTTCAACAGGGAGGGGAAAAAAAAAAGAAAAAAAAAAGAAAAAGAAAATTAAGAACACATATCAATGCATTCACGCACATAATCTACGGAATGCCCCTGGCGTTGACCATTCAGTCCAATCTATCGCACAACGGATTCAAAAAACATACCTGAATACAAATTTAAACGTAACTAAGGACACTGTAACAAATACAAAAAAATAGCCTAAATTTTTCCTAAAATTGCTTCCGCATATCTCATTTCCCTAGAGCCAAAAGTGCACTTAATACATGTACCCAATTATCAATCCTGAGAGAAAGTAAGATAAAGTACGTAAGATGAAGAACACATACAGGTGAATGGACCAGCAAGGCAGAAAATGATAGGAAGAAATGACAAAGCAAAGGAGCAAGGCAGAAACGACGAGAGTGAAGGAATTGAGGAAATATAAAATTTCCAGAAGGTGGGGATATTATTTATACTGAAAGAACCCCCGGTATCCTTACTGGGGTCGGCTCAGGCGCCCAGATCGTTGGGTCCAACCTTGTTCGAGCTTTTCCCGCTCGTTTGTTGAGCGTCCATGTTTTGCAGCACTTTCGACTGCTAGAAATGTCGCCCCTGGCGTCATCCACCGAGGGTCTATTGACCGGGTGCTTATGACGTGGGACACCACAATGATAAACGAAAACTTGTTTGTTTTATCGCAGATTTTCTGAATCTGCTCCGATATTATCATATGGGAAGGCAGAGGCTTAACAGAGAGGCTCCATTTTCCTTTTAGGCAAATACAAATTGACCGATTAATTATAAATTAACAGTATAGGGATCCCTTCAAATCAAACAGAGGCTCAATAGATACCGTCAATTTTCCCTTTAGGGTAAATACAAATTGATTCATTAAATATAAATTAACAGTATAGGAATCCATTCAAATGTTGTACTTTACCGAAGAAAACGGAAATAAACATACACTGCATACATTCAGCCACTGGCAAGAACCATCCTTAATCGTACCCCCCGTGGGGATGCCAGCGGTTCTTTCAGTATAAATAGTATCCCCCACCTTCTGAAAATTCTGTGTTAGAGATTTCCTCTTTTCTGTCACTCTCTTCGTTTCTGCCTTGTTCCTTTGCTTTCTGTCATTTGTGGTTTTTTTTGTTTTTGTTTTTTTTGCTATCATTTTCTGCCTTGCTTGGTCCATTCACCTGTATGTGCTCGGTAAAATCTTACGTACTTTCTCTTAGGATTGATAATTGGGTACATGTATTAGACCCAGGGAAAAGATACTGGACGGACTTGCAGAGTGGCTGAAGACAAAGAGGGTGGAAGAGGTGCTTGAGGCACCAAGAGATAGAAACAGATGGAAGGCCATGATCGCCAACGCCATGTGGCAAGGCACCTGATGATGATGATGATGAATACACGAGTGTGATGTCCAAAGTTTACAAAATCATTATTTCGATGATGGTAATACACGAGTGTGACGTCAACAGTTTACAAAGCCATTATTTCGATGATGGTAATACACGAGTGTGACGTCTAAAGTTTACAAAGCCATTATTTCGATGATGATAATACACGAGTGTGATGTCAAAGTTTACAAAGCCATTCTTTCGATGATGATAATACACGAGTGTGACGTCAACAGTTTACAAAGCCATTATTTCGATGATGATAATACACGAGTGTGACGTCAACAGTTTACAAAGCCATTCTTTCGATGATGATAATACACGAGTGTGACGTCAACAGTTTACAAAGCCATTCTTTCGATGATGGTAATAAATGAGTGTGATGTCTAAAGTTTACAAAGCCATTCTTTCGATGATGGTAATACACGAGTGTGACGTCAACAGTTTACAAAGCCATTATTTCGATGATGATAATACACGAGTGTGACGTCAACAGTTTACAAAGCCATTATTTCGATGATGGTAATACATGAGTGTGATGTCTAAAGTTTACAAAGCCATTATTTCGATGATGGTAATACACGAGTGTGACGTCAACAGTTTACAAAGCCATTATTTCGATGATGGTAATACATGAGTGTGATGTCTAAAGTTTACAAAGCCATTATTTCGATGATGGTAATACACGAGTGTGACGTCAACAGTTTACAAAGCCATTATTTCGATGATGATAATACACGAGTGTGACGTCAACAGTTTACAAAGCCATTATTTCGATGATGGTAATACATGAGTGTGATGTCTAAAGTTTACAAAGCCATTATTTCGATGATGGTAATACACGTGTGATGTCTAAAGTTTACAAAGCCATTATTTCGATGATGATAATACACGAGTGTGACGTCAACAGTTTACAAAGCCATTATTTCGATGATGGTAATACACGAGTGTGACGTCAACAGTTTACAAAGCCATTATTTCGATGATGATAATACACGAGTGTAATGTCTAAAGTTTGCAAAGTCATTATTTCGATGATGATAATACACGAGTGTGACGTCTAAAGTTTACAAAGCCATTATTTCGATGATGGTAATACACGAGTGTGACGTCAACAGTTTACAAAGCCATTATTTCGATGATGATAATACACGAGTGTGATGTCTAAAGTTTACAAAGCCATTATTTCGATGATGGTAATACACGAGTGTGACGTCAACAATTTACAAAGCCATTATTTCGATGATGGTAATACACGAGTGTGACGTCAACAGTTTACAAAGTCATTATTTCGATGATGATAATACACGAGAGTGATGTCTAAAGTTTACAAAGCCATTATTTCGATGATGATAATACACGAGTGTGACGTCAACAGTTTACAAAGTCATTATTTCGATGATGATAATACACGAGTGTGACGTCAACAGTTTACAAAGACATTATTTCGATGATGATAATACACGAGTGTGACGTCAACAGTTTACAAAGCCATTATTTCGTGATGATAATACACGAGTGTGACGTCAACAGTTTACAAAGCCATTATTTCGATGATGATAATACACGAATGTGACGTCAACAGTTTACAAAGCCATTATTTCGATGATGATAATACACGAATGTGACGTCAACAGTTTACAAAGCCATTATTTCGATGATGATAATACACGAGTGTGACGTCAACAGTTTACAGAGCCATTACTTCGATGATGATAATACACGAGTGTGACGTCAACAGTTTACAAAGCCATTATTTCGATGATGATAATACACGAGTGTGACGTCAACAGTTTACAAAGCCATTATTTCGATGATGATAATACACGAGTGTGACGTCAACAGTTTACAAAGCCATTATTTCGATGATGATAATACACGAGTGTGACGTCAACAGTTTACAAAGCCATTATTTCGATGATGATAATACACGAGTGTGACGTCAACAGTTTACAAAGCCATTATTTCGATGATGATAATACAGGAGGTGTAATGTCAACAGTTTACAAAGCCATTATTTCGATGATGACAATACACGAGTGTGACGTCAACAGTTACAAAGCCATTATTTCGATGATGATAATACACGAGTGTGACGTCAACAGTTTACAAAGCCATTATTTCGATGATGACAATACACGAGTGTGACGTCAACAGTTTACAAAGCCATTATTTCGATGATGATAATACACGAGTGTGACGTCAACAGCTTACAAAGCCATTATTTCGATGATGATAATACACGATGTGACGTCAACAGTTTACAAAGCCATTATTTCGATGATGGTAATACACGAATGTGACGTCAACAGTTTACAAAGCCATTATTTCGATGATGGTAATACACGAGTGTGACGTCAACAGTTTACAAAGCCATTATTTCGATGATGATAATACACGAGTGTGACGTCAACAGTTTACAAAGCCATTATTTCGATGATGATAATACACGAGTGTGACGTCAACAGTTTACAAAGCCATTATTTCGATGATGATAATACACGAGTGTGATGTCTAAAGTTTACAAAGCCATTATTTCGATGATGATAATACACGAGTGTGACGTCAACAGTTTACAAAGCCATTATTTCGATGATGGTAATACACGAGTGTGACGTCAATAGTTTACAAAGAGGAAATTTCGATGATGATGATAATACAGGAGTGTAATGTCAACAGTTTACAAAGTCAATATTTAAGTTACATCGGCTGCCTCTGTTTGAAATCTCATCCTTCCCTATTATATCTATCAACCTACCTACCTACCTACCTACCTATCTATCTATTTATCTACCTACCTATCTACCTACCTACCTGTCTATCTATCTATCTATCTATCTATCTATCTATCTAATCTATCTATCTATCTCGCTCCGTGCCAGACAGGTTTAACTAGAACGAATATCTTAATTCCAACGAGCAATTTGAACTACAGTGATATCACACCGCCCACACCACTACCTGAGAGAGAGACACCATCAAACCGTCCGTCTCATTGCCTGCTTATAAGTAATGATGAGTAATGATGCACTACCGACACAAATTTCTCAAAGCTTTTGATCTTAATTGCTCACAATCGTTTATGGGAGAAGAAGAGTAAAAAGAACAATCCGCAGCATGTAATTACATATTACTTGTCTTTAAAGAAAGAGAGATCGATCAAGAGAGAGAGAGAGAGATCAAGAGAGAGATAGAGAGAGAGAGAAAGAGAGAGAGAGAGGGGGGGAGATCAAAAGAGAAAGAGAGAGAGAGAGAAAGAGAGAGAGAGACAGAGACAGACAGACAAGGAAAGAGACAGAGGGAGAAAGACAAAGAGGACAAATGGGAGAATACCAAGTTATGAAAGAGGGATTACAGCACTAGCACAGATCCATAGCGCTCTGTCCAATCTGACATCAAGCGGATTCCATAAACCTGCACAAAACCCTAAGCACAAGGAAGGTCTTGAAATGTAGTGAGGGAATGGGAGTAGGTGGGAGGAACAAGACCTATGAAATACTTAAGCTGACATCATCAGAGTCACTGAAGCTTTAAGATGGGCAGCAAACAGGCCAGACTTTATGTTACGGACATCTAAAGATTTTATGTTAGGGACATTTTATGAGGCAAGAGAGATTACAGCACCTGGTCACAACAGGAAAACTGACGGGAAAGAGAACACCAGGTAGACCCAGGGAGAAAATATTGGACGGACTTGCAGGGTGGCTGAAGACAGAAGGGTTGGGAGATGTATTTGCAATGACAAGGGATAGATTCGTGTGGAGGGCCATGATCGCCAACGCCATGCGGCAGGGCACATGATGATGATGATGACGATGATGACGACGACGACGACGATGATGATGATGACGACTAGGATTGAACTCTAAGACCTTATATCTTGAGTTTATGGGTCTATCAGAAGAACCAGCCACCCCACCCAAAACTGGCCTGCCCGGAGAATCAAACCCACAGCCCTCTGCGCCATCAGCATGGGAGTTCTAACCAAACAGTTAACGGGCCACGTTAATGTTAAATGCATTGGACTTGGACGGGACCTGAATCTGGGTCACCTGTGTCGAAGACGTATTCTATCACTAGATGAACGAATGAATGGTTCATTGATCAAACCTATTCGTTGCGAAGGAGGGAGAGAGGCAGAGACGTTGGGGTGGGGTGAGAAGAGAGAGAGAGAGAGAGAGGAGAGGGAGAGAGAGAGAGAGAGGGAGAGAGAGGAGAGAGAGAGAGAGAGAGGAGAGAGAGACAGAGAAACAGAGACATAGAGACAGAGAGAAAGAGAGAGACAGATAGGGGGGAGAGAAAGAGAGAGAGAGCAGGCGAGAGAGAGACAAGAGAGAGAGGACAGACAGACAGACAGAGAAACAGAGACAGAGACTGAGACAGAGAGAAAGAACACATACATGGAAAAACACTCGACTTGAAACATACGTTCAACATCATTTCTAGGGACGAAGGCCTAAGGAGGGACACACACACACAACACACACACACACACCACACACACACACAAGCACAGCAGCAGCAGCAGCAAGGTGAAGGCTGACAGCAGACAGGAAAGAAGAGACGGGAGTATGGATGGGGGACCCATTGACGCACGACACTGCAGCCTCCCACGCCACATCCACGTCAGCGACAAAACTCGTCACACACAACACACACACCACGCACGTATAATCACACACAACACACACAGAACATGCATAGACAACACGCACGCACACACACACACAGAGCATGCACAGATATACACACAGACACACACGCAGACACACACAGACCATAGACAAACAAACGCCCGCACACACACACACACACAGACACATAGACACAGACACAGTCATACAGAGAGAGAAGAACACACACACAGACTATAGGCAAACAAACGCGCGCGCGCGCGCAACACACACACACACACACAACGAGCATAACAAACGCAGACACACACACACACACACGCACACACACATGCGCGCGCGCGCACACACACACATGCGCGCGCGCACACACACACACACCCACACAACACACCCACCGCGCGCGCCACACACACACACACACACACTCTCACACACACACAGAGTCACACACGTACTCACACCCACACACGCATGAACAGCGATAGCGATAACAAACAAGGAAAAAAACAACAACATAGAACCACACGAAAATAAAGTCAGAACGCGTCTCCAATTCCCAAAACAAGTCAGGCACACAGTTTTCGGGCAGCTGACCTTTGTCAGGCGTACAATAAAGAAAATAACAGGGGGAAAAGTGACACCAAATTGATGACAACGACAGAGATGTTCCCGATGTGGCGTAGAACTGGAGAAAATGACATGACAATATAACGTTTATTACACACGCACACACACACACGCACGCGCGCCCACACACACACATGCACGCACACACACAGACAGACAGACACACACACACATATCTCATACAACACATACAGACATGCACTATGAAAAATATACGGACGGGACACTGAAACATATTATCATTACACGTCTTTCCCCCCCCCTCCCCCAAGAGTCGTAACGATAGTGGCAACAAAGAATATATTCATCATACACACGCATGTACGACTACCGCAGTAAAATTATGTTTAGGCGCTGGCCCACACACACACACACAAACACAAAACAATAACCGACAATGAAAATCCGAACAAAGAGACCGGCAGAAATGTTGACAATAAAAGTGCTTGTCACACCCCCTCCACCCCACCCCAACACACACACATCGCCGGCATTACTACCCCCTCCCCCACACCTCCACAACCACCACTCCAGACAAGCAGAGAAAAGGGTTAAAAGACCGTGTCCATTCATACGCAATAGCCAGCCCTGACGAGAAAGGGGGTTAATTGGGGAGGACGCGGCCACCTCGCTTCCTGCGTACGGCGAGTCGCAGTTACAGACCCCTGCGCCTCGATTCCCTGCGAGGTGTTTGTTTTTCAACACGGATGCTTTAACGATTTGACAAGAAAAGGAGCAAGTAAACAGGCCCGCAAGGTCAAATACTAGATCAGACAAGGTGGTGGTGGTGATGGTGATGGCTGTGGTGGGGTGTGTTGGTCATTTTTTTCCTTCCTTCCCCTGTTCGTGTTTGTATTATCGTCAGTCTCACGTAGGTTTATATGCTGAGGGTTATGTTTCGTGCGTGTCGCTTCAGGGTGAAAATTGGAAACCGATTCTCTGGTCTTTCCCTTACACACACACACACAGACACACACACAGACACACACCACACACACATGCACGAACGCACACTGAGTAACCTCAAATTTAATTACACTGATATTGTTATTTTTGTTTAAAGCCCAGCCGACTGTGTAGAACCATATCAGGGCTATAATCGTTTCAAAACACACACAATATTTCAACAGGAAAAAAAAATGAAAAGAAAATTAAGTACACACATCAATGCATTCGCGCACATAATTTAAGGACATGATGCCCCTGGCACTGACCACTCCATCCAATTTATCGCACAGGGGATTTAAAACACATACATGACTACAAATTTAAACATAATTAAAGACACTAAAACGAATAAAAACAGTCTTAAATTACCTAATCTGCTTCCGCATATCACTTTTCCCTAGAGCCAAAATGAAATCAATACATGTACCCAATTATCAATCCTAAGAGAAAGTATGCAAGAATCTATCAAACACATACGGGTAAGACTTTATCGAACACATACAAGTGAATGGACCAGCAAGGCAGAAAATGATAGGAAGAAATGACGGAAAGCAAAGGAAGAAGAAAGAAACAAAGAAGGTGACAGAAAAGAGAACATTTCTAGTACAGAATTTTCCCTCTAGCTTTCCAGGTGCACTAATTCCCCTTTCCTCATGAAATGGCCTACAAATGTTGCCTGTCTTTTCCTAATCTTCCTTATCAATGATCTTCTTGCGTCTGCCTCATCAAGACTGTTTCGTTTGTTTTCTTTGCTGTCCATGGAACTCTCAACATTCTTCTTAGAAACCACAACTCGGCTACCTCTATCTTGTTCTGGCTTTGCACGTTCTTTATGGGTATGAAACTTACATACCGCTTTGGTGACACAAATATAAATCCGGCCTTTATAACCAAGTTCCTGAGGACACTGCCTTATACGTTCTACATTCTTGTCCATCAAGTGGCATGTATGGCGTCGGTGCATATAGAATTTATTCCGACCGCGGAGACGCCATCTTGAGGAACTGTAACCGAAACAGACGGAAGAATATGAACACCTTGTCAGGTCCACATCATCCACTTCTGGCGACTCCCAAGCGTCATGGCTTTGGTCAGGGCACCCACAATGGCACACTATCCAGGACCATGTTTCTGAGTACACTGCAAGGAGTTTGTCGCCAAGGTGGACAGAAGTACGGTTTAGGTGGCTAATATAAAAGACTGGATGAGCCTGAATATGTCTTAACTGCGTCTTGTTATTACATCCGAAAGAGGGGGGGGGGGGGACAGAGAGGAGAGAGACAGAGAGGGAGGGAGAGAGGGGGAGAAACAAAGAGGGGGGAGAAACAAAGAGGAGAGAGAGAGGTGAGAGATAGTAGATAGAGAGGGAGAGGAGAGAAGAGAAAGAGAGAGTAGAGAAGATAGATAGTAGAGAGAGAGGAGAGAGAGAGAAGAGAGAGAGAGAGAGAGAGAGAGAGAGAGAGAGAAGACAGACAGAGAGAGAGAGACACACACACACAGACAGACAGACAGAGGATCCTGTCTGCTAATGCATTCCTTGAGCCCCCCAAACGAACAGGCTGGTAACGGAATTTATAACAATTTAAAAAATTACCCCCCCCCCCCAAAACAAACAAAAAACCCAAACAAAAACAAACAAA
>JAPXFY010000014.1:11899539-11914539 GCA_030674185.1 Monoplex corrugatus | reverse complement strand
TTTTTTTTTTTTTGGGAGTGTGTGTGTGTGTGTGTGTGTGTGTGTGTGTGTGTGTGTGTGTGTGTGTGTGTGTGTGTGTGTGTGTGTGTGTGTGTGCCCGCGCGCGTGCGCATATGCGTTTTTCAGCAAGAAACAGATATGCATTCTGTCTGTTGACGAAATGCATGCGATGTGCAGAATGTCGCCCCATCTGTTAAGGAAGGGAACTTGCACTGCGGTGTCAGCTGTCTTTTCTCTGTACAGAGTGCAGACAGGCCCCAGACTTTGTGCTCTCAACTCTCACCCAGTCAATACTGCAAAGACCTCGATGCTCTGGATAGGAAAATCTTAACCCTTTGACTCCTGCAATCTGTCCACCAGTACCGTGAGTTGTCAAGCATGCTAGCAACGCAGAAAACTTAATCCTCTATTTCCCTCACCCTATCCACCAGCTTCCTAGGGTGAGGGAGTCAAAGGGTTACGTTTTTGCAGTGGATGGTTAGGTTCCAGTGTGGCTGAGGACAATGAGGGTGGAAAATGTGCTTGCGGCAACCACGGGTAGATACATAAGGAGGGCCATGATCGCCAATGCCATGCGGCAGGGCATGTGATGATGATGATGAAAGTGCAATGAGCATTCTCTGACACAGACTGTGCTGTTCAAATGGAATAATTAGTACTCTTCTGATCTGGAGGGTCATGATCGCCAATGCCATGCGGCAGGGCACATGATGATGATGATGATGAAAGTGCAACGAGTATTCTTTGACATAGACTGTGCTGTACAAATGGAATAATTAGTACTCTTCTGATCTGGGGGGCCATGATCGCCAATGCCAGGCGGAAGGGCACATGATGATGATGATGATGATGATGAAAGTGCAACGAGTATTCCTTGACACAGACTGTGCTGTACAAATGGAATAATTAGTACTCTTCTGATCTCCCAGGTCAACATGTGAGCAGACCTGTCAGTGCCTAAACCCCTTTCGTGTGTATACACATGTAGAACGTCAAACATGCACATCAAAGGTCCTGTAAGTCATGTCTGAGGCTAGCTTAGGGAAAAACGAAGACATCCAGCATGCACGCCCATAAATAGGCAGACTATGAGACAATATAGCCGAATGTGGTCAGCTCGCCGAACAGCTTGAGTTCTCCGTGCTCTATGTATGTCTGGTTATGTGCAGTGTGCAGTGAGTCCACATACTTTGGAGAATAGGCAATACATAACAATTATGCTGCTGCTGCTACTACTACTACTACTACTAATAAAATAATGATAACAATAATAATGTTTACGCCGTTGGTAGTACAGGCACTGAGGCGTGTGTTCAACATGACAAACTAGATTTCGGAGAATAGTGCTATTCACAATAATGATGATGATGACGATGACGATGATGATGCTGATGCTGATGATATGATGATATTTACGTCAATGGTAGTACAGGCACTGATGTGTGCTCAATATGACAAACTAGACTTCGGAGAATAGCTTATACATAATAACAATGATGATGATGACGACGACGACGATAATGTTTACGTCAACAGTAGTACAGGCACTGAGATGTGTGTTCCACACACAAACTACACTTCGGAGAATAGTTTATACATAATGATGATGATGATGATGATGATGATGATGATGATGATGATGATACGATGATAATGTTTACGTCAACGGTAGTACAGGCACTGAGATGTGTGTTCAACATGACAAACTAGACTTCGGAGAATAGCTTATACATAATTACAATGCTGCTGCTGATGATGACGTTTATGTCAACGGTAGTACAGGCATTGAGGTGTGTGTACAACATGACAAACTACACTTCGGAGAATAGTGCTACACAAAATAACAATGATGATGATGATGATGATGATGATGATAATGATGATGATGATGTTTATGTCAACGGTAGTACAGGCACTGAAGTGTGTGTTCAACATGATAGACAAACTAGACTTCGGAAAATAGTGCTATACATAATAACACTGATGATGATGATGATGATGTTTACGTCAACAGTAGTACAGGCATTGAGAAGTGTGTTCAACACACAAACTACACTTCGAATAGCTTATACATAATAACAACGATGATGATGATGATGGTAGTACAGGCACTGAGGTGTGCGGTCAACATGACAAACTACTAGACTTCTGAAGGACGTGGGTCGTGAAAGGAATATGTTCTTCTGAGGAGTGGCTATACAGAAATGGAATCAATTAGGTAATGGAGAAGGATAAGATGTTCAGTTAGTCTATCTTGAGAATGTATAAAACATGTCCAATATATGTATGTAACTTAGCGTAGTTTGCATGTGCGCTTAGGTGTATGTATGTATGTGTGTATGTATGTATGTATGTATGTATGTATGTATGTATGTATGTATGTATGTATGTATGTATGTATGTATGTATGTATGTATGTATGTAATCAATAACAGAGAATAAAATCTTCCCTATGTATGTATGTATGTATGTATGTACGCACGCACGTACGTATGTATGTATGTACGTACGTACGGATGCATGCATGTATGCATGTATGTATGTATGTATGTATGTATGTATGTATGTATGTATGTATGTACGTACGTACATAGTACGTACGCATGTATGTATGTATGTATGTACGAACGAGGTGTGTCTGAAAAGTAACAGGACTGGTGTCACAAACAATTTATGACAAATTTCGTATACCACAAGCCTTCACAGCAACAGCAAGGAAAGTCACGTCAGACAGTACGCACACTATGTAACACATCAAATTAACCTGTACTACAAGCCTTCATAATAACAGCAAAGTCAGACAATGCACATAGTCGGTAAGGTCATCAAGTGAACCTATACAACAAGCCTTCATAGCAACAGGGAGTTTAGTCAGACAATGCACGTATTAGGTAAATACCCAAATTAACGTACACTACAAGCCTTCACAGCAACAGCAAGGAACGTTATGACAGACAGCACGCACATGTTGTAAGACATCAAACAAACCTATACAACAAGCATTCATTCAATAGCGAGGGAACCTAAGGCAGACGGTACATACACCGCACAAGGACATCAAATAAACCTATAGAACAAACAAGCCTGCATAGCAATAGCTGGGAAAGTTACATCACACGTTTGGTAAGGACATCAAATCAAATCTATAGAACAAACAAGCCTGCATAGCAATAGCTGGGAAAGTTACATCACACGTTTGGCAAGGACATAAAATAAATCTATAGAACAAACAAGCCTGCATAGCAATAGCTGGGAAAGTTACATCACACGTTTGGCAAGGACATAAAATAAATCTATAGAACAAACAAGCCTGCATAGCAATAGCTGGGAAAGTTACATCACACGTTTGGCAAGGACATAAAATAAATCTATAGAACAAACAAGCCTGCATAGCAATAGCTGGGAAAGTTACATCACACGTTTGGCAAGGACATAAAATAAATCTATAGAACAAACAAGCCTGCATAGCAATAGCTGGGAAAGTTACATCACACGTTTGGCAAGGACATCAAATAAACCTATAGAACAAACAAGCCTGCATAGCAATAGCTGGGAAAGTTACATCACACGTTTGGTAAGGACATCAAATCAAATCTATAGAACAAACAAGCCTTCATAGCAACAGCTGACGAAAGTTAATCACATCAGCAACGTTTGGAAAAGGACATCAAATAAATCTACAGAACACAAGCCTTCATAGCAACAGCTACGAAAGTTACATCACATACAGCACACCGTTGTAAGGACATCAAATTAAACCTTACAACAAGCCTTCATCAGCAAGAGCTAGAAGGTTCCATCAGACAACAGCACACGTTTAAACAGGACATCAAATAAACCTTACAGAACACTTCATTGCAACAGCTAGGAAGGTTCATCAGACACAACACACGTTTGAAACAGGACACCAAAAAACCTACAGAACAAACAACCTTCGATTGCTACAACTAGGAAGTTACTCAACACAACGCACACGTTTGAAAAGGACATCAAAGAAATCTACAGAACAAAGCCTTTCACAAACATCAAGGAAAGTTACGTCACACACAGCACATGTTTGAAAAGGACATCAAAGTAAACTTACAGAAACAAGCCTTCACTTACAAGCAAGGAAAGTTACGTCACACACAGCACACGTTTGAAAAGGACATCAAAAAACCTATAGAACAAACAAGCCGTCATTGCTAACAGCAAGAAAAGTTACGTCACACCAGCACACGTTTGAAAAGGACATCAAATGAAACCTACAGAACAAACAAGCCGTCATTGCAAACAGCAGAAAGTTACGTCACACACAGCACACATTTGAAAAGGACATCAAATAAACCTATAGAACAAACAAGCCTTCTTTGCTACAGCAGAAAAGTTACGTCCAGACACACACACACAGTTTAAAGGACATCAAATGAACCTATGTCACGACCAACCCATACAACAGCTGAGAAATATTTACGCCGACTGAGCTCAAAACAACAATAGGTAGGCGCGTCAAGTGGGAAGCTATGTCACGACCCCCCACAATGTGAGAGTGCGATTCTTATTGACCTGCTCTTACAACACAATGCTCTGTTCGTCAAGTGAGCGAAGCAGAACAATCTCGGTTTTCCTATTGCACAGGGAAGAGTTCAGACTAGCTTTTTACACAGTGACAGATTTACTGTGAAGGAATAATGATTTCTTGCATGGAAGCTGGAACACGTGACGGAAAATTAAAAAAAATGATTCCTTTTCTAGCAGTCATCGTGGGCATGGTTATCAATCCAATGGACTGACAGCTGGAGCGCTATAAGTTCATATCTCCATCAGTTCAAAAACATAATTGTGGAATATTTCATTCTTTGCAGGCTCCTGTAATAGTCGCATTACTAAGGGGGTCATATTAAGAAGACTGGGATCACAGAGTTGAGGGTCGTTCATATAGTAAACAAGTCTTAGAGAATGTTGCTCAACTTTCCCGATCAACACTGCCATCTCTAAATCATGACTAACATCAGGATATATTAGTGGTAGTGACAATGACATTGACAATGACAATGACAACAATACTTTATTTTGCTGTGGTAGAAGTTATTAGATAGAGGCCTTTTTCCCCTCCTTGATGCTAAGTTATGTAAATGGTAGGAAACTCCTTCTTTTTACACAAGTCAGAGCTCATGCAAGCACTCCCTAAGCATATAAATTCATCTAAACCTGCCTCCTTAGAAGAGAGAGAGGATTTTCGCACGCATGACTGTTTTTCATCCTGCTTTAAAGGCAGTCATGCTCAGTCTTTGGGGAGCTAAGAAGAGGAACAGGAAGAAATACAGGTGAACGATCTGGAAGGCAGAAATAAGCCTTCTGAAGAAAAGAGAGCATGACAGAAAACAGAAAACCCTAACTACACTAAAAGCGAACTATATAGCTCCTGTGGTTCCACAACAAGAAAGGGACCTTAATTTCTGAATCGGTAGTACCTCTTTGAGGATGGCAGGAAGTTTAGAATGCAGCTCTGTGGTGCAGTCTCAAAACAAAAGGGAACTCCATGATACTATCATCACCACATTCTGTGGCTCTTCATGCTGTAGTCTCCGAATGAGTTCAGTTTTCCTCAGTCCCTTCTAAACCCATGGTTAGTATATCAAAGTGTTAGAGGTTCATGAGGGTTGTTGATGATGAACATACTGGCGGGGCATAACACCAGGAGGATATTCCATTTGACGCAATCAAGTTATTACTGTCATCAGGAGGGGGGCTCATCAGTACACACCCCAATTTTCTTGGATCAGAACTGCGCTTCTGAACTTCACAGGAGTGGGCACTGGCAGTGCGGCAGTCTCCCATGCTATGTGGACTCCAGTGATTTGACACTGACAGATTCTGCTGATTTCCTGACAATGGGACTTGAAACGGAGGTAAAAACGGAACTTGAGTTTGGCAGTACGTTGTTACGAAGCCACAGTGAGGGCAATACAACAGTGTGAAAAAAGAGGCAGGAAATAAAAACAAATAAACAAACAACAAAAACGTCTACTTGAAGAGATTTTGTTAGAGCATAACAGACTGAAAAGCAGACTCAGTGATGTTGTTAACATGAAACACCCGAGCATACTAGAAGGACCCAGATCATTAATGCCTCACCACTGACCAAACAGTCACCTCCCAGTTTCTGATGCCATTTCACCAAGCAAAGGAGGGCTGTCCATGAAATGCATGACCCATTCTGACTCAGTCCATCAGTCACCTTGTTCACACACTGAATAGCAAGGTGGGGAGATGACAAACCCCGGGGCATAGCATACAATACACATCAGCCCACTACTGGACCATAAGAGAAGTTAACTTACTTTCTCTGTTATTCTGGACCTAAAGGTCTAAAAAGAGAAAGGCGTAGGCGGTGTTTTCATTTTCTCTTCACGACATTCAACAACCACAACACACACTCAAATGCCACTAACTGAGCTAGTATAATGTATAAGAATATGAATGTCGCAAGACGTATTAAAGTACAGTACAAATGGCATACCATCATCTGAAAAAAAACGAAGCAACTACAATAACATCATTGCAATGGCAAAACAGTAACAAATGGCATACCATCATCTGAACAGAAAAAAATCATAGCGTGCATACGGAAAAAACAAAGCAAAACAGTAACAAATGGCATACTCAAGAAAAATCATGCAGCAAACGTACAAAGCATACATCATCTGAACAGAAAAAAAAAATCATTGCAAGGCAAAACAGTAACAAATGGCATACCATCATCTGAACAAAAAAATCATTGCAAGGCAAAACAGTAACAAATGGCATACATCATCTGAACAGAAAAAAATCATTGCAAGGCAAAACAGTAACAAATGGCATACCATCATCTGAACAGAAAAAAAATCATTGCAAGGCAAAACAGTAACAAATGGCATACTATACTACAGAAAAATATGCAAGGCAAACGTAACATGGCATACATCATCAAAAGAAAAAAAATCACTGCAAGGCACAAAACAGTGGTGCTTAATTTAGAATTGTCTAATGCTGTGTGGATGGCTGATAAACATGAAGGCTGATACAATGGCTGAGGACAAATCTGACTGACTGCTTTACCACTGGTACGCACAACCTTGACTTTCACATACTGATACATAAACAGTGCACTATTAGACGTGCACGTGGTCTGTTGTAATATTGGTGACTATACACAACGCCATCTTTAACGATCAATGGTACGCCCTATCTTTGTTATTGTCTAACCTCGCACTAAGTGGGCTTTTTTCGGTTTTGTTTTGGTTGTTGTTTCGAGTAGGACAAATATAGACAGAAGGGTTGTTTCCACTGCTAATGTAATAAAACAGAAACAAGGAGGAAGAGAGAGAGAGACAGCGACAGAGTTAAAGAGAGAGAGAGAGAGAGATAGAGGAAGACAGAGGACAGACAGACAGCGACAGATTAAAGAAAGAGAGGAGAGAGAGACCTAAAAGAGAGACCTCAGAGAGAGAGAGCTAGCGAGAGAGAGAGAGAGAGAGAGAGCTGCAGAGAGAAGTTACAGAGAAAGAGAAGACCTTTTACTCGTTACTTGGCAGAATATGTCTGGTACAAATTCGAAACGAAATCGAATAGAAATATTTGAGGAAGACAATAAAAACGAACTTATAATAAATACGGGATGATACGGGAAAGCAATGCAAAAAAACGTTTTTTTTTCTTTTTGTTTTGTTTTGTTTGTTTTGTTGCTTTTTTTTTTTTTGGTTGATCAATTTTCTGAAACAGCGGCGTGGATCCCATGCTGCTCATTCCGTCTCTTCAGCATACCCCCCCCCCCCCATTCATTCATCATGGTTTCAGTACCAGGAAACCCATGGGAGCCAACCACATCAAGCCGCTGTGGGACACCCACCAGAGAAGACCTTGCACACTGCTGGGGAACATCTGGAGTTCAACAACGCCTGTTCAGATCCAACTTACTACGACACAGAACCAGACACGAATGTGAGAATCCTCCCCCTCCATGTTGAAAAGACCACACCAGTGAGCAGCACTGACTGTCTCTTGACCGATTTGGAAGGTGGGACTCGAGCACCCTCTCCCCATTTTCTGAACATGTCTCTCTGTTCTCTCCCATCCCACCCTCACCCAAAAACGTTGCTCTCTTCTTCCCCATTCCCAATAAAAACATCGCTCTCCTCTTACCCCTCCTCAACCACCCCCCCAATTTCCTACGATTTTGTTTTGGAAAGGGGAGGGAAGTCGTCAAGATGGTATGATTTTTCGGGATAAAGTTGGCGAGTGTTTGAGAATGGCAGGCATTGTGGAAGGTCCTGTGTGGTCTCCTCAGAGCCACTGAAACGTTCCCTGACAGAGGTTACTGGGTACCCAACAGTACGATGGTGAGGGATGAGTTGGAAACATCTGCTCAACAAACGTCCGAGAAGTCTTGCTGATTTGTCTCCCCAAAGTTTTGTAACTAGTTTCTTTGTAGTCTTTTTGTGTAAGCTCGACAAAGGTCAGTTGGCCGAAAATTTGCGCCTATCTTGTTGAGTGAATTAAATACGCGTTCTCGTTCTATTTTCTATATTTCTGGTTTCTGTATGCTTGAGGGTTGAAACGACTTTGATTTCGATTTGAAACTGACACCAGTAAACTCGTGATCGGAATGTATCTGTACATTATATTCATGATACAGCCCATTACAATTATCAGTGGTTACCCTGTTACATTTCAACAGATCAGCCTCAGATTCTCTGGTGAGGGATGCAGACATCAATATCACCCACAAAAATCAGTCCATAGTTACATCCACAACCGGACGAGTGGAGTTTGTTGAAGAGGATTCATCGCACTCTGATAATTCCATAAGCGCTCCATCCGAATCTGCCAGCAATTACCTGGCAGACTCCTTAAGCATGCGCAAAAACCCTGTACGCTGGCAAGGTCTTGAAATAGGGATGGGAGGGAAGGTTCTATGAAACAATGAAATGACACTACCAGAATGACTGAAGCATTAAGATGGGCAGCCAACAGGCCAGTTTCTATTTTGCTGGCTGGGAGCGAACTTGGACAATCACATCTCCAGATCACAACTCTATGGCCAGAGCAAGCCAGCTGCTAACGGTGGTCAAGAATTGCAACTGTCACTACAATTTTGAACATGGGACAACACAGTCGAGTCTCATCCGCTTCATGGATGCTTCAATGAGGGTGCTGCTCAAATCTTCTGACCAGCACCGCAGGTGACTGTATCTCTCGGGCCTGGTTGACAGGAAATATTATGATAGTAAGCGAAGAGTACAGCCCTGTTACGCAGTCTCAATCCTAGATGGAACTCCATAGCATCATGATTATCATCCTCATCGACATCATCATCATCATCGCATTGTGAAAATCTGTGCCAGCTTCTGTGGTTATTAAGGTGGCGTAGAAAATGGGACGGGAAAAAAAAGGGTGAGCACAAAGGTAACCTCCCTGAGTGCCATGATCCTTAAAAACAAAACAACCCCCCCCCCCCTAAAATAAAACAAACAAACAAAAAACAACAAAAAAACAATTTTGAACATGGACCTTAATGACAAATACCAATGGAGACGTAAGTACGTTTCATGGCAATTAGGAAAATACCCACCACAAAAAAATGGAAACATTTATCTTTATGACATGACTTAAATCTTGATGTTCACACTGAAACTTCCACTGTTTAAAATATTGTTAAATATGTTTCTGTATATCTGCTGTTCGTATGTCGACACAACATCTTCCCTGTAAGTATGAACTTTTTTCTTATCATCGTCTGTTATCGAACTGTTTGTGGATGTTTTTTTGTTCATTGTAAAGGTAAATTAAATGATTAAGAAAGATTAAAATTAAAGAAAGGACACTGAAAACAAAAAGCGGCTGTTATGTTTAATCAGTGCATATATATACCTAAACACAGACACAAACATATGCGTGCGCGCGCACACACATACACACACACACAAACACGCACACACACACACACACAAACACACAGAAACACACACACACCTCTTCCTCGGATCGATTACAATCAATCTAATCCACTCATAAAAAACAAGTGCAGGGGTAGGGCTGCTCAAGAAATAACGAAGAAAATCACTTGAGCAGGAGCGAAAATAAGCTCAATCACCACCGAAGAAAACAAGTCAACCGACGCCGACGCTGCCGACGAATACGCGTATACGTCTTTCTTGACGCGACCTTTATGAACGCAGCGTTGTTGGGCAAATGAGGGCGCCGATTGCCTCATCAAAACACAAGTGGCTACTATATGGTGGCTCCAACTCCCAACCATCCCAAGGAAGGAAGGTAGGAAGGGAGAGAAAAAAAAATGACAAAGAAAAATATACAAAAATAAAATTATTAAAAAAAAAAAAAAAAAAGGGGGGGGGGAGAAAGAAAAAGTAAAAAAAAAAAAAAAAAAAAAAGCAAAACACACACACATACACACACACACACACTCCCTCACACACACACACAAAAAACGAAAAAAATAAAATAAAACAAAACAAACCCTCCCCCCAAAAACAAAGCAAACAACAACAACAACAAAACAAAAAAGAAACAAAAAAAACAAAACAAAAACAAAAACAAAAAAAAAAACCGAACAGTGGTGCTGTGTGGGCAGAAATGTTTCCCCGCCATATTTTCAGGCTGCCGCCGATATCGACTAGGTTGGTGCGGTGTGGGCTTGCTTTTAACTGTTTACTCCGCGCCTGTACAACTTAAAACGTGGTCCCTGCCTCGCCTTATGCTGTTAATATCGTTTTCACTGCTCAGCTGGATGTCATGCCGATTTCACAACGACTGTCTTTGTCCTGATTTTTCTTCCTTCTGCGCACTTTGGCACACACGTCTTTGTTTATTATCTAACATTAAAAAGAGGAAAATTGGGAAAGGAGGGGGGGGGGGAGGCAGAAGGAGGGGGGGAGTCGATTTGGGATGGGGGTGGCAGAAGAGGAGGGGAGTCGATTATAAAACCCCCCCCAAAAAAAAACCACACACACAGACACACACACACAGACTCACGCACACACACAGAGACACAGACACACGCACAGACACACACACAGAGGGGTTTGGGGATGGGGAGTGGAAAAGTCTACGGATAGGGGTGGAAGGGGAAGGAATTGATGCAAATCCATCCATGACGTCTGTTTGTTCGTTGACAAAAAAATATGTTAAAAATCAGGAATGTCTCGTCTGTTGTGTTAATGGACAGATACTTAAAAGTAAACCTGACATTTCAAAGGCCACAACAGCTAATGATGCCAAACATATTTAACCCTTTCATTCCCGCACCCTGTCCACCAGCATTCTACATTATCAACCATGCAAGCAAAGCAAAAACTTAATCCTTTGACACCCTCACCCTATTCACCAGCTTCCTAGCCCCTTGACTCCTTCACACTATCCGCAAGCTTCCAGCAGGAAGCTGGTGAATAGGGTGAGGAAGTCAAAGTGTTCAGCTTTTGGAATGGTGGTTAGAGTGCGGGAGTCAAAGGGTTAACTTACGATGGTAGTAACCTCAAAGAGGTTGCAAAAAGTATCAAACGAATCATGAAGAAATGAGGATTGTTTCTCAAATCCCTGTTTATCAAGCATACAATACCAAATCAAAATCTGTAGCCGCGTTTTTGATTTGGTATGTTTTAATAGTTAACCCTTTGACTCCCTCACCCTATCTGCCAACATCCTGCATCATCAACTATGAAAGCAAAGCAAAAGCTTAACCCTTTCATTCCCTGATCCTGTCCGCCAGCTTTATGCAGGAAGCTGGTGGATAGGGTGAAGGAGTGAAAGGGTTGAGTTTTTCCAACCTATGGACAGGCTGGTCACAACGGGAAAGCTGGAGGGAAAGAGAGCACCAGGTAGACCCAGGGAGAGAATGCTGGACGGACTTGCAGAGTGGCTGGGGATGAGGAGGGTAGGGGAGATGCTAGGGGCAACGAGAGATAGAGATGGATAGAAGTCCATGGTCGCCAACGCCATGCGGCAGGGCACCTGATGATGATGATGATGATGGACAGGCTGAGAGGTGAAAGAGTTAAACATGGGTTTGAGAAAAAAAATCCTCATTCTAACTTTGCACAAAATCAAAAACCGTGGCTAAACTGATCAGTATAGCTCCCTGCTGCTTCGTCCAGTGTGAGAAAAGGACTAAACTGACTAAAATGACATAGTAAGTTCCCTGCTGCTTCGTCCAGTGTGAGAAAAGGACTAAACTGACTAAAATGACATAGTAAGTTCCCTGCTGCTTCGTCCAGTGTGAGAAAAGGACTAAACTGACTAAAATGACATAGTAAGTTCCCTGCTGCTTCGTCCAGTGTGAGAAAAGGACTAAACTGACTAAAATGACATAGTAAGTTCCCTGCTGCTTCGTCCAGTGTGAGAAAAGGACTAAACTGACTAAAATGACATCATAAGTTCCCTGCTGCTTCGTCCAGTGTGAGAAAAGGACTAAACTGACTAAAATGACATAAGTTCCCTGCTGCTTCGTCCAGTTTGAGAAAAGGACTAAACTGACTAAAATGGCATCATAACTTCCCTGCTGAAGCGTCCATTGTGAGAAAAAAACTAAACTGACTAAAATGACATCAATAATGATGTCATTTAAGACAGTGTTTAGTCCTTTTCTCTCGCTGGACGAAGCAGCAGGGAAGTTTCAGCCTTTTTCTCCTAATTTTTATATTTGGTGTCTGTTTGTTTGTTTGTTTGTGATCTTACGCTTTACAATGGCCAGTTGGCCAAAAATTTGCGCCTGTCTTGTCTGTTTGCATAAAATACGCGTTCTTACTCTTTTTTCGTGCTTTTTTTTTTCTGAGCCTGTAGCACGCTCAGCTCTGCAGAAAAATCACGCTATGTTTTCGACTGGACCGATGGGATTCGAACCCACACACAACCTTCGCGTCGTTAATCCACTGTGATAACCACTGCACCTCGATGACTGATGTCTGTCTGTTTTCCCCCCCCTGTCTTTAATAAAAATTACAATGATTAAAAAATGTATACAGCGCCAAATCTTGACACCTCAATAACTGATGTCTGTCTGTTTTTTCCCTGTCTTTAATAAAAATTACAATGATTAAAGTATGTATACGGCGCCAAATCTTGACAATTCAAATTAAAGCGCACCGACGCACCAGACATACACATGCACTCAACAAAGACTACCTTAAAACAACACACACACACGCACACACACACACACACACACACAAATATCACTCATAGTGAAAAGACGTTAAATCAAGGAGCACACACACACACACACACACACATTAATATCACTCATAGTGAAAAGACGTTAAATCAAGGAGAGCACACATACACACACACACACACACACACACAACTTACACAATTTGAGGGAAAGAAGTAGCTGTAGAATTCATCGTTGGGAAAAGAGGTGGGGTTTTGTACCCATACTTCTCGTATCTACCCATACCCCTCATATTCCCTACGTCTTGAAAACTTAACATCCAATCTTAACGTAGAAACGGCCACCTTATATAAAGTGTACTGAAAAGCCGGCTGATTGTAGTCATAATTTCTATGTAGGAACAGCCGGCCACCTTATATGAAGTCTACTGAAAAGCCGGCTGATTGTAGTCATAATTTCTATGTAGGAACGGCCACTTTATATAAAGTCTACAGAAAAGCCGGCTGATTATAGTCATAATTTCTATGTAGGAACAGCCACCTTATATGAAGTGTACTGAAAAGCCGGCTGATTGTAGTCATAATTTCTATGTAGGAACGGCCACCTTATATGAAGTGTACTGAAAAGCCGGCTGATTGTAGTAATAATTTCTATGTAAGAACAGCCACCTTATATAAAGTCTACTGAAAAGCCGGCTGATTGTAGTAATAATTTCTATGTAGGAACAGCCGGCCACCTTAGATGAAGTCTACTGAAAAGCCGGCTGATTGTAGTCATAATTTCTATGTAGGAACAGCCGGCCACCTTATATAAAGTGTACTGAAAAGCCGGCTGATTGTAGTCATAATTTCTATGTAGGAACAGCCGGCCACCTTATATGAAGTCTACTGAAAAGCCGGCTGATTGTAGTCATAATTTCTATGTAGGAACAGCCGGCCACCTTATATGAAGTCTACTGAAAAGCCGGCTGATTGTAGTCATAATTTCTATGTAGGAACAGCCGGCCACCTTATATGAAGTCTACTGAAAAGCCGGCTGATTGTAGTCATAATGTCTATGTAGGAACAGCCGGCCACCTTATATGAAGTGTACTGAAAAGCCGGCTGATTGTAGTCATAATTTCTATGTAGGAACAGCCGGCCACCTTATATGAAGTCTACTGAAAAGCCGGCTGATTGTAGTCATAATTTCTATACATATGTAGGAACGGCCACCTTATATGAAGTCTACAGAAAAGCCGGCTGATTGTAGTCATAATTTCTATGTAGGAACAGCCGGCCACCTTATATAAAGTGTACTGAAAAGCCGGCTGATTGTAGTCATAATTTCTATGTAGGAACGGCCACCTTATATGAAGTCTACAGAAAAGCCGGCTGATTGTAGTCATAATTTCTATGTAGGAACAGCCGGTCACCTTATATGAAGTGTACTGAAAAGCCGGCTGATTGTAGTAATAATTTCTAACATGTTTTTCGTGGTGTCACCGAAGTTTACCAACGACACACCTCTTCCTTACCACAGCCACTCACTCTTCGTCCACGACCTACCACTTAGCAACGTAGGTGGAAAGTTACCACCAAGTCCTTCTGCTTGCTAAAAGCAGTATTGTTTAGCGTTGCAGGGCCTACGCTAGCAGAAGCATGTGGTGGCCATTCCCTACCATGAACAATGCCACCACCAGCACCACCACTGCCATCACCATCACCATCTCCACAACCAGAAACTAGGGCGGGGCTCACGGTATCATAAAGCAGGGTACGAAAAGACCTACCCTACCCTACCCTACCTACCCTACCCTACCCTACTGTAGCCAGATATAAAGACACAATTCGTAATGTTCGGAGGCGTGTAAG
>JAPXFY010000014.1:11884539-11889539 GCA_030674185.1 Monoplex corrugatus | reverse complement strand
TTTGTCTCAACGTTTATTTCCACTAAACCACCATAATATTCCCTCCACCCCCTCCTTCTTCTAGATGTCTTTTGAAATGATCTCCTATCCTTTTCTAGGGGGGAAACAAGGGAGATCATGTCAAAACAGATTAGTTTACAACGACGGAAAGGTGTGCGTCTGTGCTTCTAAATCTGCCTTTTGAAATATATCTCGCATCCGTTCCTAGGGGGAACAAGGGAGATATGTTAAAACAGAGATTAATTTACAAAGACGGAAAGGTGTGTCTGTCTGTCTGTCTGGCATTGCGGAAAACGTGTGAATAGACTCTTCACAACTCTTTATGGGTGCGTTTTTCACGAAAGCGAACGTTCGGAAGATAAGGCACCAAAGTCAAGGTCACACACACACACACAAAACGAAACAAAACAAAACTCCAACTTCTTCAAGGTCACACTGACCCTGAGAAGCATGAAATCTAACTTTTCTGTAATAATTTTTGTATTAAATGGGAGACTGTTAGAATGGCTTGAACATCTTGCTTTTTTTTCTTTTCTTGATCGCTGCATTATGGCGATAGGACTGAGTAAAGACAGATCATCATCTCCTACTCGCGCGCGCGCACACAAGTGTGTGTGTATGCGTGTGTTTGTGTTTGCGCGCGCGCGTGTGTGTGGGTGTATGTGCGTGCGTGCGTGCGTGCGTGTGTGTGTGTGTGTGTGTGTGTGTGTGTGTGTGTTGTGTGTGTGTGTGTGTGTGTGTGTGTGTGTGTGTGTGTGTATGTTCATATCCCAATCTTTACAGATGTAAGCTTACAAATTGTTGTGTGTGTGTGTGTGTGTGTGTGTGTGTGTGTGTGTGTGTTGTGTGTGTGTGTGGTGTGTGTTTGTGTGTGTGGTATGTGTGTGTACAGTATGTGTGTGTGTGTGTGTACAGTATGTGTGTGTGTAAGCGCGCGTACGTGCGTGCGTGCGTCCTGATCTTTATAGATGTGAGCTTACACATTTCTGGGCAGCTATGTCATTAAAACTAACTTCATTCCCACTGGTGATGAGTTTCACTGCCAGTGTCGGGGGGGGGGGGGGGGGGATCGTGTCTGCACTCTAGATTCCCTATGCATTGATGCCACAGAACCCATGTAATGGGTAAGATTGAAAATGATGATGTGTAAACCGAGAGGCAGTGATTTGAGCTATGACGTAAGAATCAACATGTTTGAAATTCCGCGCTGGGGATCTGTGTGTGTGTGGTGGGGGTGGGAGGGGGGCAAGGAGGAGGGTGGGGTGGGGGTGGGGGAGTTATCAAATTAAAGGACTGACCCTTTCTCTTTCCAGTCCAAAACCGTGAATAGACGGGTTGAAAATAGCCCGTAGAACAACGCAGTCTCACTAGTTCCTGCGTCCTATCAACCAACTGCAAAAACTTAACTCTTTGACTCACTCACCCTATCCACCAGCTTCCTGCAGTTATCAAATTTAAATTACTGACCCTTTCTCTTTCCAGTCCAAAACCGCGAATAGACGGGTTGAAAATAGCCCATAAAACAACGCAGTCTCACTAGTTCATATAATCGATATAACAGCGGAGGCCTATTATAGTGCAGCCTGCTCGGGGATGTGCGAACAATTTTCTTTTAAAAAGTGGACGTTAAGCGTGTGACGTCAATCACTGACATCGTCGGACTGTTGACGTCATCGTGAGAAAGTTGGGAAAGATGGCAGAGCCGCTCACAACATGAAAACACTCTCTTTCCCAGTAACTTGAAAAGTTCTCTTTTAGGCATTTAATCTTATGAGGGGGAAAAATAAATAACTAAATAACAGAGAAAGTCTATACTGAGATTCCATACTGATTTCACATCAGCACAGTTTCTCTCTCCGTCTCTGTCTCTGCCTCTCTTTTAACAGTGCGAGTTTCTGGACACCCAAAAGCAGCATTTTACTAATCCCATCTTTAATTCTTTGATTCCTGCGTCCTATTCACCAATTGCAAAACTTAACTTTGACCTCACCATCCACAGCTTCTGCACTCTTGATTCTGCTCCTATCATCAATGCAAAACTACTCTTGACTCCTTCACCCTATCCACAGCTTCCTGCAGGAGGTGTTGGTGAGGATCATAGGTTAAGTTTTGCTTGCAGCATGGTGGCAGTGTAGATGCTGATGGACAGGTGTGGAGTCAAAGGGTTAAGTATTTGCTTTGCCAGCATGGTTGGCAGTGCAGGACGCTGATGGACAGGGTGCAGGCGTCAAAGGGTTAAAACTAATTTCACTCCCCCAGGCTATGAGTTTCACTGCCAGTGTCTGGGGGAAAAAAGTGTCTCTGCACTCTAGATTCCACACTAGATTTTATATGCATCGACACCACAGATCCCATGTAATGAATAAGATCAAAAATGATGATGGCAGCAAACCCAGAGGCAGCGATTTGAGCCAGAATAAACATATATAAAATTCCTCGCTGGGGACTGGGGGTGGTGGAGGAAGGGGGAAGGGGAGGAAGGAGGGTTGAGGGGGTGGGAGTTATCAAATTAAACGACTGACCCATTCTTTTTCCAGTCCAAAACCGCGAATAGACGGGTTGAAAATAGCCCATAGAACAACGCAGTCTCACTAGTTCATATAATCGATATAACAGCGGAGGCCTATTATAGTGCAGCCTGCTCGGGATGTGCGAACAATTTTCTTTTAAAAAAGGACGTTAAGCGTGTGACGTCAATCACTGACATCGTCGGACTGTTGACGTCATCGTGAGAGAAGTTGGGAAAGATGGCAGAGCCCTCACAACATGAAAACACTCTCTTTCCCACAACTTGAAAAGATCTTTTAGGCATTTAACCTTATGAGGGGGAAAAATAATAAATAACAGAGAAAGTCTATACTGAGATTCCATACTGATTTCACATCAGCAGTTTCTCTCTCCGTCTCTGCTTCTCTTTTAACAGTGCGAGTTTCTGGACACCCAAAAGCAGCATTTTACCAATCCCATCTTTAACTTTTGACTCCTGCACCCTATCCACCAACTGCAAAAACTTAACTCTTTGACTCCCTCGTCCTATCCACCAGCTTCTTGCAGGAAGCTGATAGATAGGGTTAGGGAGTCAAAGGGTTAAGTTTTTGCTTTGCCAGCATGGTTGTAAGCGCAGGACAGGGTATATGGAGTCAAAGGGTTAAAAGAGTCTCTCTCTCTTCTTCTTCTCTCTTTTCCATTTGTCGTCTACATGGTAACGTTACATCAGGCGATGACTGTGGCCACTCTTGCCCCCCCTCCCCCCCCCCCCCAATTCTGCCAGCAGCTACAGAGCTGATAGAGGTTTCTTTACTCATCTTTTTTTATAGTCAAAACTGCTTTACTCAGTTATTCCCCCTCTTGCTTGCTCTGCCTACAGTTGACATGGAGTTTAATGGAAAATTTTTTTTTTTATTAAAACAAATTCTTGAAACTCTAAAAGCAATGCCACTGTCTGCAAACTGGGTCATCAGTGCAGAAGAACTGAGGTAATGCTGGTTCCAAATGGATTAACATTATTTTCAAATTTCCATACTGTGCTAATTCGTAATGCAAAGTGCCTATTACGTAAAGGTTGTGAAACTTTGGGGGAAAAAAGCCCTCTCTCTCCCCTCTCTCACACTCACACACGACCCACACCATCCCACGCAACAGGATATATTCAAGGTAGCTTGAAGCCTGTCAGACACTGATAGGGATGTATGGTGCAGGAAAAAAAACACACCAAAAACCCATCTCAGTACCCACCCCCGTGTCATACGATCTCTTTCCACCCAGTCAAGGCCTTCCACTTACACAACAGACAAGAGTCTCCCACTCGGGAATTTGTCATATCGATATGGTCCATCACAAAAAGCCACAGCTCAAAATTTCAAACCCCCCCCCCTATCATTATCATTTCTCGTTATCGTTCAAAGCCCAGCCGTCTGCGCACAGCCATATCAGGGCCATATCCACCTCAACACCTCTTTGGGTCTAGAAAAAGAAAAACTGGAAAAGAAGTTAGTAACGAATATCAATACATTTGCGCACACAATCTAAGAATCTAATCTAAGGACACGCCACTGGCGTTCACCATTCCGTCCGAAGTTATTACCAGAGGTCTCAAAATAAATAAATAAATAAATAAATAAACAAACAGACAATCAAATAAATAAATCCCCACCAAACCTGAATCCCCACCAAACCTGAATACAAATATAATTTTTTTTACACATAACTAAGCACATTAAAAACATACATAAAAAAACTGGCCTAATTACCTAAAATTGCTTCTGCAAATCACATTTCCTAAGCGCAAAAAATTGCAGTTAACACATGTGCCCAGTTCTGAAGTCTAAGACAAAGCACGGAAAGTTTTATTGGAAAATGGAAAACATACAGGTGAATGGGCCAGCAAGACAGAAACTGACAGGAAGAGACGATAGACAACAAAGGAGCCAGGGAGAAACAAGAGTGACAAAAAAGAGGAAGTTTCTGGCACACAATTTCCAGATGGTGAAGGTGGGGATACTATTTGTACAGAAGGAGTCCCCAGCATTTCCACCGGGGACAAAATTTCAACCACACGTGTAGCATTCGCGAGACAAGAGCAACGCTTCTAACGTCCATTAATGTGTACATGTATGTGTAACCAGAGCGGAAACAAAACCAGAGTAACTACAGTTATTTCAAGAGGGATTCGCCGCGATCGGACAGCTCCATACGCGCTCCACTCAAATCCGCCAGCAATTATTTGACAGATTTCCTGAGCCTGCACAAAACCCTACAGTAAGCACTGGCAGAAACCCAGAAAGCAGGCCCACCCTCCGAGAGACGGGCAACTGCATAATTTCGCTGGCAGACCATCGTCTCGTTTAACATTTTGTCTTCCGGACCCTGTCCATCTTCCTTCTGCATTGTCAACCATGCTAGCAAAGCAAAAACATAACTCTTTGATTCCCTCACCGTATCCACCACCTTCCTGCAGGAAGCTGGTGGATAGGGCGAGGGAGTCAAAGGGTTAAGTTTTT
>JAPXFY010000014.1:11849539-11877039 GCA_030674185.1 Monoplex corrugatus | reverse complement strand
TGTGAGAGGTTCATGAATGGAACAGGAGCCGGTAGCAATCACGGTCCAACGGTACTACTACTTACTAGTCTGGACCGTTCACTCACTTACTACAACAGGTGTGTTTGTGTGTGTACGTGTGATTAGTGGGATGACGTGTCTCCAAGCGCTTATTAATGAACACTAATAGCAGGTCAGACTACGGCCTGGAACGCGCGGCATGGGGGGAGAACTCGCACAGGGTTTTCAATTAACACGACGCCTACTGCATCCCACCAAGCAAAGTCGTTTCCCCCACCATTCACTAATTCTTTTCCTCATGCACCACAGTACCGAATCGCACAGCAGCTTCCAGGCCGTCACTTCAGATCGTCACTTCAGTAAAAAACAAAGCAAAATAAAGCCAAACTAACAACAACAACAAAACAGTAACAACAATAACAAAACCCTACAAAACACTCCCCCAGGGCTAAAAGAAGAAGAAAAAAAACAACACCTCCTTGACGTAAAATATAGTGTTATGCGAAGTAAAAAATAAAAGTTTAAAGCCAATGTATTTTCTAATTACTAAGTGCCAAATCTTCGTGAAAGAGAACCATTGGAGTCCTGATACTAACAAACAACTAAGAAATTCTCGGTGAAACAACACAAAACAAAAGGTTCAGACAGAGCATATGTTTTTTCGAAACGGTAAAGAGAGAGCACAAACATGACAGGCACAATTCTGACGCCAGGCGTGTTACAAAGAAACATTCTACATTGTAATTACTACAAAAAAAGTTGTTTAAACAAAATAAACAACAACAACATAAACAAAAAGAAAAAAGGCACCCCCCCCCCACACACACACACAAGAACGGAAAACAAAACTAACCAGAAGCAAAACAAAACCAGATACGTATTTTCTCAATTATTGTCTCTGTCTTCAAATTCTGATAAACTGAAGTTTTTATCTATACCAAGCACATTTTAAATCAGTCTCAATATCTGAGTTGTTTCACCATAGGAAGTTCTGATCCTCGTTCTGTACTAAGCAGACTTCCACGGCGATAAATGTTAACTGAAAAATATATATATATAAGAAAAACAGTTTCTCACGGAAAGGCGCCTTATCCACTATACAGACAACATTGAAAGTGGACACCGTAAAGGCTTTAGAAACGGAAAACAGAGAGCACAAAATACGACAGTCCCGATTCCGATACCAGGCCCGTTACATTTAGACGTAAAAGCAGGTTCACACAATCCGACTGTCACTGTTTCTCCAAAACATTTAGTCTGCTGTCAACAAGACTTCAAACGTTCCAAGGACACCAAACTCTAACTCGTAGTCCGCTGAAAAACTGAATCCCAACGCGGACGACAAATCCGCGACAGAGGCGACAAGAACAATTGTAGCGACGCTAATAAAGAGTCGCAGTCATGCAGTTGCTGCAGTCAACAAACGGCAACGGTAATAGTAGGCACGCATCGGCAGCTGCCATCAGCGGTGTGAAGACAAATGCACGAACAGGTGGGTTAAGGCTACCGAGTAGTAGTAGTAGTAGTAAGTAGTAAGTAACGTCCCGTACTAGAGTCGGCGACGATCCAGAGTCGGCGCAGGTGATGCGAAAAGCGTCTGTGTGGTAAGGCCATCAGGAGGACAACTAACGTGAGGCAGCCAACCACCTGCCCCTTCCATCTGATTCACCATGACCACTCCACTGACTCCTGTCTCTTGGAATCTATGACCAAAACAAGCAAAGGCAACTTGCCCACCTCCATGCACAGGAAGGGGAGGGGGAGGGCTTTATGTGGGGGGGGGGGAGATCCGTGGGGGGGGGGGGGGACATCTTGGGACAGAGAAGTGTGGCGGGTGAGGGAGACGGTAAATGAAACGATGTTACACACATGTCGACTGATGCCAGGAAAAGAAAAAGGTAAGGCAAAAAAAAACGCATGGGACGTAGCGGCAATACGATGGGAAAGCGGTAGATGGGAAAGTGTGAGGGTTGGGTGTGTGTGTGTGTGTGTGGGGGGGGGGGAGGTTCTTAGAGAGCGTGTGTGTACGCCAAAGAGTGACGAGGCCGTAAGAGATAAGGGCAACCTGTCGGAATGCGCGATGACTAGTCTTCAGAGAAACCCCCACAGACACAACACAACCTCTGAGGGAAAAAAAAAAAAAAAAAAAAAAAGTGTGGTGGTGGTGATTCCATTCAGCAACGCCGCAGGGGTCAAAGAGGGGAGGTAATTCTGGCAACGATTCAGCCGGTGATGCCATAGCTTGCAAATCGGAGGTTGGATAGGGGTGGGGGTAGGGGGTTGTGGGGAAGAGGGACTCTGAATGGCTGAGCCATGACTCACAGCACCACTGCCAGGAATAGTGAGCGGGGGCCCCTCACCTGCGCACAGCTGTGGAGGAATCCCTCTCGGCCTGGGGACACGCTCATCCCCTTGGCATGCACACCTACCTACCACGTTTACATCATCAGCAGCCAATGTTAGCGCGGGGAGCTGCCAGCGCTGCATCATCATCATCATCATCATCATCATCATCAACTGATCCAGGTCCCACAACAACTTGGCGTTTTCCGCCTGGCTTGTGGTTCAGTGGTTACGGGCCTTTTCTTTGTTTACATGCAACCCTGTCTGTTGGCAGTCCGCCACATCTTGAGTCATGCGCGAATCCATCTTTCAAAACAGTTCATTTATCTCGCTCGTGTGGAGTTTTCCCTTCCATACTTACAGTTATTCTACCTTTTTTACTTTTCAACTGGAGGCGTAAAAACTAAATGCATCCACAACATAGGGGAGAAGCTGGGTTAGGGGGAAAAGCTGGGTTATCTGGTTTCGCAATGGCAAGGCCAAAGTTAACATACACACAGCACTACACACACACACACACACACGGAGAGAGAGAGAGAGAGAGAGAGAGAGAGAGAGAGAGAGAGAGAGAGAGAGAGAGAGAGAGAGAGGAAACATAGATAGAGACAGAGAATGAAAAAAAGAGAGACAGAGAGAGCGAGAGAGACAGACAGACAGAGAGAGAAAAAAACCCGAGAGACAGAGAGATAGAGAGAAAGAGAGAGAGAGAGAGAGAGAGAGAGAGAGAGAGAGAGAGGAGAGAGACAGAACAGACAGACAGAGACAGAGACAGAGAGACAGAGAGACAGACAGACTGAGAGAGAGAAAAGACCTTTTTCTGAACAGAACAGAACTGTCTGGCCTCGAACAGCACAAGAGTTCGAAGTTTGTTCAAAGTGAGAATCCTCACACTCGGACAGTTCCATATGTGCTCCACCCAAATCTGCCAGCAGTTATCTGGGGCAGATTACCTAAGCCTGAGAAAAAAACAACAACAAAAAACAACACAACAAACAAACAGACAAACAAACAAAACCACTATGTACTGGCAAAGTCGTAAAATGGAGAGGAGGGGAATTGACCTGTGAACCTTGAGTACTCTGGAGTGAGTGATTTAGTCTTGGTTTTGGAATGTTTTGATCGTGCATTTTTGACTTGTTCTCCTATCTGATAGCTCTTTAAATGCCTGTGTGATGGGCAGCAGGGGTGGCCTCTATAAGTACAGATTTAAACTCTATAAAGTACTTGGTGAAAAGGGTTTTCTGTAAGAACTCACGCAACTGAGAGCCGATACAATTCAGGGAGGAAAAATTACAACACACGCACAAGAGAGAGAGAGAGAGGGAGAGAGAGAGAGAGAGAGAGGAGAGAGAGGAGAGAGAGAGAGAGAGAGGAGGAGAGAGAGAGAGAGAGAGAGAGAGAGAGAAAAAGAACAACATGTTCAAGAATTACAAATAGGAAAAACACACACCACACACAAACACATCACACACACATCACCACACACACACACACACACACACAAACAAAAACACGTTTCAAGAAACACAAAATATACATTTCAGTACTCAACCTGCCAATACCAACACCATTTCTACCTCCTTTTCTCTCTCTCCCCATTTCCCCACCCCACTCTCTCTCTCTCTCTCTGTGTGTCTGAGTACTGGAAATGGAACAAAACAGAGGCCAGCGCCAACCACAACAACCACTTGCACAATCAGTACGCAACATACCTGGAGCATTCTCACCAGCGTAGAATGCTGGCATACTTTTCGTGCTGGGACTATGCCAGGCATCACCACAATGGAATGCCCCAAAAGAAAACCAAAAAACAACAACAAAAAAGACAACAAAAAAAACCCAGACCCCTGAAGCATCCACCTCACTCCTAATACTCTCTCTGCCTGCCACTCTGTGTGCTCTCTTATCACTGAGATGCACAGGCGGCTCCTGTGTGCAACTGACGCAACATAAATGCATCCCATTTTTCCCCCCCCCTCCCCAAACCTTCGAAAATCCTCTCTCCCCTCTCCCCCTCCTCATCACCACCACTACCCTCTTTCCTACTATAGCCTTCACCCTTATTCCAATGTTGTGACTTCAACATTCTCTCGTGTCTGACGAAGCCTTGCTCTCTCGCTTGTTGTCTGTGATTTGAGAGGAAAAGTATTTCGTGCAGGCGTCCCCCCCCCCCCCCCTAACACAATGTCAAACACGTGTTAAGTGCATCATGCCGACGCTCAAGTCAGTGAAGAACCAGACCAAACCAAACCAAACCAAACAAATAAGCAAACAAACGACAATGAAAGAAATTAAAAAAAATTAAACAAAACAAAACAAACAAAGAAAACCCAAGTATCCTGGAAACAAAACAAACAAGCAAACAAACAAACAAAAACAGAGACAAAAAGCACAAAAAACAACAAACACCTCCCCCCAAAAAACAACAACAACAAAAACCACTCACACTTTTCACTTCCTTTACTCACAATCATCGCATGTCAGGTAGGAACACACAGGTTTTACTTACATGTTAAAAATTAAAGGGCCTGCGTAACTTGGGAATAATCAGAACCACAGCATTATGGATAAAATCCTCGAGAAAAGTGTTTTAATTTGCTAAAAAATCAACGATGGAATACAAAATTATTAAATGCTTTAAAAGAGTCATTAAAACTATCGTAATCTCTCTCTCTCTCTTTCTTTCTCTCTCTTTCTTTCTCACACACACACACACACACACACACACAAGATGCTGAGCTAGGGTACACGCAAGCCTGTTCGATAAATGACCCTTGACCCAAGTTGTCTTCTCTGTCAAACATACATGTTCTCTTTTTCTCTTTCCCGTTTCACTGTTGTTGTTGATTTTGTTTTGTTTTTGTTTTTGCTTTTTCCAAACCAGGACTTCTGAAAGGCAAGGTCAACTGGGCCTCAAGGGGTGGGACCTGGCAAATAAACCTATCTCTCCAATAATTTGAACCAGGATAGCCAGGCGAATGCCCTGCTCTTCACGGATTTTCAACCTCCGTGGGATCTTAAGCGTACGCAGGCCAGAAGGCACATGGGTCCAACTCCTTTTTCGTCTCCCTCCACTAAACAAGAATCACTATACACTACGTGATGGGCTCTACTGTCATCTGGGTCTGACTCATCAAAGGGTGCAAGCAGGCCTACACCCATCAAAAACAAACAAAAATCAGACACAAGAATCCAGCCACATAACCAGAGACGGGAAGCCAAGAATATGATGATGATATCATCATCATGTGTACTGCCGCATGGCATTGGCAATCATGGCCTTCCACACGAATCTATCCCTTGTCGCTGAAAGTACATCTCTTACCCTCTCCGTCCTCAGCCATCCTGCAAGTACGTCCAATATTTTCTCCCCGGGTCTACCAGGTGTTTCTCTTTCCCTCCAGCTTCCCCATTTTGACCAGGTGCTCCAATTCCCTTTGCTCATAAAATGTCCTATGAATGTGAGAATATGATGCTGACTGAGAAGTGCAGGCGTTTGACTGATCATCCCACATGAAGCAGGAGTTGGAAGGTCTTACTGAAACATCACCTAAAACGGAGAAGCTTCGTCATAAGAGCAACAGGTTACTGCAGCGACATCAGCAATCCTGGCCGAAGAGAGAGAGAGAGAGAGAGAGAGAGAGAGAGAGAGAGAGAAGAGAGAATCGAAATCGTAGAGCTAGACGCAACGCACGGCACGGCACAGAAAAAAATATATAAAAATAAGCAAGAAGCAGAAAGAGAGAGAGAGAGGGGTGATACAATTGAAATTATAGACAGTTTTTTGTCCCCTCCGAGCGAGACAGGCTGCAGGTGGGGGGGGGGTTGAGTGAGGTTAGGATTTTATTGAGGAGAAAAGGTCTTACGAAAATCACTAAAACGAGAAGCTTCGTCCATAAAGCAACAGTTACTACTGCAGCGACATCAGCAATCCTGCCAAGGCGAGAGAGAGAGAGAGAGAAGAGAGAGAGAGAGAGAGAGAGAGAGAGAGAGAGAAATGATGAATGATCACACACACACACACACGCACATACATACACACACACACATATACCACACACATATACATGTGTGTGTATGTGTGTGTGTGTGTGATGTGTGTGTGTGTGTGTGTGTGTGTTTTGTGTGTGTGTGTGTGTGTGTGTGTGTGTGTGTGTGTGTGTTGTGTGTGTGTGTGTGTAATAGAACTATGGTTAATCTCGTGTGTCAGAAATGACGTCTAAACATGGTAAAGATTTGCAGACAATAAAACGAAAGATTTCCTACCGGTTTTTTTGTTTTTTTTTTGTTTTTGAACATCGAAACAAGCCCTCAAGTTCACCTCATTCAGCTTTCAGAACTGCATAAAAAAAAAGAACAAAAAATTAAAACGCGGGCAGGAGGGGGCGTGTTAAAATAAAGTATTTATAAAAAAAAAAAAAAAAAAAAAAGAAATCAGGTCACCTTATATTTTTGTTCGATCACAGAAAGAAGTCGGTACTTCATTTAAAAATGGGTCCATCATAATTTTTTGTTTCTTTTTGACTCTGAAACTCAGTATTTTCTATTCACTTGTGAAAAAGATGGGTTTTTTTTTTTGTGTTTGTTTTTACGTAATTACATTTTCATCACGCACTCAATTTTGTTCGGTTATTTTTGTTTGATCAGAACAAGGCGTGGGCACATTATTAGGTCATGCTTCTGTCGGAGCAGAAAGAGAAGCCGGTGTTTCTGGGTCATTTTTTCCTGGATCAGTCTTGTTTTTCTCAAAGCGAAAATAGACTCGGGCCCGTATGTAGGTCACTCCCCCACCCACCCCTCCTGGTCCCCCACCCTATCCTCCCTAGCTCTCCGCAAGTCATTCAAGTCAGCTTATTTCGGTGTGTGAATGTCACAGTCAATCGATACTACTGGATCTAGATCACTAGCACCAATAAAACTGAAACTTACTTCGTGATATTACGTCGCAAAAATTTATTTAAAAAAAAAGAAAAAAAAAAAAAAAAAAGAAAAGACGCAACGTCAATGAACTGCGACCAAAATAGCTGTGACCCAATTCTAACACCAAAGTAGGTCAGTCTTCGATCCAGTTTCAGCAGAAGCAACGATGCTTACTTGGCGTCTCATAGCCCAAGTGACTTGCGATCTTTCTTTGGTCGTCGAAACCTGCTGCTAAAAGTACTCCACTTCCCTGACGTCGTCCTTTTCATCATCGTCACGATACGAACCAGATAAAAGATAGAGTAACACTCTCTCTTTCCATCACTCTCCTCTCTTTCAACCTTTGACTCCCTCAGTCTATCCATCAGATTGTACCAGCACTCAACGGGAAGCTGGTGGATAGGCTGAAGAAGTCAAAGGTTTCAAACTGGTGGATAGGCTGAAGAAGTCAAAGGATTCAGACAACTGGTGGATAGGCTGAAGTATCAAAGTTCAAACGGTGGATATCTAAGTACAGAGTTAAGAAACTGTGGATAGTCTTAAGTAGTCAAGGAGTTAAGACAACTGGTGGATAGTCTTAAGTAGTCAAGGAGTTAAGACAACTGGCGGATAGTCTTAAGTAGTCAAGGAGTTAAGACAACTGGTGGATAGTCTTAAGTAGTCAAGGAGTTAAGACAACTGGCAGATAGTCTTAAGTAGTCAAGGAGTTAAAACAACTGGCGGATAGTCTGAAGTAGTCAAGGAGTTAAGACAACTGGCGCAACTTCACTGGCTCCCTGTATCAAAGCGCATACAGTACAAACTAGACACCATGTGCTACAAAAGCCTCAATAACGCAGCCCCCGATTACCTGTCAAGCCTACTTGAGATCTATGTTCCCTCACGTACCCTCCGCTCTGCCTCTGATCCTCTGACTCTTCGCTTTCCACGCACTAAGCTCAATACCTATGGTCCACGAGCCTTCTCTGTTTCTGGTCCACTCTCCTGGAACAAACTTCCTCTCTCAGTCCGTCAGCAACCTACTTTTGTCTCCTTCAAGTCCGCTCTCAAAACTCACCTTTTCTCTCCTGCATAAAATCCTAACCTCACTCAACCCTCCCCTCTGCAGCCTGTCTCCGCTCGGAGGGAACCACATGGTTATAATATATAATTGTATGCTATGCTCTCTATAATTTTCCATTGCTTTTATTCTTGCTTTTATTGCTTTTATTCTTTCTCCCCATTTATAGCCATGCGTGTGTGTGGTGTGTGTGTGTGTGTGTGTGTGTGTGTGTGTGTGTGTGTGTGTTGTGTCTGTATGTGTGCGTGCGTGTGTGTGCGAGCGTGCGTGCCTGCGTGTGTGTCTGCTTCAGCGCTTAGATTTGATTTTATCAAGATTTTGCGCTATATAAATATTGTAATTATTATTATTAATTATAGTAGTCAAGGAGTTAAGACAACTGGCGGATAGTCTGAAGTAGTCAAGGAGTTAAGACAACTGGCGGATAGTCTGAAGTAGTCAAGGAGTTAAGACAACTGGTGGATAGTCTTAAGTAGTCAAGGAGTTAAGACAACTGGCGGATAGTCTGAAGTAGTCAAGGAGTTAAGACAACTGGCGGATAGTCTTAAGTAGTTAGAGTTCAGATGACTGATGGACAGGCTGAAGTAGTCAGAGTTCAGACAGCTGATGGACAGGCTGAAGTAGTCAAAGAGTTCAGACAGCTGGTGGATAGGCTGAAGTAGTCAAAGAGTTCAGATGACTGGTGGATAGGCTGAAGTAGTCAAAGAGTTCAGACAGCTGATGGACAGGCTGAAGTAGTCAAAGAGTTCAGACAGCTGGTGGATAGGCTGAAGTAGTCAAAGAGTTCAGACAGCTGATGGATAGGCTGAAGTAGTCAAAGAGTTCAGACAGCTGATGGACAGGCTGAAGTAGTCAAAGAGTTCAGACAGCTGATGGATAGGCTGAAGTAGTCAAAGAGTTCAGACAGCTGGTGGATAGGTGAAGTAGTCAAAGAGTTCAGACAGCTGATGGACAGGCTGAAGTAGTCAAAGAGTTCAGACAGCTGGTGGATAGGCTGAAGTAGTCAAAGAGTTCAGATGACTGGTGGATAGGCTGAAGTAGTCAAAGAGTTCAGACAGCTGGTGGATAGGCTGAAGTAGTCAAAGAGTTCAGATGACTGGTGGATAGGCTGAAGTAGTCAAAGAGTTCAGACAGCTGGTGGATAGGCTGAAGTAGTCAAAGAGTTCAGATGACTGGTGGATAGGCTGAAGTAGTCAAAAGAGTTCAGACAACTGGTGGATAGGCTGAAGTAGTCAAAGAGTTCAGATAACTGGTGGATAGGCTGAAGCAGTCAAAGGATTCAGACGACTGGTGGATAGGTTGAAGTAGTCAGAGTTCAGACAGCTGGTGGACAGGCTGAAGTAGTCAAGGAGTTACGACAGCTGGTGGATAGGCTGAAGCAGTCAAAGAGTTCAGACAACTGGTGGATAGGCTGAAGCAGTCAAAGGTTTCAGACAGCTGGTGGATAGGCTGAAGAAGTCAGAGTTCAGACAGCTGGTGGATAGGCTGAAGTAATCAAAAGGTTTCAGACAACTGATGGATAGGCTAAAGTAATCAAAAGGTTTCAGACAACTGGTGGATAGGTTGAAGTAGTCAAAGAGTTCAGACGACTGGTGGATAGGCTGAAGCAGTCAAAGGTTTCAGACAACTGGTGGATAGGCTGAAGCAGTCAAAGGTTTCAGACAATTGATGGATAGGTTGAAGTAGTCCCACTCTATAAAACACCACTTCTATGCTGATGACACCCAACTTCAAGACAGTGACTCACCTGATAATAAACAGCGCCTGTTGACTCGCACCACTGAGTGTTACTCGGACATTAAGAACTGGATGACGTTCAACAAACTTCAGCTTAATGACGACAAGACAGAAGCTATCCTCATGGCACCCGTCAGAAACTTTCTCAGCTGCCTCCTCTTTCTCTCCCATTATGTAACACATCAGTCCCAATTTCTGATTCAGCTAAAAACCTTGGTGTCTGCATTGACTCTACCCTCTCCATGAACAACTTTGTTTCTCAAACTGCCAGATCTTGCTACTATCATCTCCATCGTATAAGGCTGATCAGGAAGTATCTCTCTGTCGAAACAACTGCAAAACTCGTTCTCTCCTTCATAATGTCTCGCATTGATTATTGCAATTCACTCCTGTCTGGTCTTCCTGCCTCCACCATTCACATCCTACAGCGCATTCAAAACAATGCTGTACGCCTTGTACTCAAAAAGAAAAAAGCTGACCACATATCTGCTCTCCTGGCACAACTTCACTGGCTCCCTGTATCAAAGCGCATACAGTACAAACTAGACACCATGTGCTACAAAAGCCTCAATAACGCAGCCCCCGATTACCTGTCAAGCCTACTTGAGATCTATGTTCCCTCACGTACCCTCCGCTCTGCCTCCGATCCTCTGACTTTTCGCTTTCCACGCACTAAGCTCAATACCTATGGTCCACGAGCCTTCTCTGTTTCTGGTCCACTCTCCTGGAACAAACTTCCTCTCTCAGTCCGTCAGCAACCTACTTTTGTCTCCTTCAAGTCCGCTCTCAAAACTCACCTTTTCTCCTCCGCATAAAATCCTAACCTCACTCAACCCCCCCCCCCCCCCCTCTGCAGCCTGTCTCCGCTCGGAGGGGAATCACATGGTTATTATATATAATTGTATATGCTATGCTCTCTATAATTTTCCATTGCTTTTATTCTTGCTTTTATTGCTTTTATTCTTTCTCCCCATTTATAGCCATGCGTGTGTGTGTGTGTGTGTGTGTGTGTGTGTGTGTGTGTGTGTGTGTGTGTGTGTGTGTGTGTGTGTGTGTGTGTGCGTGCGTGCGTGCGTGTGCGTGTCTGCTTCAGCGCTTAGATTTGATTTTATCAAGATTTTGCGCTATATAAATATTGTAAGTATTATTATTATTATTATTATAGTAGTCAAAGAGTTCAGATAACTGGTGGATAGGCTGAAGCAGTCAAAGGTTTCAGACAACTGGTGGATAGGCTGAAGCAGTCAAAGGTTTCAGACAGCTGATGGATAGGCTGAAGTAGTCAAAGAGTTCAGACAATTGGTGGATAGGCTGAAGGAGTCAAAGGAATTAAGACAGCTGGTGGATAGGCTGAAGGAGTCAAGGAATTAAGACAACTGATGGATTGGCTCAAGAAGTCAAAGGTTTCAGACAACTGATGGATAGGCTGAAGGAGTCAAGGAATTAAGACAACTGATGAATAGGCTCAAGAAGTCAAAGGTTTCAGACAACTGGTGGATAGGCTGAAGGAGTCAAGGAATTAAGACAACTGATGGATAGGCTCAAGAAGTCAAAGGTTTCAGACAACTGAAGGCAAGGCTAAAGTAGTCAAAGAGTTCAGACAATTGCTGAACAGACTGAGGGACTCAAAGCTTTCAGATGGCTGGTGGATGACCCGGAGTATTCAAAGAGTTCAGACAGGATGACGGAGTCAAAAGGTTAAAGGGACGCTGGTAGAAACGAGGCAGGGGAAGTGTTGTTGTCAACACAGGCAAACTTGTCATTTTCTGGCATCGTTCTGAATCTGTACAACGTTCCAACAATCTCTCCTCCCAGTTTTTAGGATAATTGTTTTCTTCAAATGCAAACACAGTTTGCAAAGTCAACTTTATAAAACATGACAATACGCAAACTCTTTCTCACTCTTTCACCTGCTTGCTAGTATTTTGAAACAAACAAACAAATGAACAATTCGCAACGTACAAACAGACAAACCCTTATACCTGCTTACACGAGCTTTACAAAAGCAAACACATATTCAATATAAACAAACTCACCATCACACAGACAGACAGAAAAACAGCCATACACGGGCAGATACTTTTTCTCTGCCTCTACACAGTGACACCCGCTCTCCCATCCCATCCTCACTTTCAATGCACCACGCATCCCATAAAGAACAACCATTTCTTCCTCTAAAATTCCTAGCCAAACATTCCACTAAGATGAACAAGTCTCACACAAAAATCCACCCAAAACATGCTACCAAGACGAACATGCCTCATACAAAAGTCATCCCAAACATTCCGCTAAGACGAACATGTCTCACACAAAAATCCACCCAAAACATTCCACTATGATGAATATTTCTAATAAAACAACAACAACAACAACCATCTAGCCCAGGTTCGAAAGCTGCATCTCCCCTCGACACTTAACGGCACAGGACAGAAAACAACAGCAACAACAACAACAAAACCCCAAACATTCCACGAACATTTCTTTTACAATATATATCCCACTCAAATATTCCACCACAATAAACATTTTAAGACTACAGATCCAGCCCAAAGATTCTACAAAGAAGGATTAACCAATTCGAACGCTACAAATTCAATTCAACAAGGAAAGAGTAACCATTTTTTACACTACAAGTCCAACTCAAAGATTCTAGAATTATCCCTTTCGGGTGAGGGGGTGAAAGAGTTAAGTTTTTGCACTGCTGTCCTGGCTGACAATGCAGAAAGCTAGCGGATGGAATGAGGTACTCAAAGGGTTAAAGACACTGTTGTTCTGGTGTTGATGTTATAGGATTAGGTAAGCCCCCATTTCCCTCCACTTCCCTGAGATGGTCATCCCAGCTGGCCATATCACCGTATGTGAGGGGTGCTGAATCAAAACAATCACATAACACTGTAACCCTTTGACTCCCACACCCTATTCAACAACTGAAAAAAAACCTTAAGTCTTTGAGTCCCTCATCTTATCCACCAGCTTCCTGCAGGAAGACTTAAGTTTTTGGTTTCCTGCAGGAAACTGGTGGATAGGGTAAGGAACTCAAAGACTTACGTTTTTGCTTTCCTGCAGGAAGCTGGCGAATAGGATGAGGGAGTCAAAAACTTAAGGTTTTGATCTCTTATAGGAAGCTGGTGGACAGGGTGAGGGAGTAAGACTTGTTTTGCTTTCCTGCAGAAAGCTGTGGATAGGGTGAGGGACTCAAAGACTTCAGTTTTTGCTTTCCTGTAGGAAGCTGGTGGATAGGGTGAGGGCGTCAAAGACTGAAGTTTTTGCTTTCCTGCAGGAAGCTGGTGAATAGAGTGAGTCAAAGACTTAATGTTTTGCTGATTTTGCTTTCTGCAGGAAGCTGGGGGAATAGGTGAGGGTCAAACACTTTTTTTTTTTGCTTTCCTGCAGGAACTGTGGAATGGATGAGGTCAAACAGTTTTTTTTTTGCTTTCTCCTGCAGGAAGCTGGTGGAATGGGATGAAGTAAATCAGTTAGTTTTTGCTTTCCTAGCAGAAGCTGGTGGATGGGGTGAGGGAGTTAAACACTTAAGTTTTTGCTTTGTTAAGGAAAGCATGTGTGGATAGGGTGAGGGAGTCAAACCTTAAGTTTTTGTTTAGGATGGTTGACAATGCAGGATGCTGTGGACAGGGTGAGGGAGTCAAAGACTCATATTTGCTAAATAGCATGGTTGACAATGCAGGATGCTGGTGGACAGGGTGAGGGAGTCAAAGACTCATAAGTTTGCTAAAATAGCATGGTTGACAATGCAGGATGCTGGTGGACAGGGTGAGGAGTCAAAGACTCAAAGTTTTCTAAACTAGTATGGTTGACAATGCAGGATGCTGGTGGACAGGGTGAGGAGTCAAAGACTCATAGTTTTCTAAATACATGGTTGACAATGCAGGATGCTGGTGGACAGGGTGAGGGAGTCAAAGACTCAAGGTTTTGCTAAAATACATGGTTGACAATGCAGGATGCTGGTGGACAGGGTGAGGAGTCAAAGACTCATTTTCTAAATATATGGTTGACAATGCAGGATGCTGGTGGACAGGGTGAGGGAGTCAAAGACTCAAGGTTTTGCTAAAATAGCATGGTTGACAATGCAGGATGCTGGTGGACAGGGTGAAGGAGTCAAAGACTCATAATTTTCTAAATTAGTATGGTTGACAATGCAGGATGCTGGTGGACAGGGTGAGGGAGTCAAAGACTCAAGGTTTTGCTAAAATAGTATGGTTGACAATGCAGGATGCTGGTGGACAGGGTGAGGGAGTCAAAGACTCAATTTTGCTAAAATAGCATGGTTGACAATGCAGGATGCTGGTGGACAGGGTGAGGGAGTCAAAGACTCATAATTTTCTAAACTAGTATGGTTGACAATGCAGGATGCTGGTGGACAAGGTGAGGGAGTCAAAGGATTAATCAATCCAGATTCTCGCGTCAGACCACCACCACCACCACCATCATCATCATCTATCCACTTCCTCCAATTCCCTGGGATGGCTTTCTCCATCGGCCTTACCACCTGCGGTGGGTGATGACGTAAAACGTGAATCAAACCAATCAGGAACCAGAAAAACACAAAAACAGTTCACGAACATGTACTTAATGTTACAAAACAAGTCGGCCAACTGTCTTTGTCAAGCTACACAAAAGACAAATAAACAACAACTACACAAACTGTAGAGGAAAAACAACGACATTTTATTCCTTTTCTCACATTGGCCACAGCAACAGGGAAGTTTCAGTCTTTTTCTCAAAATGTTTGTATCTGGTGTGTGTTTGTTTGTAATCTTACGCTTGACAAAGGCCAGTTGGCCGAACATTTGCGTCTGTCTTGTCTTGTTGTATTAAATACGCGTTCGTATTCTTCTTTCGGGTTTCTCTTGTTCCTATTTCCTTGTTTAACAGGTTAACAAGAAACACCACAAAGTTAACAACAAACACCATGAAGTCAACAAGAAACACCACGAAGTTAACAAGAAACACCACGAAGTTAACAAGAAACACCATGAAGTTAACAAGAAACACCACAAAGTTAACAACAAACACCACGAAGTTAACAAGAAACACCACAAAGTTCACCACGAAGTTAACAAGAAACACCACAACGTTAACAAGAAACACCACGAAGTTAACAAGAAACACCACGAAGTTAACAAGAAACACCACAAAGTTAACAAGAAACACCACGAAGTTAACAAGAAACACCACAAAGTTAACAAGAAACACCACGAAGTTAACAAGTAACACCACGAAGTTAACAAGAAACACCACAAAGTTAACAAGTAACACCACAAAGTTAACAAGAAACACCACGAAGTTAACAAACACACAGTTAACAAGAAACACACAAAGTTAACAAGAAACACCACGAAGTTAACAAGAAACACCAAAGTTAACAAGAAACACCACAAAGTTAACAAGAAACACCACGAAGTTAACAAGAAACACCACAAAGTTAACAAGAACACCACAAGTTAACAAGAACACCACAAAGTTAACAAGAAACACCACAAAGTTAACAAGAAACACCACAAAGTTAACAAGTAACACCACAAGTTAACAAGAAACACACAAAGTTAACAAGAAACACCACAAAGTTAACAAGAAACACCACAAGTTAACAAGAAACAACAACACAAAGTTAACAAGAAACACACAATAACAAAACACCACAAAGTTAACAAGAAACCACCACAAAGTTAACAAGAAACACCACACACAAGTAAAACACACAAGTTAACAAAACACCACAAGTTAACAAGAAACACCACAAGTTAACAAGAAACACACAAAGTTAACAAAAACACCACAAGTCAACAAGAAACACCACAAAGTTAACAAGAAACACCACAAGTTAACAAGAAACACCACAAGTTAACAAGAACACACTAAGTTAACAAACACACAAGTTAACAAGACAACACCACACAAAGTTAACAACAAACACCACGAAAGTTAAACAACAAAACACCACGAAGTCAACACAAGACAAACACCACGAAGTCAACACAACACCACAGTAACAAACACCACGAAGTTAACAAGAAACACCACTAAGTTAACAAGACACACCACTAAGTTAACAAGAAACCCCACGAAGTTAATAAGAAACACCACAAAGTTAACAAGAAACACCACTAAGTTAACAAGAAACACCACTAAGTTAACAAGAAACAACACAAAGTTAACAACAAACACCACAAAGTTAACAAGAAACACCACTAAGTTAACAAGAAACACCACTAAGTTAACAAGAAACACCACAAAGTTAACAACAAACATCACGAAGTTAACAACAAACACCACGAAGTTAACAACAAACACCACGAAGTTAACAACAAACACCACGAAGTTAACAACAAACACCACAAAGTTCACCACGAAGTTAACAAGAAACACCACAACGTTAACAAGTAACACCACGAAGTTAACAAGAAACACCACGAAGTTAACAAGAAACACCACGAAGTCAACAAGAAACACCACGAAGTCAACAAGAAACACCACAAAGTTAACAAGAAACACCACGAAGTTAACAAGAAACAACACAAAGTTAACAACAAACACCACGTAAGTTAACAAGAAACACCACAAAGTTCACCACGAAGTTAACAAGAAACACCACAACGTTAACAAGAAACACAACGAGGGCTCGGATGGGACCCAAAGCACCAATACCTCGCTACTGTCCAAACAATCACGGAGATTGGTATTTCATCAAGCAGGAAAAACGGACTAATATGCATTCTGATTATAACTGTGTTTATCCGGTTCCTAATTGGTTGAACGCAGCTGGTCAATTTTGTTTGAATTTCAAACCAACTTCTCTGTTCAAAGACGGTTATTAGAGTCCAGGAGAGGCCATTTTTGTTTGGATTTTAAACCAACCGGTTTTTCTGTTCAAAGACGGTTACTGATGTCCAGGAGAGTCCATTTTTGTTTGGATTTCAAACCAACTAGTCTCTCTGTTCAAAGACGGTTATGAGTGTCCAGGAGAGGCCATTTTTGTTTGGATTTTAAACCAACTAGTCTCTCTGTTCAAAGACGGTTATGAGTGTCCAGGAGAGGCCATTTTTGTTTGGATTTTAAACCAACTAGTCTCTCTGTTCAAAGACGGTTATGAGTGTCCAGGAGAGGCCATTTTTGTTTGGATTTTAAACCAACTAGTCTCTCTGTTCAAAGACGGTTATGAGTGTCCAGGAGAGGCCATTTTTGTTTGGATTTTAAACCAACTAGTCTCTCTGTTCAAAGACGGTTATGAGTGTCCAGGAGAGGCCATTTTTGTTTGAATTTCAAACCAACTAGTCTCTCTGTTCAAAGACGGTTATGAGTGTCCAGGAAAGGCCATTTTTGTTTGAATTTCAAACCAACTAGTCTCTCTGTTCAAAGACGGTTATGAGTGTCCAGGAGAGGCCATTTTTGTTTGAATTTCAAACCAACTAGTCTCTCTGTTCAAAGACGGTTATGAGTGTCCAGGAGAGGCCATTTTTGTTTGAATTTCAAACCAACTAGTCTCTCTGTTCAAAGACGGTTATGAGTGTCCAGGAGAGGCCATTTTTGTTTGAATTTCAAACCAACTAGTCTCTCTGTTCAAAGACGGTTATGAGTGTCCAGGAGAGGCCATTTTTGTTTGAATTTCAAACCAACTAGTCTCTCTGTTCAAAGACGGTTATGAGTGTCCAGGAGAGGCCATTTTTGTTTGAATTTCAAACCAACTAGTCTCTCTGTTCAAAGACGGTTATGAGTGTCAAGGAGAGACCATTTTTGTTTGAATTTCAAACCAACTAGTCTCTCTGTTCAAAGACGGTTATGAGTGTCCAGGAGAGGCCATTTTTGTTTGAATTTCAAACCAACTAGTCTCTCTGTTCAAAGACTGTTATGAGTGTCAAGGAGAGGCCATTTTTGTTTGAATTTCAAACCAACTAGTCTCTCTGTTCAAAGACGGTTATGAGTGTCCAGGAGAGGCCATTTTTGTTTGAATTTCAAACCAACTAGTCTCTCTGTTCAAAGACGGTTATGAGTGTCCAGGAGAGGCCATTTTTGTTTGAATTTCAAACCAACTAGTCTCTCTGTTCAAAGACTGTTATGAGTGTCCAGGAGAGGCCATTTTTGTTTGAATTTCAAACCAACTAGTCTCTCTGTTCAAAGACGGTTATGAGTGTCCAGGAGAGGCCATTTTTGTTTGAATTTCAAACCAACTAGTCTCTCTGTTCAAAGACGGTTATGAGTGTCCAGGAGAGGCCATTTTTGTTTGAATTTCAAACCAACTAGTCTCTCTGTTCAAAGACTGTTATGAGTGTCAAGGAGAGGCCATTTTTGTTTGAATTTCAAACCAACTAGTCTCTCTGTTCAAAGACGGTTATGAGTGTCCAGGAGAGGCCATTTTTGCTTGAATTGCAAACCAACTAGTCTCACTGTTTAAAGGCGGTTATTAGTGTCCAGGAGAGGCCATTTTTGTTTGGATTTTAAACCAACTAGTCTCTCTGTTCAAAGACGGTTATTAGTGTCTACGAGAAATCACTTTTAAAAAAATTCGAACCGACTAGTTTTTTTGTTCAAAGGCGGTTATTAGTGTCCAGGAGATATCACGTTTGGTTGAATTTCAAACCAACTAGTTTTTCAGTTCAAAGACGGTTTTAAACGTCCAGAAGATATATCACTTTTGTTTGGATCTAAAACCAACTAGTTTCTCCGTTGAAGGATGGTTAATAGTGCCAAGCAGTCTTCATGGATTCAGAACTTTGGGAGAAAGGGGGAAAGGGGAGTGTGTGGGGGGAGGGGAGGGGAGGGGAGGGGAGGGGAGGGGAGGGGAGGGGAGGGGAGAAAAGCTGTAAAATCGCAGATTGGCACCATCAGAGCGGTAGTTTGCTTAATGTGGGAACAGTGATGTTAATCTCAACAAAAAGTCCACAGAACTTTGCTGACAAATCAATGCGTCACATCTCTATTATACACGTCATTTGTTTTACGCACGTATGACACACACACACACACACATTCAGGCTTGAGAGAGAGAGAGAGAGAGAGAGAGAGAGATTTACCCTACATCTCCAATCAATCTCGGTGCATAATTGAATACACGTATTTGATAATGACAGCCTTCATGAAATCTCTATATCGGAAAAATGAAACGTTTTCTCCCCACCGAAATTTTTAACAAGCACGAGAGAGAGAGAGAGAGAGAGAGAGAGAGAGAGAGAGAGAGAGAGAGAGAGAGAGAGAGAGAGAGAGAATATCATATGGATGACAAATCTACATCTTAACCATTTTGGGGTGAGAGAGATTTAACAGTTAGCGATATATGTTGAAACCACACAAACCTCCGCAGCGCAGAACAGGTTGGTGTGCGTTTTCAACGTGTTTCGTAAGACGTCTAGCTGGTAAAACACCCACGACCAGTTCAAGATAAACGAATACTGTTAACAATGTTGGGAAAACACTAAGTATTGGCAAACACAAAATTCTGGCATCTCTCAAAAATCCGACGGAGTCGGGATCTGCGTTCATCTTTCAATTCCTATTGTTCTGTCTTGTTCAACTGTAATCAGTACGTATGTTAAGTGAATGTGGTGTGTGTGTGTGTGGGTGTTGTGTGTGTGTGTGTGTGTGGTGTGTGTGTGTGTGTGTGTGTGTGTGTGTGTGTGTGTGTGTGTGTGTGTGCGGCGCGTGTGTGTGTGTGTGCGTGAGTGAGTGAGGTGTGTGTGTGTGCGTTTGTGTGTGTGTGTGCGTGCGTGCGTGCTGTGTGTGTGTGTGTAAGTGTTGTGTATGTGTGTGTGTGTGTGTGTGTGTGTGTGTGTGTGTGTGTATCTGCGTGTGTGTGTTGTATGTGTGGTGTGATATCATATTATCATCCTACAACTCGACTGTTTCAGACTGAATCATGTACCTGTGCGTATGTGATAAATGTTCTTGATATATTTAATGTGAAATAGTTTTTAAAAAATGGAGAGAGAGAGAGAGAGAGAGAGAGAGAGAGAGAGAGAAAGAGAGAGAGAGAGAGAGAGGAGAAGAGAGAGAGAGAGAGAGAGAGAGAGAGAGAGAGAGAGAGAGAAGATAAAGGTCAAGTCTACTTGATCTGTAATATCAAGATTTACACAAAACGAAAAAAAAAATGTAATCATAAAATGAGTTGGTTCTTTTACTCTTAAAGCATACTGTGAAAAATCCCTAAGAAAAAAAAAAACTTCCCCAAAGTTGCACAATTATTACATGTATGTATATGTGTATGAGTATATCTTTAGATTCAGTTTTGACAATGACACTGTTTCTCTGTGTACATTATTTGACATAATAATAATAATGATAATAATAATGATGATGATGATGATAATAGTAATACTGATGATAACATTAGTAATAATAACAATAAATAACAATAGGGATGACAATAACAATAATTATTTTATATTGAAAAAGAAAAAAAACACACACAAAAAACCCAAAAGACATCTCCAATCCTGTTTACAATTTTACTAATTTGAAAACAAAGAAACATGTGAATAACTATCTCTCTATCTTCTCCAAACCTATTTGTATTTATTGCTTTGAAAACAAAGAAACTTATAAATAAAAAAAAGAAACGAAATGTACAAACCTATTTATATTTACTGCTTTGAAAACACAGAACATAAATAAAAAAACGAAATATACAGACAAAATCCCATTTCATTTTGTCTCCACACATTATAAAGCAATTCCCCAATGCACGTCTTTGACACTAAAATATGCCAGAGTTCCTAGTTAATTCATTCACTAAAAACTGCAGGAAGAGACAATGTATCGTGAAACTTTGATCAACAAATCCCTCTAGGGCACGTTCCAAAACCAATCAATCAAAACAGTGTCACATTAACACGAATGGACAGTAACCCAAATCGATGAGGCAGTCATCAAAAAAATCAATAAACCAAACCGTGAGTTTATCAACTATTCAGCAGATTCATCATCAGCAATCAGAACAGTTCATTCAGATTATGCACGCTATTTCCCGCACAACACTGGAACGAAGAGAACGTCGCCAATAGGTTCAAGAGAGACAACTCCTTTCAGAGCTTTGTTTCAACTCGACAATCCTATGTACTCTCCCCTTCGCAGAAAAGCAAACTTTACGTCCGGTGACGGTGCGTATGTTTTTGTGTGCGACTTGCCCACACCTGTTGCCCAGATCGACGCTACAGCATTGATTTTTGTCTTTCGTTCTGATCCCGAATGTGTGTGTGAGAGAGAGAGAGAGAGAGAGAGAGAGAGAGAGAGAGAGAGAGAGAGAGGGAGAGAGAGAGGGAGACACACAAATAATAATAATAATTACAATATTTATATAGCGCAAAATCTTGATAAAATCAAATCTAAGCGCTGAAGCAGACACACACGTAAGCACGCACGCACGCACGCACGCACACACACGCACGCACACACACACACACACACACACACACACACACACACACACACACACACACACACACACACACACGCATGGCTATAAATGGGGAGAAAGAATAAAAGCAATAAAAGCAAGAATAAAAGCAATGGAAAATTATAGAGAGCATAGCATATACAATTATATATTATAACCATGTGATTCCCTCCGAGCGGAGACAGGCTGCAGGGGGGGGGGGGGGGGGGTTGAGTGAGGTTAGGATTTTATGCGGAGGAGAAAAGGTGAGTTTTGAGAGCGGACTTGAAGGAGACAAAAGTAGGTTGCTGACGGACTGAGAGAGGAAGTCTGTTCCAGGAGAGTGGACCAGAAACAGAGAAGGCTCGTGGACCATAGGTATTGAGCTTAGTGCGTGGAAAGCGAAAAGTCAGAGGATCGGAAGCAGAGCGGAGGGTACGTGAGGGAAGATAGATCTCAAGTAGGCTTGACAGGTAATCGGGGGCTGCGTTATTGAGGCTTTTGTAGCACATGGTGTCTAGTTTGTACTGTATGCGCTTTGATACAGGGAGCCAGTGAAGTTGTGCCAGGAGAGGAGATATGTGGTCAGCTTTTTTCTTTTTGAGTACAAGGCGTACAGCATTGTTTTGAATGCGCTGTAGGATGTGAATGGTGGAGGCAGGAAGACCAGACAGGAGTGAATTGCAATAGTCAATGCGAGACATTATGAAGGAGAGAACGAGTTTTGCAGTTGTTTCGACAGAGAGATACTTCCTGATCAGCCTTATACGATGGAGATGATAGTAGCAGGATCTGGCAGTTTGAGAAACAAAGTTGTTCATGGAGAGGGTAGAGTCAATGCAGACACCAAGGTTTTTAGCTGAATCAGAAATTGGGACTGATGTGTTACATAATGGGAGAGACAAAGACTGAGAGACAGTGAGTGAATGAGAGAGGGAAGAAGGGAGGGAGAGAGAGAGAGAAAGAGAGAGAGACAGACGGACAGACAGAGACGGAGAGAGACAGACAGACAGACAGACAGACAGAGACGGAGAGAAAGAGACAGAGACAGACAGAGAGAGTATACTGTAAAGGATAAGTATACTGAATTTCATTTCCTTCTGGCTCTGACCTTGAGAAGGTCAACAAAAACTAAAGATTTTAAATCCCACTGTACAATTTCTTTTTATTACAGTATAATCACTAAAAAGAGTGTATGTTGATACAACAAGAAGTTCAATTTTAATTTCATCAACAGTACCAGTTCAATTCTTACCTTATCACACACACACACACACACACAAGAGAGAGAGAGAGAGAGAGAGAGAGAGAGAGAGAGAGAGAGAGAGAGAGAGAGAGAGTGTGTGAGAGAGAGAGACAGACAGACAGAGAGAGAGACAGAGAGACAGAGAGACAGAGAGAAAGAAAGAGAGAGAGAGAGAGAGAGAGAGAGAGAGACAGAGAGACAGAGAGAGAGAATACAAATATCTTGTATTTTCGATGTTAGAGTCGATGACACAATATCTTTAGGTCAATGGTGAAAATAATGACACAATTTATCTTTAAGTCAATGCTAAGACAACACAATGGCACATAATTTTCAAGATCAATACTGAAAGTAATGAAATATGTACATGCAACGGTATGTCAATCATTAGGTCAATGGTCAATGACAATATTTTGACAATATCTTTGGGCCAATGCTCCAGTCAACAGTACAATGACATAATTATGATAATATCTATAGTCAGTGGTAAAAACAATGGCACAATATATTTAAGTCAATAGTTAAAACAATGACACAACATCTTTAAGTCAGTGGTAAAGACAATGACACAACATCTTTAAGTCAATGATCAAGACAATGACTCAATATCTTTAAGTCGATGGCAAAGACAATGTCACAATATCTTTAAGTCAATGGTAAAATCAATGTCACAATATCTTTAAGTCAATGGTAAAGACAATGTCACAATATCTTTAAGTCAATGGTAAAGACAATGTCACAATATCTTTAAGTCAATGGTGAAGACAATGACACAATATCTTTAAGTCAATGGTAAAGACAATGACACAATATCTTTAAGTCAATGGTAAAGACAATGACACAATATCTACAGTCAATGGTAAAACAATGACACAATATCTTTAAGTCAATGGTAAAGACAATGACACAATATCTACAGTCAATGGTAAAGACAATGACACAATATCTTTAAGTCAATGGTAAAGACAATGACACAATATCTTTAAGTCAATAGTAAAGACAATGACACAATATCTTTAAGTCAATGGTAAAGACAATGACACAATATCTTTAAATCAATGGTAAAGACAATGACACAATATCTACAGTCAATGATAAAGACAATGACACAAAGTCAATGATAAAGACAATAACACAATATCTACAGTCAATGGTAAAGACAATGACACAATATCTACAGTCAATGGTAAAGACAATGACACAATATCTACAGTCAATGATAAAGACAATGACACAAAGTCAATGATAAAGACAATGACACAATATCTTTAAGTCAACGGTAAAGACAATGACACAATATCTTTAAATCAATGGTAAAGACAATGACACAATATCTTTAAGTCAATGGTAAAGACAATGACACAATATCTACAGACAATGGTAAAGACAATGACATAATATCTACAGACAATGGTAAGAACAATGACACATTATCTTTAGGTCAACAGTAAAGACAATGACACAACATCTTTAGGTCAACAGTAAAGACAATGACACAATATCTTTAGGTCAACAGTAAAGACAATGACACAATATCTTTAGGTCAACAGTAAAGACAATGACACAATATCTTTAGGTCAACAGTAAAGACAATGTCACAATATCTTTAGGTCAACGTAAAGACAATGACACAATATCTTTAGGTCAATGGTAAAGACAATGTCACAAGTATCTTTAGGTCAATGTAAAGACAATGACAATATCTTTAGGTCAATGGTAAAGACAATGACACAGTATCTTTAGGTCAATGGAAAGACAATGACACATCTTTAGGTCAATGGTAAAGACAATGACACAGTATCTTTAGGTCAATGGTTAAAAGACAATGCACATATCTTTAGGTCAATGGTAAAGACAATGACACAGTATCTTTAGGTCAATGGTAAAGACAATGTCACAATATCTTTAGGTCAATGGTAAAGACAATGACACAATATCTTTAGGTCAATGGTAAAGACAATGTCACAATATCTTTAGGTCAATGGTAAAGACAATGACACAGTATCTTTAGGTCAATGGTAAAGACAATGACAGTATCTTTAGGTCAATGGTAAAGACAATGACAGTATCTTTAGGTCAATGGTAAAGACAATGACACAGTATCTTTAAATCAATGGTAAAGACAATGACACAGTATCTTTAAATCAATGATAAAGACAATGACACAACATCTTTAAATCAATGGTAAAGACAATGACACAACATTTTTAAATCAATGGTAAAGACAATGACACAGTATCTTTAAATCAATGATAAAGACAATGACACAACATCTTTAAATCAATGATAAAGACAATGACACAACATCTTTAAATCAATGATAAAGACAATAACACAACATCTTTAAATCAATGATAAAGACAATGACACAATATCTTTAAATCAATGATAAAGACAATGACACAATATCTTTAAATCAATGATAAAGACAATGACACATCTTTAAATCAATGATAAAGACAATGACACAACATCTTTAAATCAATGATAAAGACAATGACACAACATCTTTAAATCAATGATAAAGACAATGACACAATACCTTTAAATCAATGATAAAGACAATGACACAACATTTTTAAATCAATGGTAATGGCAATAACACAGTATCTTTAAATCAATGATAAATACAGTGACACAACATTTTTAAATCAATGGTAATGGCAATAACACAATTACAATATCTCTAAATCAATGACAAATACAGTGACACAGTATCTCTAAATCAATAATAAATACAACCACACTTTATCTTTCAGTCAGTGAGAAAGACATTATATAATGTCGTTAGGATAATGACAAAGACAATGATGATATATAATCAGGTCAATGACAATGACAGTGACATAACAACTTGAGGCCTGCCTGCCAGAATAGTGTATCACAATAGGAACAGAGCAGGCGGATACACTATCAGGAAGATAACCCTCACATTATGCATTATGCGAATGTCAAATTTCTGCACTTGCCATTATCCTGAAGTTCACATCATGTCTATAAATCTGTGTGCAAAAAAACCCCACCAGTGTTAAATAAAAAGTGACTGTGCTGAATTTGTTGATCCACACCAATAAACAGACTAACAAGTAAACAATAGTAGAATCTTCACCACTGAGTTTGATCATATAATCAAACAGAAAGAAATAATAGGAGACTGAGAGAGCAGTACAAACAGAGATAGAGATAGAGATAGATAGATCTAGATAGAAAGATAGATAGATAAAGAAAAAAAAAAAAAATATATATAAAAAAAAAAAAAAAAAAAAAAAAAATATATATAGAGAGAGAGAGAAAGAGAGACAGACAGAGACAGACAGACAGACAGCCAGCCAACCAGCTAGCAGCCAGCCAGACAGAGAAAATGTAGTGGAGTATGGGCCGAGCTATCCATGATACAAAACATAACATACAAATAAAAATTTAAATCAATGATCATATGGTCAGACAGAGAGAGACAAAGGGGGGGGGGGGGGGAAGAGGAGATAGGGAATGTAGAGAAAGTGAAGGGGAGAGAGAGAGAGAGAGAGAGAGAGAGAGAGAGAGAGAGAGAGAGAGAGAGAGAGAGAGAGAGAGACAGAGAAAAGACAGAAGAGAAGTGAGAGAGAGAGCAAGTGAGGGAGGAGAGAGAGAGAGAGAGAGAGAGAGAGAGAGAGAGAGAGAGAGAGAGAGAGAGAAGAGACAGACAGACAGAGAGAGAGAGACAGAGAGAGGGGACAGAAAGAGAGGACACAATAGCTGAATCAAACAGCTCACATCATAACCATATGTTGGGTATGTACTCATACAACAGCTGATACACACTCAACCAAACACGCACTGACAAGTGACATGCATGCACATACAAATGCACATGCACACACACACACACACACACACACACACACAAACACACACACAAAGCACACATCATGCTCTGAACATTGGAGGATGCCAAAGGGTGACCTTATAAAGCTTTCAACCTTCCACATCAGCACAACCACGTTAACCTTCTGGCCATGTACCAACAACTACTTGCCCAATAGTCAAGGGTATGGACACCATCATTACGAAAAGATGATGGAGATGGACTGGGCTTGTCATCCAAGGAGACATGTCTAATTTCTCTGACCACAAAACTATATGGCAGCCAGCAGCAAATGGAGAAAAAAGGGCCACATTCATCCCCAGATGTGGCTTGTCACATTGACCGCGGACAAAAGAATGACAAAAATCAACAATGATAATAACAACAAAAAACAATCATGGGGACTTCCCTTCACTTAAAGGCCTGGCAGTCGGTCCGAGGGATCTGGTGAGAAGAGCTAGTTTACAGATTTTCATCCCTGTGTGCAAACTGTGCTCCTGTTATTGCAGAGTGGGGCACTGTAAGGGTTCCATGCATAATCACACACGCACTTGGATAGGCCCTACAATTACAGTTTGGTCAAGCTGAAACTGACAGCGAATGCCTGCAGCCCTATTGTGGTCCCAGAAACAGTGCCAGAGACTTTAACATTTATTTTTAGGTCCATGGTGCCAGGCGGGATGTGCATGCCAGACACTAGTTCAAATCTGCCCTGATCTGAAATGTTTCTATCGTTTTACTATAGCATTTTGATTTTCCATTAATGTAACATTATATTTAACGAACTATTAGGAGGTAATGCTAGCTACCATTCTACCAAATATGAAGCCGCGTTATAGCTTCTGCATCAAATTATTTGAGAAAACGTTGGGAGACATGTGATGTCTGCTGTTACAAGGGTTAGAAATTAGAAATAAAGCTGACATCTCATTTGTTTTGTTGAGTTTTAAAGTCCTACCACTCTCAA
>JAPXFY010000014.1:11807039-11844539 GCA_030674185.1 Monoplex corrugatus | reverse complement strand
ACAATGATTCACTTGTCATTACGACAGGAAGCAAACTGTTTTAACAAGACAAACATTTTACAGAAATGGAGTGCTTGTTTCTTAAGGCACTTGTTTGTCCAGTTTTCTTTAATCCAACTTTTTCACAAGACTTTCCTCAGAACAAGCATTGGCTTTATGTTGGGAGTGAGAGAGACAGAGGGAGAGAGGGAGACATGGAGGGAGAGAGAGACATGAACTAAGGGAGAAAGAGAGATGGAGAGAGAGAGAGAGAGGGAAGGGGGAAAGAGGGAGGAAGAGAGCCAGAAAAGAGAGAGAGAGAGGAGACGAGAGACGAGACAGACAGGAAGAGAGGAGAGAGAGAGAGAGAGAGAGGAGAGAGAGAGAGAGAGAGAGAGAGAGAGAGAGAGAGAGAGAGAGAGAGAGAGAGAGAGAGAGAGAGATCACCATATTCACATACCCACACTCCCAACAAAGACTGACAAAGCCAAAATACACAGTTCACAGTTCACTCATCAACATACACATACAACTGACCAACAACTGCCTATGGCATAGATCATTTCATTTTGTAGAGTATGGCAAAACAAAATATCAATTGATATCAGTATATACCAAGATGATTTTTATCCATCATCTGCAACAGAACTTTTGAGATATTACATCTCAGTTGGAATCAGCCCAAAAAAGATGTAATCCAATGTGTTTTGATGTATTATGACATGTATTCCAGTTGTTTGGAAGAGTGAGGTCGACATATAGAAATTGATTAGGAGGATAAACTATGAATAAACTTAAGAGTTTGTTGGCAAGTATCTGATGTTGTTTAATCAGAAGTTTTGTATAAGTCCCTTGTAAACCTACTTTCTATCAGGACAGGGCGATATCACAGGGTGCGCCACTACAATAAAGTTTTATCACTTCATGTTGGCATTTGTATATTATCATCCATAGTGTTACTGCTAGTGTACATCAGAGATTCAAATTACGAGACTTTTCAGTTTGTCTACTCTAATCATACAGACAGAAACTGAACTGTTTGCTCCTGATGTTTACAAAGAGTTAGTGCACAATAATAGTATTTGCAGTAAAAGAACTTCTGATATGTCCTGATTATACAGTAATGTCTGTCTACGACGAAAATTAAAGTAGCCGAATATGTGTTTGTTATAGCAATGGGAAAGCTGGAGGGAAAGAGAGCACTGGGTAGACCCAGGGAGAAAATGCTGGACGGACTTGCAGAGTGGTTGGGGACGAGGAGGGTGGGGGAGATGCTAGGGGCAACGAGAGATAGAGACAGATGGAAGTCCTGTGGCATGTGGCAGGGATGATGATGATGATAGAGCAGTAGTTTGTAGTAACTACAAGTAAGAAATATCAGTGACTTTACACAGCGCTGATTGTTTGTTACTATGATGGTGGAGTTCAGATGTTATTCATTATAACATTCCTCTTTTATACATCATCATTATGGCATTTATCAATCAGTTTTATGGCTCAGTCAATGAAGAACCAAACACACACACACACCATGCACATGCATACACGCATACACACACACACACACATATACACACACCACACACACAGCATACACACATCATTGCTGGTGTTACATCATATAGATCCCTGTGCTATACACACAGTGTATGATGCTGAGCAGTTGTACCAGTCTTGAGCACTTGTTTGTTGTAGGGCAAGACTAACATGCAGCTTTGGTCTTAGGAACAAACCCGTTGTAAAGAGGAATTCATGTATTCATGATAGTAGATTTTGTTTTAGAAGTATTTTCAAGTGGGAAGAGAATGAAAGGACGGAAAAAAATCATGACTTGTAGGCAGGTTTGTCATAGGTGGACACCACTGTATTCATCATCATTATCATCATCATGTGAACTGCCACATGGCGCTGGCAATCGTGGCCCTCCATATGCATCTATCCCTTGTCGCTGCAAGTACATCTTCCACCCTCTCTGTCCTCAGCTACCTGCAAGTCCGTCCAATATTTTCTCAATGGGTCTACCTGGTGTTCTCTTTCCCTCCAGCTTTCCTGTTGTGAGCAGGTCTCTAATTCCCCTCTCCCACTAATTCCCACTGTATTTACAAATCGGTTTCTTTGTTGGATAAAAATTTATACAATATAGGCCCAACAAGGAATGAAAATCTCAACAGCACAGGGTGCTAATCAGCTTTAACTGGGAAATCCATGTTAACAGAATTTACAAATAATAATAACATTCTATAGCTGTCCCTCTTGGACCTTGCATATGGGCTTGAAGGAAGGTCTTGGGTTTGATCCTGCCTGGGTACCTCCTATCTAGTGGGTAAAGGGTAGAGATTTTTTTTCCAGTCTCCTAAATCATCACATGTGCAGATTTTTTAATGTCCAAACCCTCTTCATGTATGTGTGCATACAGAACATCTAGTATGTATCATTGTATGTTAACAAAAATACTATAAATTATGTCAACGTGTGGTGGTAAATGTAAACATGAAAACGCAGAGCATGCATACCCACTGAAGACAGAGTATGCACACTAGGCAGTAACATAATGCCTGCAAAGTTCAGGGGAAAAAATGCACACATGCATTTGAAAAAGACAGGAACATTTAATTCAAAAAAAAATTGTTTTCATTTTCCAGGGAAATTTATATCCCACATTCCCTTAAGTCAGTAATATAAAACTGAAAACATGTCTAGTGGCCAAGAATGTCAGTCTGCAACCCTTCTGACGATACCAAGTGTATCATGCAACAGGCATTTTTATATATCCCTTATTCTTCAGACTATGCTACTTTACAAGCCAAAAAACGAGACAGGGATAACAATAACTGAATAAGAGGCAAATATGTTAAGCCGAACAGGAACAGAAGTATGTCCCAAATAGTAGTTTCTTTCGGAAAAATCTTGACCTTCCAGTAAAACAAAATTGAAAATCATAACAAAACAAAAAATCAAACTTGGACCTTTCACACACACACACACACATACACACACAGAAAATCCACGAAAAAATAAAACAGGGCCATGAATTTAATACATATTTTATAACTGAGGTACAGATTTGATAGTCATGAATGCAGGCATGCACTTTTGTTTAGGCAAGTGGCTTTTTCTACAAACATTGTCAAAAAGTTCTTCTGTTGCCATGGGATCTCTTAGGTGCACTAAGGATATGCTGTGCACAGGACCTTGGTTTATCATCTCACCTGAAAGACCACCACCCAGCCCTCCACTGAAGATCTAGAGAGAGGTGGGAAGAAAAATCCTTTTATTTTTTTGCTGTAGATTTTATGCTTAGTGACCAAAACAAAATGAACAAAAGAACTTTTCCATCTTTAATCTGCTCAAGTTCTTCACTACAGGACGAACCTGGGTTACTGAAGACTTCTGCAGAACTGATAGGAAATGCAAAGCATTCAAGTCAGTGCTAAGATGATGGATCAGTTGACCACTGCCTGCATTTCCCAGGCCCTGCCAGGGAGAAATCGCACTTCGACCGCAGCGCTTGATGCACAAATCCCTTCAGAATGATAGATGCATCGGAACAAGAATGCACTGCAGCCTGCACTCTTACATCGATCTATCGACCTGAGCAAGAGCAAACCACAGTTGATGTTGGCCCACGACTGGTGGAAATCTGTACGATCTTTACCTTCACTTCCAGGCATAGCATTTTAATCGCATCTTTCGTTACAAATATTACTGATCGTACCCATGCAACAAAGAAACAAAGTGTATGCTCACATAAGTTGAGTGCACGTCTATCAATATGATCAATTTTAATTATCACAACTTTGCAAAACTCACCCTTCGAAAAATTAAATGCACACAAAAGCTGAAATGCCGGGAACCTTCTGCTAAGCACTCATTTTCCTTGGAAAACAACCCAGTGGTTTATGACAGCAAATTTCATTGATCGTGTTGCTGGAGTTTCGGCCAATCAATAGGGCGTTTACATATCGGCTGGAAGAGCAGACAACTGGTTTCCCATTTGGTCTTTTTCCGGACCATCGGCGTTGACATCGTGAGGCTACAGCACCATCTGCGTACCTAATTTTGGTTAATCACTGCGAAAATGTCAAAGCTTCTACAAAAATATCTTCTTGTTCTTCTGTTGCTACTTCCGACGACGATTCTCTTCGTTGGGCAATGTAAGTTAAACAGTTGTGAGTGTACTTTTATTAGAACCTTTGAATGCAACCATCCGGCGTGACCCGCATTTTAAGCGGCATGGTAGTGTGAAACGTGGCACCAGGTTGCCATGTAGCATTTCCATAATTTCAGAGAAGTTGTTTGCTGTGTATTTAAAACAGTCAAACTCTCAGCAGTGTACACACACACACACACACAACACAAACACAACACACACACACACACAGACTAGAGTAGTGAATACGCAGACTTGAGCCAGGTTTTACAGTCACAGTGAATTGTTCCCGTTAGGGAGTGACATCAACTGATCAAGTGTGTGTGTACGCGTGTGTATTATTTGTAGGTCCCTTTGTTATGATAGGTACGGTTATATGTGTATGCACATGATCTTGCATACATGTGTTAAGTGTATCACTATATCATAGTATCTAATGATAAGGCTGATAATACATTACTTCCTCTTTACTACTCTGCTACTAGTATGCTTCTTATAAATGCTCATATTTTCTGTGTAGAGTAGCAAAGACTAGCAGTAAGACAGGTTAAGTGGGACCTAATGCTACTATTCCTCGAGTTAAAAGGTATTGTTGAAGTCTTGTCCTTACCTCTGTAAGTGTAAGTGTTGTGTGGAAGCTTACACCATTGTGTGTTGTGTGTATGTTTATAATACATGTGTGTATGAGTGTATGCCAGGATATTCGCAGGTTATCTCCTTCATATTATATATACTAACGAGGATTACCTAATTCTCCAAGAAGACATCAGAAGAATAGAAATCAGGAGCCACAAAAGAGGAAATATTTTCTCTGTTCAAACATAATAAAAAGAGCTGTATCCCAAATAGTAGTTTGGTTGTCAGGATGAAGGATGTAGTTCTCATCAGGTCATGTCTGTTTCTCCAGAACTGCTCTTCCAGAGTTATCCATTTGGCTGCTGCTCATTTGACAGTTATTTCTAGAGGCCAAAAATGTAGAATGTTTTCTGGAGACAGTAGCCCTGTCTGGCATAGATATGACCATCTATGTCACTGTGGGACTCCACATTTGGTACTTATCACATGTTGTCCAGAGTAGACAGCAGTGACCAACTCTCAGATGGAAGACAGTGGCTTGTTGTTGCATCCAAGATGATGGATGAGAGCATTTCTGTTATATTCAGGATAGACTTTTACAGTTTTAGTATCATACACTGTACCATATCCAGCTGATGCAGAGTGGCAGATATGATCACTCTATTCTTGTCTGTACCTAATTCAGTATTTGCCAAGAATCCAGTCAAAAGATGCATCCAGTGGCATCACACCCCAACTGACCAACCAGGTCAAGCAATATCTTGAATATCGATTGTTTTTTTTTTTCCTGTTTGCACTGCTAGAAACGGCGCAATCCTGAAACGGTTCAGAGCTCACGCCATGTCGATAGCTTACATATAAGTTACAATTATCCCTATTGGACCAGTTATTCAATATGCATTCTTCTTTTCAGCTCTTGTTGCTCTGCAAGGAGTGTAACAGGGCTCTTGAGTCTCATGCTGAGGATATACTGCCCCTCCCTCCTCCCCACCCCACTTGGTTGAGTCCTGCTTCCGGGTCAAGCCTCAATCTTTGCACAAACGAGATGAGATCATTGACTTTCAGTCAGCTAATTCGTCCTCATCCCAAGCCCCACAGGACAGCTTCTGCCACCCATATCCTCCTTCGAGTTCGAACCTCTCTCCTTTCAGCTTCTATACTTAGTTTCATCTTCATCATTAAATAACATTTTAGAATTGTTAAAATCAAACTTTGAACCCACTGATTTGTGCTGAAATTGTGGGTACTTCTTCATGAGAACAGAAGTCTAAGGAGTAAATCCTGCATAAATCCAGAGTAGAGCCCAAACGCAAAAGGATGGCATACCATGCCACCTTCTGGCAGCTCCTGCGAGCCAGGCTGATGCCAAATGCACTGCTATGCATTTGATTGGGCCTCATAAGCAAGGTCGGGAGGGGATATCCTGTCACAGCCCAGGATCTCAATGAATACTAATCACTTAAGTTTGCACTCTGGAGCTGCTGCAAAGCAGCAGAATCAACACAGGAGGCTGCAGTTGCAAGTCCAACTGGACTGGCATAGGGTCTGGGTGATAGTGATACTGATACAGGTTGCCTCAAATGGCGGGAGAGGTCACTTATCTCATACTGACTCATACTCATAGATCAACTTTCACCCACCCAAACTTCAGGCAGCCCCAGACAATAGGATGCTGATCACCACTGTCTGCCAGCTTCAGTGCACATGTTTAGAGATCAGAATTGATTGAAAAGTGGACAGCAATCACTGTACCAGGCAAACAGGATAAAAAGTAGGAACCACTGGTCATACAACTGGGCACTTGCTGCCTTGATGTCTCACACAGTCTGGTCTGTGGAGGCTAGTTAGCTCTCTGGCACATGTTTGCCATATCATCTGTTTGTCTCCTTCATATCTGTGATATCAACTGCTGTCTCCTTCATATCCATGATATCAACTGCTGTCTCCTTCATATCCATGATATCAACTGCTGTCTCCTTCATATCCATGATACCAACTGCTGTCTCCTTCATATCCACGATATCAACTGCTGTCTCCTTCATATCCATGTCATCAACTGCTGTCTCCTTCATATCCATGTCATCAACTGCTGTCTCCTTCATATCCATGTCATCAACTGCTGTCTCCTTCATATCCATGTCATCAACTGCTGTCTCCTTCATATCCATGATACCAACTGCTGTCTCCTTTGTATCCATGATACCAACTGCTGTCTCCTTCATATCCATGATGCCAACTGCTGTCTCCTTCGTATCCATGATACCAACTGCTGTCTCCTTCATATCCATGTCATCAACTGCTGTCTCCTTCATTTCCATATGTCCCTCAACATGCTGTCTCCTTCATTTCCATGTCATTAACTGCTGTCTCCTTCATATCCATGATACCAACTGCTGTCTCCTTCATATCCATGATATCAACTGCTGTCTCCTTCATATCCATGATATCAACTGCTGTCTCCTTCATATCCATGATATCCCAACTGCTGTCTCCTTCATATCCATGATACCAACTGCTGTCTCCTTCATATCCATGATACCAACTGCTGTCTCCTTCATATCCATGATATCAACTGCTGTTTCCTTCATATCCATGATACCAACTGCTGTCTCCTTCATATCCATGATATCAACTGCTGTCTCCTTCATATCCATGATACCAACTGCTGTCTCCTTCATATCCATGTCATCAACTGCTGTCTCCTTCATATCCATGATGTCAACTGCTGTCTCCTTCATATCCATGTCATCAACTGCTGTCTCCTTCATATCCATAATATCAACTGCTGTCTCCTTCATATCCATGTCATCAACTGCTGTCTCCTTCATATCCATGATGTCAACTGCTGTCTCCTTCATATCCATGTCATCAACTGCTGTCTCCTTCATATCCATGATGTCAACTGCTGTCTCCTTCATATCCATGATGTCAACTGCTGTCTCCTTCATATCCATGATGTCAACTGCTGTCTCCTTCATATCCATGATATCAACTGCTGTCTCCTTCATATCCATGATACCAACTGCTGTCTCCTTCATATCCACGATATCAACTGCTGTCTCCTTCATATCCATGTCATCAACTGCTGTCTCCTTCATATCCATGTCATCAACTGCTGTCTCCTTCATATCCATGTCATCAACTGCTGTCTCCTTCATATCCATGTCATCAACTGCTGTCTCCTTCATATCCATGATACCAACTGCTGTCTCCTTTGTATCCATGATACCAACTGCTGTCTCCTTCATATCCATGATGCCAACTGCTGTCTCCTTCGTATCCATGATACCAACTGCTGTCTCCTTCATATCCATGTCATCAACTGCTGTCTCCTTCATTTCCATGTCATCAACTGCTGTCTCCTTCATTTCCATGTCATTAACTGCTGTCTCCTTCATATCCATGATACAACTGCTGTCTCCTTCATATCCATGATATCCAACTGCTGTCTCCTTCATATCCATGATATCAACTGCTGTCTCCTTCATATCCATGATACCAACTGCTGTCTCCTTCATATCCATGATACAACTGCTGTCTCCTTCATATCCATGATACCAACTGCTGTCTCCTTCATATCCATGATATCAACTGCTGTTTCCTTCATATCCATGATACCAACTGCTGTCTCCTTCATATCCATGATATCAACTGCTGTCTCCTTCATATCCATGATACAACTGCTGTCTCCTTCATATCCATGTCATCAACTGCTGTCTCCTTCATATCCATGATGTCAACTGCTGTCTCCTTCATATCCATGTCATCAACTGCTGTCTCTTCATATCCATAATATCAACTGCTGTCTCCTTCATATCCATGTCATCAACTGCTGTCTCCTTCATATCCATGATGTCAACTGCTGTCTCCTTCATATCCATGTCATTCAACTGCTGTCTCCTTCATATCCATGATGTCAACTGCTGTCTCCTTCATATCCATGATGTCAACTGCTGTCTCCTTCATATCCATGATGTCAACTGCTGTCTCCTTCATATCCATGATATCAACTGCTGTCTCCTTCATATCCATGATACCAACTGCTGTCTCCTTCATATCCATGATACCAACTGCTGTCTCCTTCATATCCATGTCATCAACTGCTGTCTCCTTCATATCCATGATATCAACTGCTGTCTCCTTCATATCCATGATGTCAACTGCTGTCTCCTTCATATCTGTGATACCAACTGCTGTCTCCTTCATATCCATGTCATCAACTGCTGTCTCCTTCATATCCATGTCATCAACTGCTGTCTCCTTCATATCCATGATATCAACTGCTGTCTCCTTCATATCCATGATTACCAACTGCTGTCTCCTTCATATCCATGATACCAACTGCTGTCTCCTTCATATCCATGTCATCAACTGCTGTCTCCTTCATATCCATGATATCAACTGCTGTCTCCTTCATATCCATGATGTCAACTGCTGTCTCCTTCATATCTGTGATACCAACTGCTGTCTCCTTCATATCCATGATACCAACTGCTGTCTCCTTCATATCCATGATATCAACTGCTGTCTCCTTCATATCCATGATACCAACTGCTGTCTCCTTCATATCCATGTCATCAACTGCTGTCTCCTTCATATCCATGATACCAACTGCTGTCTCCTTCATATCCATGATCACCACTGCTGTCTCCTTCATATCCATGATACCAACTGCTGTCTCCTTCATATCCATGATATCAACTGCTGTCTCCTTCATATCCATGATACCAACTGCTGTCTCCTTCATATCCATGTCATCAACTGCTGTCTCCTTCATATCCATGATGTCAACTGCTGTCTCCTTCATATCCATGATATCAACTGCTGTCTCCTTCCATTATCCATGATACCAACTGCTGTCTCCTTCATATCCATGATACCAACTGCTGTCTCCTTCATATCCATGTCATCAACTGCTGTCTCCTTCATATCCATGATATCAACTGCTGTCTCCTTCATATCCATGATCAACTGCTGTCTCCTTCATATCGTGATACCAACTGCTGTCTCCTTCATATCCATGTCATCAAACTGCTGTCTCCTTCATATCCATGTCATCAACTGCTGTCTCCTTCATATCCATGATATCAACTGCTGTCTCCTTCATATCCATGATACCAACTGCTGTCTCCTTCATATCCATGATACCAACTGCTGTCTCCTTCATATCCATGTCATCAACTGCTGTCTCCTTCATATCCATGATATCAACTGCTGTCTCCTTCATATCCATGATGTCAACTGCTGTCTCCTTCATATCTGTGATACCAACTGCTGTCTCCTTCATATCCATGATACCAACTGCTGTCTCCTTCATATCCATGATATCAACTGCTGTCTCCTTCATATCCATGATACCAACTGCTGTCTCCTTCATATCCATGTCATCAACTGCTGTCTCCTTCATATCCATGATACCAACTGCTGTCTCCTTCATATCCATGATACCAACTGCTGTCTCCTTCATATCCATGATACCAACTGCTGTCTCCTTCATATCCATGATATCAACTGCTGTCTCCTTCATATCCATGATACCAACTGCTGTCTCCTTCATATCCATGTCATCAACTGCTGTCTCCTTCATATCCATGATACCAACTGCTGTCTCCTTCATATCCATGATACCAACTGCTGTCTCCTTCATATCCATGATATCAACTGCTGTCTCCTTCATATCCAGATATCAACTGCTGTCTCCTTCATATCCATGTCATCAACTGCTGTCTCCTTCATATCCATGTCATCAACTGCTGTCTCCTTCATATCCATGTCATCAACTGCTGTCTCCTTCATATCCATGTCATCAACTGCTGTCTCCTTCATTTCCATGTCATCAACTGCTGTCTCCTTCATATCCATGTCATCAACTGCTGTCTATTTCATATCCATGATACCAACTGCTGTCTCCTTCATATCCATGTCATCAACTGCTGTCTCCTTCATATCCATGATACCAACTGCTGTCTCCTTATATCCATGCATCATGTGTCTCCTTCATATCCACGATATCAATGCTGTCTCCTTCATATCCATGATACCAACTGCTGTCTCCTTCATATCCATGTCATCAACTGCTGTCTCCTTCATATCCATGATGCCAACTGCTGTCTCCTTCATATCCATGATACCAACTGCTGTCTCCTTCATATCCATGTTGCCAACTGCTGTCTCCTTCATATCCATGTCATCAACTGCTGTCTCCTTCATTTCCATGTCATCAACTGCTGTCTCCTTCATATCCATGTCATCAACTGCTGTCTCCTTCATGAATAACAAAAAACCCCACCAAAACTGAAATGTATGCCCTCTTCACACAGTGACAACTGGGCTGGCTTGGCTACGTCTGCCACATGCTGGATGGCTGTATTCCAAAAGGTATCCAGTATGGAGAGCTTACAGCAGGATCCTTGCCCACAGGGTGCTCACTGCTGTGATATGGAGATGTCTGCAAACATGACCTGAAGTCTGCTGGTATCAGTATGAAGACCTGCTACAAACTGCTATGCATGGTAACAGGTTGTAGGTGCAGGTATTGCCATTGCAGAGGAGAACCAAACTTGACTGTGGTTGGACAGAAGAGAGAGAAGAAAAGCTACAGCAAAAACCACCCAGCTGCAGCCATATGCCTTCATATGCGGCAGCTGTGCCAAAGACTGCCACTTAAAAATCAGCTTGTTCCGCCACAGCTGATGCTGTTCCACATCCAAGTGAAATTAAACCAGGCGCATTTATTGTCTGATCAGACAAATTGAGCCATTATTAACACATCCTTAGTGACAGTTTACACCAGTACATCAGCATAATTGTAATCACTTTTCTGTTTTCTTTTCAGTGATATTTGTAGGCTTAAAATGCACTGCTATGGCTGTGCATACATGTACTATGATGTAGTATGACGCTGTACATTGTAACTGAGGATCTTTCAATCAATACCAATTTGCTTTTTTGTACAGCCAAGATCAGCAGCAATGTTGCCTTTGCTGATGACTCGATGGAAGGAGAGGATGATGAGGCAGTAGTGGAGACTGATGACGGACAGCCAAGCTCAGATGAGGATACAGCAGAGGACAGTGACACAGGAGTAACGGATCAGGAGCAGGAGCAGGTATTGTTGAAAAATGAAATCACATGGTTTACATTTTCCAGCTCCAGCCCTGTACCGAGTTTTACTGGCAGCAAATTATCATAACTTAATATATTTATGAGGGATGATCATTATGTTCATGTTTTTGGACTGGAACTTTTTTGGTAAAGGTTAAGTGTACCATAATGAATTTTTTATTTGAACATTCTGATTTTTCTAAACTTCTAAATGCAGTATGATCTACACACATTTCTGTAACCTGGTAAATCAGAAGTCATGACAGTAGTAGAAATCATCACTGATGTCATTTCTTTGAGCAATATAAAAAACAACAGATAAATAAAATAAATTTCAAAAAGGTAAATTAGCACCCCTCACCCTTTTTTCTTTTTCATGTCAGCACGGTTACCCTCAAATAGTCTGTCCCATGATCCGGAAAAAAGGATGTGGTTTTCAACTGAGAGTCTTCTTTGTTGCCCCAGAGCTGTTTTTGAGAGTTTATTTATTTGGCCACAACTCATTTCTTTTGTTTTTGAACAGTGGGCCAATGTGATCAGTTAAAAGTTTACTATGTTTAATGTGTTCAAAAGGTAATTTAAGACATGTAAAATTGCACCACACAGTCTTGAGGTACACTTTTTGTTAGTGGACATACATATGCATATATGTATTTTTGTTTTTATTTCTAACCATAATTTGGAATACCCATTATTCATTTCTAGTCAATACATTTTTAATCTCGCAATACTGGTGAGGTCACTGCCCCTGAACCAAATCAGTACTATGGGTTGCATCACATGAAATCTTCATACATACTAGTTTCTGAATAGATGTGCTTAAAACTTTGTGAAATTGGGATTGTCACCAAAATCAAAGTCAGAACCATCGCTCAAATCATCATCCATGATGATTTCATTAAGCACATATTTCATCCATGATGATTTCATTAGGCACATATTTCATCCATGATGATTTCATTAAGCACATATTTCATCCATGATGATTTCATTAAGCACATATTGAGCAGTTTGAATGTACAAAAGACTGTTGCATTTACAGGAACTTTAGAGAATAGTCCCCTGAAACTCTTGCCTGGTGAACTCCTATGTTCTTCTGTTGTTCCCTTCAACAACCAGAACTGAAGTCAGGGTAGGTACGACTGGCAGTTTGTTGATTGCAATCCTCAGGTGGAATTTCATGCAACCCACAAATTGGCTGGCACAGTCAGAAATGTGTTAAACCATCAACAGTGATGGCAGTGCAAATAGTTCATAATCATTATTATTACTTTATATCAGTAGGGAGTACTCTGCAGGGCTCCCACTTTTCCGCGAATTCGTGGATTTCCGCAAAAATCGAGAGTGAGAATATGGGGGAAAAAAATTTGTTTCCGCGAAAAAAAGAATATAAAAAACTATAAATTAAGCTCAGATATGTGTCAGATTGCGCCATTTTAAACGTAAATTTTCAAAATTTTCCAGGTGGGCAAGTCCTCCCCGGACCCCCCCCCCCCTGATTTTCAGGTACTTTTGCTTTTCCTCAGTGGGAGCCCTGACTCTGGTGCAGGTAAAATGTGTTAAATCATCAACATCTTTAAGGTGTACTTCACAAGTTCTTTTAATTAATGTGAGACTTACTTTGCATTGATCAGGAAGAAGAGGAGGCTGAAGATCAAGCACTGAAACCTTCCCCAGATGCTGATACGGTCATCCACTTTGTGAAGCCAACTGGAAATGGACAAGGTAATTTAGTTTACACCAGTTTACTATAGAACAAACTGTTACACTCCCCCCGTGGGGATGCCAGGGGTTCTTTCAGTATAAATAGTATCCTCACTTCTGAAAATTCTGTGCTAAAAATTTCCTCTTTTCTGTCACTCCCTTTGTTTCTTTTTTCCTCCTTTGCTTTCTGTCATTTCTTCCTGTCATTTTCTGCCATGTTGGTCTTCCATTTGTATGTGTTTCAATAAGGTCTTACGTACTTTCTGTTAGGATTGATAATTGGGTGCATGTGTTCAGTGCATTTTTGGCTGTTAAGTCTTAAGGATATGAGAGATGCAGAAGCAATTTTAGATACTTTAGGCCCGTGTTTATGTATTATATGTTTTAGTGTCCTTAGTTATATTTAAATTTGTATTCAGGTAGTATGTTTTTTAAATTACCTGTGCAATAAATTGGACAGAGTGGTCAGTGCCAGGGGCATCTCCTTAAATTATGTGCGCAGATGCGTTGATATGTGTACTTAATTTTCTTTTCCTTTTTTTCGTTGTTGAAATATTGTGTATGTTTTGAACTGGTTATAGCCCTGATATGGCTCTACGCAGTCGACTGGTCTTTAAACAACAATAACAATAAACTGTTACACTGTTTCCAATTCCTGAGACAGTGAATGTGACTTCTGGTTAGCCCAATATTCTATTGAATGTTTGTGATTTTAAGGGCAATGTGTTTTACATTTACTGTAACTGTTAGTGTTCTGAACAATATTTTATCATTCTACTAGGGTTAAGGTTAGGGTTAAACCCAGATCCTAGGGATTTGGCCTCAAATGCAGGTAAGAAATTTCTGGCAACTTGTCTTGGCTTTAACTTCATGTTCCAGTTTGTTCTGAGTACATCAAATTTCAGTGATAGTATTTTCTGTACATTTACATTAAGTGATTGTCGCTGAACTATGATCAGCAAATATGGACGATAAAACTTGCCATAAACAGATGAATGATTGTGTGTGTGTGTGTGTGTGTTGTGTGGTGTGTGTGTGTGTGTGTGTGTGTGTGTGTGTGTGTGTGTGTGTGTGTGTGTGTGTGTGTGTGTGTGTGTGTGTGTGTGTGTGTGCGCGTGTGTGTGTGTGCGCGCGTGTGTGTGTTGGTTTTACTATGGTATGTCTACATATAAATGTGAATATGCTACGTTTGGGTTAGTATGGTGTGTTTTGACAGAAGTGTGTATGTGTGTGTGTCACTGTAGATGTTAGTGTTGTGTACCTAAGTAGTCTGTAATATTTGATAATTTTCAGGTTCTCATCAGTCCCTTTCTCTTGTATTTTAATGATTTTTACATAAAATAAAAATGAAGAGTACTGCTGAAGAGGCCAGGACACATTTAAACATTTACTGTAATGTGACAGGTGGTAAATGGTAACTGTGTTGATGAACAGAGCTGCCGGCGGGCAAGGTTGTGCGTGTCTTTGGTGGGCTTCACCAACAAGGGGTACGGGGAGTTCACCGTGGAGAGCATGGACGCCTCGTTCCGCTACCCTCAGGACTACAGCTACTATCTGCAGAACGTAAGCCTGCTGGGTTTTTTTGTGTACTGTAGTGTGTATGAAACTGAAAGTGGATTCTCATGACAGTCCTTTATTCGAACTGCTTGCGGGAAGCTGGTGGTTGGGAGGAGGTGAAGAGCATAAATTCAGCAGAATCGGATACAAGTCTACATACTCAAACTATTGTCTGAAGATTTTTTTTTAGCACTGTATTCAGCTCAGTTCTGTTTAATTCAGTAGCACTGTCTTAATCCACATGAAAATTTATTATATTCACAGGCCTATAACAAACACAAGCATAAATTATCAGACACATCAATAAGGAATTAAAGCTATTCAATAGAAAATTAATATTATGCCAATGTCCATGGACCCTACAAAACATAAACATTACTGGTTCACACACAACATCCTATTGGCAAGAAAGACTACTCGGGCACAAAAGCAACAAGAACAATCGTTTCATGACACATATAGGTAATCCAGTAAAAGCATGAATCCAAAATCCAGTTGATGTTATATAAAACCTCGTATAAATATTTCCCATTTACTGTAGAATGTGAAAGAAATGTACAGTTCACACTCTTAAGATAACCGTCAGACTGTAAATACATAAACTAGCATTTTTCAAACGTGTGTGTACTAGAGTTCCCCCCACCCTTGCACACATGAAATTTGAATGCAAAGGTAAGAGAAAGCAAGCTTCTGCCAAAGAAAAATGATTCATTCCCCCTTCCCAAGTAATATTTGTCTGAATCCAAAGGTACATGAAAACAGTTTATAGATGGTGACTTAAGCGAGTTGCAGTCTTCAGGGTCATTCTGCCCCTCAATTCGCAGGATTTTTAGCACATTTTAAAAAAAATGTAGAAAAACAACCAAATAAAGTAGACAAACAAAGTAAAGTGATACAGAAAGACCAGGATTAGATTTTACAAATAATTTTACCTTATTTATGGTATTCCATATACTTGTAAATGATGAGGTATCCAAATAGGTATCCAAAGGGGGGTAATTTTTTTTTTTGATGGATATGAACACACTCTGTGAAACAGTTTTAGATGAAGTCCAGAACATAATTTCCATGCCATGGATGTTTAAAATCACAAGATTACTGGTAGTTGTCACTTTTTGCATACAGTTGCTCCAGAGCACAAAATATTTACAAAATTTTGAGGTTCGACTTGCTTTCCTCAACACCATTTGCGAAATTCGCATGTCGTGGGTAGCGCTGAAAAAAGGCTACTGTTGTCTTTGTTTCACATTGCCACAAACGGTCTAAGGTAAATAACTGCTGTAAACATACCCTGGTTTCGGTTCCCAGTGAGCTTTCCCTATAACTGACACTTCTGACGTTAAAAAAAAACAACGAATGTCCGGCATTGAAAAGTCCAAGCAGTAAACGGAAGTGACGGGAGATTTTTTCCCGGCACGAAGCGATTGAGTTAAACATAACACAAACACTCAGACATGCTCACTTACGTCTGTATGTATTCAGAATGTCTGTCTGTGCGTACTCATCTACTGGTAGGGTACAGTGTCACAGTCCTGTTGGTGAGAGTATTGCACTTGATAGGTGAATGTGCGGATGGTGGTGGGAATGATTTCATATCAAAGAAATCTTCTTGTGGATGAGCTGTAAGCCTAAGACCTCTGTCTTGACTGTCTGCTACCATCGTTTTAGGGTAAACTACTATTTTCATGTATTATAGGTGAGACCTATCCTATTTTGAACTGACCCATTTAAGAAAAATACTATTTGTAGGACTTCAAAAGTAAGTAGAATTTTGTTATCTCTATTCCATATAATTTGAAATATTGTGGTTTAATTGAACTCACTCAGCCATACACACATGCATGCACACACATGCACGCACGCATGCGTGTGCCACGCACACACACAGACACACACGCACACTTGCACATTATATTGTGCTTTGAAATCAAATGACCAGTCAGAAGTGATTGTATCTTTTTGAAGTGTCACCTTTGTATCCCAACAGACAATTGTGTATCTTTTTGAAGTGTCACCTTTGTACCCCAACAGGCAATTGTGTATCTTTTTGAAGTGTCACCTTTGTACCCCAACAGACAATGAATCATGCATAAATTTGAGAGAGGTAGGGATACAGATGGATTGTCTTTATAATGCACTGTGTGAGTCAGTCATAGATGATAGTCAACAGTGTGTTGTGGTTACCACTTGACAGATGTATTCAAATCTGCATGGTGCAGTACATTTACATACACAGGCAATCCAAATGTCCGCGAATTCGCGGATATTCGCGAAAGGAAGTATTTGCATGTTTTGTTCATTGTTAACAGTGCTTGTGCCCTTTTTTCTTTTATTAAAATACTTGATTTATATTTCACCAGTGGGGGTTAAATTTCCTTTTACTAGACTAAAATGCTTCAGCTTCTGGGGGCAACGCCACCAGACCCCAGCAAGGGACTCTGCCTGGACCCTGCCAGGGGGCCCTGTGGACCCCCGGCATTTTTTTTTCCTTGAAACACATTGTTGCTTGAATGGATTGCCTGCATACAAGAACCATGATTACTTAAGAAAATCTGTATAATGCATAGATACATCAGAATAACGACTTTTTTCCCTGCACTGTGTGTATGATCTCATTGGAAATCAGCATCCACAGAATTTATGTAGAAATATATTTGTCATCAGTTGGTAACAGTTAAAAGTATTTGAGTTTGATATACTCAGCTGCGAATTCAGTTGGGTCTCTCTTTGATTGTGAGATTAGAAGAATGTGATGAGGGAGTAAGATACGATAGTAAGTTTCAATGTGCAGTGTGTGAGGTTTATCTAGATAGGATGTGGTAGTCAAGTGGACACCTGTTGGACTTCCAATTGGAAGTCTCATAAGTCAGTATGTGTGCAGATCTGACAGAGTCTAACTTACTCTAAGCCCCCTTTGTGTGTATATATGCGTGTACACTATCAGATACACACGTTACAGAGTTTGCAAGTCATGTCAGTGGCTGTCTTATGGAAACATGAGAATACCCAGCATGCATACTCATTAATTCGTTGATGATGAGCTGTGGAGCTCAGTGTCTTGACTGTGACGTTCTGCAGCCAAAGCTGCGGAGGATGTTATGATTTTTTTACCGAGACAATTTGCATACTATAATAAGAGAGATTGTGCTGAAGGCACAGTTGAACCATTTTTCTAAGTAGATTTCTTTCCCTTTGACTGTAGCAGACTGTTGGAAATCTATTTTTGGCTTGTTTTTGTGGTACCCCAAACAAAGGAATTTCGAAGAGTCCAAAGACTCTACGACTGTATATAATCTTTTTTGGGACAAAATATTCATCCTGTGACATGTTCAGTGCAGTTTTGTGACATGGATATTCAGTGAATTACAAGCAGCAGTTTGATAAGTATTTGCATGCTTTTTTCAGTGGTAAACCAGAAAAAAATGAAAGCAAACATAAACAAGCCGTCTACACTGTTACAAAGTAGACATAATGACCTTTTTAAACATATGTAACATGATAGGTTTATTATCGTTGGTTATTCTTTATAATTTTTTTAAAAAGTACCCAAAACTGTGTGTGTCAACAGTTTCAGCAGCCAGTTTAGGGCGCGTCTCCAAAGAGTTAAAGATGCAGACTGTGCAACAGCTTAATGGAGTGTGGGTCAGTTTGCCTAACAACTTTAGTTCCCCATGCTTCTCAAAAAAGTCTGATTATGTGTGATATACATGTACAGTGAGTCTGATTGAGCTTGGAGAATAGCACTATACAAGAAGGATTTATGATTGTATTATTATGCTTGTGTGTTTCAGTACACCACTTTGAACTTCAACCGCGTTGTGGAATCGAAGCGTCAGGCTACCTTTGAGTACAGCTTCGTCCCCAATGAAGCGTTCAGCGGCAGACCCTTTGGACTGACTGTCAACATTAATTACAAGGATGGCGTGAGTTATCTACTTAGTGCTTTGTTTTCTTTTGGCCGGCCAAGCATCCCCAACACCTCCCCCCCCCCCCTGACATATTCCTCTCTGATGCACTTCTGTTCTGTCTCTCATCTTTTGAATTTTTGTAAGCTGAACGTTCATAATTTATACTGTGTAGAGTATTTCATCAGACTCTTTTACCAAATAGGTAACTGTCTGTGGAAAGATAGAATGGATATATATAGACATTGGCATGTGCACATATTCTGCATGACTTATTAACTCCTTCACTGAGCCAGCTCCATAATTTGTCCATGCCAAAATGTGCATTCTGTGTGCTTATGATCTGGAAATATTCTGAGGTGATAACGTGATGTAGACAAGCCAGCTTCCTTGGAAAAGAGCAATGTATTCTTGAACTTTGGCTGAATGGTGAGAGAGCCTTTGAGTGGGGGTGTCTTTGAAGTCATGATGTGTTGTGCATTCTGTTTGAAATCGCGGGGCTCTTACCAAGCCCTGTCGTTAAAGATGTTAGGTTTGTGGCTGGCTCATACACATTCGTATTAATTAGGAGAGTATGTTGTAGTGTGTAGGCCAAGTGTACAAGTATGTCTGTTCAGTGTATCATGCATGTTTTTCTGTTCATTTATGTTATGCTCATGAACTAACAATATCTGAAAACTCATGCATACGATTTAAAGTAGTCTTGATTGTTTATTAATTATTTTGTGAATGAAATATTGTTTATTGATTATTTTGTGAATGAAATATGATGATAAATACTTTTAAGATGCTCGAAAGCAATCTACAATTTTCATCAAGTCAGTGGGCAAGATGGTCAGGGTTATACTCCAAGTTGTTTCTGAAATATTTCTAAAATACAGTGGACTCTGCCTACAACAAAATCAAAGGAAGGCGTAAATGTGTTTGTTACAGCAGTAGTTCTTAGTAGCTACAATAAGAAAAATCAGCAACCTTATGCCGCACTGACTGTTTGTTGCCTTGATGGCGGAGGTTCACAGACATTGCTCGTAACATTCCATAGTTTATACATCATTATTATGGTGTTTATCAGTCAGTTTTATGGGTCAGCCAATGAAGAAGCCAAAAAGAAACACACACACACACACACACACACACACACACACACAACACACACACACACACACACACACACACACACACACACACACAAACACACACACACACACACACACACACACACACACACACACACACACACACACACACACACTATTGATAGATGTTATGTTTTCTTTATGATTTTTGTGGGTTTTTTGTTTTTTGTTTATTGTTGAATTCATTATTGTATTTGTATTTCAGCAAGACGCCAGTTCCAGACTGCTGTATTCAACGAAACCATTCAGGTTGTGGAGTCGGATGAGGGACTTGATGGTGAAACGTAAGACTATATTTTTTTTCTTTCTTTCTCTCTCCCCTTCTCATTGTGACACTATTGTTGGAGAAAAACAAGCTGATATGTCATTATTTTGTAAATATAAAAGTCAGAATGAAGTCGTAGTTGATGTGTGTGAAAAGTTTGTGGGGATTCAGTTTAGTTTTGTGTTTGATTCCATTTTTGTTCTTTCATCAACTGTTATATGTTAACATGTCGAAATGGACAGCGCATATGTGATTTTAATGAGAAAATTTACATCCATAGTCTATGTGTGTGTTTTACTGCAGGTTTTTCCTGTACGTGTTCCTGGCGGCTCTGGTCATTTTGGGGCTTCTTGGAATTCACCAGCTTGCTACGACATTTGGCGTAAGTTTCATGTGCCTTTCTTTTCTTTGATTTTTTCTCCTTTTTTATTGAAAAATTGAGACAAAAGGTTTGAAGACGGCAACTGGTGTTTTGTTGAAGGTTTTATGCACTATCTAAAATGTTTAATTAACCAAAACCATGCTTACAAAGAGATCTTTCAGCTCCTTAAAAATAATGGTCTGTGCTTTTATTATACAAAGAGATCTGTCAGCACCTTAAAAATAATGGTCTGTGCTTTTAATTATACAAAGAGATCTTGTCAGCACCTTAAAAAAAATGGTCTGTGATTTTGACGCTGTCAATAAATAACTCTTTCCCTCTTTGAAAGTGAAAAAATGTCGATTGATATAAGTTTTATGCTGTTAATGAAATGAAGCCACACAAACATATGTCAAAAAACAAGGACAATACAAACAAACACACACACACATACACACACACACACACACACAAAACACACACACACACACACACACCACAACACACACAACACACACAACACACCACACACACACACACCACACACACATATTAATGCGTTACTTTAACCCTTAGCTGTTCACAAGCCCGTAACGCAGGAAAAAATGTGCTGATCCGTTCATAGCGGTTGAGATCGCCCGACCTTTTCGGCACGTGTGGGGAATTTCCATCACTACTGGCCTTGCGGTGTTATCGCGCATGTGGTTAGAATCTTGGTCAGTCTCGCGTTGAATGTTCTAGAAATAGTACAAGCATTCTGGGATGCAAGGAACTTTCCATTCACTACTGAAAGATATAGTAGGCCTACTGATGCTGTGCTACGTGCTTTCATTCACAACTGTGAGCGTGGGAAAGATGGCGAGTTTCAGCGAACAAGACGAATTTGTGGATTACATTGAAGCAGAGTTGCAGTAAATTTTTAGGGAAATTGATTGTTTAGAAATTGAAGAAGAAGATGAAGAAGAAAAGGAAGATGTAGAGTCAGATGTTGAAGTAGGTGCTGATGGTGAAGTTGGAAATGACTGACATAGATGATGATGTACCACTGACTGCACTGGTGCAGGCATGGCGACCGGTGACACGTGGCAGTGAAGTCAAGGAATTTTCACAAGTTGTTGGGCCTAAACATTCGCTGCCCGCTGATGCGAAACCAGTAGACTATTTTTTTGTTTTGTTTCTGCCACTAGAATTTTTTATCAGTGCTCCAAATGATTGATCATCACAAGCTGGTGAAGCGTGATGATCGATAGAAGATACGTCGCCAATGTGACAACATGGGACGCAGGACACCATCAGGCCGCAAAGTGGAGACCATTTTCATGTGCGCTTTCTGTCAGGTGCCCCTTTGCCGTGCCCGGGACTGTTTCTGGACTATCATGCGCTAAACACCACGACACAGGCTACAACCAGCGCTTGTGACAACGCTGGTGACACTGCCACTGACAATAACGGCGACAATCACAGTGACGATGACAACAACATCTCACCATCATCACAGTAGCTGCAAAGTTGCTGTATAGGCACATATGTGTAAATAGTGTATAGGGAATGAAATCTGTAGACGAACATGTACAAAATATCTTTGTAAAACACTTCTGTTTCTTTCTGTTTATGTTCATTTGGTGACATCGTGACAATTCTTTTCTGACATTTGTGTTGTGCCTGTGTATTGGATACTATACTGGAGGAGCAGAGACAGCATCGGGTAGGACAGGTGTTGTGTGTACAACTAACAAATGTTGTTTTTAGACAATAGAGCTTGTTTGTATGCTAACCATTGTATTGTCACCATAAAAATACCTCTGTCTGTGACATCTTTGGTGACAGGGACACGCACACTGGACCCAGGACACACAAAACCACATGCAAATCAAACTATGGACACTTGTGTATATGTGTGCAAAAAATCTTTCTTCTCTACTTTCAAACAAGTGAATGGCAGTATGTTTGTCAGCATGACTGTACTCGGATGAAAAAATGTCAGAAAAATGCGAATACTAGGAGCTAGCTTTACATCTAGCAGTGCAAATGCGAAAGGGTTAAGATTATTATTATAATTATGATTATTTTTGTTTTGATTTGTTTTGTTTTTATGACGATTTTTCTTTTACATTATTGATGTTAGCGTTGTTCTAGTTTCATTTCTCTGTTCATCCATATCCTTTTTCTTAAGACCTTGCCGCTTCCTTTTAATTTTTTATGTCCCTTACTCTGTTCCCCTCTCCCCTTCCCGCTCCCCCCTAATTTCATCCTCCATGCCATTTTTCCCCGTCTAATATCACTTATAGTGAAAAGACGTTAAATCAAACAACGAACGAAACACACACACACACACACACACACACACACACACACACACACACACACACACACACACACACACACACACACACACACACACACACACACACACACACACACACTACACACACACATACACACACACACAAAATGTGCATTGATGCATGTTCAGTGTTGTATTATACGCATTGCTTGTTTGAAAGAAAGAGTAACACTCTCCTGCGCTCACCCTGTAAAACTGAAATCTCATTTTATTTCCAGAAAAAGCGCTTGTCCAAACCACGTCCGTTGGTGGAGATGGGGACACAGAACGCTGACATTGACTATGACTGGATCCCTAAGGAAACCATCAAGGAAATGAGTGAGTCGCAGTTTGCGTGTGTTGTCGGGATGTTGGTTTTAGGAAATCAGAAATAGGTCTAGTAACTGGGGGATTACAGAGGCATCAGAGTGCCATTGTGAGTTGTACAGCTAGTTGTACTAAGACCAGATACATGGAGGAGAGTTATTATAGTGTCTGCTGGTATAAATGCCATCAAACATGATGATGGTGAAGCGTGAGTAGTACTTATACGCTGAAGCATGGTTAAGGTTAGAATTTGACCTTTTCAGTGCCTCTCTCACTTCTTAACTGTGCTATTGGCTACTTAGCTAGTGCCCACTGCTATGTTTGTCTCCTCAGGATACTGTCCTGAAATTTGGGTGGGTATGGTAAAACTCCAGTATTTCAGGAACTGTTGCCTTGAGTTTTAATTATTCTTTTTACATTTATGATGAAAAAAATGTATAACGTGCATAAATTAGGTAGTTTGTTATGCAGTGGATGATTGTCATCTTCACACTTTTCAGGCATGTCGATTATTGATGGAAATATCTTGTTGACACACCATTTTTGAGTGCTTGTACAAAAATTAAAAAAAAGTAGTGAACTCATGAAAAAAAAAAGTAGTTTTGTACAGCTTGAAGCTTAAGTTGTCGATATAGTTAGTACTCAAGTTGATAACTTATCTTTTGTACTTACACTGTAATGCTGAAAATGGTGTGTACAGAAAATGTTGTCACATGGTGCATATCTGAACAGTACCCATAGTTGCTAGATAGTACTTACATTAGATACAGTCCGTTGAATCAGTCACTGAAAGCTGTCAAGGTGTGCTGTGTACCTGGGTAAATCTGTGGGCCCCATTGTGTTTTTCTTCAGATTTGAAAATCACAAACTGAGGAAGCACTGTTAACCAGAATTGTGTTCTACACAGGGGGATTAACAGCAGTACTTTCCGCTTTCAGAAAATATTAAATTTGCCTGCCTTTAATCATTTTTGAATTCTGTGAAAAATCAGTGAAGAATGTCTGTGCCCAAGCATCGGTGTATCATCAGGGGATTTCCAGGCAAACATCCTCTGGCATCGATATATTGTCAAAGAGTTAAGAAGCATTGAGAAAAGATTGAAACATAAATTTTGAGATTCATGATTTGGTGAATGACATTTGTCCAGATCTGTATGGGTGTGTGTTGACAATGTGAGCAATGGATGTCAAAAGGGCCAGTAAATTGAACAATGAACAATACAAGGTTAAATGATCACAAAAACTGTTGAAAGTGTTAGCAGTATGACAGAAAGACAGTAGGAATTATTTTCTGCCCCATCTGCTACATCTTCACAATTTTGTTCCACTTATGCCATATATTTTGTTTCTCCAAATCATCACCATACACACACCTCCATTCCATGCAGAAGTGCGCTGCAGTGATGGGTAGTGCCTGCAAAAAAATTAGATTTCATGTAGTGTCATTACTTTTATTGAAGTTATTTTTCTGGTAGGTGTCTTTGTTAGTTTTATTTATGTAAAATGTTTTGCTGTGACCCACAGCCATGTTGTCGTGTTGTGGCAGAAAGGCTTTATTCAGATTCAGGTTCAGGATATTAGATTAAAGCTCCAGTTTGCGGGGAATGCTTCAACTCGCACAGCTTTCAAATAGATGATCAGTTCTGGTGTACAGAACTGATAATGAAAAAAATATTGGGAAAAACTTAATGTATTCAACAAATAAGTTTAAAAGTAGGGTCTCACATAATCTTGAAGTTTGTCAGGGATTTATTCCAACATTTTTGAAAACTCTATTGAAATTTAGTGTCAGTCTGCGCTCAGAATATATTCCATAAATGCACTTGGAACACAAAAGCAAAAAAAGAGTTTTTGATGGATTTTCTTTGAATGTAGTAAAGATTACAGTGTAAACTTGTTGATGACTTCCAGAAAAACATGTTATGTCTTATATTTTGAATTACTCTGAAAGAGCACAGAAATACAAGTAAATCTTTTATGTGTTTTCAGACCGCTCCCCTCGCAGGAGCCCCAAGCAGTCTCCGAGGCAGCGACGTAGCCAGCGCTCATCAGGATCAGCAGAAGAGTGAGAATCTTAGTCAGGGAGTGTTAGGTACATTTCTGTATGAGTCTGTAGCGCATGGTTCTTAATAAAATTTGTAAAAAAGACATTTGATTTCTTCAGGGTTCCTTGATCAGTGGAACAGCGTTATGATATTGTTGTCTGTATGGTTTTTATGTCGTCTCTGTCGTCATTTGTGATTTTAACATTTTATGTTGTCTCTGTTGTTGTCCATGCCGTTTCAACATTCTATGTTGTTTTTTGTTTGTGTCATTTTAACGTGTTAGATTCTTTTTGTTGTCATGTTATTTCTTTTGTCATGTGTTATGTCAGTATTGTTTGTCTGTGTGATTTTGATATTGTCATGTGTTATGTCAGTATTGTTTGTTTGTGTGATTTTGATATTTTCGTGGTTTGGAACTGTTTGTCATGGAAGGATTTTCAATGAATGTGTATTAAACACTGATCTACTGAAACAAACTGTTGTGAAATTTTGAGAAAAAAGTGCTGAAAATGGAAAATGAAATATTGGAAAATGCATGGATGCAAATTTTCCGTTTGATGACGGAATCCGTTTTTTCAAGAGTCAGAAATGGAAAATCCGTTTTCTGAAAAAGCTTCAGCTAGCCAGCCCCTTGACCCCTTTAAGTTTTTTTTACTTTTTCTAAGTTGCACCCTTGAAAATGTCATTTTGAAGTGAAAGAGACAATCAGGAGAAAAACAAAAACAAGCAAACATACAAACAAAAACAAAACAAAACAAAAACAACAGAAACAAACCCCTGTATCTGAAATGGAAGCTTTTCTCTCCCATGATGGACATGCATTGTGGGACTCAAAATGTCTATACTTACACAAAGAGTATACCTTTTTCGAACTCCTAATGCACAGGAAGGGAAAGTGGTCGCACTATCCCTCGTTGAAAAGTTTGGGTCTTTACCTACCCATAGAGTGCTGGATTCAGAGAGATTTACTATAAATTAAATGTACATTAACCCATTGAACCCGCACCCTATCCATCAACTGCAAAAACTTAACCCTTTGACACCCTCATCCTGTCTACCAGCTTTCTGCAGGAAGCTGGTGGATAGGGTGAGGGAATCGAGGGGTCAAATGTTTGCTTTGTTGGCATGGTTGATAATGCAGGTGTTGATGACGGCTGCAGGAGTCAAAGGGTTAATATATACAAAAATCATTCTTGTGTGTCCTGCTCTTCTCCAAACTTGTTTGGATTTGCTGGGCATTGTCTATAGACTTTTTAATGGAACGCTGAGAACTGTAGCTGTTAGGAGAGCTGACCGTATACCGTTTTGTGTCACACAATCTGTAACCTTGGTGTGTGTGCATGCTGGGTATCTTCATGTTTCCGTAAGCCACCAGCCCCTGATATAATTTACAGGATCTGCAATGTGCATAGCTGATATTCTGTGTGAGTTTACATACAAAGGGAGTTTAGACTCTGGCAGGTCTGCACACATGTTGACATGATGGATTGGAAAAATCTCAACCCTATACCCGTAAGGCAAGGTATCAATGCAAATCAAACTAGAGCCTTATGATTGGAAACCCTATGATTACACATTTGACTACTGTGCTGGATTAAACTTTTTTGAAATCTGAATCACTGTGACTGCCAGCATTTAAGCAAATACGAACCAGAAAAACACAGAAATACAATTAGAATGCATGTTCAGTATATAACAAGACAAGCACACATTTTCAGCCATCTGGTCTTTGTCAAGCGTATATGAAAGACAACAAAGAATGAGTGCACAACACTTAAGCACAAAAATCGTAGACAACTTCCTATTCGTGGCATCTGGCAGGAGAAAAAGTCTTGTCATTGCATTGCTATGTCATGCCCATTCAAACAAATGCATAAAGGTCATATTTTCAGGATGACAAATTTGTGAATCTCTTGCTTCTTGAGTCATGAATGACTGCAGATGTTTGTGTAAACAACAAGAGATTTACTACGGTATGTTAAAATAGTTACTTAGTTGTTGGGAAACAAGAAGTGGCCATACAAATTGAATGCTACTTGTGTGCAATGGAGAAGAGAAAATACAAGTGACCACTCAAATTGAAAGCTAGTTTTTGAGCCACGGTATAGTACGTGTAATTAAAAGGAACTTTCCTTCTAAAATTACATTTAATCTAACATACTTACCATGGCTCACGCAGAGTCCCTCCCCGCCTTCCTGGTTCCTTCTATTCACAGTCAGGGTCTAGGTCTCCTCGAAAAGAGGAAGAGCACATGCGCATGCGCAAGACATGGGTACTCTCAGAGTTACCGTCCCTTCGGACTTTATTGTTACGAGGCAGAAATGGCAAACCGCTGCGCTAGTTGCATTTGTGAGCCACGGTAAGTATGTTAGATTAAACGTAATTTTAGAAGGAAAATTTCCTTTTTTTTCCTGCCATGTAACATGTTCTGCGATGAATGTGTATACATTGTTTGATCCATGTTGTGCAGATATGATGCTGCTGCACAGTTCCCATGCTCCATTTGCTATGGGTTATCACCACCATGTAGGCAGTCAGACTCCTTTTCATGGGATGTGCATTCTGGGCATATTGTTTTAATAGCTTCCAAACACTGACATGTCTTACAGGATCTTTAACATGAGTGTTTCACAGGTCTCTGACAAGAATATGATATCTGCCTTCTTTATACCAAAGTTTAGGGATGGGAATTTTCCTTGAATCCACAGAATTTTGTGCCAGAAAGAATAATTTCCTCGCATTGCGTGGACCCCCTTTCATTGGAAAATCCATTTTTTAGGGTTTTTTTTTTTTCAAAGTAGAGTAAATATGAGTGGCAGATTCAGTCAAATTCATGGTAGCCAACCAAGCCATCACCACTGTCACAGAAGAGCCAGTAAAAAGTCTCGGAAGATGGTATGATGACTCCCTGAAAGACACACAAAGGGGATGTGAAACCAAGCAAACAGCAGAAGAAGGCCTGAAGAAAATAGATAACTGCGGACTGCCAGGCAAATACAAAGTCTGGTGTCTACAGTTCATGCTGATACCAAAGCTGCTGTGGCCACTGCTAATCTATGACATTTGCACCAGCACAGTCGAAGCAATGGAAGCCAAAATCAACAAATACACAAGAAAATGGCTCGGTGTCCCACCTGGTCTCGCTGATGTTGCATTCTACTGTCGTCAAGCAATGCTGAAGCTACCTCTCAAATCCATAGTGGAGGAATACAAAGTTGGAAAAGCAAGACTGTTGAGCATGCTGGAGGAATCGGAAGACAATATCGTGAGATCAGTTCATCCAAAGCTGAGAACTGGCAGAAAGTGGAGTCCAAGAGGCTGTAAACAATGCCAAGAGAAACCTCAGCATCAAAGAAATAATTGGACACACGCAAACCAACAGACAGGGACTGGGAGCAACAAAAATGCAGTGGTGGTCCAAAGCCAAAGGGAAGGAAAAAAGAGACATGATCATACAGGAGTTGAAGGAAGAAGAAGATGTCAAAAGAGTGCAGAAGGCAGTCCAGCAAGGTCAACAGGGGCAATGGACAACATGGGACAGTGCACTCCAAAGAAGTCTCAGCTGGAACGATATGTGGCACATGGCTCCTCTAAGGATAAGCTTCCTCCTCAGATCTGTATATGACCTGCTCCCCTCGAATGCAAACTTAGTGAAATGGGGGAAATCAGACGACCCAGCATGTCCGCTCTGTCAGAAGAAACAAACAGTGGAACATGTCCTAAGCTCTTGCAAAGTAGCGCTAGCCCAAGGAAGGTATACATGGAGGCACAACCAAGTTCTGAAAGTGATCACAGACGTGGTTAGCGAAAAAACCATGACCCCAAACGCACCAATTGCTATGACAACGTTCTACAAAGCAGGAGGGAAACAGGTCTGGCCCGAAAGTGCTATGACAACCAGCACATTGCCAAAGGGTCTTCTGGATGGAGCAGTCGACTGGGAGTGTACAGCAGACCTCCCAGAGTGGAGAAATTACCCAGATGTCATCAGCAAGACAGGCATGAGACCAGACATCGCTCTCCACTCTGACTCCTCGAAACAAGTGATTCTGATAGAACTCACTGTGCCATACGAAAGCAGAATGGAAGAAGCATATATCTACAAGACCGAAAAATACGCCGGTCTTGCCAGCACCCTGAAGAAAGCAGGCCTGCGGGTCAAAATCTTCGCCATAGAGGTCGGGGCAAGAGGGTTTGTGGGCACCTCCGCTTATGATCTCATGAAACAACTCGCCATTTCTGGGAAGAAGAGGACTAGAGCCCTTAAAGCGATGGCAGAGGCAGCAGAAAGGAGCTCAAGCTGGATCTGGGCAAGGAGGAACCAAAAGTGAACTTCATAAGGATTAAATTCCCTACAGATGATGTGTGCCCCGTTAGCACATTGGTAAAACCACGTACCGCAGTTCTGAAGCGCAGAATCGCCCAGGTTCGCTCCCCGGCGTGGGAAAAAAAAATAGACAACAGCAGAAGGGCATCCAGGAGTCATGACCTGGATGTGGCCCGGCCCCCCGAGAGTGTAAGGAATTCAGGGCCGAAACACTTGTCTAAAGAGGGTTACTTCTCTGAAGACCTTCTGTTGTCTAGCTCTCCCTAGAGTTTCTTTCTACCTTCTACCTGAGTATGATTTGTGAGTTAATATGTACATGTATAGAAAATATGTTTTAAGCACTCTGAATGTGTGAATTGATACCTGAAAATGCACCACGTGGCACACATTTAATTTCATTACATAATTGTACCCTGGTTTATAAGGGCACTGTCGGATTCATCATTCCATGCCGTCACCATTGCCTTCTCCCAGTCACTTCACACACACAATGTGTTTATCACTGTAAATTGATTCCAGCACATTTTCCATCAAAAGTGGGGGAATACCTGTCATTACTTTCTCTGTCATCAGACAGACACACTGTCTTCTTCACTTAAAACTTCTCAAGCATTTCTAGAACGGTCACATTGGATGGAACATTGCATGCATCTTTGTTGAATTTTCATTCATCAATGATTCGAAGAACGTTGCAGTGGGCAAATGATGATCTAAGGGAGACCACAGCTGATTGAAAAGTCTCTGATCAGTAAGTTGTAGTGTGATCTCCCTTGACTTGCCTTTACACTGATAATGCTGATGAAGTAACATAAAAATCATATGCTGTTATGTAAGCATCGTGTAATACAAAATTAAGTCTATGGGGCGCTTATAAAGCAGTTAGTATATAAACTTTTTACTCCCCCACCCTGTACACCAGCAAAGCAAAAATAACCCTTTGGCACCCACCCACACCCGCGACACTTACTCTCTTCACCAATTCTGCATTCTCAGCCATAACAGCAAAGAAAAACTTAACCCTTTGACTCCCTCACCCTATTCACCAGCATTCTGCATTCTCAGCCATAACAGCAAAGAAAAACTTAACCCTTTGACTCCTCACCCTGTCCACCAGCATTCTGCATTCTCAGCCATAACAGCAAAGAAAAACTTAACCCTTTGACTCTCTCACCCTGTCCACCAGCATTCTGCATTCTCAGCCATAACAGCAAAGAAAAATTAACCCTTTGACTCCTCACCTTCCACCAGCTTCTGCATTCTCAGCCATAACAGCAAAGAAAAACATTTAATCCCAGCATTCTGCATCTCAGCTAACAAAACTTACCCCTCACCCTATTCACCAGCATTCTGCATTCTCAGCCATACACAAAGAAAAACTTAACCCTTTGACCCCTCACCCTATTCCACCAGCATTCTGCATTCTCAGCCATAACAAAAAAACTTAACCCTTCTCACGCCCTCACCCTATCCACCAGCTTCTCTCTGCATCTTCTCAGCTCAGTTGCACAGCAAAAAAAACTTCTTAACCCTTTAGATCCCTCACCCTGTCCAACTGCATTCTGCCATGACAGCAATGTAACCTTCTCAATCTCTCACACTGTCCATCAGCTTCCTGCAGTTTCAGTTTCAGTTTCAATTTTCAAGATGAGTCTCCATGCTCGGAATAAATTCCATATGCACTATCGTCACAGTTGCCATGTGATGGAGAAAATCCAGAATGATCACGGCACAGCCTTAATTAAGCCTGTTTCCTGCAAGAAACATGAGGATATCATGAAGGAATGAGTTTAAGTTTGGGCAGCTGGTGGTGAGAGCCGAGGAGTAGAAAGGTGTCGGATTCATCCACAAATACGCGTAGTTCAGATTCCTGCTGGTGTATTTGGATATAGACTTAATACAAATATTGATCAGATTTGGCATGTGTGTGTGTGTGTGTGTGTGTGTGTGTGTGTGTGTGATTTATTACATTATTAAATTCTATTTATAAACAGAAAATGACTGCCAGGATGCATATCCAAACAAAAATAAATGTGTATGTTCTAACAGCCCCAAGAAAAGGCAAGTAAGGTTATTTCCCTTGAAATAGTATGACCAGACAGAAGACGAAAGCAAGCAGACAAAACGGACCTTGTTCTGGTCTAAAATACAGAATGAAACAGACACGTTGAGCAAGACAATGTTGTTAAAAAAAACAAGAAAAGAAACGAAAAGCAGAAAATACTGGGGCTTGGGAGGTAGCCTAGTTTGTAGTTTGGAATTTATTCAAGAGGGATTCACTGCACTAGGAAAACTCCATATGCGCTCCACCCAAATCTGCCAGCAATTATCTGACAGACTTCTGATGCCTACGCAAAACCCTATGCGCTGGCAAGGTCTTGAAATGGGGAAAAGGGGAAGAGGGACCTATGAAACATGAAGCTGACACCACCAGAATGATGGAAACATTAAGATGGGCAGCGAACAGGCTAGTGGACCTATGAAACACTAAGCTGACACCACCAGAATGATGGAAACATTAAGATGGGCAGCAAACAGGCCAGTGGACCTATGAAACACTAAGCTGACACCACCAGAATGATGGAAACATTAAGATGGACAGCAAACAGGCCAGTGGACCTATGAAACATTAAGCTGACACCACCAGAATGATGGAAACATTAAGATGGGCAGCAGACAAGGCCAGTTTTTAATGCTGCGGGCTGGGATTGAACTCAAGATGTCAGATCCTGAGTTCATGGCTCTGCCAACTAGCCCACGTTAGTTGTTTATCTGTTTATGTGTATCTGTACTTTTCATGGGAAATTGTGAAAGACGAGTTAGTTGACATTTTCTAAACTTTTCTAAAAGGTGCAACTACCTGGCTTTTTTCTGATTTCTTCCCTGATTTTATTTTTCTATCTGAATCATCTCATTTCTTGTTTTTTTTTTGTTTTTATGTGCTTTGTTTTTCTCATATTATGTTTGGATTTAGTGGGTTTTGTTTACGCTTCTTTTATGTCAATTAATTCAAAATCATAAATGTTTTGTTTCTGTTCTCTTTTTCTTTTTTATGAATTTTTTTTGCAAGCGTTGGTGGAGTGTTACTGAATCTAGCGCATGTGCGAGCACACACACACACAACACACACACACACAACACACACACACACACACACAACACACCACACACACACCACACACACACACACCAACACACACACCACACACAACCACACATACACCAACACACACTAACAACATACACACACACTACAACACAAACATACAAAACACACACACACACACACACACACGCAACACACAACAACAACACACACACAACACAAACACCAATACACACATCACATACACCACAACATACACACACACACAACACACATCATAAACATGACAACACACACCACAACATACACACACACAAAAAACACACACACACACCACCACACACACACAAAACACACACACACACACACACACCACACATACACACACACACACACATACACACACACACACCACACACAACACATACACATACACACACACACACACACACACAACACACACACACACACACACACACACACACACAACACACACACACACACACACACACACACACACACACACACACACAGAGACATAGTTGGATGGTTGTACAGATTTTAATTCACAAACCAGCACAATAATTATACACGTATATCACGTCTTCGTAATCGTCGTAACCACAGAAAGACTTGGGACCGAATCTCAACGCACCAGAGAACATCATCAGTTCGTTCACTATAATCATGAAGACAAATACAACAAATACTGTACCATCGTATGATAATATTATAGTCTTTAACACTGAAGCACTCACAGAAACATCCTGCTGGTGTCATATACTATTCCATGTAAAACTGGTGCAAACCCAGGGCAGTAGATTTGCTTCGCTGGCCTAGAATTTTCTCTGCTAAAAGCAGTCTTAAGCGGAGTCAGGTACACATGTTTTTTGAGAAACCTGATCATTGATATCAACCAAAGGCCATAACTCTTGAGAGTCACATAGGAATTATCTCCCATGTTGTGGAACTTCTCAAATCTAACATAGTTTGCGCTACCCATTCAGCTAGCATAGAAGCAGATACCAAGCACAAAAACCGTAAGCTCACAACACTCCTCATTGGAGTGATCATTGATAGTTCAATCCCCAGAGAATCCGACAATAGTATCGGTATCTCACAGTGCTAGTCCTCATATACTTAGAGTGGTAGGACTTCAAATTCAACAAACAAACAAACAGAACTCATTCTTGCCACGTACCATCCAGGACTGGAATGAAAACTTGACAGAGACTGCTGTGTCATCAGAAACTCTTGACCTATTCAGGGCAAGAGTTTGCAGCCTCCTACAATAACTTTTTTTTTTTTTTTTTTGCGTCTGCCCCCTGTAAGAGTCAGAATAATCAATTGGATGATTGTGGACACTCAACGGATGAAGATGAAGAACAAACATCGTGTGCTAGTCAATCAGCACTTTTCCCTCCTATTAACGCAGTCTTGGCAGCCATTCCTTATTTCCATGGCCAGCAAGTCTTGTAAATGGATTCAGATTGCTTCGCTTCGCCTAGTTTTCAACCTTTCGTCCCTTGTGGTGCTTGTGTGGTGTGGTTCCTCACACTTGTGTGTGATCTAACCCCCAACGCAGCAGTTGGTCTCTCGATCCCCATGTAATTTGTAATCTCCACTTTTCTACCTAATTTCTACCTTTTGGTCTATTGAAATCCAAAACAAATGTGACTGCCCACGTTCAAGCAAACAGGAACAAGAAAAAACAAACAAACAAAACAAGCAAACAAACAAACGAAAACAACAACAACAACAACAAAACGAAAAAAGAAAAAAAGGATCAGAACGCGTTTTTAATACAACCAGACAAGACAGGCGCAAATTTGTGGCCAGCTGGCCTTTTTCTCGTAACTTTTGTTTTTGGTGTTTGTTCGTTTGTGATCTTCTTACGCTTGACAAAGGCCAGTTGGCCGAAAATTTGCACCCTGTCTTGTCTGGTTGTATTAAATACACGTTCTGATCCTTTTTTCGTGTATTTTTTTCTGATTCTTTTTTGGTCTATTCACCTACTTCTCTCCTTTTACTGTCTGTCTGTTAATGCTGCCTTGGTGGGGAGAGTATGCCTCGCAACTCGACCGATTGTTGGGCTTGCAGCAATCTTAAGTCCATCTTGGACTCAAAGACACCCACATGGGCCTCAAGTACGAGCCCATCAGTTGACCCACTAGACCCGTTCCTTGGGTGAATTGTAGGGGTAGGAGGAGAGCACACAGCAAGAAAGACGCGAGCGATCCCAACTCCCCCTTCCCCCCGTCCCCAAAGGCACTTCGACTGTGTTGTGCGGGGACCTGATGGAGTCCACTGGGTTCGGCTGTTCCTTGTGATGCAATGCTCGACTGTCTCTCTGCCAAGGGCGAGTTAGTCGAAGCACTACATCTGCACTTACCTGCGGAGAGGGGGGGGGGGGCAAGTTCTTATTGGCACTGCTGATCCAAGCGCCCAAAGCAAATGTACTGCCTTGGGTTTGCACCAGTGCCTCCCTAGCCAGCTTTGTCCCGAGCCTGGAGGTGCCCAGAGCTGGCCCTAGGGCTCAAGACCCTTCACAAGCTAGTGGCCCGATATCATTCGTCTGGTCCATGGGATGCTGATAGGCTCCCCCCTTCCCCCCAGCAGTTGACGCTTTATACGGATGTGCCCACTCTGGGCTGGGGAGCACACATGGGCACACTCTATCTTCTTCTTTTTCTTCTTCTTGGCGTACGCTGCTACACAATCAGCTGAGTCCGGGTGATGTCTCGTCTGAACTCGATGAGTGTGTAGCCATTATGTGCATTAAGTGCATGGTACCGTGGTTTGTTAGAAGGCGCACGCTGGCCCGGTATCTCTGTCTTCAGCCTTCGGCACACTCTATGCCTCAGGGAACTGGACCCGTGAGTTGCAACTGTGGAGCTCGAAGCCATTCACAGAGCCTTCCAACGGTTTGTAGCAGAAGCTTCTGGCATCTCATTCTTCTGTTCATAGACAACACGACGGTGGCGTGCTATGTGAACAAAAGTGAGGGGGCGCACATTCCACGAGGAGCGGGCCCCAGTAGCTCAGTTGGTTTGAGCGTCGGATTCACATGCTAATGGTTGTGGGTTCGAATCCCGGGTTGCGCTATATCAAAAATGGCCATCTCACTGTCCCATCTTAACATCATTTTTATTCTGGTGGTGTCAGTATAGAATTAGATAAGCCCCCCTTCCCCCACTTCCCTGGGATGGTTATCCCCGTCGGCCATATCATTTAAGGTGGGTGTCGACGTAAAAAAACGGAACCAAACCAACCATTCCACGAGGAACTGCGCCAAGACAAAGCGCTGATGGGACGGAAGAGAGCTGATGAGCCAGCAGACGATGTGCTCCAAACTCCGTCTTAAGACCGCTGTTAACTGTGAAAATTCCAGGCCGGCAAAGCAAATCTATCTGCATGAATTTGCATTAATTTGACATGGTAAGTAATTAACCAAACAGGGAGTTAGTAGAAACTCATCATTTCTCACAGGCAAAAGGATGGGTCACATGTTCAGAATGGAGTTAGCACAGGAGAAAGAACCAATGGAGTTGCACAGGAGAAAGAACCCAATGAGTTAGCACAGAGAAAGAACCCAATGAAGTTAGCACAGGAGAAAGAATCCAATGGAGTTAGCACAGGAGAAAGAACCCAATGAAGTTAGCACAGGAGAAAGAACCAATGGAGTTAGCACAGAGAAAGAACCCAATGGAGTTAGCACAGGTGAAAGAACCCAATGGAGTTAGCACAGGAGAAAGAACCCAATGAAATTAGCACAGGTGAAAGAACCCAATGAAATTAGCACAGGTGAAAGAACCCAATGGAGTTAGCACAGGAGAAAGAACCCAATGGAGTTAGCACAGGTGAAAGAACCCAATGGAGTTAGCACAGGAGAAAGAACCCAATGAAATTAGCACAGGTGAAAGAACCCAATGAAATTAGCACAGGTGAAAGAACCCAATGGAGTTAGCACAGGAGAAAGAACCCAATGGAGTTAGCACAGGAGAAAGAACCCAATGGAGTTAGCACAGGAGAAAGAACCCAATGAAAGGTTAGCACAGGTAAAAGAACCCAATGAAGTTAGCACAGGAGAAAGAACCCAATGAGGTTAGCACAGGTAAAAGAACCCAATGAGGTTAGCACAGGTGAAAGAACCCAATGGAGTTAGCACAGGAGAAAGAACCCAATGGAGTTAGCACAGGAGAAAGAACCCAATGAGTTAGCACAGGTAAAAGAACCCAATGAAGTTAGCACAGGAGAAAAAACCCAATGAAGTTAGCACAGGTGAAAAAACCCAATGAAGTTAGCACAGGTGAAAAACCCAATGGAGTTAGCACAGGTGAAAGAACCCATGGCAACAAGAAATGTTAATATAATCATTTTTGTAAGTGGAGCAAGCATACAGACAATCAGTTTGCACACGACCAATTTATATGGTTGCACTGCATTGTTAAAATCACTCTTTGGGGGGCCGGGGAGAACAGTTGGAATTTCTCGAGAAAACTCACTTATGACAGTTCTGTACAATACAGTATGATTTGAAATGGTGTTGAAAATGAGAGAAAAATTGTGGCAATGGGACTATGGTGGTGGTCTTTGATTTAATGTCTATTCACTAAAGTGATTTTAGACAAGTGGACA
>JAPXFY010000014.1:11797039-11799539 GCA_030674185.1 Monoplex corrugatus | reverse complement strand
CCAGACCAGACCAGACCAGACCAGACCAGACCAGACCATAACAGAACAGACCAGACCAGAACAGAACAGAACAGAACAGACCATACCAGAACAGAACAGAACAGAACAGACCAGAACAGAACAGAACAGACCGTCAAAGAGAGTTAGACAGACCATTAGCAAAGACTTAACTTTTCCCTGAAGAGAAGAGAAGAGAAGAGAAGAGAAGAGAGAAGAGAACACGACAGAACAGAACACAACAGAACAGAACACGACAGAACAGAACACAACAGAACAGAACACAACAGAACAGAATACAGAACAGAACACAGAACAGAACAGAACAGAACACAACACAACACAACACAACCAACACAACACAACACAACACAACACAACACAACACAACACAACCAACACAACACAACAGAACACAACAGAACACAACAGAACACAACACAACACAACACAACACAACACAACACAACACAACACAGCACAGCACAGCACAACACAACACAACACAGCACAGCACAGCACAACACAACACAACACAACACAACACAACACAACACAGCACAGCACAACACAACACACAACACACAACACAACACAACACAACACAACACAACACAACAGAACAGAACACAACACAACACAACACAACACAACACAACACAACACAACACAACACAACACAACACAACACAACACAACAGACCTTCAAAGAAAGTTAGACAGCCCATCAGCAAAGACTTATCTTTTCTCTATGACTAACAACAAGCCTAAGAAAGCAGTAAACCATAGGCACTAGTTCTCTTTTTGCTTACGGCAACAAACTGTGCGATGAAGTTTATGTCCAGTCTGGCTGAGGAAGTGATCTCGTTGACCTCCTCACTGATGATGAAGTTCAGTTTTGTTTTGTTTTGTTTTGTTTTCTTTCAGGCATCTGGGAAAGGTTACCTGCACTCTTGTGCAAGGGAAGCTGACCGTCTCCAACGCAGCGGGTGGCGGGTGGCATACATACATACGTACGTATATACGTGCATACATACATACGTGCATATGTACATACATACATACATACGTAGGTACGAGAAATAACCTATATTAAAAAGATCTATCAACGTGAAATTGATCACATTTCCACTTACTTGAAAGTTAAGGGCCTGGAAATATCCAATGAAAAGACACATATGATTCTTTTTAATAATGGTTTCAGTCCTAAAGAGTTACCACTGTTCAAAATTGATAATGAGGAACTGAAATATACCACTCAGGTGAAATTTCTGGGAGTTCACTTGACTTCTAGTTTACAATGGAAAGTACATTTTGATGCCTTGTTATACAAAGCCGTGAAAAGCTTTAATTTAATAAAAAATAATTAGTAAACAGTCATGGGGCAGGACACTAAAACGTTATTACATCTTGTTACAGCTTTAGTCAGATCAAAGTTGGCTTATGGCCAAGAGGTCTATTTTTCAGCCCCAAAATGTTATTTGAAAAAACTTCAAAGCTTAGATAGTAAAGCTGTTAAATGTGCTCTTGGGGTACCGGTGTATACAAAAACACAAGAAGTATATAAAATAGGGGGCATCCTTCCTTTGGAAGACTGGAGGAAGTTATCAGCTGCTAAATATATAGTTAGAGCAAATGCAGTAGCTAACTATGTTGACACGGATCTTAAAATTCGGTCTGACATCCATTTCCCCAAGAGAGCAAGAACAATAAAGGCACAAGAAACAATATCCAGTTACACAAATGAGCTCTTCGAAATTTGCAGAGTAGTTCCTAAAAAAGTTTCACATAAACTGATATGTTGTCCTCTACCCCCCTGGGAATTGTCCACTGCTACTTTTGATATCAACTACATTGAAACTGACTTGAGAAAAGATATTAATCCGCACCTGTTGGCAATTGACGTTCTGTCTCATCTGCATGAAAAATATTCACATCACTTGAAAATATTTACTGATGGCTCTGTTCTAGATGATAGTGCAGCAGGCGCTGGTTTTATAATTCCAAACTTAAAAGTGGAAAAGGCTTACTCTTTAGGACAGGGACACTCAATCTTCACGTCTGAATTAGTCGCCATCCTAATGGCACTGAAATATATAGTAGATCTACCCATAGCTATATTTAGTATCTTATTATGTGTAGATTCGAAATCTGCATTACAATCCCTGAGGAGCTGCAAATGTAAAGTAAATAGTACGTTAATATTTGAGATAAACTTTTTAATTCATTGTTTAATAACAAATAATACTCACGTTACTTTTTGTTGGATTCCATCACACTGTGGTATAATAGATAATGATCGAGTCGATAGAATCGCTAAAAGTGCAGCAATGAATAGGGCAGGCAGTTCTAAACTTGATTTACGACTCTCTGAACATGAAATGAATGCTATATTAGAAAAGAAAGTAAAAGCGCAATGTCACTATCGACCCTTCATCGTAAATTACAAGGGTTTTACAAGACTAGAAATAACTTTAGCTTACAGATTATATCTGGACTCACT
>JAPXFY010000014.1:11779539-11784539 GCA_030674185.1 Monoplex corrugatus | reverse complement strand
CAACCAACCAACCAACCAACCAACCAACCAACCAACCAACCAACCAACCAACCAACCAACCAATCATTACATTATCACAAGTGTTGCAACGAAGACATAGAATTCGTAAGCCCCCCTTTTCAAACACAAGAAATCCATCAGTAGCAGGGGCAGGGTCTGAACGACTGCCTTGTTCCAGCAGAAAAGCGAAACAGCTGATTTGTTGTGATCCTTCCTCAGAGCGGACAATCACATCACCACACACACATATATTAACACACGCTGATGATCGCAAACCACTGCACACATTTTTTCACATACAAATACCAGGAAGGAAAAACCGTCGTCAGAAGATGAAGTCATCACCATAGGCTTGTTGTTGGTTTTCTCTTTTGTTTTGAAAGACAAATCAGCTCTCCTTTATGTCAACATCAAACATCCCTGGCAGACTATTTTCAGGTTATGTTTTGAGATTTCTTGGCGAAATTCAGCATCGACTTTCAGAGGGTTCTGACCAGCTTTAAGACAGCAATGGGTATCACAAGATATCAATCAGCACAAAGCACATCATTCTTTGATTCAAAAAAGAAGAGAACAACTACATACACATGATGCTGTTTTGGTTATAAGTGTCTGTATCACAAATGAATGAATGAAAACGCCTAACAATGACCTGTTGACGGTACTGGCAGCATTGTTCTGATGCATCAACAGAACCTCTTTTAGTCTTGTGGAAAAATATCAAGTGATTTGTTTTGTTGTAAATGGGTCCATACGTCGTTTACAACCTGATGGATGATGTGTGGTCCATTCAACAACTATTTTGTGAAAGATTTTTCTTTCTTTCTGTAGGATCACCTCACTTCGAGAGATTTCTTTTGTGCTCATCATTTTGTATGTATGTATGTGTGTGTGTGTGTGTGTGTGTGTGTGTGTGTGTGTGTGTGTGTGTGTGTGTGTGTGTGTGTGTGTGTGTGTGTGTGTGTGTGTGTGTGTGTGTATGTGTGCGTGTGTCCCGTTTTCTACACCACCTTAATAGCCACAGATGCTGGCGTAGGTTCAATGGGATGATGACGATGATGATGAGGATGATAATCATGACGCTATGGACTTCCATCCAGGATTAAGACTACGTGACAGGGCTGTACTCTATACTAACTATCATAACACATCCTGATGTCAAGCAGGCGCGAAAGATACAGACACCTGCGGTGTTAGAAGATTTGAGCAACATCCTCAATGACGCATCCATGAAGACTGTGTGGTCCCAGTCTTGCCAACGAGCCCATAGCACGCCCAACTCTGGGTAGAAGCTGGTTGGAGCCAAAAAACACAACAACAACAAAAAAAAACACACACACACAAAAACCCAAACCCACAATGATTTCCGAAGGGACTGATGGAGGATTCGAACCCACAATTTTTCAATCATTAGTCCATTGTGGTAGCCACCACACCATGGTGACTGGTTCATTTAGTAGCAGATTAATTCACGTGGTACGGACTGTGTGGTCATCAAAATAGCGTATAACGTAGAATAGTACAGATCACTGGACACAAGGACTTGGTGACAATACAGGAGACTATTTCGCAGACAATGAAGTACACTTAAATTGAAGACCACCATCGATAACGCGTAAACTGGGACTTCACGACAGTGGCTGAGACCGCTCCAAGGAAAGAGAACAAACAAGCAAACACAAAATCACCTTGTAACAACGACAGCAACGCGGGAACACATCATCCATCCAGCCCAAATCACACTCTCACGTGACCCACCCACCCAACCCAAATCACTACGCCTCACTGTTGAATCTGGAGGGGGAATGGTTACTGAATCTGGGGAGGGAGTGGTGGTTGTTGAACCTTGACGACGAATGGCTGTCGAACCTGCTTGGAGAATGATCGTTGACGATGGACGGTGAATGGTTGTTTATCGTCCTGTTTTCCAGTTTGAACAAGGAATTCCCCTCGGCGGTAGAATAGCGGAAGTCACCTGACTTGGACGTCACGACACGTGACAGACGGTGGCGCCAAGACACGGCCATGTAGAAGAACGTTCGGCGGAAGCGACGACCGAAGAAACAGTAAAAGAGGAAATTGGCGGTGGAGTTGAACACCTTGGCGATCTCACTGATGAGAGTGAAGATGATGACCAGCTTGACGTCACAGTTGAGCTGGATGCACAAGGAGTCCTCTATGGCGAGGAAAGGGTAGGCGAAGAAAAAGACGAAGGTCACGGCGATGACTGGGGCCGTGAGGCGTGAACCCAGGTCTTTGGTGCCCACCTGTTAAACATGGGAAATAACAAAATCAGCGGCACTGAATTAACAGATCTGGTGTAAGCATAAAATCATCGAACGCTATTAACATGTTGAAAACTGTCCCAGATTCTGTGACCCTTCATGCCCTAATGTTGTGGTGATCCTTAGTTAATAATAATAGTAATAGTAATAATGCACACACACACACATCATCATCATCATCATCATCATCATCATCATCATCATCATCATCATCACTACCACCACCATTATCCTCCTCCTCCTCATCACCACCACCACCATCACCACCCCCACCACCATCATCATCATTATCATCACCACTACCACCACCACCACCACCACCTCCATCATTATTATCATCACCACCACCACCATCATCACCACCACCACCACCACCATCACCACCATCATCACCACCACCACCATCATCACCATCACCACCATCATCACCACCACCACCATCATCACCATCACCATCACCACCACCACCACCATCATCACCATCACCACCATCATCACCACCACCACCACCATCACCACCATCATCACCACCACCACCATCATCACCATCACCACCACCATGTTGTCATCATCATCATCATCATCATCATCAATCATTCATTGTCAGGCTAATGAACAAGCTGTTCTGACATATCAAAAGTAGACATAATTCGATGTGGAAATAATCATCAAAGAAACAGATTATGAACGGAACAAGAGACTGTATAATCAAAGGACACAACTGTTGTGAATTATCTCCCATGTTGTATAGAACTTCTCAAATCTAACACAGCTTACGCTACCCATTCAGCTAGCATAGAAGCAGATACAAAGTACCAAAACAGCAAGCTCAGAACACTCCTCAAAAAAGGAGCGCCCAAGCCTACCTTTATACTCTGCAACTACCCTACACACAACTATGAGAGAGGAGAGAAATACATACAATATATTGGTCTTATGTTCAAGATTGACATAGTCTTTTATTTTTGAACTGACCAAACACACACATAGACAAGACAGAACATATACATGGTTGCTTCCAAGGCATACAGGTAATACCAAGTAATACCAAAGAGACTGTATGTTTATATCTGTGACAAACGCAACGATTGAATCAGAAATTGTGTAAATGGTCGCACGGGTCTTAACAACAATTGTAAATCACAAACAGACACTACACACACACACACATACACACACACACACACACACACTACACACACACACACACACACACACACTACACAGACACACACACACACACACACACACACATACACTACACACACACACACATACGCACACACTACACACACACATACACCCCCACCCCCCCACACACTACACATACACACACTACACACACACTACACATACACACACACACACACACACACACACACACACACACACACACACACACTACACATACACACACACACACACACACACACACACACTACACACACACACACACATACGCACACACTACACACACACATACACCCCCACCCCCCCACACACTACACACACACACATACACACACACACACACACACACTACACACACACACACATACGCACACACTACACACACACATACACCCCCACCCCCCACACACTACACACACACACACACACACACTACACACACACACACACACACACACACACACACACATACACACACACACACACACACACACACACACACACACACACACATACACACAAACGCGTGCAACCATACAATATGAAAAGACGTTAAATAAAAGAAATGAAAAAAACGAACACACAGTCACACACACGTACGCACGCGCGTGCAACACACACACACACACACACACACACATACACACACACACGCACGCACGCGCGCGCGCGCACACACACACACATACTACACACACACTCCACTCTCTCTCTCTGTCTGTCTGTCTGTCTCTGTCTGTCTCACTCTGCGGCTGTGTCTCTCTCTGTCTCTCCCCTCTCTCTATTTCTCTCTCACACACATACACACCACCACCACCACCACCACCACCAACAACAACAACCAACAACACCAACATCAGTCCTATCAATTATTGCCAGTGGGAACGTTCTGAACGTGAACCCTTGCACATATAATAATTGCACCTTTATGTCCACATGATAAGGCCCACTGCGCTGAAAATACACTGACCTGCGTTGCCTCGTTAACTGAATAAAACGTCGCTGTTTTATTTCTTTTTTATTTTTGGGATCCTGATGCTGTTGGCAACGCTGGCAGTCGTTATGAGTTAACTCCCTTGCGGATGCCAGAAACTCTTTCGCTATCTATATAGTATCTCCACTTACTGGAGAATGCGCGGTAGAAATGAAGTCTTCTCTATCTACCTAGAAAACCAAATGTCCGAACCACTCAGCCATCGCACCCCGTCGTTTTGTTGTTGTTGTTTTTTTTTTTTTTTTTTTTTTTTTTTTTTTTTTTTTTTTTTTTTTTTTTTTTTTTTCTTTTTTCTTTTTTTTTTTTTTTTCGTTTTTTTTTCTTTTTCTGTCACCTATATTTCTATCTATCGCTGCGTTCGACTTTTTTTTTTTTTTTTTTTTTTTTTGCTGCGTTCGACATTTCTTTCTTCTTTTTTTATTTTATTATTTTTTTTACTCCAGAGCTTCTTCTTTCGCTTTCGCTCCAACTGTCCTGTCCAGCTTTGCAACAGATGTGGCATGGCACCTTGAGCGTCGATTGACGTGTTA
>JAPXFY010000014.1:11759539-11767039 GCA_030674185.1 Monoplex corrugatus | reverse complement strand
AACCAAGCAACTCTACCTGATAGTCAAAGGGAGGTAACCAAGCAACTCCACCTGATAGTCAAAGGGAGGTAACTTAGCAACTCCGCCTGATAGTCAAAGCGTGGTAACCAAGCAACTCTACCTGATAGTCAAAAGGAGGTAACCAAGCAACTCCACCTGATAGTCAAAGGGTGGTAACCAAGCAGGATGGAACCCAGATGTTCCGATTGGAAATCCCACGCCTTACCACCTGCCTATCATGCCCATCTACCGTGGGGTATGTCCATTACTAGTCTTGCGGCAACCCTTGCCTCTTTTCTTCTGTACTGATGTGTTTTTATGTGTACTTATCCCAGGTGGATTTTCTTCGGAATTCTGCCAGGGATAATTTCTTGATCATACGTTTTTCTTTTCAAACCTTTAAAATTCACATTTGACGCGACACAAAGACAAATACATAAGCTCAAATATACAGAAATGGTAACACGTACATTATTACTATAACAATAAAGAGACTGAAAAAAGAAACATAACATGCCTCATATCTGCAAATCACAGAAATAGAAATGGTTAAAACGTAAATTATAACTATAACAATAAAGAGACTGAAAAAAAACCCTATAACATGCCTCATATCTACAAATCACAGAAATAAACGGAAACGGTAAAACGTAAATTATAACTATAACAATGAAGAGATTGAAAAAAAAACATGCATCAATTCTACAAATCACAGAAATAAACAGAAATGGTAAAACGTAAATTATTACTATAACAAAAAAGAGGTTGAAAAAAAACATAACATGCATCATATCTACAAATCACGGTAATAAACAGAAATGGTAAAACGTAAATTATTGCTATAACAATAAAGAGAATGTTCTGAGCTTACCACTTTATGCTTTGTGGCTGCGTCTATGCTAGCTGAATGGGTAGCGCAAACTAAGCTACGCACAAAAAGTTAAGGATCACTTGCACAAAAATTAATAACTTTCAAAATAAGAAAGCCAATGCGTTGAAGTTTGGCAAACATTTAATTCCATGCTTTAGTGATAACGATACACAATTGCCTTCAATTTCGAGCAATCGTTTGGTGTGTACATTTGATCAAAGTGGGTACGTATCGAAATTTGATTTCCCAAAGTCATTGAAATCACAAGACAGGGCATTCTGATGCTCCCAAAAGTTCAGTAATGCGTGTAACCTCCATGGCTGTTCTGGCACTCGACGCAGCGAGTCCTCATCGAGTTGACCAGGTTGGTGAAGATCCTCTGTGGAAGCGCCTGCCACTCAGCCTGCAGCATCTGGTAGAGGTGTTGGGCATCCCTGGGAGGGGGGGTGGTTGCTCCTCACTTTGCGATCCAGCTTATCCCAGAGGTTCTCAATCGGGTTGAGATCGGGACTGCATGCTGGCCACTCCATTCTGTTGACTCCAGACTGCTGCAGGAAGTCGTTGACCACCCTTGCCTGTGGGGGCGAGCGTTGTCATCCTGGTAGACAGCCGTCGGTCGCATCTGCTGCAGTGTAGGCACAGCCAGCGGTCGAAGGATCTCATCCCGGTATCGGAGGCCAGTCAGGTTACCCTGTACATGATACAAGGGTGTTCTGTGGTGAAGGCTGAAGGCCCCCCAGACCATTACAGAACCTCCACCAAAGGCCACCTTTTCTAGGACAGTGGTGTCAATAAAGTGTTGCCCTGGGCGCCTCCAGACCCTCAGTCGGCCGTCGTTGTGGTTCATGGTGAAGCGTGATTCATCACTGAACAGGACCTGGGACCATTGCTGACGTGTCCACCTCACGTGACGTCTGCAGAAGGCGCGGCGTGCTGCCCTATGGGCTGCAATTAAGCGTGGCCGTACAGCTGGGCTACGAGAACGGAGGTTAAACCCATGAAGGCGGTTCCGTATGGTCTGCTGACTGATGTTGATGTTAGTAGCCACCCTCAGCTGACTTCGAATGATGCTGGAAGAGGCTGTTCTTGTCTGCAGGGCTTGTCGTTCAATGAGACGATCTTCACGTGGGTTTGTCTTCTTCGGTCGACCAGATCTGCGTCTTTCATGGACCCTCCCAGTGGCTGTGAAGCGTTGAATCAGTCTGACAATGACCGAGATGGACACCTGAAGTCGCCTGGCCACTTCTCGCTTGGGAACACCATCTTGGAACCATGCAACAGCTCGTCCCCTCTCAAACTCGCTCAATTTTCGTCGTGGAGGCATTGTCAGATCAGGCCTACCACTGGTGGAATGTCTTCTTATAAAGCCAAGCAAGAGACAGCATCTCACACATAAACAGCAGTGCTTGCACGTGCATAATGGTTTTTCCATCTGGCTTGTGCAATGTGTTCAGGCAGAACGGTCCAAAACAAGGTCCTTTTTCGCAAGTTTCCGCTTTTCCGTTTGCGGCCAAGCTCAGTAGTAGAGAATCCCGTGCAATTTTCGCACTAACACAACATCGCCCACTTACAGCTGAACAAGAATTCATAACAATTTGGCTGGACTGAGAAATAAATAACAGTAGCGAACTGAGTTTATTACGCACCTGTTTTCTCATAGTGATCCTTAACTTTTTGTGCGTAGCTTATGTTGGATTTGAGAAATTCTTCACGGGAGGTAACTCCGTGACTCTCAAGAGTTATGTTGCTTAGTTAATAAAGAGATTGAAAAAAAAAACCAACCAACATAACATGCATCATATCTACAAATCACAGAAATAAAAAGAAATGGTAAAACGTAATTATTTCTATAAACAATGAAGAAATTAAAAAACAACAACATAACTTGCATATTTCCACAAATCTATACTAATATCGTACATATATACTTCTTGAAACATAATTACAAACTAAAAGCATATAATAACATGCACTGGTCGTGTCTTAAGTTTTATCATGCACAATACAAAAGGCATCGTATGCATTACATATAATTAGACAATAGCGTCAAGTTTTTGACTTATTCCATGATAACTATGGCGGCCACTTCGCTGTCAAAACATGAACGTTCCACATCGATTTTGAGGGGACAACTCTTTGCTGCCGTGGGTTATTTAACGTGTGCTTTAAGTACTTGATCCCCAGTCCATCACAGTGGCTAGCTATTAAATGTCACCTGACAGATGGCCATTATAGTGCTATTTTAATCGACAGACATGTGCGTGTGTTAACGTGAGGCTTTCCAGTTCGTAATGTTTATTAAGGCGGCTGAAAATAGAACGCAAATTAAGATATCTAATGGCACACGTGGAAGATAGTGCATTCAGTGTATTTCGTTTTTCATTCACAATGGAGCTTTCATATGGAATTCAGGTTGCCTTTCTTAAGGAGAACGAGTCACGCAATGCAGCGCCACACATTGTTTTCTATACAAACGTATATCTATCTATGGGAGTGAATTTTGCTGTACAATTTCGCCAGGGATAAGTCCTGTGTTGTCGTGGAATCCTTAACATGCACCAAAGAGCATGTTGCACATGGGATTTTGGTTTATCGTCCCATCTGAAAGACTTAGCATCTAGATCACCATTTAAGGTCTTGTGGAGTGGTGTGGGGGAGAGGGGGGAATCCCTGTTCAATTTTTAATTCCAACTCGGATTTCTCACGTCCTAGACACGTGCGTTTACCGGTAGACCAACACTCCACTTACTAGATATAAATAGATATTAGTGTAGTAACCAACACGTGTATATATACAATAGTACTGAAAGAAAAACTGAGGTAAACGACGCAGAAAAAAAACAGGACACTAAGAGTCACGTGTGCGGAAGTTGCCTAACAAACCAAAACAACAACAACAACAAACAAAAACCCACAAAAAACAAAAACAAAAACAAAACAAAACAAAAACAACAACAACAAAAAACTCACCCCCCCAGAAAACAACAAAAAAATCAAAACAAAACAAAAAACAACAACAACAACAACAGCAAAAACAAAAACAAAATAAAAAAAATCAAACACAAGAACAACACAAAACAAACAAACAAAACCACACAACAATACCAAAAAACCCCAAACAAACAAACCAACCAACAAACAAAACCTACAACAACAAAAATAGCACGTGTGTCATACAGCTGAAGAGTAAGTTCCAAACTCTGGCAGACACTGAAGACTACACAGAGCCAGTCCCAGATGAAATCAATACCAAACAGGAACAAATCAAAACAGCAAACTTTCAGAGTGGTGAAGCCTGCCTGGGAACAAAGCAGAAAAAGAAGAGCAAAGAGTGGATTACAACAGACAAGTCATTGAACACAGGGGAACTTTGAAGCAAATACTCAAAGAAGCCAAACTAGAGAGACTACAAGAGAGATAGAAAGTAGAATACAGTAAAGCTGACTCAATATTGAGGATGATGGCAAGAGGAGAATATCAGGCGTACAAGGCAGAAAGTGCAGCAAGCAGAGGAGAGCAATGGGAAAGTCTACAAGATCAGTAAGATGGTCTGTGGCAAGTATTACGCAAGTCTACAAGATCTCTAAGATTGTGGCAAGTACCACGAAAGTCTACAAGATCAGTAAGATGGTCAGTGGCAAGTATCTCGAAAATTGACAAGATCACTAAGATTGTGGCAAGTACGGTGTATTACGGCTTTTTCTCACATTGAACACAGCAGCAGGGAAGTTTCATTCTTTTTCTCAAAATGTTTTGTATCTAGTGTTTCTTTGTTTGTAATCTTACGCTTGATAAAGGCCAGTTGGCCGAAAATTTGGGCCTGTCTTGTTTTGTTGTATTAAATACGCGGTCGTATGCTTCTTTCGTGTTTTTTTTCTGGTTCCTGTTTGCTTGAACGCGGGCAGTCACACTTGTTTTGGATTTCGTATTCCGAAAGTTTACAAGATCACTAAGATTGTCTGTGGCAAGTATCACGAAAGTCTACAAGATCACTAAGATGGTCTGTGGCAAGTATCACGAAAGTCTATAAGATCACTAAGATGGTCTGTGGCAAGTATCACGAAAGTCTACAAGATCACTAAGATTGTCTGTGGCAAGTATCACGAAAGTCTACAAGATCACTAAGATTGTCTGTGGCAAGTATCACAAAAGTCTACAAGATCTCTAAGATGGTCTGTGGCAAGTATCACGAAAGTCTACAAGATCACTAACATGGTCTGTGGCAAGTATCACGAAAGTCTACAAGATCACTAACATGGCCCGTGGCAAGTATGACGAAAGTCTACAAGATCACCAACATGGTCTGTGGCAAGTATGACGAAAGTCTACAAGATCACCAACATGACCTCTGGCAAGTATCACGAAAGTCTACAAGATCACTAAGATGGTCTGTGGCAAGTATCACGAAAGTCTACAAGATCACCAACATGACCTCTGGCAAGTATGACGAAAGTCTACAAGATCACTAAGATGGTCTGTAGCAAGTATCACGAAAGTCTACAAGATCACCAACATGACCTCTGGCAAGTATCACTAAAGTCTACAAGATCACCAACATGACCTCTGGCAAGTATCACGAAAGTCTACAAGATCACTAAGATGGTCTGTAGCAAGTATCACGAAAGTCTACAAGATCACTAAGATGGTCTGTAGCAAGTATCACGAAAGTCTACAAGATCACCAACATGACCTCTGGCAAGTATCACTAAAGTCTACAAGATCACTAAGATGGTCTGTGGCAAGCATCACGAAAGTCTACAAGATCACCAAGATGGTCTGTGGCAAGCATCACGAAAGTCTACAAGATCACTAAGATGGTCTGTGGCAAGTATCACTAAAGTCTACAAGATCACTAAGATGGTCTGTGGCAAGTATCACTAAAGTCTACAAGATCACTAAGATGGTCTGTGGCAAGTATCACTAAAGTCTACAAGATCACTAAGATGGTCTGTGGCAAGTATCACTAAAGTCTACAAGATCACTAAGATGGTCTGTGGCAAGTATCACTAAAGTCTACAAGATCACTAAGATGGTCTGTGGCAAGTATCACTAAAGTCTACAAGATCACTAAGATGGTCTGTGGCAAGCATCACGAAAGTCTACAAGATCACTAAGATGGTCTGTGGCAAGCATCACAAAAGTCTACAAGATCACTAAGATGGTCTGTGGCAAGTATCACGAAAGTCTACAAGATCACTAAAATGGTCTGTGGCAAGCATCACGAAAGTCTACAAGATCACTAAGATGGTCTGTGGCAAGTATCACTAAAGTCTACAAGATCACTAAGATGGTCTGTGGCAAGCATCACGAAAGTCTACAAGATCACCAAGATGGCCCGTGGCAAGTATGACGAAAGTCTACAAGATCACTAAGATGGTCTGTGGCAAGTATCACGAAAGTCTACAAGATCACCAACATGACCTCTGGCAAGTATCACTAAAGTCTACAAGATCACCAAGATGGTCTGTGGCAAGCATCACGAAAGTCTACAAGATCACCAAGATGGCCCGTGGCAAGTATGACGAAAGTCTACAAGATCACTAAGATGGTCTGTGGCAAGCATCACGAAAGTCTACAAGATCACTAAGATGGTCTGTGGCAAGTATCACGAAAGTCTACAAGATCACTAAAATGGTCTGTGGCAAGCATCACGAAAGTCTACAAGATCACTAAGATGGTCTGTGGCAAGTATCACGAAAGTCTACAAGATCACTAAAATGGTCTGTGGCAAGCATCACGAAAGTCTACAAGATCACTAAGATGGCCCGTGGCAAGTATGACGAAAGTCCACAAGATCACTAAGATGGTCTGTGGCAAGCATCACGAAAGTCTACAAGATCACTAAGATGGTCTCTGGCAAGTATCACAAAACCACCAACACACCAATCACAGACAAGCGAGAAAGACTTCTAATATGAGAAGCAGAGCAAGAAGCTGGATGAGCTGAGCATTATTTCAGTGAAGTTTATAACACGCCATCATCAACTGTAGGTGCTAACACACAAGAAGCAGAGACCGACCTGGATACTGGAACTGGATACTGATATCACGCCACCTGAGAAGGAAGTGATTCACATGTTAATCGTTGTGGGTTCAAATCCCGGGTTGTGCTATATTTTAAAACTGGTTTTCTCACGGTCCCATCTTAACATGATTGTTGTTCTGGTGGTGTCAGTATAGGATTAGATAAGTCCCCCTTCCCCCTCTTCCCTGAGATGGTTATCCTCGTCGGCCATATCACCTGAGGTGGGTGCTGATGTGAAGCTGAACCAAATCAATCAATCAAGTGATGATCTCAGCTCAATAACAGCAACGCCACTAAACATGACAACCTCAGCGCCGAGTCGTTCACAATAGACCCAGAACTAGTAGCCAGAATGCTTCAGCTACCCTTTACAGCTATGTTGGGGAGGGGAGAGAGAGAGAGAGAGAGAGAGAGAGAGAGAGAGAGAGAGAGAGAGAGTGTGAGACAGAGAGACAGAGAGATAGTGAGACAGAGAGAGATAGAGAGAGAATACCGAACGACTTTACACAAAAGACACTATCATGAAGATTCGGAAAATGTGTGACATAAGTGACTTCGAGAACAAGCACGGAATCACTCTTTCGTCAATTTTAAGCACAGCCCT
>JAPXFY010000014.1:11737039-11739539 GCA_030674185.1 Monoplex corrugatus | reverse complement strand
TCGGGACATGTGGAATAGAAAACACCTGCTTTTATACCGATAGGGCACAATGTTGAGATAGGCTGATAAGTATAAATACCTGGGAACGATCATTTCACCAGACGGCAGATGCACATCAGAAATAGCCAGCAGAATCGGCCGAGCCAAAACAGTATTAAGAAGGTGAAAAAGCATTCTTACCAACAAATTCCTATCGATTAACATCAGGAAGAGAGTTCTGAATGTTATTTAGAACCGATAATGTTATACGGTTGTGAGGCGTGGATAGTCAACAAGCAAAGCCAGAACAAGATTGAGGCAGCCGAGATGTGGTTTCTAAGAAGAATGTTGAGAGTTTCATGGACAGCAAAGAAAACAAACGAGACAGTCTTGATGGAGGCAGACACAAGAAGATCATTCATAAGAAGATTAGGAAAAGACAGGCAACATTCATAGGCCATTTTATGAGGAAAGGGGAATTGGAACACCTGGTCACAACAGGAAAGTTGGAGGGAAAGAGAGCACCAGGTAGACCAAGGGAGAAAATATTGGACGGGCTTGCAGAGTGGCTGAAGACAAAGAGGATTGAAGAGGTGCTTGAGGCAACAAGGGATAGAAACGATGGAAGGCCATGATCGCCAACGCCATGTGGCAAGGCACTGATGATGATGATGATGATGATACTGAGGGCTGGTATACCGATAGGGCTGAGTATACTGATAGGGCTGAGTATACCGATAGGGCTGAGTTACTGATAGGGCGTGAGTATACCGATATGGCCGAGTATACCAACAGGGCTGAGTATACCGATAGGGCTGAGTATACCGATAGGGCTGAGTATACCAATAGGGCCGAGTATACTATATGGATAGTATACTGATAGGCTGAGTATACTGATAGGCTGAGTATACGACAGGCTGAGTATATCGATGGGCGAGTATACCATAGGACTGAGTATACAGATAGGGATGAGTTACTGACAGGGCTGAGTATACCGATAGGGCTGAGTAAACCGATATGGATGAGCATACCGATAGGGCTAGTATACAGATAGGGTGAGTACACGATAGGCTGACTATACCCATAGGACAGTATACGATAGGGTGAGTATCCGTAGGCTGAGTATACCGATAGGGCTGAGTATACCGATAGGGCTGAGTATACTGATAGGGCTGAGTATACCAATAGGGCTGAATACACCGATAGGGCTGAATACACCGATAGGGCTGAATACACCGATAGGGCTGAATATACCGATAGGGCTGAATATACTGATAGGGCTGGGTATACCGATAGGGCTGAGTATACCGATAGGGCTGAATACACCGATAGGGCTGAATACACCGATAGGGCTGAATACACCGATAGGGCTGAATACACCGATAGGGCTGAATACACCGATAGGGCTGGGTATACCGATAGGGCTGAATATACTGATAGGGCTGAATATACCGATAGGGCTGAATACACCGATAGGGCTGAATACACCGATAGGGCTGAATACACCGATAGGGCTGAATACACCGATAGGGCTGAATACACCGATAGGGCTGGGTATACCGATAGGGCTGAATATACTGATAGGGCTGAATATACCGATAGGACTGAATACACCGATAGGGCTGAATACACCGATAGGGCTGAATACACCGATAGGGCTGGGTATACTGATAGAGCTGCATACACCGATAGGGCTGAGTGTACCGATAGGGCTGAATACACCGATAGGGCTGGGTATACCGATAGGGCTGAATACACCGATAGGGCTGAGTGTACCGATAGGGCTGAATACACAGATAGGACTGGGTATACCGACAGGGCGTTAACATATATACTTTTATCATGCCAGTAAATAACAGAAGAAAACGGTCCATAATGGTTCAGATTTGAAATAGTCTTGGAACATTTCACAAACGTTAGTTTAAACCGCCCTAACACACGACAACACCAAAACATGCACACCTACCCAAACTGCAGATTGGGCAAACTATACAGAGGAAAATGGCCAGCTCGCCTAACAGCTTGAGTTCTCTGTGCTACGCTAAAAAGTTTGATTACGTTTACGGCACATTTTAATCCAAACGACTTTTAAGAGAAAAGCGCTATTTCAAGAATGGTCATGATTCATAAAGAGCAGGCATCAGCAACTTGCAGAACCTAGAGGGAATTCTCTATGGCTGTATAGAGGCAAACAAGAAGATCATTCTAAGGAAGATTAGGAAAAGACAGGGCAACATTTATAGGCCATTTCTGAGGAAAGGGAATTAGAGCACCTGGTTAAACATGAAAGCTGGAGGGAAAGAGAGCACCAGGTAATCCCAAGGAAAAAATATTGGAGGACCTGCAGAGTGGCTGAGGACAGACAGGGTGGAAGACGTGCTTGCGGCAACAAGGGATAGATGCATATGGAGGGCCATGATCGCCAACGCCGTGTGGCACGGCACCTGATGATGAGGAGGAGGAGAAAGGGGAATAAAGCACCTGGTCACAACAGGAAAGCTGGAGGGAAAGACAGCAACCA
>JAPXFY010000014.1:11722039-11732039 GCA_030674185.1 Monoplex corrugatus | reverse complement strand
TGTGTATGTATGTATGTATGTGTGTATGTTTGTCTATATGTTTGTCTGTATGTGTATGTGTGTATGGGTGTGTGTGTGTATTTGTGTGTGTGTGCGTGCGTGCGTGCGCGCACGTGTGTGTGTGTGTATGTGATATTTTGTGTTTGCGTGTATGCGCACACGTCCACGTGTGTTTGTATTTGTGATGATAGTTTCCATCAGTGTCAGTCGTTGTTCAGCAAGTTTGAACATGCAAGAATTTTTTTCTGTTGCTTTGATTTATGCTTATTTATTTATCCATTTATTTATACATTTATTATCAATTTATTCAGTTATTGTTTATTTAGTTATATACAGAAAATCCAAAAAATAAAACGAAACAAAGCAAAACAAAAAACAACTCCCCCCCAAAAACAACAACAACAACAAAAAAACCCAAACCAAAACACACACACACACACACACACACACACACACACACACACACACACACACACACACACACACACAATAAAATAATTTTTCCCTAAAGAATAAAACAAAACAAGACAACACATGGTTATGCAAAAAAAAAAAAAAAAAAAAAAAAAAAACCAAACAAAAAAAACGTTAACCCTTTGACTTCCTCACCCTATCCTAGTCGATAGACTGTAGGAGTCAAAGGGGTTAAATTTGACGATTCATCGCAAGCCAGCCATTACAAACGCCATCCACTCAGAAAGAAAGCTTTGCTGACTTCCTGATGACTGGATTGTCTTGGTAGCAGAAGTTTCTGACCCACAAAGGCTGTTAGCTTCTGAACGCTTCATCGCAAAGACACATGTGGTTTTATGACAGGAAGTGCAGGGTCACTATTTACCCGACACTCACTACAGCTGCGAGACTGACTGGATCGGAAAACTCGCCGAAACGGTGTAAGTTTAACCCTTTGACCCCCGCACCTTGTCCATCAGCATCCTGTATTGTCAAATGCCAGCAAAGCATAAAACTTAACCCTTTGATTCCCGCACCTTGTCCTGCAGCATCCTGTATTGTCAACCATGCTAGCAAAGCATAAAACTTAACTCTTTGACTCCCTCACCCTATCCACTAAGTTACCTGCAGAAAGCTGGTGGATAAGGTGAAGGGAGTCAAAGATTTAAGTTTTTGCAGTTGGTGGATAGGGTGCTCGAGTTAAAGGGTTAATCGCGGTATGTGGACAGATTCAAAACTGTTACTGCGTATACTCGCCAATGGCGAGTTAACTATTATTTTTACTTGTCAATTTTTTGTCTACTCTTCATGACGAGTAATACACTCGCCACTTTCAGGGCTGACCGCTTAAGATTAATTCCTTTTCTCACACTGGATGGAGCAGCAGGGAAGTTTCAGTCTTTTTTCTCTAATTGTTGTATCAGTCTTTTTCTTCTAATTGTTGTATCTGGCGTTTGTTTGTTTGTGATCTTACGCTTGACAAAGACCATTTGGTAGAAAATTTGCGCCTGTCTTGTCTTGTTGTATTAAATACGCGTTCTTCTTCTTTTTCGTGTTTTTTTCTGTCTCCTGTTTGTTTGAACGCGGGCAGTCACACTTGTTTTGGATTTCGCTTAAGAATTGATCTGATATGACACGGGAATCTAGATTCCTTATTCTTCACTTCTGTCTCTCTTATGTTATTTCGCGACCTAAAAGATTCAGCTATAAAACTGAAGGAAATTCTGCCACACCGTACAGTGCAATGGATCTTTCTTTCGCTGATTTCCAAAAGACAGATTCCAAATTAGTCTCTGGCTTTAACTATATACAGCGTAAGAACAGAGAATGGCATCTGTTCAGGACACCATGCTGAGAGGTGAACCAGCGTAGTAGTAGTACTGTCCAGCATGCTAACAAACTCGTGTTATTTTAATACTAATAATAATATTAAAAATAATACTAATACTAATATAATAATGATACTAGTAATGATAACAATAATAATAATAATAATAGTACTAATAACAACGATAATGATGATAATAATAATAATAATGATGATGATAATGATAATGATGATAATAATAACAATAACAACAACAACAACAACAACAACAACAACAACAACAACAATAATAATAATAATAATAATAATAATAATGATAATAATAATAATAATAATAATAATGATGATGATGATGATGATGATGATGATGATGATGATGACGACGACGATGACGACGACGACGACGACGATGATGATGATGATGATGATAATAATGATATTCACACGGCGCCAAATCTTGACAATTCAAATCAACACGCACTCACGCACCAGGCATACGCATACAGTCGACAAAGACCACATTACAATATTTAATACACAGATTGATGGAAAGAAATAGTTGCAGAATTCATTGTTGGGAAAAGAGATGGGGTTTTAAATTGGATTTAAAAGTAGAAAGAGTAGGTGTTAGGCGATGGCAGAGCGAAAGTCTGCTCCAGGCTGACGGTCCGGAGACAGCAAAAGAACACTGACCAACAGTTGATAAGGAATGTTTTTAAGGAATGTTCTGAGCTTACCACTTTATGCTTTGTGGCTGCGTCTATGCTAGCTGAATGGGTAGCGCATACTGTGTTGGGTTTGAGAAATTCTACATGGGAGATAACTCCGTGACTCTCAAGAGTTATGTTACAACAGTTGATAGTTTAAATCTAGGGATCTGTAGGGAAAGAGCTTTGAAGCTGAACGCAAGGTGCGAGTTGGCGTATAAATGTTGATGTTGTCAGAAAGACATGATCGAGCAGACTGGTGAATAGATTTGTAACACAAGATGTCCTGCTTATATTCTTTTTTGAGACAGACAACCAGTGAAGACAGCGAAGGCGATGACTGATATGATCAAACTTTTTCTTTTTGAGGACAAGACGAACGGCTATGTTTTGTATGCGTTGCAGAAACAGGATAGAAGAAGCTGGTAGTCCAGTAAGGACAGCATTACATTAATCAGAAAAAGAGATAGGTAGATAGATAGCGAGAGAGAGACAGAGAGACAGAGAGACAGAGAGAGAGAGAGAGACAGAGAGAGAGAGAGAAACAAAAGAGAGAAAGAGAAAGAGAGAAAGAGAGAGAAAGAGAGAGAAAGAGAAAGAAAGAAAGAAAGAGAGCTAGAGAGAGCTAGAGAGAGAGAGAGAGAGAGAGAGAGAGAGAGAGAGAGAGAGAGAAAGAGAGATACAGAGAGAAACAAAGATACACACACACACAAACACACACACACACACACACACACACACACACACACACACACACACACACACACACACACACACACACACACACACATATATATATAAAATATATAAAGAAAGAAAGAGAGAGAGAGAGAGAAAGAAAGAGAGAGAGAGCGAGAGAAAGAGAATCAAAGAAAGAGAGAGAAATAAAGAGAGAGAGAGAGAGGAGTAAGAGAGGGAGAGAGAGAGAAATACAGAGAGACAGCGATAGAGAGAGAGAGAGAGAGAGGAAGGGAATGAGGGAGGGACAGAGAGAAAGAAAGAAACTGAAACTGAAACTGAAAATGGTTTATTGCCATTGACATTTTTGTCCTTGTGGCAAGGAGCATAAAACAAAGTCATTAAATTTTTCGGCGACGTTTTCTCGAAACAAAGATTTATAAATATAGTCATGGCTGACAATACATCCATTTGAATTTATTCCCTAAAGATGAAGAAAAAATTGAACGGAAAAAGTTGAACAAAATGTTGAACAAAAAGTTGAAGAAACAGTTGACCACCCAACGTAATTAGTCATATATGTAAGAGGAAGACCCAAATCCGCCAAATAAACATAAGAACAGTATAAAGTGATAGATCTATATTCACTGAATATAAACTTACATTAATTTATAAAGTTGAACAAAAAGTTAAATAGTTAACCACCTGACATAATTAGTCATATAAGAGGAAGACCCAAATCCAGAAAACAAACAAAAAAACAATATAACGTAACATCTTCACTGGAGATAAACGTACATTAATTTAAAAAGTTGAACAAAAAGTTGAAGAAACAGTTGACCACCCGACGTAATTAGTCATATAAGTAAGAGGAAGACCTAAATCCGGCAAATAAACATAAGAACAGTATAAAGTGATATCTTCACTGGAGATAAACTTACATTAATTTATTACTGTGTTGTTTTCTTTCTCCGACTTTCCCAAGCAAGGGCGATAAATTTCGCGTGGGATTTTTGATAGTTTTCATCTTCAGTCATGAGTATTCTGGTAATGACCCTTTGACTCGAAATGTCCTCATCAAAGATTATGCATTTTTGTCGTATACTTTCATACGACTTGCAAACAAACAAAAAATGCATTTCATCTTCTGTCTCTACATTACACATGGGACAAATAGAGTGTGCCGATGAATTTGAGTAAAACCATCTTGTTGTTGCATTTAGCCCTAGGGCTCTTAGTCTAAAACGAGCAAGATTGCTTCTGTGCCATTTATTTGTTACGGCCTTTATATATTTTTCGGTTTGAAATATACTTTTAAAGGAAAGGAACCAATCATATTTCTCAGATTCTTCCATTTGAGCGTGCCAGTTTTGTTTGTACGAATCAACTAGTCTATCCCTAAATTCTGAAATAAATCCTTGTTCATAACCAACTTCCTGGCACATCCACACAATACCAAATCCATGTGTGGTTAACATTTTCTTAACGAAATATGCCCAGTTTTGTTTACCCGAGTCTAATTGATTCAGTAACATCTCATATGCCTGCTTGCACAATCTTGACATTGGGAGCTGGGTTAATTTCAACCAGTATTTAATACACTTCATTTGAGTTTTCAAAAACAATGGATAACGGCCAGTTTCTCCATATAACATTTTATTAGATGAATGCAATGGTACCGAAAGGAAGCGTTTGATGGCAAATGTATGTACCTTTTCCATTTTATGATTGCTCGAAAACCCCCATATTTCTGAGCCATACGTTAAGATTGGTTCAATTTGTGAGTCGAAAAGTTTCCAAAAAATCGAGAAGTCAGTGCAGTTCAATTTTCTTAAAGATCTTAAAATTTCCATCGTTCCTCTTTTCCCTTTTTTGCTGCTTTCCACCCATGCGCTTTGGAGACTCAGTTTTGTTGTAAAAATAATACCTAGATATTTATATGAGTTTGTTACTTTAACTTCAGACTCACCATAAACCCATTTTTCTCGAGCCGAAAGATGTCCTCCCTTACGGAAAATCATCACATTCGTCTTTTCTAGGTTCACAGACAGTAATAATATATCAGATTCATGTTTTAAAGCATTTGGTTGATTTTGTAACCCTATGACAGTGTCTGACAAAAGCACCACATCATCAGCAAATAGCAGTAAAAAAACTCCAACAGCACCAGGCAATAGCTGTACACCATGTCTCCCTTTTTTGGCTATTTCTAACGCTAACTCATTAATAAAAAACGAAAATAGTAAGGGGCTGAGGAGACATCCTTGTTTCACTCCTCGTGGACATTCGAAAAAGTTGGTGTACATATTTTTGTCACGAACACATGCTAACACAGAATTATATATACTTTTAAGAGACATATATAATTTACCATTTACTCCATTCTTTCGCAGAATACCCCAAAGTACATTTCTATTAACTGAGTCAAATGCTTTGCGAAAATCTACAAATGCTACGTATAGTTTAGTGTGATTAAGAAGGTATTTTTGGACTAAAGCGTACAGCGTGAAAATGTGATCTATTGTACTGTATCCAGATCGAAATCCTGCTTGTTCTTCTATTATTTTTTCTTCCCTCTCTGCCCATTTCGAGAGAAAGAAAGAGAGAAAGAGAAAGAGAGACAGAGAGAAAGAGAAAGAAAGAAAGAAAGAGAGCTAGAGAGAGCTCGAGAGAGAGAGAGAGAAAGAGAGATCCAGAGAGAAACAAAGATACACACACACATATATATATATATATATATATGTGTATATATATATATAAAGAAAGAAAGAGAGAGAGAGAGAGAGAAAGAAAGAGAGTGAGAGAGCGAGAGAAAGAGAATCAAAGAAAGAGAGAGAAATAAAGAGAGAAAGAGAGGAGTAAGAGAGGGAGAGAGAGAGAGAAATACAGAGAGACAGAGAGATAGAGAGAGAGAGAGGAAGGGAATGAGGGAGGGACAGAGAGAGAGAGAGAGAGAGAGAGAGAGAGAGAGAGAGAGAGAGAAAGACAGACAGACTGAGACAGATAGAGGCAGAGGCTGTTCCTGTCGTGGAGTTTTAATTTGGCCATCGTTTTGGCTTAGCTGAAGTTACACACACACACACACACACACACACACACACACACACACACACACACACACACACACACCACACACACACACACACACACACACACACACACACACACACACACACACATACACACACACTCACCGTTTAATATCACTTATAGTGAAAAGACGTTAAATCAAAGAACGAACGAACACACACTCACGCATGAGACACACACACACACACACACACACACACACACACACACAAACACACACACACGCATGAGACACACAGAGACACACTCACACAATACACTCACACACACGCACATGTACGTGCGTTCGCACACACTCACACACAAATGATGTAAAGAAGAAGAGGAAGAAGAAGAAGAAGAAGAATCAAACAAACAAACAAACAAACAAACAAACAAACAAACAAACAAACAAATAAACACTAACAAACACACAAACAAACAAAGAAACAAACAAAGAAACAAAGAAACAAACAAAGAAACAAACACACACAAACAAATAAACAAACAAAAACAAACAAAAACAAACAAAAAACAAACAAATAAACAAACAAACAAACAAACAAACAAACAAACAGGAAATAGACAGTGTTACCACCACCACTCTACTCCCAGGCTTTTAACTTTTCAAAAAAACCCAGTTAAAGAAATGAAAACAAACATCTTTTTTAGATTCGATGAAAACATTGTAACTCCAAACACTTGTAGATGAGAGTTTGAAAAACAGAAAACAGACATAAAAAGAATTTCCACTCCGGTTATTTTAGTAATCTCGTTTTTCAATCCCCTTTTCAATTCCCCCTTCTCTCGTTTTTTTTGTTTGTTTTTTTGTTTTTTGTTTTTGTTTTAATAAAGGAGATTGTTTAACATCGAGACCAGAGAGAGGTGTGTGGTGTTCGTGACTGCCTGTGTTTGCCACACACACACACACACACACACACACACACACACACACACACACACACACACACACACACACACACAACACACACACACACACACACACACACACACACACACACACACACACACACACACACACACACACACACAAATCATTAACAAGATTTTTCTTAGAGCTTTCTCGATAGCTCTTCTTCAAATTTGGGTAAAAGCGTGTTGAGTGTGTGTGTGTGTGTGTGTGTGTGTGTGTGTGTGTGTGTGTGTGTGTGTGTGTGTGTGTGTGTGTAAGAGAGAGGGAGAGGGAGAGAGAGAGAGACAGAGAGAGAGAGAGAGAGAGACAGAGAGAGAGACAGAGAGAGAAAAGAGGAGAGCAAGTCAGAGAGAGAGGGAGAGACAGACAGACCGACCGACCGACCGACCGATAGACAGACAGACAGACACACAGACAGACAGACAGACAGACAAAAGAGAAGAGAGAGAGAGAGAGAGAAAGAGAGAGAGAGAGACGGAGAAAGAGAGAGAGAGAGAGGAGAGAGAGGAGAGAGAGAGAGAGAGGGAGGGAGATAGATAGATAGATAGAGAGAGAGAGGAGAGAGAGAGAGAGAGAGAGAGAGAGAGAGAGTGCACGCGCGTGCGTGTGTGTGCACATGCGTGTTTTCTGTTTTTGTTTTTGTTCTTGTTTTGATGGTTTCGTTTTGTTTACTTGCGTGTTTTTCAGTATCGTGATGTGTGGATATGTGTGTGCGTGTGTTTGTCTGTGTGTATGTGTGTGTTTATTTTGACCTGCTAATTTCTCCTTGACTTATTTATTTATCTATTCACCTATTTATTTGTTTTTTTTCCCCCAGGAGACAGACAATAGACTGGACAAGCCACGATAAAGGAGCATCATAAACTGCTGATAGGCAGCGGAGGCTAAGTGTTGTATTACTTGTTTTTTGTGTGTGATGTCATTATAGAAAACTTTGGCACAATAAATTTCTACTTAGTGGCTGGTTGTGTTTTATTCAGGTTCCTTTTCTGTTTTATTATTTTTTTGTAAAGACGATACACACAGATAAAACATATCGTTACAATGTAGCCAAGACTGTTCCAGTGAGAAATGATACAAATATATCATACAAACCCTTAACGCTAAGTAGGACTTTAGGACCTGGCCAGACCATGGGATTTATGCGCAGGCTTGAGGCGTGAGCTGTGATCATTTCTGGGTCTTCTCCATCACATGACACCAGTGGCGTCATGGAATTCATTCCGAACGCGGAGACGTCGAGAAACTGAAATTGAAACTGAAACTGGGTCAGATATGTCGACCGCTAGGAGTCGCGAAGTGCCTAAGTTTGGAAGTCATGGTTTCAGAGTCAAGGTCACGAGACCTCCATCCCCTCCTTCTTCCCCCATTCCCCCCCCCCCCAAGTTTCAGTTTCTCAAGATAACGTCTCCGTGCTCGATACGAATTCCATATGTCCCTAACGTCACAGGTGCCACGTGTATGGTGACCGTGGCACATGCCTTAAAGCCTGCAAATAAACCCATGTGCTGGCCTGGTCTTGAGGCCCCACCTAGACTGTATTTTACTAGTCTATATTTTATCCTGGTATTTTATCACCTATCACTGGAATAATCTTTGTTACATGTAAATGACATGTGTATGTGTGTATCTTACCTTCATAAAAGGAAATATATATATAAAGTAGATAAATAAATAATAAAAGGTCTGAATCACAACACAGCTAGCTATTCTGTATAAACTCGTCTCACATGACAGAACCCTCTCCCCCCCCCCCCTAATCAATACCCAAATGCTCAGCCGTCTATCAACTAGGTGAAGCCAATATTTTCTTAATCATAGATAGTAGTAAGTAAGTAAGTAAGTAAGTAAGAAGTAAGTAAGTAAGAAAAGTAAGTAAGTAAGTAAGTAAGTAAGTAAGTAAGTAAGAAGTAAGTAAGTAAGTAAGTAAAGTAAGTAAGTAAGTAAGTAAGTAAGTAAGTAAGTAAGAAAGTAAGTAAGTCAGTAAGTCAGTAAGTCAGTAAGTAAGTAAGTAAGAAAGTAAGTAAAGTAAGTAAGTAAAGTAAGAAAGTAAGAAAGTAAGTAAGTAGTAAAGTAAGTAAGTAGTAAGTAAGTAAGTAAGAGTAAGTAAGTAAGTAAGTAAGTAAAGAAAGTAAGTAAGTAAGAAGTAAGTAAGTAAGTAAGTAAGAATAAGTAAGTAAGTAAGAAAGTAAGTAAGTAAGTAAGTAAGTAAGTAAGTAAGTAAGTAAGTAAGTAAGTAAGTAAGTAAGTAAGTAAGTAAGTAAGTAAGTAAGTAAGAAGTAAGTAAGTAAGAAAGTAAGTAAGTAAGAAAGTAAGTAAGTAAGAAAGTAAGTAAGTAAGAAAGTAAGTAAGTAAGAAAGTAAGTAAGTAAGAAAGTAAGTAAGTAAGAAAGTAAGTAAGTAAGAAAGTAAGTAAGTAAGAAAGTAAGTAAGTAAGAAAGTAAGTAAGTAAGAAAGTAAGTAAGTAAGAAAGTAAGTAAGTAAGAAAGTAAGTAAGTAAGAAAGTAAGTAAGTAAGAAAGTAAGTAAGTAAGAAAGTAAGTAAGTAAGAAAGTAAGTAAGTAAGAAAGTAAGTAAGTAAGAAAGTAAGAAGTAAGATAAGTAAGTAAGTAAGTAAGTAAGTAAGTAAGTAAGTAAGTAAGAAAGTAAGTAAGTAAGATAAGTAAGTAAGTAAGTAAGTAAGTAAGAAAGTAAGTAAGCAAGTAAGTCAGTCAGTAAGTAAGTAAGTAAGTAAGAAAGTAAGTAAGTAAGTAAGTAAGTAAGAAAGTAAGTAAGTCAGTAAGTCAGTAAGTAAGTAAGTAAGTAAGTAAGTAAGTAAGAAAGTAAGTAAGTAA
>JAPXFY010000014.1:11682039-11684539 GCA_030674185.1 Monoplex corrugatus | reverse complement strand
GGTCCGAATCGTTTTTCGTCCCCTTCCGAAGGACTAGACGTTCAGTTCGATTTTCCGGTCAAATTGATGAGAAAAATCGAAGCCTCTACGGGGGAGCGAACCCTGGAACCTCGAGTTTAATTATTGGCAGGCAAACATCTGAACCATTCTGCCACTCTTCTCCCTTAACTCATTACAAACGAATTCTGAGATAACCAGGAACAGTAGAGCGCCGCTCAGCGCCGATTTCCGAGCATACTCATACTCGTAACAGCGAACTTCAAAATCCAAAACTCGTCCGTATCCACTATATCTCATTCCAGACCATGTTTATCGAGTTACTTCCCTTTCCCACTCTTCAGATCTTCTCCATCACACGGCACCTAAGGCGTCAGTGTGCATATAGAATTTACTTCAAGCGCGGAGACGCTATTTTGGGCAAGTGAAACTGAAACCACTATTCACGTGAACATGTATGTGTGATTTGCATTTGGCAGTCTTTCTTTGATTTTGTGTGTGCTGAAAATGTCAAAATATCGGAGATATATGACGGAGCAAGTGTTTTTGTTTTTGTTTTTGTTTTTCTGTTGTTTTGTGTGTGTGTGTGTGTCCAAGCCTCTAAAACAAAAGTATCCACCCTCATTGCATCTGCAAAAACAAGCTATTTCCAAACCAAAATCCTGAATGCCTCTTCTTCAAAAGAACTCTTTACAACCATGAATCATCTCCTTGGCACACGAAAAGACTTACCTCTCCCAACAAAACATACAAATGAAGAACTCCCATCTGTATTCTCTAAGTATTTCACCACCAAAATACAAACTCTTCGTGACAGGCTTGACAGGACACCCTGTCAACCATGCCCACCTGACCCTTCCTTCTCTGGCACACCTCTCACTACTTTTACCCCAGTCTCACAAGAAGAAATTTTCAACACAATCAGATCCATGTCGTTCAAAACCTGCGAACTGGATCCTCTTCCAGGTTCTCTCTACTCCGATTATCTCCCTACTCTCCTCCCATTCATCACTGACATCATCAACACTTCTCTTCAAACTGGAACTGTCCCAGATTCTTTCAAGTCTGCTATTGTTCACCCTCTCCTCAAGAAACACAATTTAGACCCAAATGAACTGAAAAATTACAGGCCTATCTCTAATCTCTCTTTCTTGTCAAAACTCCTTGAAAAAGTCGTCCTCAACCAGCTGAACTCTCACCTGTCTGCCAACAATCTCCTCAATCCTTTCCAGTCAGCCTACCGCCAGTGCCATAGCACTGAAACTGCCCTACTACACATTCTCAACAATCTCCTCCTTGCAACTGACACTGGCAAAGTCTCTCTCCTCACACTCCTTGATCTGTCTGCAGCCTTCGATACCATTGACCATGGTATTCTCCTTTCTAGACTTCATCATACTTTTGGCATCTCTGACATTGCTCTCTCCTTTTTCACTTCGTATTTATCAAACAGAAAACAAACTGTTCTCATCAATGGCACTAACTCTCAACCTGCATACATGACCTGTGGTGTTCCACAAGGATCTGTCCTTGGCCCTGTTCTTTTCACTCTTTATACCTCCCCCCTGTCCACCATCATCAACTCCCACTCTATAAAACACCACTTCTATGCTGATGACACCCAACTTCAAGACAGTGACTCACCTGATAATATACAGCGCCTGTTGACTCGCACCACTGAGTGTTACTCGGACATTAAGAACTGGATGACACACAATAGACTTCAGCTTAATGACGACAAGACAGAAGCTATCCTCATTGGCACCCGTCAGAAACTTTCCCAGCTGCCTCCTCTTTCTCTCCCATTATGTAACACATCAGTCCCAATTTCTGATTCAGCTAAAAACCTTGGTGTCTGCATTGACTCTACCCTGTCCATGAACAACTTTGTTTCTCAAACTGCCAGATCTTGCTACTATCATCTCCATCGTATAAGCCTGATCAGGAAGTATCTCTCTGTCGAAACAACTGCAAAACTCGTTCTCTCCTTCATAATGTCTCGCATTGACTATTGCAATTCACTCCTGTCTGGTCTTCCTGCCTCCACCATTCACATCCTACAGCGCATTCAAAACAATGCTGTACGCCTTGTACTCAAAAAGAAAAAAGCTGACTCACATATCTCCTCTCCTGGCACAACTTCACTGGCTCCCTGTATCAAAGCGCATACAGTACAAACTAGACACCATGTGCTACAAAAGCCTCAATAACGCAGCCCCCGATTACCTGTCAAGCCTACTTGAGATCTATGTTCCCTCACGTACCCTCCGCTCTGCCTCCGATCCTCTGACTTTTCGCTTTCCACGCACTAAGCTCAATACCTATGGTCCACGAGCCTTCTCTGTTTCTGGTCCACTCTCCTGGAACAAACTTCCTCTCTCAGTCCGTCAGCAACCTACTTTTGCCTCCTTCAAGTCCGCTCTCAAAACTCACCTTTTCTCCTCTGCATAAAATCCTAACCTCACTCAACCCCCCTCTGCAGCCTGTCTCCGCTCGGAGGGGA
>JAPXFY010000014.1:11674539-11677039 GCA_030674185.1 Monoplex corrugatus | reverse complement strand
AAACGATAAAGAAAAGCTTTTTTGAACAAGTGTAGACATTACCATCAACATCAAAGGAAATAAGAGGGAAACAGAGAGAATTTTTGATATTAACCAAAGAACATAACTCTTGAGAGTCACGTGGGAATTATCTCCCATGTTGTAGAACTTCTCAAATCTAACAGAGTTTGCGCTACCCATTCAGTTAGCGTAGAAGCAGATACAAAGCACAAAAACTGTACGCTCAGAACATTTGTGCTTTGTATCTGCTTCTATGCTAGCTGAATGGGTAGCGCACACTGTTAGATTTGAGAAGTTCTACAACATGGGAGATAATTCCTACGTGACTCTCAAGAGTCATGTTCTTTGGTTGTTATAACCATCAACAGTTAGGTATTGTCATTATCATTGATATTGTTGCCACTATCGTTACTGATGTTTTATTTGTGACTTCCCACTTAACCCTTTGACTCCCGCATCCCGACCCATCAACGACAAAAACTTAACCCTTTGACTCCCGCACCCCATCCACCAACGGCAAAAAACTTAACCCTTTGACTCCCGCACCCCATCCATCAACGGCAAAAACTTAACCCTTTGACTCCCGCACTCCATCCACCAACGGCAAAAAACTTAACCCTTTGACTCCCGCACCCCGATCCACCAACGGCAAAAACTTAACCCTTTGACTCAAAGGGTTTAAGTGTTTGCTTTTGCAAGCATGGATGACACTTGAAAGTTGCTGGTGCACAGGGTGCTGGAGTCCAAGGGTTAAATACATGTGGTTCCTGATGCAATCAGTTGGGCGCGGCAGTCAAATGGGTATCCAGCCAGACACCTCTCCCTGCTGTGTAAAGAAAATTTTTCCCAATTTTTTTTTCAGGTAGCATATTTGCAGATTGCCAAGTTAATTAGCTGATAAATTTCACAGATGACTCTGCCACAATAGCGAAGCAGTAGCTAGCTTTGTAATTCCAACATTTAAACGAATAAGTGGCTCACTCTTTAGGAAGGTAACAATGTTCATTTCAGAATTTGTTACCACTGTTGCACTGGCTTATGCTGTAGATCTTTCATTGACTTTACTTCGTATTTTAATGTGTACATATTTAAAATCTGCAGTACAGGCGCCTTCGAAAGTTACGTATTTTTTAAACGACAAAAAATGATCTGATTTGTGATGTAAAGTATTTAATTATTCTATAATCAAAAAAACAACAACAACAACAACAACAAAAAAACCAGCCAATTTTTGTTGCATCCCATCTCACTGTGGAATATTAGTAACGACATGGTTGACAAACTTGTAAAAAAAATGCATCAATGAACATGGTAGGCAGTAATAAACTGAATTTACAACTTTCTGGACGATAAATAAGTACAACATTAGGATACACAGCAAAGGTACAACGAAACTTACCTGTACTTAACGTGAACTATAAATGATCTCACAAGGATGGAAAGTAGCATACAGATTATCTCTCAATTCACCTAGCACTACATTTAACAGAACAATAAAATGTATATGCAATGATTAATTATCATGGAACCACAATTTTTCTTGTCGGAAAATGCAAACGTGTTATACTGCATCATTTATGAATATTTGCAACAAAAAGCATGCTGATTTGATCATTTGTTTAATTACATCGAAACAATTATTATCGCCCGCTCCTATACTACTTTGTCGTTAAGCCTGATTGTCTTCTACGTTTTTTTCCCCCTAAACTCTTTATATGAGCATTATGGTGTTTTTTTTATTTTTTTTATTAATTGTTGCAATGCTTTTGACTTGAGAAAATGTGTCCTTGCTCTCCTCTTCTCCTTCCCTCTTTTTGCTTTTCTGTTCAAATTGTTTGTCTAAAAGCACGTACGTGGATAGAATTTCAAGGAAATAACGAGGGACAACAAACACAACACACACACCACCACACACAACACACCACACACACACACACACACACACACACACACACACACGCACCACACACACACACACACACACACACACAACACCACGCACGCACACACCATCACACACACACACACCACACACACACACCACACACGCACACACACACACACCACACACAACACATCCACACAGACACACACACACACACACACACCACACAACACACACCACACACACACACCACACGCACACACACACACACACACACACACACGCACACACACACACACGCACACACACACACACACACACGCACACACACATACACGCACACACACACACACACACACACACGCACGCACACACACACACACACACACACACACGCACACACACACACGCACACACACACACACACACACACCACACACACACACACACACACACACACACACACACACGCACACACACACACACACACGCACCCTATCTCAGCCCCCACCGGAAATCACACACATACACAACAACAACAAAACAACAACAACAATAAAGCAATATCAATAAAAAATCTCCATTATTGTCAAGTCTGTCCAGTAAAATTAAACA
>JAPXFY010000014.1:11634539-11637039 GCA_030674185.1 Monoplex corrugatus | reverse complement strand
AATAACTCCTATTGCTATCTATAGAGTGATAGAATCATATGTTCACTGTGTAACCAAATAACTCCTATTGCTATCTATAGAGTGATAGAATCATATGTTCACTGTGTAACCAAATAACTCCTATTGCTATCTATAGAGTGATAGAATCATATGTTCACTGTGTAACCAAATAACTCCTATTGCTATCTATAGAGTGATAGAATCATATGTTCACAGTGAAACCAAATAACTCCTATTGCTATCTATAGAGTGATAGAATCATATGTTCACAGTGAAACCAAATAACTCCTATTGCTATCTATAGAGTGATAGAATCATATGTTCACAGTGTAACCAAATAACCCCTATTGCTATCTATAGAGTGATAGAATCATATGTTCACAGTGTAACCAAATAACCCCTATTGCTATCTATAGAGTGATAGAATCATATGTTCACAGTGAAACCAAATAACTCCTATTGCTACCTATAGAGTGATAGAATCATATGTTCACAGTGAAACCAAATAACTCCTATTGCTATCTATAGAGTGATAGAATCATATGTTCACAGTGTAACCAAATAACTCCTATTGCTATCTATAGAGTGATAGAATCATATGTTCACAGTGTAACCAAATAACTCCTATTGCTATCTATAGAGTGATAGAATCATATGTTCACAGTGTAACCAAATAACTCCTATTGCTATCTATAGAGTGATAGAATCATATGTTCACAGTGTAACCAAATAACTCCTATTGCTATCTATAGAGTGATAGAATCATATGTTCACAGTGTAACCATATAACCCCTATTGCTATCTATAGAATGATAGAATCATATGTTCACAGTGTAACCAAATAACCCCTATTGCTATCTATAGAGTGATAGAATCATATGTTCACAGTGTAACCAAATAACCCCTATTGCTATCTATAGAGTGATAGAATCATATGTTCACAGTGTAACCAAATAACCCCTATTGCTATCTATAGAGTGATAGAATCATATGTTCACAGTGTAACCAAGTAACTCCTATTGCTATCTATAGAGTGATAGAATCATATGTTCACAGTGTAACCAAATAACTCCTATTGCTATCTATAGAGTGATAGAATCATATGTTCACAGTGTAACCAAATAACTCCTATTGCTATCTATAGAGTGATAGAATCATATGTTCACAGTGTAACCAAATAACTCCTATTGCTATCTATAGAGTGATAGAATCATATGTTCACAGTGTAACCAAATAACTCCTATTGCTATCTATAGAGTGATAGAATCATATGTTCACAGTGTAACCAAACAACCCCTATTGCTATCTATAGAGTGATAGAATCATATGTTCACAGTGTAACCAAATAACCCCTATTGCTATCTATAGAGTGATAGAATCATATGTTCACAGTGTAACCAAATAACTCCTATTGCTATCTATAGAGTGATAGAATCATATGTTCACAGTGAAACCAATCTATGTTCCCAACAATATCTAAGGGGCCGACACAGACTATCAGTCGCATAGCAATCAGTCTATATTTCCTATTGACATCTATGAGGGACATCGACCATGGATTCTCAGTGCAGCCGATCTATGTTCCTACTGATGTCTATGGGATGACACAGACTATGGTTTTGCAGTATAATCAATCTATGTCCCTAATGATTTCTATGGAGCGATAAAGATCATGAGCTCGTTTGTCCAGCCAATCTCTGTTCCTATTGATATCTATGGGACGACAAGTTTTCGCTGTGGCCAGTCTCTGTTGCTATTGATGTCTATGGATAACACAGAACATGGGTTTGCAGTATAATCAGTCTTTGTCCCTAATGATTTCTATGGAGCGATAAAGACCGTGAACTCGTTTGTCAAGCCAATCTCTGTTTCTATCGATATCTATGGGACGACAAACTTTCGCTGTAGCAAATATCTGTTCCTATTAATATCTAGGAGCCGACAAGTTTACACTGTAGCCAATCTCTGTTTCTATTCATGTCTATGGACCGGCAAACTTTCGCTGAACCCAATCTCTGTTCCTATTGATATCTATGGGCCAACAAGTTTCTGATGTAGCCAATCTCTGTTCCTATTGATGTCTATGGGAAGACGCAGACCATGCTTTTGCAGTGTAATCAATCAATGTCCCTAATGATATCATTGGGTCGATAAAGATCATCAGCTTGTTTGTTCAGCCATCTCTGTTCCTATTGATATCTATGGGCCGACAAACTTTCCCTGTAGCCAATCTCTGTTCCTATTAGTAACTATGGGCCGACAAACTTTCGCTATAGCCAATCTCTGTTCCTATTGATATCTACGGGCCGACAAAGTTTCGCTGTAGCCAATCTCTGTTCCTATTGACGTCTGTGGGGGTGCCACAGGTCATGGGTTTGCAGCATAGTCAATCTTTGTCCCTAACGATATCATTAGGACGATAAAGATCATCAGCTTGTCTGTTCCTATTGATATTTATGGGACGACAAACTTCCGCTGTAGCCAGTCTCTGTTCCTATTG
>JAPXFY010000014.1:11627039-11629539 GCA_030674185.1 Monoplex corrugatus | reverse complement strand
CTGTAATGCCAGTCATCATTTTAAACAGAGTTTCTTTAGTTAGGGTTTTAATGCATTTCTTCGTGTTTCACCACTATTTCTTCTTTCTTTGATTTCGTTTCCAAACGCCATAAGAAAAACGAAACAACCATTCTCGAAATATCTCTGAAGCAATTTCATTACTTTTGGCAATTTTAACCGAGACGTTTCTCCGTTTCAGAAACTATTTCATTTTGTTTTTCTCTTTTCCTTGGATATTTGTTGTTATTTGTGCTTTTGTTATAGCTGACGCTTTTTAAAATGAGGTGGGTGAGTGGTGAGATTCTTGTCTCGGCTGCTCGTAGGAGTACCGTGTCACGTAGAGAGTTGTGTGTCACGTAGAGAGTTGTGTGTCACGTAGAGAGTTGTGTGTCACGTAGAGAGTTGTGTGTCGCGTAGAGAGTTGTGTGTCGCGTAGAGAGTTGTGTGTCGCGTAGAGAGTTCTGTGTCACGTAGGAGTTCTGTGTCACGTAGGAGTTGTGTGTCGCGTAGAGAGTTGTGTGTCACGTAGGAGTTGTGTGTCACGTAGAGAGTTGTGTGTCACGTAGGAGTTCTGTGTCACGTAGGAGTTGTGTGTCACGTAGGAGTTCTGTGTCGCATAGGAGTTCTGTGTCACGTAGGATTGTGTGTCACGTAGGAGTTCTGTGTCACGTAAGAGTTCTGTGTTACGTAGGAGTTGTGTGTCACGTAGAGAGTTGTGTGTCACGTAGAGAGTTGTGTGTCACGTAGAGAGTTGTGTGTCACGTGAGAGTTGTGTGTCACGTAGAGAGTTGTGTGTCACGTAGAGAGTTGTGTGTCACGTAGAGAGTTGTGTGTCACGTAGAGAGTTGTGTGTCACGTAGAGAGTTGTGTGTCACGTAGAGAGATGTTTGTGTGTCACGTAGAGAGTTGTGTGTCACGTAGAGAGTTGTGTGTCACGTAGAGAGTTGTGTGTCACGTAGAGAGTTGTGTGTCACGTAGAGAGTTGTGTGTCACGTAGAGAGTTGTGTGTCACGTAGAGAGTTGTGTGTCACGTAGAGAGTTGTGTGTCACGTAGAGAGTTGTGTGTCACGTAGAGAGTTGTGTGTCACGTAGAGAGCTGTGTGTCATGTAGAGAGTTGTGTGTCACGTAGAGAGTTGTGTGTCACGTAGAGAGTTGTGTGTCACGTAGGAGTACTGTGTCACGTAGGAGTACTGTGTCACGTAGGAGTACTGTGTCATGCAGGAGTTCTGTGTCGCATAGGAGTACTGTGTCACATGGGAGTTCTGTGTCACATAGGAGTAGTGTGTCACGCAGGAGTTCTGTGTCATGTAGGAGTTCTGCGTCATGTAGGAGTTCTGCGTCATGTAGAGACAGACAGACAGACAGACAGATAGACAGAAAGGACAAGTAATGGCGGCACAAATCTGTTTTGTAAATGACATTCTTTCTCTGGTTTTTTTCCCTTCTCTCTTAACCTGACAATAAAATCTTCGTTGACATTTTGAAGATCGTTGTAGACAATGTAATTTCTGCAAGCGTAGAATAAATAACAACTGAAATAAAAGTACACAATTGTCCCTTTTTTCTTATTATTAAAAAAACCCCAAAAACAAAGAAACAATATTTAGACAATGAATAGGCAAAGAAATAAGATAACCCGGTTTGCAGTGCTATTTTGAGACTTCGTGGCCACATCCATCGTCTGTCGACGTGTGCCTTTTGTCTTCATTTGAAATGATAAACTGATTGAGGTCTATTTGTAGCATCCGCTTAGCACACGAAAAAGGATCACTGACAAGGTGGCTGCTGTGCGTATGTGTGTGTGTGTGTGTGTGTGTGTGTGTGTGTGTGTGTGTGTGTGTGTGTGTGTGTGTGAGTGTGTGTGTGTGTGTGTGTGTGTGTGTGTGTGTGTGTGTGTGTGTGTGTGTGTGTGTGTGTGTGTGTATGCATTTGTATGTGCGTGTTGTGTCGTTTGCTGCCGTGTGTTTTTTTTGTGTGGTTTATATATATATATATATATACATGTATATATATATATATACATGTATATATATATATATATATATACACATGTATATATATGTATATATATATATATATATATATATGTGTGTTGTGTGTGTGTTGTGTGTGTTTATGTGTGTGTGTGTGTGTGTGTTTATGTGTATATGTATATATATGTGTGTGTGTGGGTGTGTGTGTGTGTATGGTGTGTGTGTGTGTGTGTGTGTGTGTGTGTGTGTGTGCTGGCGCGCAGTGTGTGTGTGTGTGTGTGTGTGTGTGTGTGTTGTGTGTGTGTGTGTGTGTGTGTGTGTGTGTGTGTGTGTGTGTGGTATGTGTGTGTTTGTGTGTGTGCTCGGACGCGCGTGTGTGTATACGAAAGGGGATAATGTTTGTTTTTTGTTTCTTGGAACTGGAATCCATGAACTGATAATTTTTTTTTTACATGTAATCGTTTATTTTTTCTTGTTTTAATTTCAAAACATGTACGGAGAGTGGTGAAGGTTTCGGGGAAGGTGG
>JAPXFY010000014.1:11617039-11619539 GCA_030674185.1 Monoplex corrugatus | reverse complement strand
GCGGCTTTTGATACGATAGATCATGAAATTTTACTTCATCGGCTTCAGTCTGTCTTCGGCGTTAGGGATATTGTTCTCTCTTGGTTTCGGTCATATCTTTCTGATAGGACACAGCGTGTATCAGTGAACGGTCTATCATCGGAACCTACTACTCTTCGGTTTGGTGTACCACAAGGGTCTGTTCTTGGTCCTGTGCTCTTTATTCTTTACACACAACCACTTTCAGATGTAATCGAACGTTTTCCTGTGTCCTTTGAGTCTTATGCCGATGATTCGCAGCTCCAAGTTTCTAGTCCGCCGGATGAGGTCGAGTCTGCCTTTCGGAGCCTTCGGGAGTGCGTTTCTGAAGTGAAGCAGTGGATGACTGCCAATAAACTGCAGCTTAATGATGGTAAGACGGAAGCCATGCTTGTCGCTTCAAACAGAGTATCTAGTTCTCAGGTACTTCCGCTATCTATAGACATTTGTGGGAGCCACATTCAGTTTTCATCTAGTGTTAAGAACCTAGGTGTCTACCTAGACAGTACTTTGTCCATGAACCTGCATGTGACAAATACATGCAGGTCTGCATACTTTGAGCTGAGACGTATTGCTTCAATCCGTCACTTTCTCACAGTTGATGCTACAAAAGTCCTTGTTTGTGCGTTTGTTTTGTCACGCATTGACTACTGCAATTCTCTCTTGTCTGGTTGCCCACATTATTTGCTAGAGAAACTTCAGAAAGTTCAAAATGCAGCAGCCAGGTTAATTTGAAAGCGTCCAAGAAAGATCATGTTCAGCCCTTACTCAGAACTCTACACTGGCTTCCCGTAAATGCGAGGATTCAGTTCAAAATCTCCACTCTCTGTTATAACTGTGTCACTTCCTCCTGTCCCTCTTACCTGTCCTCTCTCTTACAGCTCTATACACCGTCAAGAGAGCTCCGTTCCTCCGCAGACACACGCATCCTTTGTATTCCAAAGATCAGAACCAAAACCTTTGGCCAGCGAGCCTTTCATTATAACGGTCCTTCAGTCTGGAACAGTCTGCCACAAACAGTTCGCTTCGCTGATTCCAAAGTTACTTTGAAGTCGGCCCTGAAAACTCATCTATTTGCGTGAACCTGCTCTGCTTAATCTCAACTTTCTGTATTTTTGATAATTCCTTCTGACAGCATAAGTTTGTGCGTGTGTGTGTGTGTGTGTGTGTGTGTGTGTGTGTGTGTGTGTGTGTGTGTGTGTGTGTGTGTGTGTGTGTGTGTGTGTGTGTGTATGTGTGTGTGTGCGTGGGTGTGTGTGTGTGTGTGTGTTTGGGTGTGTGGGTGAGTGTGTTTGATTTTTGCATTTGTATATATTCTTGATGTAATTGTCATTTTTGTTCTGTATTGAATTGTTTGTAAAGCGCCCTGGGCACCTTCGGGTGAAAAGGCGCTTAATAAGTGCACATTATTATTATTATTATTATTATTTGTCAAATAATGAAAGAGAAGTTTATCAGGTACATTTTGTCAAATAATTAAAAAGAGAAGTTTGCCGGGTGCATTTGCCAAATAATGAAAGAGAAGTTTACCAGGTACATTTTGCCAAATAATGACAGAGAAGTTTATCAGGTACATTTTGTCAAATAATTAAAGAGAAGTTTACCAGGTGCATTTGCCAAATAGTGAAAGAGAAGTTTAGCAAGTGCATTTTGCAAAATAATGAAAGAGAAGTTTACCTGGTACATTTTGCCAAATAATGAAAGAGACGTTTAACAGGTACATTTTGCCAAATGATTAAAGAAAACTTTACCAGAAACAATAGCCAAATGATAAAAGAAAAGTTTACCGGATGCATTTGCCAAATAGTGAAAGAGAAGTTTACCAAGTACATTTTGCCAAACAATGACAGAGAAGTTTATCAGGTACATTTTGTCAAATAATTAAAGAGAAGTTTACCAGGTGCATTTGCCAAATAGTGAAAGAGAAGTTTAGCAAGTGCATTTTGCAAAATAATGAAAGAGAAGTTTACCTGGTACATTTTGCCAAATAATGAAAGAGAAGTTTATCAGGTACATTTTGTCAAATAGTGAAAGAGAAGTTTAGCTGGTACATTTTGGCAAATAATGAAAGAGAAGTTTAACAGGTACATTTTGCCAAATAATGAAAGAGAAGTTTAACAGGTACATTTTGCCAAATAATGACAGAGAAGTTTACCGGGTACATTTTACCAAATAATGAAAGAGAAGTTTATCAGATACATTTTGTCAAATAACAAAAGAGAAGTTTATCAGGTACATTTTGTCAAATAACAAAAGAGAAGTTTATCAGGTACATTTTGTCAAATAAACAAAGAGAAGTTTATCAGGTACATTTTGTCAAATAACAAAAGAGAAGTTTATCAGGTACATTTTGTCAAATAATGAAAGAGAATTTATCAGGTACATTTTGTCAAATAGTGAAAGAGAAGTTTAGCTGGTACATTTTGTCAAATAATGAAAGAGAAGTTTATCAGGTACATTTTGTCAAATAGTGAAAGAGAAG
>JAPXFY010000014.1:11592039-11604539 GCA_030674185.1 Monoplex corrugatus | reverse complement strand
CTGCATTGTCAAACAATGCAAACAAAGCAAAAAAACTTAACCGTTTGATTCTCTCACCCTATCCACTAGCTTCCTGCAGGAAGCTGGTGGATAGGGTGAGAGAGTCAAAGACATTAATCAAAGGACATAACTGTTGAGAATTATCTCCCATGTTGCATAGAACTTCTCAAATCTAACACAGTTTGCGCTACCCATTCAGCTAGCATAGAAGCAGATACAAAGTACAAAAACAGTAAGCTCAGAACACTCCTCAAAGAGAGTCAAAGGGTTAAGCTTTTGCAGTTGGTGGTTAGAGTGTGGGGAGCCAAAGGGTTAACACCTGTGTTTTGTGTGTTAAAACATTAACCCTGCTTTGACCTGACACTTACTTTAGAGTAGTAGTGCGGGGACCAACAGCTGCGAGACACGTTTCAATACCCTTGGAGCATTCCAAAGGCTAAAATCGTTTGAGTGTTGTTGCGAAATAGCAATAGCGTTCGTATTTACGATGCTCCCAGGTGACTGAAACGCGTTGTACACCTGGGTCATGACTTCTTGCTTTGCTTCTTGTGTGATCTTTGTGAGTATTTGTGAGATCTATGTTCCCTCACGTACCCTCCGCTCTGCCTCCGATCCTCTGACTTTTCGCTTTCCACGCACCAAGCTCAATACCTATGGTCCACGAGCCTTCTCTGTTTCTGGTCCACTCTCCTGGAACAAACTTCCTCTCTCTGTCCGTCAGCAACCTACTTTTGTCTCCTCAAGTCCGTTCTCAAAACTCACCTTTTCTCCTCTGCATAAAATCCTGACCTCACTCATCCCCCTCTGTAGCCTGTCTCCACTCGAGGGGAATCACATTGTAATATATATTTGTATATAATATGCTCTCTATAATTTTCCATTGCTTTTATTCTTTTCCCCATTTATAGCCATGTATAAGTGGTGTGTGCGTGTGTGTGCGCGCGTGCGTAAGTGTATGTTCAGCGCTTAGATTTGATTTTTATCGAGATTTTGCGCTATATAAATATTGTAATATTATTATTATTATTATTTTGGTGTCTCAAGACCTCTGCATCTTGGAAATTCCGAAGTCACCAGGCACTTAAATTCATGCCTTCATGAACAAAATCTGAATCACCATACCAACAGCGTTGAATAGTTGGAGGAAGTGGAAGAGCTTGGAATTTGTTCAGGGGGCGATTCATCACACTCGACAATTCCATATGGGCTCCACCCAAATCTACCAGCGATTATTTGATAGACTCTATGACCTGTGCAAAATCTATGTGCTTGTAAAATCTTGATATAGATACGCTTGGGGAGTGGGGGGGGGGGGCTGTGAAAGACGAATTTGGCACCACCAGAATGATGGAAACATTAAGACTGGCAGCAAAGGCTATACGTTACGTTGTGGGCTGGGATGGAAGTCAATATATCAGAATCCACGGCTTTAGCCAAAGAACCAACCAGGACGCGAGGAGTGACCAAAAATGAATCACGAAAGAACAACCCACCAACCAACCAACCAACCAACCAACCAACATCAACCAACAAACAACCAACCAACCAACTTAGCAATCAACCAATCAACCAACCAACCAACCAATCAACCAGACAGACAGACAGACAGACAGAGAGAAAGAGGCAGAGAGAGAGAGAGTAGAGAGAGAGAGAGAGACAGACAGACAAACAGACAATCAGAGAGACAGAGAACAGACAGAGACAGAGAGAGAGAGAGAGAAAGAGAAAGATACAGAGAGAGAGAGACAGAGACAGAGAGAGAAGAGACAGACAGACAGACAAAAACAAAAGTCATTGCCAATCAGACAAACGTTGGCACTGTCCAAAAAGTAACACTGCACAAACTACAGCAGTGGTAGAATGGAAAGGGGGCTTTTCCTGAATCAAAGATCAAAGAAACTTAAAGAGATGAAAGAAATAACGAACACCCTTCCTGCTTCTCAATAAACCGACCATAAAGTTGTCAGGAAACTGTAATAGCAAAAATAAAATAAACATATTCTCCTGAGGCAATTTCTACCGCTAAAATATCCGCCTGTAAATTCTGTTCCTGTTACAAAACTACCACCAGTCCCCTAGTCTAGACACATAATCTTACATGTGACATTTATCTTAAAACAAATGGAATATCTGCATGCTTTCAGAAGCATTTGGGGCCTCATTTAGTTGGCCACCAGCCTACATTCATTAAGATGTTTTAGAAGTTATGTACATTGTCTGTGCCAGGATCTCTATTAAAAAATAATGCAAAATTACCTTATACTGTAAGCAGGTTGGTAAACGGATCGTCTCTGTATATCCCCTCTGTCTCCGATAATCTGAAAAAAAGAAGAAAACTTTCACAATTGTTTTTTTAAGATATATTTTTTCCTAATTTTTCTGCATATGTTTATTACATGAAATAGTTTTCTTCATACTTTATCAAAAGGACACCAAGAGTTTGATTTGTGAATTTGTGACTGTTATGTCATTTTGTTGGCTTGATAGAAGTGTGTTTTTCCTCTTGCAAAGGATTTCATTCATAGTTGTAGTAATTGTACATTCTTTTAATGTTTGTACTACTTCACTCCCTCCTGACATCCTAAAACACACAGCATTAGGATCGACGACAGTGAACAGACCAGTTTTCTTGCTGCAGGATGAGACAAAAGACAGGAAAAGACATTTATAGGACATTTTACGAGGCAAGAGAAATTAGAGCGCCTGGTCACACCAAGAAAAGCTGGAGGGAAAAAGAGCACCAGGTAGACTCAGGGAGAAAATATTGGACAGATTTGCAGAGTGGATGAAAATAGAGAGGGTGGGAGATGCATTTGCAATGACAAAGGATAGATTCGTATGGTGGGCCATGATCACCAGTGCAAGCGGCAAGGCATATAATGATGAAGCTGAGACTGAATTTGAGATACTAGTTCCTGAGTCCACCACTTTATCAAAAGGTGGCAGAATGGTTTAGACATTCACCTGCCAATAACTACATGTACAATCGAGATTCCAGGGTTCGTTTCCTGTTGAGGTCTCGATTTTTCTCCTCAGTCAGACCAGAAAATCGAAATGAAAGTCTAGTCCTTTGGAACAGGATACATGAAAAGAAAAAGAGAAAAACGAGTCTAATCTGGCCTGCACACTGTAAAATATTCAATGACAGTTGAAGAGTGTGTGAGGAGGACTCGCCCAGCTGCCCTGGCATAAAAAGATTGGACAGATTGGTTATTTCCCAGGTCCTTCCTCTTCAAGCCCAATTAGCCTTGTTGCCTTAGGCATAAACATATTGGATAGATATGTTATTTCCCAGTCCTTTTCCTTCAAGCCCAATTAGCCTTGTTGCCATTGGCATAAACTACTGGACAGATAGATGATTTCCCAGGTCCTTCCCTTCAAGCCCAGTTAACCTTGTTGCTTTGCATAAACATATTGGGCACATAGGTTATTTCCGGTCCTTTTCCTTCAAGCCAGCAGCTTGTTGCCTTTGGCATAAACAATTGGACAGATAGGTTATTTCCCAGGTCCTTCCCTTCAAGCCCAGTTAACCTTGTTTCCTTTGGCATAAACAGATTGGACACATATGTTATTTCTAAAGTCATCTAGATAGGTTATTTCCAGGTCATTTAGATAGGTTATTTCCCAGGTCATTCTAGATAGGTTTTTCCCAGGTCATTTTAGATAGGTTATTCCCAGGTCCTTTCCTTCAAGCCCAAGTAGCCTTGTTGCCTTTGGCATAAACATATTGGACAAGATAGTTATTTCCCAGGTCCTTCTAGATAGGTTATTTCCAGGTCCTTCCCCTTTACGCCCAGCTAGCCTTGTTGCCTTTGGCATAAACATATTGGACACATAGGTTATTTCCCAGGTCCTTATCCTTTAAGCCCAATTAGCCTTGTTGCCTTTGGCATAAACATATTGGACAAATAGGTTATTTCCCAGGTCCTTATCCTTTAAGCCCAATTAGCCTTGTTGCCTTTGGCATAAACATATTGGATAGATTGCCTTTGGCATAAACATAATGGACAAATAGGTTATTTCCCAGGTCCTTATCCTTTAACCCAATTAGCTTATTGCCTTTGGCATAAACATATTGGATAGATTGTCTTTGGCATAAACATAATGGACAAATAGGTTATTTCCCAGGTCCTTATCCTTTAAGCCCAATTAGCCTTATTGCCTTTGGCATAAACATATTGGATAGATTGTCTTTGGCATAAACATAATGGACAAATAGGTTATTTCCCAGGTCCTTATCCTTTAAGCCCATTTAGCCTTGTTGCCTTTCTGAAATCTTGGTTAAAATGAAAGAGCAAGACAGAGTGAAAGAGAAGTAACAGAGGGAAAGGGAAAGGGTAAGAGAAAAAGACAAAATATGTTGGAGCAGTGCGTATGTGTGTGTGTGTAGTGTCGTGTGTGTGTGTGTGTGTGTGTGTGTGTAGTGTCGTGTGTGTGTATATATATGTGTGTGTGTGTGTGTGTGTGTGTGTGTTTGTGTGTGTGCGTGTGTGTGTGTGACACAGAGAGGATTACAAATTGGGTCAAGTGTCACTTGCCTAAAAGTCTTGAGTGTACCTTATCTCAGAATCTTATGTGTGTGTGTGTGTGTGAGACAGAAGGAAGAGGATGGCTTACGTCAGGGGGTCACACACCCCACTCCCCTCCTGTCTTCCCCCTCTCAGTTTGCGTGTGCTTTTGTGCCCTGGGGTATTGGTCGTTGTTGGTTGATTGCTTTGGTGAATGATGAGAGTGCGTACTTTGGTTTTATTTTTGAATCAAGATTTGGTGCCTTCTAAATGTCATCATCATCATCATCATCATCATCATCATCATCATCATCATCATCATCATCCATCATATCACAGGAGCTGGGGCATAGAACTGCTCTATTTAAAAAAATGGTTATAGTTTTCTGCCTTTGTCTATTTTTTGGGGGGGTGAATCTTAAAGGAAGGAATGATTGCGTTTTTCTAACACGAAATACCAGTGCTTTTTTTCTGCAAAAACAATGTCTGAAAGGAACAAACGCAAACAGTATTATGATCTTCTTGAATAACCCAACGAAGGCAAATATCACAAGAACGTTCAACAACAGACCATTATCTGCAGGAACAACCCATCACTCTCGCTTATGGTCTCACCCCTGATGACGCCCCTCATTGTCCAACGGGGCCACGCTTGCTTGCACGTGCATTCCTCGCGCTGTGTTATGCACGTGCAGAGGTGGCAGCGATACACTAAGGTAAACACAGTGATGAGGTGCGCTGACAGCTTGTTTCTGTCTGATCACAATCATCACTCAGTCCATCATCACATACGCTGGCCGGTCGCCCAGGGCATAGACAAGGCCCACGTGTTGGCCAACATGCAGAGGTGGCCAGCAGATAGAGGAGATAGAACAGGTGTGGTCTGCTAGGAAGCAGGCCAAAGGTGTAATGCAAATCGGTCTGACCAGGTGTGATTTGACTACACACTGATTCCAGTGCCAATTAGTCTTAACAAATGAAATCTGCCATAACGATTGTCTGGAGGTCATTTGGAGCAGTGTCACAGATATGGTTTTTCTTACGAGAAAAATGATATTCAGGTGAAAGAAAACATTTTGCCAATAAATAAGATACAGCTCTAGCAAAGTTTTAACAAGCACATTTTGCCAACAATCATACCCCACCTGTACTTTAATTAGTCTTAACAATTACTGTGAGTCATGAAACTGGTCCCAGATGAGATGAAACAAAGCTTAAAAGATATGTTTTTACCAACACATAGTATTCAAACATGATAAAAGTCCAGATAATCTTATCTGATACCAAGCAAGTTTCAAATACACAACATTTTAATAGAAATAGTCTTGTTCAAAAATCAATACTAAAATCAAACTCACACAACAGTCCAATAGATGGAAAAAGCAGCATAAAGAAACAAAAGGAGAAAATTATCATGAGCATGATTCTGAAGGAAAGAAAGAAAGAAAGAAAGAAGAGAGAGAGAAAGAAAGAAAGAAAGAAAGAGAGAGAGAGAGAGAGAGAGAGAGAGAGAGAGAGAGAGAGAGAGAGAGAGAGAAATATTCTTATTGTTTTGATATATCCCTCTCACTTTTTCCATTTAGGTTTTAATGTTTTAATCCTGTATTTTTGTGCATTCTTGTGAAACAGATGCAACCCCCACATGGGCCAGAGACAAATGTGGCAACATATTTCAGTCTGTAATCAAATGCATATGCCATTTGCCAAATTACCTCCCTGCATTGCTCTCACGCCTGTCCATATGGAAGAAATGGTGGATAGGAAGCAAATGGAATTGTGGGGCTTTGCACACTTCCTGTGTCATTTCCTCAGGGAGTAGTTTGTTCTTTTCCACACCTTGCCAGCCATCCACATCAAAGCCCCCCCCCCCCTCACCACAGGTTGAGATGAGATGCTGATGAACTGAAAAATTTTCCATAAAATTATCTGATGAGCAGTGAAAGATAAGACGACAAAAGTCTCATAGCGTCGTAAAATTTCACCATTAAATGACCTTGACATGGTTAAAAGCACTGCCACCCCTGATGTCATATATTTCAGGAAAAATCATTTGAGAGCTTGGAGCAGAATGCTGATGCTAAAATGATGCATTATTTTTATCGGGTTTGGGGAGTAAGAGTAGGGAGGGTGCAGTTATTTATGTTTTTAAATATGGAAAGAGGTGGTCAATTTTCGAGTTTTCAATCCCAGCCTATGTTTTAAACACACACAGACACACAGACACAGACACAACACAGACACAGACACAACACACACACACACATACCACACACACACACACGACACACACACACACATCCACACACACACACACACACACACCACACATACATCAAATACGTAATATAAAATATATCTAGTAAACACATACGCATACGCACATTTACACACATACATGCACACACACACACATGGACACCACTCACACACACACACACACACACACACCACCACCACCACTACCACCACCACACACACACACACCCACACACAACACACACACATAAGGCTCTCTCTCTCTTTCTCTCTCTTCTCCCCCCACTCTCTATCTTAAAACACGTCAGACTAACAGTATTTTTAAAGGACAAATCATTGTAGTTATGTCTATATTGTCCATAACATACCAACGTACACCATTCAATGAAGTATGTAAATCCTGAAATAATCAAAACTCACTGATATAAAACTGGATGTGAAAGGAGTCATGTATGTACACCCCCACTGTCTTTTATGACATACAAGAAGACAAAGAACGTTCACAATCATTCTAATAATACTTTTATTACCTCCCTTTGACTCAAGTCTAAGAAACACATGTTTGAATCTGACCCAGACCATGACAACAAATCGTCTCTTTGCATTTAGCTTCATTATGGGCATCTGTGAATCAGTGCCTGGCCATGTCCATGGAGATGTAAGTCAAAAATGACAGAAAAGATCAATTTGCGTACCCCCCTTGTAAAAGTGTCAGAATAATCAACGTGATGATTGTGGACACTCAATGGATGACGATGATGAACTCATCCTCGTCCTCAAAAGCTTGACTTGTGCACTGTGAGATAGCCTATATCGATTCTCATTCTCTAACAATTTTTTGGTTTTAAGACAACAATTAGTTTAGCCTTATACCTTTTGTATCCTTTCTACAAATCTTTTTGTTTTTCTCTTTCCTGTTTTTTGCCTAGGATAATTTCAAAGTATAAGTTCCATGTCAGTATACAGTGACCAAGCGGTTAAAATGACTGATGAGAATAGAAAGTTGGCATACATTTCAGAATCTCCCCACTGGAAGACGTTTCACGTTTTTCAGCCTTGCTTTATGCCTCGTGTACATATCTACCTACATTTTATTCACGAATGAACATATGTTTTATGCATCTGAAACACAAACCACCATATTCACAGAGAAATAATTTGAAAGAAACAAAGTGAAGAATACCAAGATAAGGAAAACCACTCAGAGACTTTCAGAAACAAACCATTATCTGCGGAAGCAACTCTTCGCTCTTCTTATTATCTCACACCCCATGACACTCCTTATCGTCGAACAGGCCACGCTTGCTTGCACGTGCATTCCTCGTGCTGTGTTGCGCACGTGCAGGAGGTGGCAGCGATACACTAAGGTAAACACAGCGACGAGGAGCGCTGACAGCTTGTCTGTGTCAGATCACTATCGTCATTCAGTCCACGATCACCTCCACTGGCCGGTCGCCAAGCCCAGGAAACGAGGCTCACATGAAGGTCAATGGCAGAACGTGCACTAAATCGACCGCTAGTGAGGTAAGATAAGTAGGTATGGTTTGGCTAGTGGACAGGTACCCATATGCAAAGCAAATTATTCTTATCAGATAACATTCACCACCAACACTGTATGTATGAGGTGCAATACAATCTCTGACCTACAAGCGTGATATGAGTCGGTATCCACCAGATGGTTATTTTCAAATTACCGCAGATTTCTAAGTGCAACTTCCGTGCTCTTTGTCATGGGAAAAACTGTTTTAGATTCACATGTTTTACTTTCTGAGATGTGGGCTTCAGAAAATAGTACTACATCCTTCTGATCCACTATTTTGATAAAAACAAGAACTCCAGAGCATTATGTTCATTATTTGAATTATATGTATAATGAAATCGTCTAAAATACATTGGCCATGATGAAATCGTCTAAAATACATTGGCCATGTGTCACGCAACAAGAACACAGACCTCATGGCAACCATCTTTCAAGGAGAAACAGTGGCAAAGAGGAAGAAAGGCAGACCTCCAATCTCATACATCAAGAATATAACCAACATCAATGGCCTAATTATTCAAGAAATTGTTCACGAAAGTCAAGACAGAGCGGCCTGGAGGGAGATGGTGGCATCCAGATGTGCAGCGGCCAACATCGAAGCCAGCGAGACAGGTGAATGAATTCCTCAATTGTTATAACATCGTGAACATTGTCCCAGATTTTGTTGGTTCCTCTACCGCTTGTGTGTCTGAGGTGACTTCATGCTGAGGTCTTGGGTCAGCGGTTCATGGGAGTTGTCTTTCTTTGGTGGGGGGTGGGGGGTGGGGGAGAGTTACCTCTTACTTGGTCTGCTTTGTGAGTAAGCAATTGCTATCGTTAGTCAGGGGGTTAGTAGGTAGTGTCTTTAGTAAAATTATTATGAAAAGACACTTTCGAACTCCACTAAAGTGACCCAGAACCAGTGCAGAGTCTCCTTTTGTGGGTGGCCCAGTAGCAGCTCCATATCTCTGGCTCCTGTGGGCTTCTGGTACTAAGTCAGTGACTGAATTAACTTGGGATATGAGTTGTGTTGTGGATTTGAAACAGACGGCATGGGATCAACATCATTGAGGTGGTTCAGAAAAGAGGTGCATTTTGCCAGGAGACAAGTTCCAGATAAAATAAGTTGTGTTTGTACATGGATCCTATGTGAGATAAAGCAGTCCTTATAGCTAGAGTCTACCAGCAAACTATTTGAGGTATTGTATAAAAAAATTAAACATTTTTTTGCCACGAAACAGTTTTCAAGTGTAAAATACATTAGTATTAACAAGCGTAATTTGTAGTTAGTTTGTCGGATCCAGATATTTTAGCAATTCACTAGCAAATAAGATGCCAGTTAAGAAAAGTTTTAACAAAGTGATTTGACCATGATATAGTGATTGCTTCCAGATATTTCATACTAAATAAACATAGTCCAATATTTAGAATGTTGAGGTTAGAAAAGTAACCAAACGGTACTTATATCTCAGTTATGTTTTGAAATATGAATGGTATATCTTATGCCGTAGGAAAGATTGCTGAACTGAAGCAATTTGATTAGATTCGAAACAACGTGTTAAAGGAGAAAAAAGGGAGATGGCTGATAAGGCTTGACCACCCTGTTTTATCTTTACAGCTGCTTTTGGTTCTTGTGAACAAACTATTATCAGCTTGTCCACACTCCAGACACAAAATTAATCACAGCTTTGATTTTGTAATATCAACTCATAGCAAAAAGAGGAGCATCATCAGATCACTTGTTATGCCACAGCACAGAAAGAGACGACTATCTTGTGGTCTGAAAGCAGCAAGTGGTCCTGATGAGACTCCACACTAGTCACAACCAGACAAAAGTCCATATGTGCTGTAATTTCAAACTGACGCCTTCACCAACCTGCTTCTGTGGTTAAGAATATCATACAGCTGAACAAAAATTGCAGTGCTGTCACCCCCATCATGTAGAGTTATGTAAAACATAGCGACTACAACTTCATGGCAGTTGGAGAGCAACTGAGAACTGGATAAAACGACCACATTCATTGCCAGATGTCACCTGACTATGTAGACGGAAGAAGAAAAATGAGTGATCTCAACCATATGTCCTATGCTGAGTTACCTCCCTGCGTGCTCTTCACGTTTTTTCCTATGGGATATACGGCAGATTAGAAGCGAATGGAATTATGTGGCTTTGACCATATCCTGGGTCATTTCCTCAGGGAATTGTTCGTCCTTTTCTTCACCCTCCAGCCATCCAACATCAAATTCTGCCTACCACAGGATGAGATGAGATGCTGATGAGCTGCTCAAATCTTCCATAAAGTTTTCTAATGTGCAGATATGAAGTGACAAAGTCATTCTAAAAATGGACCAGAGGTATTAAAAAATGTCCCCATCAAGAGCCAGTGATGGAGTTAAAATGTGCTGCTCATCACGTCATCTGTTTTAGTTATCGATTATCAGGAAATTTCCAGCAGAACGAGAGAGCCGAAATTGTGCTCGTATTTGTAGTAAGATGGCCGTTTTAGCTGATAATCATGAAATGATGAAAGGAAATCTTGAGTTCAAGAACAGCTTGCAACATTACCAAAAAACAAACAAACAAAAACCAAAAAAAAACCACATCAACAAACAAACAAAAACAAAAACAAAAAATAAGAAAAAACAAACAAAAAGAAACCCCAAACAAAAAAACAAACAAAAACAAAACAAAACAAAACAAAATAAAACAAAAATTTCTTGCCTGGCTTGTTGCCCAGTTCAGTGTTGAAGTCATTCCAATCACGTCAGAGCCTGATATAAATCTAGATCCTGGTTCCAATTTTGTGTCAAAATCTTGCAGGCACCTAGTATTTCGACAAAGACGTGCGATTGCCCGCGTTTAATCAAGCAAACATGAACCTGAAAAAACGAAGCAGCAGAGAAGTTTCAGTCTTTTACTCCTAATTTTTGTATTTGGTGTTTGTTCGTTTGTGATCTTACATTTTCGCTTGACAAAGGCCAGTTGGCTGAAAATTTGCGCCTGTCTTTCTGGTTATATTAAATACGCGTTCTGATTCTGTGCCGGTGTTTTCCTGGTACTAGTATTTCGTTTCTTCATCTTTCTTTGTGGAGATGCTTGGGGCAACAAGAGATAGAGACAGATGGAAGTCCATGATCGCCAATGCCATGCGGCAAGGCACCTGATGATGATGATGATGAGTATTTCGTTTAGACCTGAAGAGCCTGAGAGGATGGCTGGTGGCAAATGTACATATGAATCCTTCGCATCTGATTCCAGAGTTCGAGTTCTGTATTTGTGACCTCCCACCACCAATTCAGTCTTAACTCGCAGTCAGCCGAACAGCACTAGGAGCTGAAAAGGTGACTGAGGGTCTATCTGGGCTGTTTTGACTTTTTCTCAAAATTGATTTCTGTCGACTATAATCTCTCCCCCACAGAAATTTTTTTCTTGAAAAATTATTATTAATCAGTTTAAAATGATATTTTAATGCACTGATCGCAGCAGAAAGAACGCAATTTCCTACCAAAAGTACCTACTTTTGTCTCTTATTATGAACCGTAACTTGTACAGAAACCCCATATGTAATACACTGACAGAAAGCTCTTTGGTGCACCTTTCAGATAATGAAAGCTAAGATTAGAAACAAACCAGGTCAAAGCCACCAAATAAAGAAATTTAAGGAAAATGTGTAGGAGAGTACATAAAAATTTTAGAGGCCATTTTCTCAAAATAGCCATCATACAACTAAATGACTTTAAACATATATAACATCTACATTTTTTAGCACAAGCTCTATTCAAGTACCAAAATGATAAGTAGAATGTACACTTTCCAGTGGTATGTATATCTCAAAATGCCTAAAATGCGATTAAGACTGATTTCGTGCTGGCAGGTCATATTTAGTAGGGGTGCCTCGCTTGTCTCCATCACACAGTGCTAACCAAGGCCACCAGCACATACTGCATCAAAAAGCTTTTGTCCGTAATGATGTGACTCTTGGGATATCAACTATTCATGACTTGTTTGGCTGTCTGATTCTGACAGATTAACTCTTTCAAGGTCAACATTGAATGGCACCAGAGAGAATTTGACATGCTACTTTCAGTCAGGGGTATCTGAGTATAACTACATGGTTCTTCCAGTCGGTGGCTTCTAATCATGATTTACATCCAGAAGAAATAAAACGTGGTGCTGCCGATCAGCGCGGAATCTGATTATAAGTACATACAAAGCG
>JAPXFY010000014.1:11577039-11584539 GCA_030674185.1 Monoplex corrugatus | reverse complement strand
GTGTGTGTATGTTGTGTGTGTGTGTGTGTGTGTGTGTGTGTGGTGGTCTCTGTCGCACTGTGAGCCTGTTTCTATTCATCTGTTTTGTCTAAACGGTGGTGGTGTCAAATAGGAGATACTATGTGTGTCTATCGCTCTTCCTCCCTCGTGTTTCTCTTCCATCTCTGCCTCTTTCTCTCCCTCTGTCTATCTATCTGTCTGTCTGTGTTTTTCTGTCTCTGTCTCTCTTTGTCTCTCTCTGTATCTGTCTGTTTGTTTGTCTTTGTCTGCCTGTCTGCCTGTCTCTCTGTTTGTCTGTCTGTCTGTTTCTCCTCCCTCTCTCTTTCTCTCTCTCTTTCTCTCATCTCATCTCTCTCTCTCTCTCTCTCTCTCTCTCTCTCTCTCGCTCTCCCTCTCTCACACACAAGGAAGCTCTCTCTTTTTCAGCCGTCTGGAACATGCAACTAGAAAATAGTAAGAATGTTTCCTTCACAAAATTTAAGAAGTGGTACGTACTTGACACATCTCATAAATGAATGATTTCTTTTGTTATTGAACAATTAGATTAAAATCTATTACTATGAGCTTCAATGCTACGATTATCCAATGTTTGCATCGTCAAAACATTAACAATGATTCACGTATAGTTTATGTGTAGTGTACATAGATAGAGAGATAGACAGAGACAGACAGACAGACAGATAGATAGATATATAGATAGATAGATATATAGATAGATAGGTAGATAGATAGATAGATAGATGATAGATAGGTAGGTAGGTAGACAGAGAGACAGACAGACAGACAGACAGATAGATAGATAGACGGATAGATGGATACATTCATAGATAGACAGATAGATCGATAGGTCAATGATAAAATAGATAGATAGATACATAGAGAGAGAGAGAGAGAGATAGACATACATAGATAGATAGATAGTCTGATTGATTGATTGATTGATAGATTGATATATTCATAGATAGATAGATAGATTGATAGATAGACAGACAGACAGACAGACAGATAAGCAGATAGATTGATTGACACAGCCATAGATATACAGATAGATAGATCGATAAATAAATTGATACATAGACGGATAGAAACATTGCTTATTTCACATCCTCGTAAATGAAATTTGTTCCTGTTCCTGCTCTCTCTCTGTCTATCTCTTTCTCTCTATGCTATCTCTTTATCTATCTCTTTCTCTCCATGTTATCTCTTTATCTATCTTTTTATCTCTGTGCTATCTCTTTATCTATCTTTTTCTCTCTGCGCTATCTCGTTATCTATCTCTTTCTCTTTGTGCTATCTCGTTATCTATCTCTTTCTCTCTGTGTTATCTCGTTATCTATCTCTTTCTCTCTGTGCCATCTCTTTATCTATCTCTTTCTCTCTGTGCCATCTCTTTATCTATCTCTTTCTCTCTGTGCCATCTCTTTATCTATCTCTTTCTCTCTGTGCCATCTCTTTATCTATCTCTTTCTCTCTGTGCTATCTCTTTATCTATCTCTTTCTCTCTGTGCCATCTCTTTATCTATCTCTTTCTCTCTGCGCTATCTCTTTATCTATCTCTTTCTCTCTGCGCTATCTCTTTATCTATCTCTTTCTCTCTGTGCTATCTCTTTATCTATCTCTTTCTCTCTGTGCTATCTCTTTATCTATCTCTTTCTCTCTGCGCTATCTCTTTATCTATCTCTTTCTCTCTGTGCTATCTCTTTATCTATCTCTTTCTCTCTGCGCTATCTCTTTATCTATCTCTTTCTCTTTGTGCTATCTCTTTATCTATCTCTTTCTCTTGCGCTATCTCTTTATCTATCTCTTTCTCTTTGTGCTATCTCTTTATCTATCTCTTTCTCTTTGTGCTATCTCTTTATCTATCTCTTTCTCTTTGTGCTATCTCTTTATCTATCTCTTTCTCTTTGTGCTATCTCTTTAACTATCTCTTTCTCTCTGCGCCATCTCTTTATCTATCTCTTTCTCTTTGTGCTATCTCTTTATCTATCTCTTTCTCTCTGCGCCATCTTTTTATCTATCTCTTTCTCTTTGTGCTATCTCTTTATCTATCTCTTTCTCTTTGTGCTATCTCTTTATCTATCTCTTTCTCTTTGTGCTATCTCTTTAACTATCTCTTTCTCTTTGTGCTATCTCTTTATCTATCTCTTTCTCTTTGTGCTATCTCTTTATCTATCTCTTTCTCTCTGCGCCATCTTTTTATCTATCTCTTTCTCTTTGTGCTATCTCTTTATCTATCCTTTTCTCTCTGTGCTATCTCTTTATCTCTATCTCTTTCTCTCTGTGCTATCTCTTTATATCTTTCTCTCTGTGCTATCTCTTTATATCTTTCTCTCTGTGTTATCTCTTTATCTATCTATTTTTCTCTGTGCTATCTCTGTAGCTATCTCTTTCTCTCTGTGCCATCTCTTTATTTATCTCTTTCTCTCTGTCTCTGTTTGTCTCACTCTCGTTATGTCAATAGGAAGACAGTTTGTACTGCCTGTTATCGACAGCCCTGCTCGTTTAAACTGACTAAGCTGATGTCAGAGCCAAACAATAATGTTGTACCCACCATTGCTGTGGTGCGGCGGTTAACGCAACGGACTAAAGACTAGAAGGTTCTGGGGTTCAATCCTATCAGATCTGTCAACATCACTGGGGGATTTTTCGGTTCCAGCCGGCTCCTTCATGGACTCAAGATCTAATATCTTGAGTTCAAACCCAGCCCGCAACATTAAAAACTGGCCTGTTTGCTGCCCATCTTAATGTTTCCATCATTGTGGTCGTATCAGATTAGTGTTTCATAGGTCCACTGGCCTGTTTGCTGCCCATCTTAAATGTTTCCATCATTCTGGTGGTGTCAGCTTAATGTTTCATAGGTCCCTTCTGCCCCTTTCCCTATTTCAAGACCTTGCCAGCACAAAAGGGTTTTGCGCAGGCATCGGAAGTCTGTCAGATAATTGCTGGCAGATTTGGGTGGAGCGCATATGGAGTTTCCGAGTAAGTGAATCCCTCTTGAACAAACTACAAACTACAAACTCCTACCCAGAAGCAGTGTGGTATGGGCTGAATGGGCAGACTGGGGGACCACACAGTCGAGTCTCATCAACTTCACGACTGTGTGGTCCCAGCCTTCCCAATGAGCCCATAGCACGATCAACTCTGGGTAAGATTCTGTTTGAGGCCGAAAAATCCCACAGCGGTTTTGAAAGAAGTGATGGGGATTCGAACCCACAACCTTCCAGTCGTTAGTTCGTGGTAGCAACCACTACACCACGGTGGCTGATTGATTGATTTGGTTAAGTTTTTACGTCGGCATCCACCTCAGGTGATGTGGCCGACGGGGATAACCATCCCAGGGAAGTGGGGGAAGGGGGAGGTGTATCTAACTGATACCGCCAGAACAACAACAATGTTAAGATGGGACAGTGAAAAGGCCAGTTTTAATGGGACGACTTATCTAATCCTATACTGACACCGCCAGAACAACAACAATGTTAAGATGGGACAGTGAGAAGGCCAGTTTTAATGGGACGACTTATCTAATCCTATACTGATTCCACCAGAACAAAAATAATGTTAAGATGGGACAGTGAGATGGCCAGTTTTAATGTAGCGCACCCCGGGATTCGAACCCACAACCATTAGCATGTGAATCCGACGCTCAAACCAACTGAGCTACTGGGGCCCGGTAGTGGCTGGTTAACCAGGATGGTATTTATGTTGCAGGCTGGGACGGAACTCGATACAATCAGAGAAATAAGAGGGAAGCAGGGAGAATTTTTTATAATATCAACCAAAGGACATAACTCTTGAGAGTCACGTAAGAATTATCTCCCATGTTGTGGAACTTCTCAAATCTAACATATGTTTGCGCTGCCCATTCAGCTAGCATAGAAGCAGACACAAAGCACAAAAACCGTAAGCTCAGAACGCTCCTCAGATGGTAACACACTTAGATCTTGAGTCCACCACTCTGTCAAAAGAGCCAGTAAGCATGCTTACTATAATAAAATCCCTGTGGGCCTTCTGATGGTCGAACCCACAAGTACTGTGTGGAATTGAACCCGAAGAACTAAACTAGTCCTGGAACGAAAACGATACGATCACACACAGCTACAGTGTTGTCTCTCAGAGCAAGGAAGATGGTAACACACTGACTCAGAGTTTAGTCTACCAGAACGTGAAGATTGTATCACAAACAGGAACTACGAGAATGTTGGGTCACAAACGTATGAGTTGTCTGTGGCGGACAGAAGGCAGTGTGATGAGTAGATTCTGTCGGAAGTCTTTGACTGTCGGAAGTCACTGACAGATAGTATCACAGACAGTTCAACCGACTTTCGTATAGAGAAAAAGACGGTATCGAAGAAAAGTCAGTATTTCCTACTTGCGCTTTGATTAAGTGGGAAAACATAGGACTTCTAATCCTAGGGTCTCAGGTTCTTGTCCACCTGAACACCTCCTCCTGATGGGGGAAAGGGTGGACAAATTTTTGATTTCCCAGGTTAACGAAGCCAGAACAAGATTGAGGCAGCCGGAATGTGGTTTCTAAGAAGAATATTGAGAGTTCCATGGACAGCAAAGAAAACAAACGAAACGGTATTGATGGAGGCAGACACAAGAAGATCATAGATAAGGAAGATTAGGAAAAGACAGGCAACATTTACGGACCATTTTATGAGGAAAGGAGAATTAGAGTACCTAGTCACAACAGGAAAACTAGAGGGAAAAAGAGCACCAGGTAGACTCAGGGAGAAAATATTGGACGGACTTGCAGGGTGGCTGAGGACAGAGAGGGTGGAAGATGCGCTTGCGGCGTCAAGAGATAGATGCAATATGGAGGGCCATGATCGCCAACGCCATGTGACAGGGCACATGATGATGATGGACATGTGAGGGGATCTGCCGGTGTCTAAACCTTGTTCTTTTGTGTATATGCATGCAGAATATACAAAATATGCACATTATAGATAATGTAAGTCGTGTCACTATCTGGGGGCTTACGAATTCCTGAAAACACTCAGCAGACATGCTTAACAAAGGGGCAGTAAACAGACAGGGCCCCAACTTACCTCCTGCACAGTTGCGGGCAAAACAATTGTGCTACACACATCCGAAAAATATCGGAATGCTAAAGAAAAAAAAAAATAGTGGGACTTCAGAGTTTCTTCCAAAATAATTCATCAAGTTTGGACAATTGGATAAGGAAATGGGCTCCACCCAGATCTGCCAGCAATTATCTGGCAGACTCTTGGAGCCTGCTGTAAAACCCTGTGCCGCTGGAAGGGTCATAAACTAGAAAGGGGGAGGGGGGTAGGAGAGCAGTTAGGGGAGCTGTGAAACATTTAAGAAGCTGACATGACCAGCATGATCAGAGCATCAGAATAGGCAGCAAACAGGCCAGTTTTTATCTGCGGCATGGGACTAAACTGGGCACATTACTGATAATGATAGTGAAAATGATAATAATGATAACAACAACTAAAGTAATAATAATGATAATATTAATGATAATGATAAAACAATAACAATATGATGCTAATATTAATAATAACAGCAACAACAAAAACAACAACAAGAACGACAACAAGAACAACAATAGTAATAAGAAGAAGAACAAAAGAAGAAGGAGAACAGTAATAATGACAACAAGAACAAGAACAACAACGATGATAATATAATAACAACAATAATAATAATGATAATAACAATAATAACAACAATAATAATAACATAATATAATAATAATGTATAATAATAATATTGATAAGAAGAAGAAGAGGAAGAAGAATGCGAAGAAGAAGAAGAATGCGAAGAAGAAGAAGAATGCGAAGAAGAAGAAGAATGCGAAGAAGAAGAATGCGAAGAAGAAGAAGAATGCGAAGAAGAAGAATGCGAAGAAGAATGCGAAGAAGAAGAATGCGAAGAAGAAGAAGAATGCGAAGAAGAAGAAGAATGCGAAGAAGAAGAAGAATGCGAAGAAGAAGAAGAAGAAGAAGAAGAAGAAGAAGAAGAAGAAGAAGAAGAAGAAGAAGAATGCGAAGAAGAAGAAGAAGAAGAATGCGAAGAAGAAGAAGAAGAAGAAGAAGAAGAAGAAGAAGAATGCGAAGAAGAAGAAGAAGAAGAAGAAGAAGAAGAAGAAGAAGAAGAATGCGAAGAAGAAGAAGAAGAAGAAGAAGAAGAAGAATGCGAAGAAGAAGAAGAATGCGAAGAAGAAGAAGAAGAAGAAGAAGAAGAAGAATGCGAAGAAGAAAGAAGAAGAAGAAGAAGAAGAAGAAGAAGAAGAAGAAGAAGAAGAAGAAGAAGAAGAAGAAGAATGCGAAGAAGAAGAAGACGAAGAAGAAGAAGAAGAAGAAGAAGAAGAAGAAGAAGAAGAAGAAGAAGAAGAAGAAGAAGAAGAAGAAGAAGAAGAAGAAGAAGAAGAAGAAGAAGAAGAAGAAGAAGAAGAAGAAGAAGAAGAAGAAGAAGAAGAAGAAGAAGAATGCGAAGAAGAAGAAGAATGCGAAGAAGAAGAATGCGAAGAAGAAGAAGAAGAAGAAGAAGAAGAAGAAGAAGAAGAAGAAGAAGAAGAAGAAGAAGAAGAAGAAGAAGAAGAAGAAGAAGAAGAATGCGAAGAAGAAGAAGAAGAAGAAGAAGAAGAAGAAGAAGAAGAAGAAGAAGAAGAAGAAGAAGAAGAAGAAGAAGAAGAAGAAGAAGAAGAAGAAGAAGAATGCGAAGAAGAAGAAGAAGAAGAAGAAGAAGAAGAAGAAGAAGAAGAAGAAGAAGAAGAAGAAGAAGAAGAAGAAGAAGAAAAGACTATCACTTAGAGGGATACTATTGATACATAAATCAAGTCAAAGTGCACTCTCTCCTAATCCACCCAAACAATCACACAAAATGCCAAACACTGAAGGGCATACAGCACATGCATCTCAGGACGGGAAGAATAGGAGCGGAATATGACAAGTAAGTGGGCATGTAGAGAAGGAAATCACTGCCAGACAAAAAGAAGTCTTCAAGACAGACTTGAAGGAAAACAGAACACGTGACTGTCAAATGGACAGGCAAAGCTCATTCCAGTTGTATGGACCAGACACAGGAAATAAGCAGCGACTGACTCTGGAACATCTGCATCGAGAATATTGTAAAGAAGTAGTATCAGAAGCAGAATGGAGAGATTCGGGAACATCTGCATCGAGGACATGGTAAACAAGAAGTATCAGAAGCAGAACAGAGACATTGAGCGGGGGTGTATACATTTGAAGGCAGTCACAAAGATAAGTAGGTGCAATATCATTAATACACTTATGGCATAATGTAGTGATTTTATATGTAATTCTTTGAGAAACACAAAGATAAATAGGTGCAATACCATTAATACACTTATAGCACAATGTAGTGATTTTACATATAAATATTTTGAAAAACACAAAGATAAGTAGGTGCAATATCAGTAATACACTTATGGCATAATATAGTGATTTTATATATAATTCTTCGAGAAACACAAAGATAATTAGGTGCAATACCATTAATACA
>JAPXFY010000014.1:11569539-11572039 GCA_030674185.1 Monoplex corrugatus | reverse complement strand
AGGAAGTTGGGTCACTTCACACCATATTAACCCTGCAATGTGTTTACACTTGTTATAAGGGGGAGGGTGAGTTGGCTAATTATTGTGATAGTTCTTGGGCTGGTACTTTGTTGTTGTGGTTGTTTTGCACTTGTTTGTCTGTTTATTTGTTTGTTTTGTTTGTTTGTTTCTTTCTTTTTTTTCTTTCTGACTTTCGTTCTTTCTTTCTTTCTTTCTTTTTTTCTGTCTTTCTTTCTTTCTGTCTTTATTTCTTTCTGTCTGTATTTCTTTCTGTCTTTCTTTCTTTCTGTCTGTCTTTCTGTCTTTCTTCTGTTTCCTGTCTGTCTTTCTTTCTGTCTTTCTTCTGTTTGTCTTTCTTTCTGTCTTTCTGTCTTCTGTCTTTCTTTCTGTCTGTCTTTCTTTTCTGTCTGTTCTGTCTTTCTTCTTTCTGTCTTTCTTCTGTCTGTCTTTCTTTCTGTCTTTCTTTCTTCTTGTCTGTTCTTTCTGTCTTTCTTTCTGTCTTTCTTTCTGTCTTTCTTTCTTCTGTCTGTCTTTCTGTTTTCTTTTTCTTCTGTCTGTCTTTCTGTCTGTCTGTCTTTCTTTCTGTCTGTTCTTTCTTCTGTCTGTCTGTCTGTTCTTTGTCTGTCTTCTGTCTGTCTTTCTTTTTTCTTTTCTTTCTTGTCTTTCTTTCTCTTCTGTCTTCTTTCTTTCTTCTTTTCTTCTGTCTTTCTTTCTGTCTTTTTCTTTCTGTCTTTCTTTCTGTCTGTTGTCTTTCTGTCTTTCTTTCTGTCCTGTCTTTCTGTCTGTCTTTCTTTCTGTCTTTCTGTCTGTTTGTGTTTGTCTTTGTTTCTGTCTTTCTGTCTGTCTGTCTTTCTTTCTGTCTGTCTTTCTTTCTTTCTGTTTGTCTTTCTTTCTGTCTGTCTTTCTGTCTGTCTTTCTTTCTGTCTTCTTTCTGTCTGTCTTTCTTTCTGTCTATCTTTCTGTCTGTCTGTCTTTCTTTCTGGTTTTTTTCTTTGTGTCTGTTTTTCTTTCTGGCTGTTTTTCTTTCTGGCTGTCTTTCTTTCTTTTTTTCTTTCTGTCTTTCTTTCTATCTTTCTTCCTTCCTTCCTTTCTGTCTGTCTCTCTGTTATGTCTGTCTTTCTTTCTGTCTTTCTTTCTGTCTGTCTGTTTTTCTTTCCTTTCTTCCTTCTTTCTTTCTTTTCTTTTCTTTCTTTTTCGTTCCAATTTCTACGCCAATTCAATAGCCACAGAAGCTGGGACAACATTTTTCAAACCGCTGTGATGACGATGACGATAAGGATGATAATAATAATCATAATACAATGGAGTTCCATTTTCAAAATGAAGTCTGCGTGACAGTGCTGTACACTGTGCTTCCTTTTATTTTAATACATCCTGACGTCAACCAGGCCCGAGAAATACAGACAGACACCTGTGGTGTTGGTCAAAAACCTCTGAGGAAAAACATCCTCAATGACGATTTCCACGGAGTGGATGAGACTCGACTCTTTGGTAGTTCCAGTCTTCCCAATGAACCCATAGTGCGCTCTGCCCCGGATAGGAGATGATCGGGGTTGAAAAATCCCACACGGATTTTTGACTGTGATGATATGATTCGAACTCCCAACCATCCACTCGGTAGTCCACTGCACTAACCAGTCGGTAATCTGATGTGCTTACCACTACGCCACAGTGATTGGTATCATCGTCATCCTCCTCATCATGTCATCATCGTCGTCATCGTCTTTATTATATTATTATTATTATTATTATTATTATTATTATTATTATTATTATCATTATTATATTATTATTATTATTGTTGTTCTTGTTTTGTTGTTGTTTTTTGTTGTTTTCCTGTCATCGTCGTTGTTCTCCTCCTCCTTCTTCTTCTTCTGTCTTCTTCTTCCTTCTCCTTTTCTCTTCTGCTCTCTTCCTTCTGTCTTCTTCTCCTTCTTCCTTTCTTCTTCTTCTTCTTCTTCTTCTTTCTTCTTCTTCTTCTTTCTTCTTCTTCTTCTTCTTCTTCTTCTTCTTCTTCTTCTCTTCTTCTTCTTCTCTTCTTCTTCTTCTTCTTCTTCTTCTTCTTCTTCTTCTTCTTCTTCTTCTCTTTCTCGTTCTTCTCCTTCTTCTCCTTTCCTCCTTCTTCTCCTTCTCTTTCTTCTCCTTCTCGTTTTTCTTCTCCTTCTTCTTCTCCTTCTTCTTCTCCTCTTTCTCCTTCTTCTCCTTCTCCTCCTTTTTCTCCTTTTTCTTCTTCTTCTTCGTCTTCTTCGTCTTCTTCTTCTTCTCTTTCTTCTCCTTCTCCTTCTTATCCTTTTCCTTCTCTTTTGCTTCTTCTTTCTCCTCCTCCTTCATTTTACTGTATAGCACTATTCTCCAAAGTTATTTGGACTCATCGTGTACAGAGAACTTCAGCTGTAAGGCGAGCTGACCACATTCCACTACTCGTATGCTGTTGTACAGTCTGCATCTTTGGTGGGCGTGCATGCTGGGTGTTTTCATGTTTTACTCAAGCCAGCCGCTG
>JAPXFY010000014.1:11552039-11557039 GCA_030674185.1 Monoplex corrugatus | reverse complement strand
GTCGATTAGCAGTACATTTGGATATATTTGAATTACGGCTGTGCAAGGTTCATTTAGCATTATCCTGACTGAAAAGCAAGGGGGGGGGGGCGCTTTGTCCTGGCATCAACCAGGTCTGTAAGTCATTATGACTACGAAACAGACTACCCACTGGAAGGTTGCAGGTTCGAATCCCATCAATCCTGTCAAAAGTATTGTGGAATACCTCAGCCCTTACTAGCTCTTACCCAGAGCACTTACATTAGTGCTTCTGTATGTATTACATTGTGTCTCGTAAAATTTGCGCAGTGAGTCCAAATGAATCCAGAGATTAGTCCTACACAAGGATGATCTACCACTACTACCACTACTACTACTATACTACTATCACTGCTACTGCTACTACTTTTACTACCACTAGTGGTTGTAGCAGTTGTAGTAGCAGCAGCAGCAGCAATATTATCATTGTCATTATTATTATTATTACTATTATTATCGTCATTACTGTTATTATTGTTATTATCATAGTATTATCATTGTTATCATTATCATCATTATTATATAGTAGTAGCAGCAGCAGCAGAAGTAGTAGTGGTGGTAATGGTAGTAGTCTAGTAGTAGTCGGTAGTAGTAGTAGTAGCAATAGTAGAATAGTAGTAGTAGAGCATCATCATCATCATCATTATCATCATCATCATCATCATCTATCATCATCATCATCATCATCATTAGTGCTATTATCAATACTACTATTATAGTGTTATTATTATTATTAGCAGTAGTATTAATAGGATTGATATTATCATCACTATTATTATCATTATCATTATTACTATCATTATTATGTTGTTGTTGTTGTTGTTATTGTTGTTGTCGTCGTTGTCATTATCATCATCATCATCACCATTATTTGAGGATTACAACAAGCAAAAGGTAAGGGAGAAAATTCGTTTTGTTTTCGCTTTGATTAATAACAGAAAGTTTTCCAAATCCTACGTTTATTGGCGTAGTTACCACTTTTGTAACATTGAACCTCTGGTATTCTTTTTCGCCTGTTTTGTTTTCAAGACTGAAGACTACAGACTTTTTATCTGCCCCTTACAAGAGAGCAAAGAGCATTGTCTGCCGTTTTCATTATAACACGATACTTCTATACCTCACACGCCGTGTCTCTTTCGTACTGTATAAGATTTCCGCAGGACTGTTCTGTTCGGCAAAGTGTGCATCGAGGGAGACAGCGAAATGTCATTTTATGATAACGCTCAATGATCTTGTGGTAAGATCAGGAGTATCAGTGTCACAAAGACTTCCAGACATGGACAGTTCCAGCGGATTCTGTCGTTGTTCGTGTGGGACGGAATGAACCATGGCACAGCTAAAGACTTTTATAAAAAGAACATTTAAAAAAAAGTTTTTAATATTTTTTTTTATAATGTCTTTGGGCACACGGCAGTGTACTGGTGAAGTGAGTTGGAAATGAAAAGAATAAGAGTTGGGATTTTGAAGTTTGTTCAAGAAGGATTTATGGCGCTCAGACAATTCTATATTCGCCCACCCCCACCCCCCAAATCTGTCAGTTACCTGGTAGTCTCCTAAAACCTGCGCAAAAAGCGTATGAACTGGCATGGCCTTGAAACAGGTTTCTAAGAAGGATGTTGAGAGTTCCATGGAGAGCAAAGAAAACAAACGAGACAATCTTGATGGAGGCAGACACAAGTAGATCATTTATAAGGAAGATAAGGAAAATACAGGCAACATTTATAGGCCATTTTATGAGGAAAGGGGAATTGGAACATCTGGTCACAACGGGAAATCTGGAGGGAAGGAGAGCACCGGGTAGACCCCGGGAGAAGATACTAGACGGACTTGCAGAGTGGTTGGGGACAAGGAAGGTGGAAGAGGTGCTTGAGGCAACAAGAGATAGAGACAGATGGAAGTCCATAATCGCCAACGCCATGCGGCAAAGCACCTGATGATGATGAGAGTTTGGGGGGAGGGGGTAAAACTTGAGAAGATTGTCGGTATTTGTTGGTAGATTGCGATGGCTCGCATTGGGAATTGTGTAAGTGCGATCTGTCCCTCTTGATTGAACTTCAAACTGCAAACTGTAGATAGCGTATCAACATCTGGGATTTACGCTGGACCCATCTGTGGTGCCTATCGTACAGAATTATGGGCTTTCCGTTTGTCTGGCAGATGAGGCGTGGCGCGGATGAGATTCTCCATGGGTAAACTGAGACAAGAACAGTAACGTGTGCGGCTCACGGTAAATATGTAAATCACCTTACCAGTGCGTGCGCGCGCGCGCGTGCACACACACACACACACACACACACACAACACGCACACAGACACACACATACACATACACACCACGCATGCATGCAAACACAGACACACATACACACAGACACACACATACACATACATGCACACACACAGAGACACACACAGACACACACACACACACACGCACGCACGCACACACACACACACACACACAACTCTTTTAAGTTTTGAGAGCGGACTTGAAGGAGACAAAAGTAGGTTGCTGACGGACTGAGAGAGGAAGTTTGTTCCAGGAAAGTGAACCAGAAACAGAGAAGGCTCGTGGACCATAGGTATTGAGCTTAGTGCGCGGAAAGCGAAAAGTCAGAGGATCGGAGGCAGAGCGGAGGGTACGTGAGGGAAGATAGATCTCAAGTAGGCTTGACAGATAATCGGGGGCTGCGTTATTGAGGCTTTTGTAGCACATGGTGTCTAGTTTGTACTGTATGCGCTTTGATACAGTTGTGACCAGGGCTCCAATTCCCCTTTCCTAATAAAATGGCCTATAAATGTTGCCTGTCTTTTCCTAATCTTCCTTTTGAATGATCTTCTTGTGTCTGCCTCCATCAAGACTGTCTCGTTTGTTTCTTTGCTGTCCATGGAACTCTCAACATTCTTCTTAGAAACCACATCTCGGCTGCCTCAATCTCAATACAAGGTACAGAAGATAAATATAAAGGTTTGTCTCTGTCTCTATGTCTGTCTCTGTCTGTTTATTTCTTTCTTTTTTATCAAGATGCTTCAGAGAGAGAGAGAAAAAAAGAAATTCCAGACAAGACAATGGTGTGCGGGAATGCATTACATTCCCCAGACTAACGAACAACCAGAGAACTCGCAGACGTCTGGTGTGGGGACCAGCGATCAGTCACAAATAATCGAAGAAGGAAATTGCACAGACAACTCAGATGACAAGCACTGTTCAATCATACAATTATGACCTGTAAAGGGGAAAGATTGGAAAATCGATATAGGTATTGTTTTTATGTTGCGCCTGAAACTTAGTTGCAAGTCTTAGTACGTTAAAAAAACAAAAACAACATAAAAAAAAAACGGAGGAGAGAAAGACTTCAAAACTTCAGAATACTTTTATTACTCGAGGATAGCAGCATAAGGTCCCATTGGACCTCTTTCACAGCTAGTCCGTGCTACTCTAAACATACAATATAAACACGTGTACCATAACACATATAGTGTGAAAGAAGTTATTGAAATAAGCTGTAATAAAATATTGACTTTTATATGTCTACTGGTCAATCCGTTTACACAAGCGTGAACGATAAAGCAGACACATGAAAAGTAAATACATGCCAACCACTAACAATAACAACAAAAATCAACAAAAACAGCATCACAACACTGGTAGTAGTAGTAACAATATACAAAGTCTTGGAGAGAGAGACAGAGAGAGAGGGGGGGGGAGAGAGACAGAGACAGAGACAGGCAGACAGACAGACAGAGAATATAAGTGTGCGTGTGTGTGTGCGCGCGTGTATGTGTGTACGTGTGTGTGTGTGTGTGTGTGTGAGTATGTGTGTATGTGTGAGTGAGAGAGAGAGACAGAGACAGAGACAGAGACAGAGACAGAGACAGGACAGGCGACAGACAGACAGACAGAGAATATAAGTGTGTGTGTGTGGGCGTGCGCGCGTGTGTGTACGTGTGTGTGTGTGTGTGTGTGTGTGTGTGTGTGTGTGTGTGAGAGAGAGGTGAGAGAGAGAGAGAAAAAGAGAGACAGAGACAGAGAGAGACAGAGAGAGACAGAGACAGACAGACAGACAGACAGATACAGAGACAGATAGAGAAGACAGAGAAGAGAGAAAGAGAGAAGAGAGAGAGAGAAAAAAGAGAGAGAAATAGAGAGAGATGAGAGAGAAATAAAGAAAGAAAGAAAGAAAAAAAGAAAGAGAGAGACATAAAGGGAACAGACAGACATACAGGCACACACATAGACCAACAGACAGACAGGCCAGCAGGCAAACAGACAAACAGAGGTACAGAGAGGGCATTGTATAATGACCGTGGTGTCTTCCGCCCTCTTTAGTCTCTAGAATATCCAGACATGAAGGCGTTTGGTGCCGGTGGTTTACGGGGGTGTTACTGGACGACCGCACTGACATTCTTCACGCCAAGGCCTGTGGAAACACTCACTGGGTTTGGTTTGACGACTAAGCAATTACCGTGGTCAGTGAGAGAGAGTTTTTAGTACCTGGCACCCTGCATTTTTAGTATGTGGTGTCCTAAGTACGTTTGGGGTCAGAAGAGCACTAGAGTGACTCAGCAGCAATGCAGAACCTCCTGTTGTGAGTGGACTGCAGGTGTGGTGACTTGACGACTCTTGTGGGTTTTCTGGTAGTGAGATCCACATGGAATAAGCTTGATTTGGTGGAGTGTTGACAAGGTGAAGTTAACAGTGTGAGGGAGATGTCCTTGGGGTGGTAGGACGACAGATGGGGCAGAAGATAGAGGGAGAGAGAGAGAGAGAGAGAGAGAGAGAGAGAGAGAGAGAGAGAGAGAGAGAGAGAGAGATAATGAGAGAATGAGAGACAGACAGACAGACAGATGAAGAGAGAGAGAGAGAAGAGCAAGAGAGAGAGAGAGACAGACAGAGACAGAAAGATAAAGAGAGAATGAGAGACAGACAGACAGACAGAGATGGAGAGAGAGAGAGTGAGAGAGGGAGAGAAAGAGAGTGA
>JAPXFY010000014.1:11539539-11542039 GCA_030674185.1 Monoplex corrugatus | reverse complement strand
AGACTCCAGAACTCTGAAAAGACAAATCTTTAACTATACCATTCCTGAAAAGAAAACATATCTTTAAATGACTGACCAGCTGTCAGTAATTCAGAACCAAACAAAACAAAAAACAAAAAAATTGTGATCATTCTTAAAAGTGAAAAAAAAATAAAGAGGACACTCTAAAAAGAGAAGCCTTGAAATGTACTATTCTGAAATGAAATGTTTGTAAATGATTACATGATTTCTGTCCTTCACATTAACCAGCCATCAACAGTTTCACGTCTAACGTTGCGTGTCATAACTCCTTAAAATATGTTTTAACACGCCAACATTTAAAATGTCTTTTCCTGTCCCATTCCTTAAATGAAATATGTTCTGAAAGACAGGAAGAGAGAAAGAAAGAAATTTTCCAAAAAGCAAAAAAATAGAAAGAAAGAAACAAACAAAAAACAAAAAACGAAAAACAAAAAACCCCAACTAAACAAAACAAAACAAAACAAAAACAAACGAACAAACTACAAATAAACAAAAACAAACAAACAAACAAACAAACAAACAAACAAACAAAAATTTTTTCCTCTCCCTCCCGTTAAGTAATATTCAACACAGTCAAATCTCTTATAAATTCATTCTTTAAAATACTTCTTATGAAGCATTAACATAAAAAGTAAAGTACTAATTAACCCTTTGACTCCTGCGCCCTATTCACCAACTGCAAAAACTTAACCCTTTGGCTCCCTCACCCTGTCCACCAGCTCCCTGCAGGAAGGTGGTGGATAGGGTGAGGGAATCAAAGGGTTATGTTTTTGCCTTGTTAACTTGGTTGACAATACAGGATTCTGGTGGACAGGGTGCGGGGGTGAAAGGGTTAACGTATTAATCCTACACAGAGATTTTTCTGAATGTTAACAAAACATCTTTTTCCATAGCGTGACTAGCAATCAACATGTAATCATCTTATACAAATAAACAGTGTGTGTTAAGTTAAACCAGAATCTACGATTATACCAAACATAGAAATAGAAATCCACGAACAACAACTAAAAAGCAACAAAAATAAAAAACCAACCAACCAACCAACCAACCAACCAACCAACAACAAACAAAACATAAACAAAAAACAAACAAACAAAAACAAACAAAAAACAAACAAACACGAAAAGAAAAGAAGAATAAGAACGCGTATTTAATACAACCAGACAAGACAGGCGCAAATTTTCTTTGTGAAGCGTAAGATCACAAACAAACAAACACAACATACAAAAATTAAGCAGAAAAAACAACTGAAACTTCCCTGCTGCTCCGTCCAGTGTGGCAAAAGGACTAAACTGACTAAAATGACATCATAATGCATTTTTTGAGTAAATATGATGTCAGAGCGGAAGTGAGATGAATTCTGCATTCAGAAAAATCTCTGTGTAGGATTAATACGTTAACCCTTTGTCTCCTGCATCCTGTCCATCAGAACCCTACATTTTCAACCAAGCTAACAAGGCAAAAAACTTTAAAAAGTGAGATATTTTAATTACCAGAAAACTCTTTTTTCTTTCTTCCTGTGTTGAAAGATTTGTCAGCACCATCACAGGTAGCACCATACACGTGGCAGTCAAGATCAAAGCACCATCCATCTTCATCTCTGGCATCAGTGGTTTTTCTACTTTCAGAGCAGTGCCTGTCAGTACGTCTGTCTGTTAGAGTCAGGTTAGCGTTTGTCTTAAACATCGTGTCTGGTCATATGTTCACAAAAATACGCTTACGTTGTTTTTCTCTCTTTCTCTGTCTCTGTCTCTGTCTGTCTGTCTGTCTGTCTCTGTGTCTCTCTCTGTCTCTCTCTGTCTGTCTGTCTGTCTCTGTGTCTCTCTGTGTCTCTCTCTGTCTGTCTGTCTCTGTGTCTCTCTCTGTCTCTCTCTGTCTGTCTGTCTCTGTGTCTCTCTCTGTCTCTCGTCTGTCTGTCTCTGGCTTCTCTGTCTCTTCTGTCTGTTGTTCTCCTCCTCTCTTCTCTGTCTCTGTGTTTCTCTGTCTTCGTCTGTCTGTCTTCTGTCCCTCTTCTCTCTCTTTCTTCGTCTCTGTCTGTCTGTCGCTCTCTCTTACACACACACACACATGCACATACACACGTACGCGCGCGCGCACACACACACACACACACGCGCACACACATACACACACACACAAACACAGCACACACACACATACACACATACACACACACAACACACATACATACACGCACAAACATACACACACATACACATACACAGATCATACACACGCACGCACGCACGCACGCACGCACGCACGCACGCACGCACGCACGCACGCATGTATGCCCACACACTCACATACGCAAGCTTGCACATATTGATAAAGGCACACTACCATACACACCCACATATGCATTCAGTGCATACTTGCATGCATATGTGATACACACATACATACATACATACATACATACATATATAAATACATATAAGAGAGAGAGAGAGAGAGAGAGGAACAAACAGACAGACAG
>JAPXFY010000014.1:11527039-11532039 GCA_030674185.1 Monoplex corrugatus | reverse complement strand
CTATCAGCCGAGATGTGGTTTCTAAGAAGAATGTTGAGATTTCCATGGACAGCAAACTAAACAAACGAGACAGTCTTGATGGAGGCAGACACAAGAAGATCATTGATAAAGAAGGTTAGGAAAAGACAGGCAACATTTATAGGCCATTTTATGAGGAAAGGGGAATTGGAGCACCTGGTCACAACAGGAAAGCTGGAGGGAAAGAGAGTACCAGGTAGACCCAGGGAAAAACATTGGACGGACTTGCAGGGTTACTGAGGACAGAGAGGGTGGAAGATGTGCTTGCAGCAACAAGGGATAGATTAATTAATTAATTAATTAATTACAATATTTATATATAGCGCAAAATCTTGATAAAATCAAATCTAAGCGCTGAAGCAGACACATACGCAAGCACGCACGCACGCACGCACACACACGCACGCACACACACACACACACACACACACACACACCCACACACACGCATGGCTATAAATGAGGAGAAAGAATAAAAGCAATAAAAGCAAGAATAAAAGCAATGGAAAATTATAGAGAGCATAGCATATACAATTATATATTATAACCATGTGATTCCTTCCGAGCGGAGACAGGCTGCAGAGGGGGGGGGGGGGGGGTTGAGTGAGGTTAGGATTTTATGCGGAGGAGAAAAGGTGAGTTTTGAGAGCGGACTTGAAGGAGACAAAAGTAGGTTGCTGACGGACTGAGAGAGGAAGTTTGTTCCAGGAGAGTGGACCAGAAACAGAGAAGGCTCGTGGACCATAGGTATTGAGCTTAGATACATGTGGAGGGCCATGATCGCCAACGCCATGCGGCATGGCACTTGATGATGATGATGATCAAAAAGAACCAACCAACCAACACCAAGAATAAGCTTAACCTTTTGACTCCCTTACCCTGTCCACCAGCTTCAAAGACTTGACTCTTTGACTCCCTCATCCTATCCACCAGCTCGGATGACAATGCAAGATGCTGTTGGACAAAGTGCGGGAGTCAAAGGGTCAAGTTTTCGCTTTGTTAGCATGGTTCACGAAACAAGATGCTGGTGGACAGGGTGCGGGAGTCAAAGGGTTAATTTTTTGCTTTGTTAGCATGGTTGACAATGCAAGATGCTGGTGGACAGGGTGCGGAAGGCAAAGGGTTAATTAAGTTTTTGCTTTGCTAGCATGGTTGACATTGAAAGATGCTGGTGGACAGGGTGCGGGAATCAAAGGGTTAAATTTTTGCTTTGCTAGCATGGTTGACAATGCAAGATGCTGGTGGACAGGGTGCGGAAGGCAAAGGGTTAATTAAGTTTTTGCTTTGCTAGCATAGTTGACATTGAAAGATGCTGGTGGACAGGGTGTGGGAGTCAAAGGGTTAAGGTTTTGCTTTGCTAGCATGGTTGACATCGGAAGATGCTGGTGGACAGGGTGTGGGAGTCAAAGGGTTAAGTTTTTGCTCTGCTAGCATTGTTGTCAATGCAAGAAGCTGGTGAATAGGGTGAGGAAGTCAAAGGGTTAAGTTTTTGCTTCGCTAGCATGGTTGACAATGCAAGATGCTGGTGGACAGGGTGCAGGAGTCAAAGGGTTAAGTTTTTACTTTGCTAGCATGGTTGAGAATGCAAGATGTTGGTAGGAAGGGTGCGGGAGTCAAAGGGTCAAATTTTTGCTTTGCTAGCATGGTTGACATTACAAGATGCTGGGGGACAGGGTGCGGGAGTCAAAGGGTTAAGTTTTTGCTTTGCTAGCATGGTTGACATTACAAGATGCTGGGGGACAGGGTGCGGGAATGAAAGGGTTAAGTTTTTGCTTTGCTAGCATGGTTGACATTGGAAGGTGCTGGTGGACAGGGTGCGGAAGGCAAAGGGTTAATTAAGTTTTTGCTTTGCTAGCATGGTTGACATTGAAAGATGCTGGTGGACAGGGTGCAGGAATCAAAGGTTTAAGCCCGTGGCTCGCCCCGAGATTTGAACCCACAACCTTTGCATTATGAGCATGACAGTCTCACAACGGAACCAGTGAGCGAACCACTAAAACAGGGATAATTACTGATCACTTACCAGCACCAGCGTGAACCGTTGGTAATATTAAGCAACGCTGATGACATTTACCAACACTTACATCTAAAATGACCGAGACTGACCCCTTCAAGGATATTTTACATGATCGGTTGGTGATACGCGTGAGAAGACCAGAGAGAACGTTGAAACTTTTACAGTGTATGCATACTGGCAAAATGCAGTACATGTGAACATTGGAACTGGCGATATAGATATCATATATAACGCTAAATCCAATTCGGAATTGTAAATATAATAGAAAATAAACAGAATTAGATATGTACTGCGTATAAGTTGAAACTGATAACAGAACGTGAGTTTGCGTATGTCAATACATAAATACCCACACACACACACACACACACACACACACACACACACACACACACACACACACACACACACACACACACACACACATACACACACACAGATGTATATATATATATATATATATATATATATATATATATGTATGTATCAAGAGAGAGACGCAGACAGATGGAGAGACAGACGGACAACTACATCGACAGACAGACAGACAGAGACAGACAGACAGACAGATAGATAGACAGACAGACAGATAGATAGATAGATAGATAGATAGATAGATAGATAGATTATACAGCTAGCTAGCTAACTAGATGGATGGAAGGATGGATATACATATATATATATATAGATATATATTTAGAGAGAGATACAACATAGATATTAGATAGGCATATATATACATTTGCATATATATATGTATCAATTCAATTCAATTCATATTGCTTATAGCCCAGCCGACCACTAGAGCCATATCAGGGCTAACACCACGTCAAAAAGAACAACCCGTTAAGATAAACATAAAAACCATGCTCACCGTCAACCTTGAAAATCTAAAATGCCATTAAAGAAAAACACGTAAAATTACATCAAGTGAAATCTATTGATCTCTTGTAAAAACTGGAAAATTGCATTAGGAGGGACGTCTCGGAAGAGCTCCTTTAAGGAATCTGCTGTGTATTGCTTTTGTCTCACATCGTACAAGTCCCAGCAATCGAGGAGGCGGTGTCGGATGCTCAATGGCTCATCACACGGTATACACTATGGTGCTTCTTCATTTTTCAAAAGGCACGAGTGAGTGTAGGATGTGTGACCCGTGCGTAACCTACATAACACTCTTTACGGTTTCCTGCAGCAGATGGGAGAATTTCTGTCAGGTTAGGGCGGATTTGGAAGAGTTTTGTTGTCTGTTTATTCCAATTCTCCTGCCACAGATTTCTTACGTAACTGTGTACTTTCAATTTGACATCTGTGTAAGGGATCAAGGACTTAGACATCTTTGCCATTGTAGCCTTCTTGGCCAGGTAGTCAACCTTTTCATTGCCTCCAATACCAATATGGCCAGGAATCCAGGCAAAAACGATCTCGTAACCGTCATTTGCTAGAGTAGAATACGTCAAAGAACTTCACAAGTTCAGGGTGACTAATGTTTCGGCAAGCGACAACTGCAAAGCAGAAAGGGAGTCAGAAAAAATGAGAAACTCTTTGTGTTTGGATTGGGACACCATTTTTAGTGCTAAAACCAGAGCAGTCAGTTCAGCAGTGTAAACCGAACTGTCAGATGGAATACGTTTTGAAAATGCTCCATTGGGAATCTCGGAGCAGAAGGCAGCGGCAGCCACACCATCACACTTGGACCCATCAGTTAAGAATCTGCAGGATGGAGATTTTTCACACAATTCTGCATAAAAACGATTTGTACGCCAGTGCACTGGTATTGTCTTTACGGAAGGAAGCAAGATCAAAACAAACTTTTGGTGTTTTCAACGTCCATGGTGGACTATTTGGAAACTTGGAGAAGTCGTTAACAACAGCTAAATTTATATCTGCCTTTTCCAAATGGGGACGGACACGCAGCCCCAAAGGAGGAGTCACTTTTGGATGTTTTTCAAAGTCACTTTGAAATCTGGGGTTGAATACACAGTCATAAGCTGGGTTTTCCGGTTCAGAGAACAGTTTCAAACAGATATTTAAACTTAGTTTCAGTCTACGGTTGCTCAGGGAGGGCTCCCTGCCTCTGCATACAAAACTATACACAGAAGTTGTTCTGAATGCACCAAGACATAGGCGCAGCCCTTGAATGGGAATAAGTGCCTTTTGGTACGACGCTCTCGCAGACCCATATACTACACAGCCATAGTCCAGTTTAGAGCGAATTAGAGCTCTGTACAGGAGTAGTAGCGTTTTCTTGTCGGCACCCCAGTCTGTATGAGCTACAACTTGAAGAATATTCAGAGCTTTCTGGCACGATGTTTTTAGATGTTGGATATGTCTGAGAAAGTTCAACTTTTCATCAAAAATCAAGCCCAAAAATTTAGCTTCTTTTACCGCTGGAATGATGCACTTTCCCAGACGAATTTCTGGAGCAGCAAAGAATTCTCGCAGGTTATGAAAGTGAATACACTGTGTTTTGGTTGCGGAAAAGGTAAAGCCATTTGTCTAAAAAGTACGTAAGACTTTATCGAAAAAATACAGGTGAATGGACCAGCAAGGCAGAAAATAATAGGAAGAAATGACAGAAAGCAAAGCAACGAGGCAGAAACAAAGAGAGTGACAGAAAAGATGAAATTTCTAGCACAGAATTTCCAGAAGGTGGGGATACTATTTATACTGAAAGATCCCCGGCAACCCAACGGGGGAATATATATGTATATACATATATGTATATATAGATATTTGATATATTCTGTCTGTGAGTTTGTGTATGTATGTATGTGTGTGCGTGTGCATATGTGTGTGTGTGTGTGCATGTGTGTGTGTGTGTGTACGTGTGTGTGTGTGTGTGTGTGTGTGTGTGTGTGTGTGTGTGTGTGTGTGTGTGTGTGTGTGTGTGTGTGTGTGTGTGTGTGTGTGTGTGACCAAAGTCACCCGTAAAAGCGTTTAACCCATTATCACTGAAAGGCTACAC
>JAPXFY010000014.1:11512039-11517039 GCA_030674185.1 Monoplex corrugatus | reverse complement strand
ATCATCATCATCATCATCAGGTGCCCTGCCGCATGGCGTTGGCGATCATGGACTTCCAACCATCTCTATCTCTCGTTGCCCCTAGCATCTCCACCACCCTCCTCATCCCCAGCCACTCTGCAAGTCCGTCCAGCATTCTCTCCCTGGGTCCACCTGGTGCTCTCTCTCTTCTGTCTCTCTCTCTGTCTCTCTCTCTTCTTCTTCTTCTTCTCCTCCTCCTCCTCTTCTGTATTGTCATTACAATACAGTTGATATTGTTCCAATGATGGATACAAGTTAAACAAGAAACATCACGAGGGTGCGGATGGTACCCGGAGCACCAATGCCTCGCCACTCTCCGGACAATCACCTCCCAAGCTCCCGACGCCACTCGATAGTCATTTCATCAAGCAGAAGAGGGAGGGGGGTGTCCATGCGTTGCACGACCCATTCGGACCCAGTCATCAGTTACCTTGTTTTACAAACCGAATGGCAATGTGGGGAGATGACAAATATAAGATATCATCATCAGGTGCCTTGCCACATGGCGTTGGCCTTCCATCTGTTTCTATCTCTTGTTGCCTGAAGCACCTCTTCCACCCTCTTTGTCTTCAACCACTCTGCAAGTCCGGCCAATATCTTCTCCCTGGGTCTACCCGGTGCTCTCTTTCCCACAAAATGGCCTATAAATGTTGCCTGTCTTTTCCTAATCTTCCTTATGAATGATCTTCTTGTGTCTGCCTACATCAAGACTGTCTCGTTTGTTTTTTTGCTGTCCATGGAACTCTCAACATTCTTCTTAGAAACCATATCTTAACAAATTCTCATTGTTATTGTTGTTTAAAGCCCAGCCGATTGCCTAGAGCCACATCAGGGCTATAACCGTTCCAAAACATACACAATACTTCAACAGGAAAAAAAGGAAAGGAAAATAAAGTACACATATCAATGCCTTCGCGCACATAATTTAATGAGAAGCCCCTGGCGTGGACCACTCCGTCAAACATATCGCACAGGGGACTTAAAAAAACATACCCAATTACAAATGTAAATGTAACTAAGGACATTAAAACATATATAAAAACGGGCCTACATTACCTAACATCGCTTTCGCATATCTCATTTCCTTGGAGCCAAAGATGCACTTAACACATGTACCCAATTATTAATCTTAAGAGAAAGTACGTGAGACTTCATCGAACACATACAGGAGAATGGACCAGTAAGGCAGAAAATGATAGGTAGAAATAATAGAAAGCAAAGGAGGAAGAAAGAAAAAAGACAGTGACAGAAAAGAGGAAACTGCTAGCACAGATTTTCCAGAAAGTGGGGATACTATTTATACTGAAGGCTAGTCCTAAAGATGTCATATTATTAAGGATATACAACTTCTGCATAAAACATAAGAAAATATTTTTGTCCTACTAGCAAGAGCTTTGCAACAATCACAATAACGAGAGATATCCCAAAACATCATTCTACGATCATATATCCCTCGCACCCAGATAGCCTCCCCTTTTTGAAATACAACGATGTTATTTCTGTTGATATGAACTTTTAGCTGTAGTGAAGCAGCGGCGCGTTGTAAACCATTCGACTGCATTTGTGATCCAGTAATTGTGTCTAGTTTATTGACAACCAACAATAGAATGAACGATTCAAAGGCATTATGGGACAGAATGGCACCATGTTTAACTTTGTTAATTACTACTAACACTGACCCATTAATAAAGATGGGAAACAATACCGGACTACAAACGTCCTCCTGTTACATGCCAGCTGTTAGCCATTGATAGTCGGTCAGCTTTCTAGGTCAGATTTTAGTCATTATATTGAGGCTTTTTACAAGAACATAAGATAATAATAATAATAATAATAATCATCATCATCATCATCATCATCATCAGGTGCCCTGCCGCATGGCGTTGGCGACCATGGACTTCCAACCATCTCTATCTCTCGTTGCCCCAGCATCTCCCCCCCCTCTTCATCCCCAGCCACTCTGCAAGTCCGTCCAGCATTCTCTCCCTGGGTCTACCCGGTGCTCTCTTTCCCTCAATAATAATCATAACAATAATAATAATAAAATAATAATAATAATAATAATAATAATAATAAATAACTTTTGTATAGCGCTATTCTCAGTTCAACTCACTGCGCTGTTACAGAAACAAATAATCTGACTCACATACTGATAACATCATTTTTCAATCTCTCTCTCTCTCTCTCTCTCTCACACACACACACACACACACACAAAGGGGGGGGGGTATACTCATGTAGTCCGGAAGAAAGCCACTGGCACCTCTTCAGAGCGTCCACATAATCATTTTCAGCGGTTTTAGGTTCTTTAACATATACACATTAAATATCCGACTGATGCCCAAGAGATTCAGTCAATGGCCAGATATCTGATTGTTTTTTTGTTTTTTTCATTCAAAGAGACTCCAGACTTGGTGATCCAATATCACCATGTCTTTTTATCTTAACTATAGAAGCCCTGGACTGAATGATAAGATAAAATGAAAAGTACAAAAGGCATAGTAACACAGGGGACTAAACATAAAATATATCAGTCTGTCGATGATATGTTATATGGAACGGAAAGATCATTTGAAGAGGCAATAGATACAACTGTTATCTTTGGAAGTCGGTACTTCTACTAATATAAAAAAAAAAGTTAGGAAAAGGCAAGCAACATTTATAAGACATTTTATGACGCAAGAGAAATTAGAGTACCTAGTCATAACAGGAAAGCTGGAAGGAAAGAGAGCACGAGGTAGACACAGGGACAAAATATTGGACGGACTTGCAGAATGGCTGAGGACAGAGAGGGTGGGAGATGTACTTGCAGCGACAAGGGATAGATTAGTATGGAGGGCCATGATCGCCAACGCCACGCGGCAGGGCACATGATGATGATATATTTTGGAAATGCACGATGATGCGGACGTTTCGAAATCACCTTGGAACAATCCTGAACGATATTTGCTTAACTGTGTAACATTTTTGAATATTACTGAAATGATTATATTGTTTGGATATGATACTAATTTCACATCAGATGACAATTTACATTTCATTATGTCCCCTGCAAAGTTCTACGATCTCATATGTTTATCATGCGAATACAAGAGGTTACATCACATACCAATTTATTCGGAAGATATTTAAAACCTTTTGACCAAAAATTGGCATTGACAAACATGACGTAATGATGTGTTAAATGATTGGATTTCATGCTACGTATTAGTAAACATATACATTTTTGAAATATTTACTTAAAGTAATACACGTATCAACAAGTCATTTATCATGAGTATTTAGATATAAATCCTGAGAACACCGGCTGAAATCGTATGACTAATCACAATATTCAATATCAAAGAACTGTCTGCAAGAAAAGGACATTTTTGGATGTTCAACTGTTTAAATAAGCATATAAAACAACATGGCTGGGGACGAGGAGGATGGAAGAGATGCTTGAGGCAACAAGAGATAGAGACAGATGGAAGTCCATGATCGCCAACGCCATGCGGCAGGGCACCTGATGATGATGATAAAACAACATAAACATTTTCGCTTAACAGGCAATCGATCAGATATTCATTTATCAAATTATTTCCACTGTCAGCGTGAAAATGATCATAAATAGCAGGATTTTCTGGTAGTAAATGTGAACAGACACTTATAACACATCATTCTCAAGTCTCAACAATAATTATTGTTTATCGACAATAAACCTGGAGGTTACCTGGAAAAAAGGTGTATCTGTGTTTTCTATTCCTTTCGTGATACACCATTCTGACAGGCAACTCTCAAAATGCACAGCAGCAGCTGACACATTCATTGGCATCAATACTGCTTTTTTGTTTTTACAAAAGGAAGAAATTCCGTTGTTTTGTGAGACAAATAACACCTGATTGTCTCCCTTGTTTAGATATTTTATCAGCAGGTTTCCAAAAAGCTTTTGAAAGCATGAACTATATCAATTTGTCAGTTCTGAAAGAGAGAGAGAGAGAGAGAGAGAGAGAGAGAGAGACAGACAGACAGACAGAGACAGAGACAGAGAGACAGAGAGAGACAGAGACAGAGAGATAGAAAGACAGAGAGGCAGACAGACAGAGACAGAGACAGAGAAAGAGCCAGAGACAGACAGAGAGAAAGAGGGAGACAGAGAGAGGGGGAGGAGAGAGAGAGAGAGAAAGAGAGAGACATAGACAGACAGACAGATAGACAGACATATAGACAGACAAACAGATAAACAAACAGAGAGAGAGAGAGAGAGAGAGAGAGAGAGAGAGAAAGAGAGAGACAGACAGAGAGAAATGGGTGAAGTCAGAAAAACAAATCAGATTATGTTAACCATAAGATAAATTCCAAAGCATAGTCTGGCAGCAGCAATAGTAGCCGGACTTTTCCAGATCGAAAAACAGGACGTCCAGCACAAAACGGCTCACCCAGACAATGGGGCAAGCCATGGATCTTCCTGAGTGATCCCCATACCAATGGCAATCTCTCCGTGTCCATGTCAAGGGACAGGCCCAGGCAACCAGCAGCAAGCAGCTTAGCAGTGGAATGTCCAGACCATTTCTACAGAATGCCTCAGCAGGCTGGGGCCGGGGCAGTGCAGTGACAGCCTACCACTGGTGGATACCAGTGTCATCAGTAACAGCGTTATCCAGGCAGCATCTGGATCAGGTTGTGATAATAGCAGACTGATACGTGTGGATGATGTACCAGCTTTACAATACATAGCAAAATTGTCAGTCTTGCATAACAACACAATATATGGAGAGAGAGGGGGAGAGACAGACAGACAGAGAGACAGAGAGAGAGAGACAGTGACAGAGAGAGGGAGAGAGAGAAGGAGTGAGAATGAGAGAGAGAGAAAGAAGAGAGAGAGAGCAAGAGAGATAGAGAGAGAAGAGAGTGAGAGAGATATATACAGAGAAAGACAGGGAGAGAGAAAGAAAGAGAAAGGAGAGAGAGAGAGAGAGAGAGAGAGAGAGAGAAAGAGA
>JAPXFY010000014.1:11502039-11504539 GCA_030674185.1 Monoplex corrugatus | reverse complement strand
TGGATAGATAGATAGATAGATAGGTAGATAGATAGATAGATAGATAGGTAGATAGATAGATAGATAGATAGATGGATAGATAGATAGATAGTATAGATAGATAGATAGATAGATAGATAGATGGATAGATAGATAGATAGATGGATGGATAGATAGATAGATAGATAGATAGATAGATGGATAGATAGAAGATAGATAGATAGATCAGATAGATAGATAGACAATAGATGATACGAAAAACTGTTACCGTATATTTTTATTTTCATTAAAACCCAGCGATGCGTAAGCCATATCAGGGCTATGACCGTTGCAAAACATACCACAATTACTTCAACGGGGTGAAAAAACGAAAAGAAAATTAAGTATGCATATCAAGCATTCGCACACATAATACTAAATGACGTGACAACATTACCGACCAAATTTATCGCACATGGAAATTAAAAAACAGACCTGAATACAAATTTAAACGTAACTAAGAACACTACAACATATATAAAAAATACTGAATACAAATTTAAACATAACTAAGAACACTACAACATATATAAAAAATACTGAATACAAATTTAAACGTAACTAAGAACACTACAACATATATAAAAACATACTGAATACAAATTTAAACGTAACTAAGAACACTACAACATATATAAAAACATACTGAATACAAATTTAAACATAACTAAGAACACTACAACATATATAAAAACATACATGAATACAAATTTAAACATAACTAAGAACACTACAACATATATAAAAACATACATGAATACAAATTTAAACATAACTATGAACACTACAACATATATAAAAACAGACATGAATACAAATTTAAACATAACTAAGAACACTACAACATATATAAAAACAGACATGAATACAAATTTAAACATAACTAAGAACACTACAACATATATAAAAACAGACATGAATACAAATTTAAACATAACTAAGAACACTACAACATATATAAAAACAGACATGAATACAAATTTAAACATAACTATGAACACTACAACATATATAAAAACATACTGAATACAAATTTAAACATAACTAAGAACACTACAACATATATAAAAACAGACATGAATACAAATTTAAACATAACTAAGGACACTACAACATATATAAAAACAGACATGAATACAAATTTAAACATAACTAAGGACACTACAACATATATAAAAACAGACATGAATACAAATTTAAACATAACTAAGAACACTACAACATATATAAAAACAGACATGAATACAAATTTAAACATAACTAAGAACACTACAACATATATAAAAACAGACATGAATACAAATTTAAACATAACTATGAACACTACAACATATATAAAAACAGACATGAATACAAATTTAAACATAACTAAGAACACTACAACATATATAAAAACAGACATGAATACAAATTTAAACATAACTAAGGACACTACAACATATATAAAAACATACTGAATACAAATTTAAACGTAACTAAGGACACTACAACATATATAAAAACATACTGAATACAAATTTAAACGTAACTAAGAACACTACAACATATATAAAAACAGACCTGAATACAAATTTAAACATAACTATGAACACTAGAACATATATAAAAACAGACCTGAATACAAATTTAAACATAACTAAGAACACTACAACATATATAAAAACATACTGAATACAAATTTAAACATAACTAAGAACACTACAACATATATAAAAAATACTGAATACAAATTTAAACATAACTAAGAACACTACAACATATATAAAAACATACTGAATACAAATTTAAACATAACTAAGAACACTACAACATATATAAAAACATACTGAATACAAATTTAAACATAACTAAGAACACTACAACATATATAAAAACATACTGAATACAAATTTAAACATAACTAAGAACACTACAACATATATAAAAACATACTGAATACAAATTTAAACATAACTAAAGACAATAGAACATATATAAAAACATACTGAATACAAATTTAAACATAACTAAGAACACTACAACATATATAAAAACATACTGAATACAAATTTAAACATAACTAAGAACACTACAACATATATAAAAACATACTGAATACAAATTTAAACGTAACTAAAGACAATAGAACATATATAAAAACAGGCCTAAATTATCTAAAACTGGTCTCATATCCCTAGAGCCAAAAATACACTTAGTACATGTACCCAATTATCAGTCCTAAGAGAAAGTACGTACGACTTTATAGAACACATACATGTGAATGGAACAGCAAGGCAGAAAATGATAAGAAAAAGTGACAGAAAGCAAAGGAACAAGGCAGAAACAAAGAGAGTGACAGAAAAGAGGAAATTTTTAGCACAGAATTTCTAGAAAGTGGAGATACTGTTTATACTGAAAGAGTCCCCGGCATCCCCATCGGGGGAAGGTGTCACCTGTGGGTTCGGATTTGTTGGTAACGGTGACCAGAAAAAACACGAAAGAA
>JAPXFY010000014.1:11479539-11497039 GCA_030674185.1 Monoplex corrugatus | reverse complement strand
CTGTAAATTTATGGTGTGTTCTGGCAAATATATGTCTGATAGTGTATATATTTATATATATAGTTATATGTTATATATATATATGTGTGTGTGTTACACATGTATATATACATACATATATATTATATGATTATATATTATATATGATATGTATTACATATATGTTTATATGTATATATATGTTTATATATATACATATATATACATACACACATACATATACATGTATGTACATATATATCTGATATGTGTGTGTTTGTGTTGTGTGTGTGTGTGTGTTGTGTGTGTGTGTGTGTGTGGTGTGTGTGTGTGTGGTTGTTGTGCGGCGCGCACGCGCAGGCTCGTGTGCTGTGTTTGTGTAATATGTAATGGCTACTTATGAACCATACAATTACATTCAATTCAAGAGTATGATAATTGAAGAACATACGACAACCAGGAAGTCTTCGATAGTTTCAGGTCTGTATGAACATTGAATTTGATGATAAATTGAAAGGAAGACATAAATTAAGCCACAGCAAATGATATTCCTCCGCTCTTGAAATAGCAACAAGCAATCAACGAGACAGTCTTGCAGGAGGCAGACACAAAAAGAACGTTAATGAGAAGATTAGAAAAAGACAAGCAACATTTATCGAACATTTTATGAGGCAAGAGAAATTAGATCACCTAGTCACAACAGAAAGCTGGAGGGAAAGAGAACACCAGGTAGACCCAGGGGAAAATATTGGACGGACTTTCAGTGTGGTGAAGACAGAGAGGGTGGGAGATGTACTTGCAGCGACAAAGGATAGATTAGACCCATGGAGAAAAATACTGGATAGACTTGCGGAGTGGATGAAGACAGAGAGGGTGGGAGATATACTTGCAGCGAAGGGATAGATTAACCCAGGAGAAAATATGGATAGACTTCGAGTGGATGAAGACAGAAAGGTAGGAGATGTACTGAGGACAAAGGATAGATTCGTACGGAGGGCCATGATCGCACGCCATAATGATGATGATGATGATGAGAGAGAGAGAGGAGACAGAGAGAGAGAGAGAGAGACGAGAGACAGAGAGACAGAGAGACAGAAAGAGACAGAGAGAGAGAGAAAACAAGAGAGAAGAGAGAGAGAGAAGACAGACAGAAGAGAGAGACAAGCAGAGAGAGCAGAGACAGAGAGAGAGACACAGAGAGAGACACAGAAGAGAGAGAGACAGAGGACAGGAGACACAGAGAGAGACAGAGACAGAGAGAGAGAGAGAAAGAGAGAGAGAGAGAGACAGAGAGAGAGAGACAAGAGAGAGAGACAGAGACAGAGAAGACAGAGAGAGCAGAGAGAGAGAGACAGAAGAGAGAGACAGAGAGAAGAGAAGAGAAGAGAGAGACAGAGAGAGAGAGAGACAGAGACAGAGAGAGACAGAGAAGAGAGACAGACAGAAGAGAGAGAGAGAGACAGAGAGAAACAGAGAGAGAGAGACAGAGAGAGAGAGACAGAGAGAGAGAGACAGAGAGAAACAGAAGAGACGAGAGAGAGACAGAGAGAGAGACAGAAAGAGACAGAGAGAGAAAGAGAAGAGACAGAGAGACAGAGAGAGAGAAGAGAGACAGAGAGAGAGCAGGAGAGAGAAAACGAGGGCGAGAGAGAAGAGAAACAGAAAAATAACCCAAATGTCATTAGTTTGTCAGTGTTGATTAGTATTGTCATTTGCCGTTGCGTCGCAATCATGTCAGACACGTAGATTTTCATTTACTGATATTCAGCCCAATTTCAGTCATATGTTGTCAATAACGAAAAGATCCATATGCGGCCCCCCTGTGATGGAGCAGACTTTTCCACACAATGTCTCTTCTTACGCACAGTTGGATACTTGCGATATACACAGGAGATAATACTGACATTGATTCTATCGTGGTTTAAATGAGACTGGCAACAAAACAGCAAGAGGAGGACAGCTGTCCTCAGGATTGTATATAAATATGCTCTCTATAATTTTCCATTGCTTTTATTCTTTCTCCCCATTTATAGCCATGCGTGTGTGTGTGTGTGTGTGTGTGTGTGTGTGTGTGTGTGTGTGTGTGTGTGTCGTGCGTGCGTGTGTGTGCGTGCGTGCGTGTGTGTCTGTTTCAGCGCTTAAATTTGATTTTATCAAGATTTTGCGCTATATAAATATTGTAATATTATAATTATTATAATTATTATTATATAGGACTGCTAAGTTTATTCAGACAGGTGTTCATCTCACTCGGACAATCCCATATGCGCTCCATCAAAAATTTATCAGTACTGAGCTGGCAGACTCCTTAAATGCCTGCGTAAAACAAACCGTACTGCACTGGAAATGTGTTGAAAGAAAAAAGCAGAGAGTACGAGACTAACAAAGTACTAAGCTGACACTATCAGAATGACTGAACATTCTGACGGGCAGCAGAGAGGCCTGTATATATGTTGCAGGTGGAATTAAGTTGGGGCTGTCTTATATCTAAATACTGATTCTATTCTCTCTCTCTTCTTCTCTCCTCTGTTCTCTCTCTCTTCCTCATCTCTTTCTGTTTCTCTCTCTCTCTCCTCTTTCTCTTCCTCTCTCTTTCTGTTTCTCTCTTGTTGTCTTTTTGTGTGTGATGTGTGTGTGTGTGTGTTGTGTGTGTGAGTGTGTGTGTGTGTGTGTGTGTTGTTGTGTGTGTTGTGTGTGTGTGTCTGTGTGTGTGTTTGCGTGGTGTGTGGTGTGTGTGTGTTGTGTGTGTGTGTGTGTGTGAGTGTGTGTGTGTATGTTTGTGTGTGTGTGGTGTGTGTGTGTGTGAGTGTGTGTGTGTGTGTGTGTGAGTTGTGTGTGTGCGTGGTGTGTGTGTGTGTGTGTGTGTGTGTGTGTGTGTGTGTGCGTTCTAGTTTGTGTGTTTTTTAAGTTAACTCTAGTGTATATGTAGGTAGCTTAATGTCGAGCCATAAATGTATGTGTGTGTGCGCGACTACTGCTGCTTTTGTCGGTTCTTAGTTTGTGTGTTTCGCTGTGTGCGTTTTCTGGTTTCATCTTGTTTTTGATCTATTCATTTTTTCTGGTCCACATTAATGATCCACATAACAGGTGACATTTTTTTATTCACAATTTATGATGATGATGCTGACGATAGGATTATGATAATCACGATGCTACGGGTTTCATCTAGGACTGAGACGTGAGGACAGGGCTGTAGTCTACGCTTACTTTCACAGCATATCCATGGCTTAACCAGGCCCGAGAAATACAGACACCTGCGTTTGTTGATCAGGAGATTGAGCAATATTCTTTAAGTGGATAAGACTCGACTGTGTAGTCCCAGTCTTCCTAGTAAGTCCGTAGCTCATCCATCTGTGAGTATGGACACGGTGCGGCCACAACATCGTATGATTGTTTTAACTTGTTTTTAATTTATTTTCAAATACATAGCATTTAGAAATATTTGAAATGTACACAATGCAGAATCAACAGATCTAAGAAAATGTAGAGAAACAAGCATTCGTTGAGATATTATATACTACACAACATTATACAGCATATACACATACGATACATAATATGATAATATACATACACGAGACATACATACACACCATATATATCAATACAACACATACATATATGTATTATTATACATAATATAATATAATATATGTATTTGTGTAATACAAACACACAACACAACACACACAACACATACACATACATATATAATATGATAATACATAAATATATATACATGTATATATACGTTATATATGTATACATTAATATTAACATATATATAAGCTAATAAATCATATACATATACACATATATGTACATAAACATATATACACATACATATATACACTACATATAACATACATAATATACACATTTATGATATATACAATAATATATAACATAATATATAATATAATATATAACATACATAATACACAACACATATACTAATATATACAATACTGTATATCACTAATATATACACATACATAACACATACATATACATACACGCACACGCGCATCCAGATATACAACATCAAACCATGATTCTGACAGAACTGCAGGGATTCGAACCCACAACCTTTCAGTCCGCAAGTCCTTGCGATAACCATTGCACCACGAAGACCGGTTGGTACGTGGATGGCCGTGCACGTTACACGTCTGGAAAACACCTAAAAGATTTACTACTCTACTACTACGGTGTAATTGATCCAGTGTTTACGATGGGTTCGTCAGTGCGATGTCGTCAGCATTCTTTACCAGAAACGAGTGACGGTGCCAAGGTATTGCGAGCATGGCCATTCTGACAATAAGCTTTAGAAAACAAATAAACCTTTTTCTCTCTGTCTCTCTCTCTCTCCTCCTCTCTCTCTCTCTCTCTCTTCTCTCTCTCTCCCCCCCTCTCTCTCTCTCTTCTCTCTCTCTCTCCCTCTCTCTCCTCTCTCCTCTCTCTCTCTCCCTCTCTCTCTCCCTCTCTCTCTCTCTCTCTCCCTCTCTCTCTCTCTCCCTCTCTCTCTCCCTCTCTCTCTCTCTACTCTAACACCTCCACTCCTCTCTGCACCACAGCTTTCTTCCTCTTTTTTCTTCTTTTTCTTTTCTTGTTCTTGTTCTTGTTGTTCTTCTTGTTCTTGTTCTTGTTCTTGTTTTTGTTCTTCTTCTTGTTCTTGTTCTTCTTCTTGTTCTTTTCTTCTTTTTTTTTTCTTCTTCCTCTTCTTCTTCTTTTCCTTCTCCCTTCGTGTTCTTTTCGTTGTGTGTGTGTGTGTTTTGTGTGTGTGTGTGTGTGTGTGTGTGTGTGTGTGTGTGTGTGTGTTGTGTGTGTGAGTATATGTATATTTGTTTGTTTGTACTAAATTGTGTGTGTGTGTGCGTGTGTATGTTTGTGATGCAAGATTGATATGTCTTATGTATCATTCTTTTTATAATCACATCGTAAAGATCCCGAGCAGCATTTGGATGCTAGAGAGCTGTCTAAGTCGTGGTGTATCATTATATACCATTCATTGATTCATCATCATCATCATCATCAGTCCCTAGTCTGGTTGACCGTTCGGGCACCACTGAAGATTTTGCAACCAATTTCCTCCACTCCTCACGGTCCTCAGCTTTCCGCAGAATGATGTTCCATTCAAGGCCAGTCCACTCTCTGATATTGTCTTCCCATCTTTTTCTCTGTCTGCCTCTTCGACTCCCTCCCTGTACTGTTCCCTGCAAGACGGTCTTGGCCAGTCCAGATGATCGTGTGACGTGCCCGTACCACCTCAGTTTGCGTCTTATCACTGAAGTCAGGAGGTCTTCGTACGGCCCGATGGCGTTTTCGATTCGGGTTTTCACTTCGTTATTGGTTATATGATCTTTGTACGAGATACCAAGGAGTTTACGGAAGCATCTCATCTCCATTGCCTGTATCCTTCTTTCAATGTCTGCTATTATGGTCCATGTTTCGCATGCAATCAAAAATATTGACATTATATGTATGTGACCTCCCACCACGAAATCAGTCTTAACTCGCAGTCAGTCGAACAACACTAGGAGCTGAAAAGGTGACTGAGGGTCTATCTGGGGTGTTTTGACTTTTACTCAAAATTGATTTCTGTAGACTGTAATCTATCCCCCACAGAAATTTTTTTCTTGAAAAAAATATTATTAATCAGTTTAAATCTGTATTTTAATGCACTGATCGCAACAGAAAGAACGCAATTTCCCACCAAAAGTACCTATTTTTGTCTCTTATTATGAACCGTAACTTGTACAGTACCCGCACATGTAACATACTGATGCAAAGCTCTTTGGTGCATCTTTCAGATAATGACAGCAAAAATTAGAAACAAACTGGGTCAAAGCCACCAAATAAACAAATTTAAGGAAAATGTGTAGGAGAGCACACAAAAACTTTAGAGGCCGCTTTCTCAAAATGGCCGTCATACAACTTAATTACTTTTAACATACATAATTTCTACATTTTTTTTTAGTACAAGCTTTATTCAAGTACCAAAATAATCAGCAGAATGTATACTTTCCAGTGATATGTATATCTCAAAATACCCAAAATGCTAGTTAAGACTGATTTCGTGGTGGGGGGTCACACACACACACACACACACAATATATTATATATATATATAAATACCGTTCATCAGCAAACAAAGGGGGGGGGGGATCCTGTAATTTCGAAATGACACTCTGAACATTAAGGCCAACACTAATAGTAAGCAAATCTACAAACAATTTCTTTATGGTCACCTTTTCGGACCATAATTCTAGTGGTGCCAAGTTCAGTATTTTAAAAAAAAAAAATTCCTTTCCCTTTTCTCTCCACTTTCCTCCTCAGCATCATGTCCACTCGTCGGGATAAAGCGTAGCCTTGAGGAGTCTTCTACATCATTCAGTATTTTTTTTATTTTTCCTTTCCCTGCTCTCTCCAGATTCCTCCTCAACATCATGTCCACTCGTCGGAATAAAGCGTAGCCTTGAGGAGTCTTCTACATCATTAGTAGCAGATTTTCCCTCCTTGGGCATTTATAGGACTGCTGGAGGGCGTTGAGTCCCTCTTCAGCCAATTCCTAAATGCTTTCCTCTGAATCCCCAGCCATTACTGTGACCTTGATTTCTTAACCCTTTCTTTCTCCCATGGCCTATCGACCAGCTTCCACCAGTTTCCTGAAGAAAGCTTATCGATTGGCTGAAGGATTCAAACGGTTAATGACCCATGAACTGGGTGCAGTAATCAAGTGGGTAAGCACTGTGCTTCTAACCATGAGGTCCTGGGTTCGATCCGCACAGACGCCTCCGCCCGGTAGTAGGGTAAAGGGTGGAGATGTTTCCGATCTCCTAGATTGACCATGTGTGCAGAACTGAGAGAGAGAGAGAGATAGATAGATATAGATAGAGAGAGAGAGAGAGAGAGAGGAGAGAGAGAGATAGAAAAACAGACAAAGAGAGAGAGAGAGACAGAGACAGAGACATAGACACAGAGAGACAGAGAAACACAGAGAGAGACAGAGACAGACAGACAGACAGACAGGCAGACAGAAAAAGAGACAGAGACAGAACCAGAGAAACAGAGAGAAAGAGAAAGAAAGAAAGAGAGACAGAGACAGACAGAGAGACAAGAGAACAGAGAACAGAGAGACAGAGACAGAGAGACACAGAGAGACAGAGACACAGAGAGAGACAGAGACACAGAGAGAGACAGACAGACAGGCAGACATAAAAAGAGACAGAGACAGAGCCAGAGAAACAGAGAAAGAGAGAGAGGGAGTGAGAGACAGAGACAGAGACAGCCAGAGAGAGAGAGCCCAGAGAGAGAGAGAGAACAGACAGACAGACAGACAGACACACGGACAGAAAAAGAGACGGAGCCAGAGAAACAGAGAGAGGGAGAAACAGAGAGAGAGAGAGAGAGAGAGAGAAGAGACAGACAGACAGACAAGAGACAGAGAGACAGAGAGACAGAGAGACAGAGAGACAGAGACAGAACAGACACAGACAGACAGAGAGAGAGAAACAGAGAGAGAGAGAGAGAGAGACAGACACAGACAGACCAGACAGTGACAGAGACAGAGACCAGAGACAGAGACAAAACAGAGAGACATAGATACAGAGATACAGAGATAGAGACAGAGAGGTACAGAAAGAGAGAGAGAGAGAGCGAGAGAGATAGACAGAGACAGACAGACAGGAGACAGACAGAAAACAGCAGAACACGAAAACACAGAGACAAACAGAGGCAGAAACACAGACAGACAGACAGACAGACAAGAGACACAGACAGACACACAGCCAGACATATAGAGAAAAAGGTTGACATAACAGATGGAATTGGAGACTGAAGTCAGAACGAAACAATGAGCATTGTAAAACAGTCCATGTGTGTGTTTCATGACACATAGACCACGAGGCGCGGTAAGCAAAACGAAGCGAAACGTGGGACTTCTACAGAGAAATTCTGAGGTCAGTCCTGCTTGGGGAACTTCCCGCTTGGTGTGTGTGTGTGTGTGTGTGTGTGTGTGTGTGTGTGTGTGTGTGTGTGTGGTGTGTGTGTGTGTGTGTGGTGTCTGTGTGTGTGTGTGTGTGTGTGTGTGTGTGTCTGTGTGTGTGTGTGTGTGTGTGTGTGTGTGTGTGTGTGTGTGTGTGTCTGTGTCTGTGTCTGTATCTGTGTGTCGGGGGGGAAGGGGTTAAAAGGTGGAGATATTTCTGATCTAGTAGGTCAGCTTTGTTTGCAGACCTGCCAGTGCTTTAACTCTTTTGACTCCCACACTTTATCCAACCAATTCAAAAAATTAACCCTTTGACTCACTCACCCAATCGACCAGCTTTCTATGGACTTAAACCTTCGACTCCCTCACCCTAAACTTGATCATTTGACCTCCTCATCCTATCCACCAGCTTCCTGAAACAACCCTTGACTCCCTTACCTAACTTAACCTTGACGCCTCACTCTAAACTTAACCCTTTGACTCCTCACTCTAACTTAACCCTTTGAATCCCTCACTCTAACTTAACCCTTTGACTCCCTCACCTAAACTTAACCCTTTGACTCCCTCACTCTAAACTTAACCCTTTGACTCCCTCACCCTAAACTTAAACCTTTGATTCCTCACCCTGTCCACCAGATTCCTGCAGGAAACCGTGAATAGGGTGAGGGAGTCAAAGGGTTAAGTTTTTGCTTTGCTAGCATGATTGACAATGCAGGATGCTGGTGGACAGGGTGCGGGAGTCACAAAAATGGTTAAACCCCTTTTGTGTGTAATACACAACACAGAACATCAGAATATGCACGTTAAAGATCCTGTGAGTCATATGTCAAGGTTCCGATGTCTTATGGAAACGTGAAAACCCCTAGCAGCACACTCACCGAAGACGGAATATGCAGACTATGCAGCAATATTTCCGATGTGGAAATGTTGCTCGGAAAATAGCTGGCAGAATCGGCCAAGCCAAAACAGCATTCAAGAAGATGACAAGCATTCTTACCAACAAATGCCTATCAATTAACATCAGAAAGAGAGTCCTTGAATGTTATATAGAACCAATACTGTTGTACGGATACGAGGCGTGGACAGTCAGCAAGCAAAGCCAGAGCAGGATCGAGGCAGCCGAGATGTGGTTTCTCAGAAGAATGTTGAGATTTCCATGGACAGCAAAGAAAACAAACGAGACAGTCTTGATGGAGGCAGACACAAGTAGATCATTCATAAGGAAGATTAGGAAAAGACAAGCAACATTTATAGGCCATTTTATGAGGAAAGGGGGATTAGAGCACCTGGTCACAACGGGAAAGCTGGAGGGAAAGAGAGCACCAGGTACATCCAGGGGAAAATATTGGACAGACTTGCAGAATGACTGTGGACAGAGAGGGTGGAAGATGTGCTTGTGGCAACAAGGGATAGATGCATATGGAGGGCTATATCGCCAACGCCATGTGACAAGGCACATGCTGCTGCTGTTGCTGCTGCTGCTGCTGCTGATGATGATGATAAACGCTACATCTGTGTGTAAGCCCTATGTACTGGGGGCAAGGTCTTGGGGTCAATAAAAAATAAACCTGCTTGAGATTCGAACCTATGACTCTTGTGTTAACAGCATGACATGCTAGTCATTTGTGTTAACGGAGTATTAATTAACTAAACAAAAAAGATCAATTTACCAGCGCCAGCCACTACGCCCACCGTTTTCACTAACGCCATCACCACCAAGAAACAATACCACCACCATCACCACCACTACAATAATAATAACAATAACAATAACAATACTACTATTACTATTACTACTACTACTAAATAACTTATATATAGCGCTATTCTCCTACACATAGGTAAAGACTCACTGCGCTTTACATTAATTAGTTCATCCCTCACCCCCACAACACACACACTAGCACATCTGTTGCAAGCAAGTACTAATATATACATTTATGTATCAGAAATATCAAAAATCATGTTCCATTACTGGTAGTATTTATCAAAAAGATGAGTTTTGAGGCCGCCTTGAAAGAAGAGAGAGATGATGAACAGCGGAGAGAAAATGGCAGATCGTTCCAGACAAGTGGTGCCTGGCAACGGAAGGCTCGGTGTCCTATGGTTTTGTACAAGAAACAATACCACCACCATCACCACCACCATCACCACCACTACCACCACCACCACCACCACCACCACCACGAGAAACAATAACACCACCATCACCACCACAACAACAAGAAACAATACCACCACCACCAACCACCACCACCACAACGAGAAACAATAACACCACACCACCACCACAACGAGAAACAATAACACCACCATCACCACCACAACGAGAAACAATAACACCACCACCACCACCACCACAACGAGGAACAATAACACCACCATCACCACCACAACGAGAAACAATAACACCACCACCACCACCACCACCACCACCACCACCACCACCACAACGAGAAACAATAACACCAACACCACCACCACAACAACAAGAAACAATACCACCACCATCACCACCACCACCACAACGAGAAACAATAACACCACCATCACCACCACAACAACAAGAAACAATACCACCACATCACCACCACCACCACAACGAGAAACAATAACACCACCATCACCACCACAACAACAAGAAACAATACCACCACCACCACCACCACCACCACAACGAAGAAAACAATAACACCACCATCACCACCACAACGAGAAACAATAACACCACCACCACCACCACAACGAGAAACAATAACACCACCATCACCACCACAACGAGAAACAATAACACCACCACCACCACCACCACAACGAGAAACAATAACACCACCATCACCACCACAACAACAAGAAACAATACCACCACCACCACCACCACCACCTCCACCATCATCCATCACTACTACCACTACTACAACTACGCCCACCAATCATCACCACCAATAAAGACAACCACCAACATAATCACATTTACATTACACGGACGACTAAGCAACACTCGCCATACATTGTCGACAATTTAAAATCACACAGAGAGAAACAACACTGAAGAAGAAGAAGAAAAAAAAAACACCCACTTACCTAGATCAGACAGCAGCTGTGGGGGGACACGGCCTAATTCTGAATCCTATCTAAACCATATACTTGGACACATCATCACATCAGTACTGTACACTTTTGGAGTCCTCACAACACCTGTGATCCACAGAAGCACAAGGGACTTAATGCCCACACTTCACACGCACCACAATAGATTGCCGGCCTTTGGTTGACCGGACACAAACAACGAGGTTTCAGTCCTTTGTACGCAAACTTCTTCGAACTCTTGACCTGTGTTCGCCAACGACGTACGATCGTCGATCCTTTGTTCAAAACAACATAAGAGTATCAGTCCTGAGTTGAACAAATACATGGACGGTTTTCGGTCTTTGATTTGGGATCGTTGGTTCTTGGTCCACAGAATATAACATAGGATTATCGGTCCTTACAGTACAAAAATACCTGAGGCAATCCGTTTTGGACTTTCAACCATTCCTTTTAACAACAATAACACATAGGATTGGTAATCCTTAGTTGACAAAACACGCAGAATTCTGAGTCCTTGATTCGTGATTGCCAGTCATTGGTCCAAAACAAAATAACAATAATATTTAGGATTGTCAGTTCCTTTTTTGTATTTGGTGTTTGTTCGTTTGTGATCTTACATTTGCGCTTGATATAGGCAAGTTGGCCGAAAATATGCGCCTGTCTTGTCTGGTTATATTGTATACGCGTTCTGTTTCTATTTTCGTGTTCTCATGGTTCCAGTTCCTTTTTTTGTAATAAAATACACTGGAACTTAATCCTTGGTTTGTAAAAGACAGAAAACCGTCAGTCCTTGATTCCCAAAAAGACCATAGAACTGTTAAGTCTTTAGATTTCAAAACGCTCTCAGGACTCTCAGACATACAAAGTAAGGTCACAAAAATCGTGGAACTATAGGCTTTGATTCATAAAAACAACAACAGCATTTTCAGTCCTTAACTTAAACATATTCGTACTGAGGACTTGTTGTTGTTGTTGTCGTCGTGTTGTTGTTGTTATTGTTGTTGTTGTTGTTGCTGCTGCTGCTGCTACTGCTGCTGCTGTTGTTGTTGTTGTTTTTGATCCGCACACCACATTAAAAACTCTCGGACCCAGATTCACAATGATAAACACAGAATTGTCTGTCCTTTGTCCGCAGAATGTATGAAACTCTCAGCACTCGGTTCACAAAAGTCACTGCACCGTCATCCCTTTGATCCAGACGAAAGAAACAGATGTTTGTACTCACCAGTTCACCAAACACCAACGACACTCAATTTGTTGGTTTATAAAACTAACGACATGATTGTCCTGGTTAAAAACATGGTAGGGTTTGCCGCCTGTCTGTAGTTAATGAAACACACTGATCTCTCGGTCCCTTTTTTCTTGATAAAGTAATGCGTGAGACTGCCGATCCTCTGTTCGAAAAAAATCACATCATATGCATACACACACACACACACACGCATACACATGCACACACACAGATACACACACACACACACACACATATACACACATACACACACATACACACACATACACACACGTACACACACACACATACACGCACAAACACACACACACACGTACACACACATACACACACGTACACACACATACGTACGCACGCACACACTTACACACGCACAAACGCACACACACGCACACACACACACACACACACACATAAACACACACATATTCGTTGTTGTCGTCGTGTTGTTGTTGTTATTGTTGTTGTTGTTGTTGCTGCTGTTGCTGCTACTGCTGCTGTTGTTGTTGTTGTTGTTTTTGATCCGCACACCACATTAAAAACTCTCGGACCCAGATTCACAATGATAAACACAGAATTGTCTGTCCTTTGTCCGCAGAATGTATGAAACTCTCAGCACTCGGTTCACAAAAGTCACTGCACCGTCATCCCTTTGATCCAGACGAAAGAAACAGATGTTTGTACTCACCAGTTCACCAAACACCAACGACACTCAATTTGTTGGTTTATAAAACTAACGACATGATTGTCCTGGTTAAAAACATGGTAGGGTTTGCCGCCTGTCTGTAGTTAATGAAACACACTGATCTCTCGGTCCCTTTTTTCTTGATAAAGTAATGCGTGAGACTGCCGATCCTCTGTTCGAAAAAAATCACATCATATGCATACACACACACACACACGCATACACATGCACACACACACATAACACACACACACACACATATATACACACATACACACACATACACACACATACACACACGTACACACACACACACATACACGCACAAACACACACACACACACGTACACACACATACACACACGTACACACACATACGTACGCACGCACACACTTACACACGCACAAACGCACACACACGCACACACACACACACACACATAAACACACACACACGCAGAGAGAGAGAGAGAGAGAGAGAGAGAGAGAGAAAGAGAGTGAGAGACAGAGAGACATACAGACAGACAGAGACATACATACATACATACAGACAGACAGACAGAGACAGAGGCACAGAGAGAAAGATATATATATGAGAGAGAGAGAGAGAGAGAGAGAGAGAGAGAGAGAGAGAGAGAGAGAGAGAGAGAGAGAGACTTGGTTTTAAGTCTAAACGATTAGACATCTTTAAGAGAACGTCAAGGACGGAAATGACCAGACGACATCAAGGACTGGACAGACGATAACTTGGCTGGCAGCATGCATCGATCGCAGAATAGGACATAATAGGAAGCTATGGCATTTCGACCTCTAGAAGGCAGAGATGACATCTGATGATAATGATGATGATGATGACGAAGAAGGGAAAAAGAAGAAGAAGAAGAAGAAGAAGAAGAAGAAGAAGAAGAAGAAGAAGAAGAAGAAGAAGAAGAAGAAGAAGAAGAAGAAGAAGAAGAAGAAGAAGAAGAAGGAAGAAGAAGAAGAAGAAGAAGAAGAAGAAGAAGAAGAAGAAGAAGAAGAAGAAAAGAAGAAGAGAGAAAAGAAGAAGAAGAAAGAAGAAGAAGAAGAAGAAGAAGAAGAGAGAAGAAGAAGAAGAAGAAGAAGAAGAAGAAGAAGATGAAGAAGAAGAAGAAGAAGAAGAAGAAGAAGAAGAAGAAGAAGAAGAAGAAGAAGAAGAAGAAGAAGAAGAAGAAGAAGAAGAAGAAGAAGAAAAAGAAGAATGAGAAGAAGAAGAATGCGAAGAAGAAGAATGCGAAGAAGGAGAAGAAGAAGAATGCGAAGAAGAATGCGAAGAAGAATGCGAAGAAGAAGAATGCGAAGAATGCGAAGAATGCGAAGAAGAAGAAGAAGAAGAAGAAGAAGAAGAAGAAGAAGAAGAAGAAGAAGAAGAAGAAGAAGAAGAAGAAAGAAGAAGAAGAAGAAGAAGAAGAAGAAGAAGAAGAAGAAGAAGAAGAAGAAGAAGAAGAAAAAGAAGAAGAAGAAGAAGAACGAAGAAAAGAAGAAGCAGAAGATGAAGAAGAAGATGAAGAAGAAGAAGAAGAAGAAAAAGAAGAAGAAGAAAAAAGAGAAGAAGAAGAAGAAGAAGAAGAAGAAGATTGAAATAGGAGACGCCTTGTAAATCATTTTGATTTTGGCAAAACTATACCAAAAAAAAACAACAACAACAGCAACAACAAAAAACAACAACAACAAAACCCCAAAAAACCAACCAACCTAATCTTCGTGTTTAGGAACGACATTGACAGTAATGCAAAAATTAATCAGACGTACTTTGTCCCCTTGCTTCATTAAGAAGTATGGCAACAACAAAACAAAAACAACAACAACAAAAAACGCACAAAAAGATAATGTACGCTGATACATTAATATGTGTATTTAATTTTTTTTCTGTTGAAGTATTGCGTTGTATTTGAAACAGTTATAGCCCAGATATGGCTCTATGCAGTCGGCTGGGCTTTAAACAATAACAACAATAACAATATGTATGTGTGTTTCTACTTGCACATTACAACAGTATAAACTTTAAATCACAGGGACCGCCGGGCATTCTAGTTAATAGGAACTAGAAACACACAAAAAATAAAATGAGAACGAGAATTTAATACACGAAACAAGACAAGCGTAAATTTGAGGTCAATTGGCCAGAATTCGTATCCACTATTTCCTCCCGTTTAAAGAAGCCTCAAGGAATTCTTGCTGCTCTCTTTAAACTTTCTCTCTATGTCTCTTCTGTCTCTTTCAGTCTTTCTCTCTCTCTTCTCTCTCTTTCTGTCTCTGTCTCTCTTTTCTCTGTCTCTGTCGCTCTCTCTCTTTCTCTCTGACTCTCTCTTTTACTCTCTCTCTCTCATCTCTGTCTCCTCTCTCTTTCCTTACTCTCTCTCTCTCACACGCACACACACATTCTCTCTCTTTCTCTCTCTGTTTTTCTCTCTCTCTCTCTCTTTCTCTCTCTCTCTCTCTCTAGCTCTGTCCTTCTGTCTTTCTCTTTCTGTCTCTCTGTATATCTCTGTCTCTCCCTTGTCTCTGTCTCTCTGTGCCTTTGTTTATCTGTCTCTGTCTCTCTCTGTCATCATAATCATCATCATTAGATTGTTATTATTATTATTATTATATATATTATATATATTATGTGTTTATATTATATATTATATATTATTATCATATTATTATTATTTTATTATTATTATTATCATATTATTATCATTATTATTATTGTTGTTGTTGCTGTTATTTTATTGTTTTGTTGTTGATTGTTCTCGTCACCATCACCACACCACCACCACCGCCACCATCACCACCATCACCACCACATCATCATCATCATCATCTCATCATCATCACCATCATCACCATCACCACCACCATCACAATCACCACCACCACCACCACCACCATCATCATCATCATCACCATCACCATCACCATCACCATCATCATCATCACCATCATCATCATCACCATCACCATCTTTATTCGTTCTTGTTTAGCGGTAACCGTCCTCTTCCAACTCATCAGAGACACTGTTTAGTACACACGATCACACATTAATTATTTCAATGGAGCACTGTCAGAACTCAAGTCTCTCAAGGCCAGCTGACCACATTCTAGTATGAAAAAAATACAACTGGTCACCTACACAGATTATCTTCAGTAAAAGACATGGACAGCAAAAAAAACAAACAAACGGACTATTGATGGAGGCAGACACAAGAAGATCATTCATAAGGAAGATTAGGAAAAAAAACAGGCAACATTTATGGGCCATTTTATGAGGAAAGGGGAATTGGAGCACCTGGTCACAACAGGAAAGCTGGAAGGAAAGAGAACACAAGGTAGACCAGGAAAAGATATTGGACAGACTTGCAGAGTGGCTGAAGACAAAGAGGGTGGAAGAGGTGCTTAAGACAACAAGAGATGGAAACAGATGGAAGGCCATGATCGCCAACGCCATGTGGTAAGGCACTCAGTGATGATAATGAAAAGGCAGAAGATAACCCCGTGTGTTGAAGAGAAATCCGAGTACATGCCCTGTCACGTTCTGAGAACAAAACTACTCTGGCCCAAGACTCTGCTTTGTATGTGAATGGCAAGGATAGTACAGAAATGTGAGAGGTTATGTCTATCCCTTGAGCCAGAGAACTCGACCGTGACCGTGACCTTCTCTGTGTCACAGTGAAGGTGATACAATTAATTTAACCCTTTGATTCCCGCACCCTATCCACCAATTGTTCTCCCACTGATTTTTGTATTTGTTCGTCATGGAAGTTTTAGTCTTTTTTTTCCTAATTTTTGTATTTATTATTTGCTCGTCAGGGAAATTTTAGTCTTTTTCTCATGATATTTGCGTTTGTTATTTGCTCATCAAGGAAGTATCAGTCTTTTTGTCCTAATTTTTGTATTTGTTAATTGTTCGTCAGGGAAGTTTTAGTCTTTTCCCCTGATTTTTGTATTTGTTATTTAATCGTCAAGGAAGTATTAGTCTTTTTCTCCTAATTTTTGTATTTGTTATTTGTTTGTCAGGGAAGTTTTAGTCTTTTTCTCCTAATTTTTGTATTTGTTGTTTGTTTGTTTGCTTGTGATCTTACATTTACGGCTTGACAAAGGCCAATTGGCCGAAAATTTGCGCCTGTCTTGTCTGGTTATATCAAATACACGTGCTGATTCTATTTTCGTGTTTTTCTGGTTCCTCTTGGCTTAAACGCGGGCGGTTGCACTTGTTTTTAACTTTCTATCCACCAACTGCAAAACACATTTCTTTTAGGATCATTGCATTCAGGGAGGTTACCATTGTGCTTACCTTTTTTATCATTCCATGTTCTACGCCACCTCAATGGCCACGGGAACTGGAATAGTTTTTTACAATGGGACGATGATGATGTCGATGAGGGTGATAATCATGATGCTATGGAGTTCCGTCTAGAGTTAAGACTACGTGACAGGGCTGTTTCTCTACGCTTACTATCATAATATATCCTGGCGTCAACCAAGCCCGAGAGATACAGACACCTTC
>JAPXFY010000014.1:11472039-11477039 GCA_030674185.1 Monoplex corrugatus | reverse complement strand
TGTGTGTGTGTGTGTGTGTGTGTAGTGTGGTGTGTGTGTGTGTGTGTGTGTGTGTGTGTGTGTGTGTGTGTGTGTTGAGTGTACTCTGTGCTCATTGGGAAGACTGGACCCACAGTCGAGCCTCATCCGCTTCACGGATGCGTCATCGAAGGTGCTGATCACATTTTGCTCACCAACACCGCAGGTGTGTGTATCTCTCGACGTGGTTTACACCAAGATATGTCATGATGATAAACGTAAAGTACGCACCTTGTCACACAGTTTCAATCCCAGCTGAAACGTCATAACGTCATGATAATCATCGCCGTCGTCTATCATCAACGTAGTAGCAGTTTCGTGAAAAATGATCCAGTTTATACGGCCATTAAATTGACATAGAATATAGGACATATATATATAAAAAAAATCTTTAGACACTTCCTAACCCTTCACTCCCCCACCCTGACAAATGACCAGGTACCTAATCTTTTCTCTCCTTCAACATATCCACAAGCTTCTGGCAAAGAGATTGGTGGTTAACTTTAAGGGGAGGCAGTGGACAGGTTATGAAGCTGCAGGAAACCTGAGTAGTGAAAAGGTTAAATGAGAGAGTACTAAAAGGGTTAAATGGATGATTTTTTTGGTCAGCTGTGGCAGGTGTGATATCTTGGGAGGGAGCCGTGAAAGAGTTAAATGGGTGATTTTCTTTTTGTAGCTGTGGCAGGTGCGATATCTTGGAGGGAGCAGTCAGAGTTAAATGGGTGATTTTCTTTTTGTAGTTGTAAAAGGGAAGCAGTTGTGAAAGAATTAAATCGGTGAAATGTTTTTTTTTTCTTGGTCAGCTGGGGCAGGTGTGACTTTCAGAGGTCACCTTGTCTCACCGCTGGCCCAGGTGAAATGGGGTCGAGGCAAAGGACAAGTGTAACTTTTTCACACACACACACACACACACACACACACACACACACACACACACACACACACACACACACACACACACACACATACAAACACACACACACACACACGCACAACCCCCACACACCACCGATGTCACTTTAACATATCTAGTCCATCAGCCCAGATTGTAGATCAGGTAGGCTATGAACAGTTCATAACATTTTCCTCTTCAATGTCTGCTGGTCAGGTCAGGGCATACGAGAATAGTTCAGTAAAATTTACCACAGAATGATCCCAGGGTCTGTTAAACAGTAAGGACTAATTGTCTTGACACCTACTAGACAGGACAGCTGTTTAAGAGCCGAGTTCAAAGAAGCAGAAAAATCTTGAGAGCCAGACAAGCAGAAAGTTCAGAAAAATCTATGGAGAGCCAGACAGCAGAAAGTTCTCAGAAAAATTATGGAGAGCCAGACAGCAGAAAGTTCTCAGAAAAATATATGGAGAGCCAGACAGCAGAAAGTTCTCAGAAAACTCCAGGGAGAACAAGACAGAAGTAGGTCCTTAACAAAATTCTTGGGATAGCCAGACAGCAGAAGGTTCTCAGAAAACTCTAGAGAGAGCCAGACAACAGAAGGTTCTAAAAAAAACTCTAAGGAGATTCAGATAGCAGAAGGTCCACAGAAAACTCTGGGGAGACCCAGACAGCAGAAAGTCCTCAGAAATATCTAGGGAGAGCCAGACAGCAGAAAGTCCTCAGAAATATCTAGGGAGAGCCAGACAGCAGAAAGTCCTCAGAAATATCTAGGGAGAGCCAGACAGCAGAAAGTCCTCAGAAATATCTAGGGAGAGCCAGACAGCAGAAAGTCCTCAGAAATATCTAGGGAGAGCCAGACAGCAGAAAGTCCTCAGAAATATCTAGGGAGAGCCAGACAGCAGAAAGTCCTCAGAAATATCTAGGGAGAGCCAGGACAGCAGAAAGTCCTCAGAAACATCTAGGGAGAGCCAGACAGCAGAAAGTCCTCAGAAATATCTAAGGAGAGCCAAATAGCAGAAAGTCCTCAGAAATATCTAAGGAGAGCCAGGCAGCATAAAATCCACAGAAAACTCAAGGCTGAGCCAGATAGCAGAAGGTCATCAGAAATGGATACCCTTCTGCTGTTTATTTCAAATATAATAACGAAGGGGTCCAGATTTTGACTTTAAAACAAAACAAAAATGTCTCCAAGCAAAACTAAAAATGAGAAAAAATTCAAGCTGCTGCATTTTATCACAAGAACGAAAGTACTCAAATATGTTTTTTTTTATGTTATCGTATTTTTTTGATAAGAAAAAATCGAGCCACCGTATTTTATCACAAGAACGAAAATACACAAATAAATATGTTAGTTACTTGATTAGTTTTTTTTACGTTATCGTATTTTTTTCATAACGACCAATATTACAAAAGAAAGTCTAAGTAAGCATAGTACTTTCTCATGATGGTAAAATAACACCAGTGACAAGAACGTAGTGGAATATGGTCAGCTCGCCAAACAGCTTGAGTATTCCGGGCTCCACTGAAAATCTGATTATGATTAATGTGCAGTGTATCCACATGAGTTCGGAAAATAGTGTAACACATAAACGATTCATCATAATAATATTATTTATGATAGTAATACTAATAAATAAAACTAATAAGGTATGCTTGGCGATCAGTTTCCCTCACAATTAACAGCAGTCTGTTACTGACTGTTATTAGTTACTCACAATGACAACTAAAGCCAATGCATGGTAAAAAAAAAAAAAAAAGACACTGCTTTTACTGGAGGATTCTCTCCCCTCTTCACCTCCCCCCCCCCTCACCGTCGTTGTCTTCGCTTAGGTGTTTTGCTTTTGTTTTTCTTTGAAAGTTCTAGAACTTTCAGTGCTTTAATATGTAGATTTGATGAGCTAGTCACGCTGGTTCGTTGTCAATACAGATATTTTATCATGTAAAGTATTCGTGTAAATATTCCATGTTTGGATGTTTGTTTTCCGTGGGTCCTGTTAATGTTAGTTGTATCATTATTTTCCTGCAGCATGCAATGTAATGTATATGAAAGCACAATATGTTGACGTGAAAATTGTTGTTATTATGTGTATGCTTTGTATGTTTATGTATATAATACAACAAAAAGTCAGAACAATATTGAGGCAGCCGAGATGTGGTTTATGAGAAGAATGTTGAAAGTCCATGGACAGCAAAGAAAACAACGAGACAGTATTGATGGAGGCAAGCACAAGAAGATCATTCATAAGGAAGATTAGGAAAAGACAGGCACCATTTGTAGGCCATTTTATGAGGAAAGGGGAACTGGAGCACCTGGTCACAACAGGAAAGCTGGAGGGAAAGAGAGCACCGGGTAGACCCAGGGAGAAAATACTAGACGGACTTGCTGAGTGGCTGAAGACAGAGAGGGTGGAAGATGTGCTCGAGGCAACAAGGGATAGAAACAGATGGAAGGCCATGATCGCCAACTCCATGTGGCAAGGAATTTATGATGATGATGACAACAAAAAATGAATGAACCGTATGTAAAACAGAAACTTGTGTCAACCCTGCTTTATCGTCTTTCACACGTTAAGTCGTTGAGCTTTTTATTTTTGTTTTGTTGTTGTTTTTTTATTTCATTAATTCTCTCGCCCAGAAAACTGCTATAGTGAGTGATATCTTCTACTATCTATCTATCTATCTATCTATCTATCTATCTATCTATCTATCTATCTATCTATCTATCTATCTATCTATTTTCTGTCTATCTATCTGTTTATCTATCTATCTATCTATCTATCTGTCTATCTATCTATCTATCTATCTATCTGTCTATCTATCTATCTATCTGTCTATCTATCTATCTATTCTATCTATCTATCATGTCTATCTATCTATCATCTATCTATCTCCCCATCTACCTATTATTATCTGTCTGTCATCTATTTATCTATCGATATATATACATGAATACATAATATAACACACATACACACATAATATATCTACATATGTATATATATATATATTTATATACATATAATATACATATACCAATACATATACATATACGTGTATACGCATGCTTATCAGATCAAGGTATACATATTTGTATACGTATGTTAAAAAAATGTGTACACTGCTTCATATCCACATCAGATCACCTGCAGTATTTATGTGTTTGATATTCTGCTGAGGTCTCGTTGTATTTAATTTACATGGAAATAAAAACGTGTTTAAAACAAACAAACAAAAAAGAAAACGGATAATAACACAGACGTGGTTACACTGAAATTGCCATCATGTGACATCTGGAGCTAGGAGGTGATTATTTGTGACCTCCCACCACGAAATCAGTCTGAACTCGCAGTCAGTCGAACAGCATTAGGAGCTGAAAAGGTGACTGAGGGTCTGTGTAAGGTGTTTTGACTTTTTCTCAAAATTGATTTCTGTAGACTATAATTTATCCCCCACAGAATTGTTTTCTTTAAAAAATATTATTAATCAATTTAAAATGTAGTTTAATGCACTGATCGCAGCAGAAAGAACGCAATTTCTTACCAAAAGTACCTCTTTTTGTCTCTTATTATGAACCGTAACCTGTACAGTACCCGCACATGTAATATACTGACAGAAAGCTCTTTGGTGCACCTTTCAGATAATGACAGCAAAAATTAGAAACAAACTGGTCAAAGCCACCAAATAAGAAATTTAAGGAAAATGTGTAGGAGAGCACACAAAAACTTTAGAGGCCGTTTTCTCAAAACGGCCGTCATACAACTAATGACTTTAAACATACATAACATCTACATTTTTTTGAGTACAAGCTTCATTCAAGTACCAAAATAATCAGCAGAATGTAACATTTTCCAGTGATATGCATATCTCAAAATACCCAAAATGCTAGTTAAGACTGATTTCGTGGTGGGAGGTCACATTTGGTCGTTGGTGATGCATTGTTGTTCTGGGTCCTATCCAGCACCCTCAGGTGTTTCTTGTTAGCAGACGTGGTGACACCTGGGATTGTCTGTTAATTAATGTTTCAAACAGCTTCTATTGCCTTTGAAGATGAATATAAACACGAGGAAAGCAATAGTGAGTTTGCATA
>JAPXFY010000014.1:11457039-11459539 GCA_030674185.1 Monoplex corrugatus | reverse complement strand
GACAATAACAAAAGCAACATCATTATCAAAAGCAACAACAATAATGACAATAACAAAAGCAACATCATTATCAAAAGCAACAACAATAATGACAATAACAAAAGCAACATCATTATCAAAAGCAACAACAATAATGACAATAACAAAAACAACATCATTATCAAAAGCAACAACAATAATGACAATAACAAAAGCAACATCATTATCAAAAGCAACAACAATAATGACAATAACAAAAGCAACATCATTATCAACATCAACAACAATAATGACAATAACAAAAGCAACATCATTATCAACATCAACAACAATAATGACAATAACAAAAACAACATCATTATCAAAAGCAACAACAATAATGACAATAACAAAAGCAACATCATTATCAAAAGCAACAACAATAATGACAATAACAAAAGCAACATCATTATCAAAAGCAACAACAATAATGACAATAACAAAAGCAACATCATTATCAAAAGCAACAACAATAATGACAATAACAAAAGCAACATCATCATCAACATCAATTACAATAATGACAATAACAAAAGCAACATCATTATCAACATCAACAACAATAATGACAATAACAAAAGCAACATCATTATCAAAAGCAACAACAATAATGACAATAACAAAAGCAACATCATCATCAACATCAATTACAATAATGACAATAACAAAAACAACATCATTATCAAAAGCAACAACAATAATGACAATAACAAAAGCAACATCATTATCAACATCAACAACAATAATGACAATAACAAAAGCAACATCATTATCAAAAGCAACAACAATAATGACAATAACAAAAGCAACATCATTATCAAAAGCAACAACAATAATGACAATTACCAAAAACAACATCATTACCAAAAGCAACAACAATAATGACAATAACAAAAGCAACATCATTACCAAAAGCAACAACAATAATGACAATAACAAAAACAACATCATTATCAAAAGCCACAACAATAATGACAATAACAAAAGCAACATCATTATCAACATCAACAACAATAATGACAATAACAAAAGTAACATCATTATCAACATCAACAACAATAATGACAATAACAAAAGCAACATCATTATCAACATCAACAACAATAATGACAATAACAAAAGCAACATCATTATCAAAAGCCACAACAATAATGACAATAACAAAAGCAACATCATTATCAAAAGCAACAACAATAATGACAATAACAAAAGCAACATCATTATCAAAAGCAACAACAATAATGACAATAACAAAAGCAACATCATTATCAAAAGCCACAACAATAATGACAATAACAAAAGCAACATCATTATCAACATCAACAACAATAATGACAATAACAAAAGCAACATCATTATCAACATCAACAACAATAATGACAATAACAAAAGCAACATCATTATCAAAAGCAACAACAATAATGACAATAACAAAAGCAACATCATTATCAACATCAACAACAATAATGACAATAACAAAGGCTAATCATTATCAACATCAACAACAATAATGACAATAACAAAAGCAACATCATTATCAACATCAACAACAATAATGACAATAACAAAAGCAACATCATTACCAAAAGCAACAACAATAATGACAATAACAAAACCAACATCATTACCAAAAGCAACAACAATAATGACAATAACAAAAGCAACATCATTATCAACATCAACAACATAATGACAATAACAAAAGCAACATCATTATCAAAAGCAACATCAATAATGAAAATAACAAACGCAACAGCAGGATCAAAAGCAACAACAATAACGACAATAACAAAGGTAACATCTTTATCAACATTACCACCTTGATGGTACAGTCTTTGGCTCGACGAACTAACGATTGGAAGGTTCCGGGGTTGTATCCCCTCAGTCCTGTTGAAATTTATATGCTATTTCTGGCCCCATCCGGCTGTTTCCCACAGCTGAACGTTCTATGGGCTCATGTGGAAGACTTGGACCAGACAGTCGAATCTCAGCCTTTTTACGGATGCTGCCATTGAGGGGGTATTGTTCGTATCTCCTTATCAAGACCACAGGTGTCTGCTTCTCTCGGCCTGGTTGACGCCAGGATCTTTATGAAAGGAAGTGTAGATTACAGCCTTGTTCACCTCACCTCACCTCTCCCTCCTCGCTAGAATCGGCGGTAGGAGCCACGCTCGACGTCACAGCCTTGTTAGGAGGTTTCAATCCAGAAAAAAAACATCCACAACACTATGATTGTCATCCGCATTGTCATCATCGTATCTTAGCGTTGTTAAAATTGTTCCAGTTTCTGTGGCCGTTAAGATGGCGAAAGGCAAAAAGAAATGAGAAAAAAACCCCTGAAAGCATCATCATTACAATCGCCATCATCATCATCATCATCATCATCATCACGATCATCGTCGTCTCGTCGTCGTCATCGTCGTCGTCATCATCATTATCATCAGCAGCAGCAGCATCAGCATCTGTATCATCACCACCTCCA
>JAPXFY010000014.1:11444539-11449539 GCA_030674185.1 Monoplex corrugatus | reverse complement strand
AACACACACACACACAATTCTTACATACACACACGCACACAGCAACGCACACGCACGCACACACACACACGTACACACACACACACACACACACACGTACGCAAGCACACACACGCAGCAATATATAAACACAGTATGCCTCTTTATTCATATGAAAAATCTGTTAATCTTTTTTCATTACATAAGTCAGTGTTTAAATTTTGACGTTCTGTGGTTTCTTATGTTCTTCTTACTTGTATAGCTTTAATGTTTGTTGTTATCTTATTGTGTATGTAATTGTGAACATTTTTTATCACCTTTTGCCTTTCTTGCGAAATGTAAAGCGCTGGTGAGCATGTTTTTATATGGAATATGCGCTATACAAATAAACATATTTATATTATTATATTACTACTGGTACTACTACTGCTTACTACTACCTCTGGCTGCTGCTACTACTGGTACTACTACTGCTTACTACTACCTCTGCTGCTGCTACTACTGGTACTACTACTGCTTACTACTACCTCTGCTGCTGCTACTACTGTACTACTACTGCTTACTACTACCTCTGCTGTTACTACTACTGGTACTACTACTGCTTACTACTACCTCTGCTGTTACTACTACTGGTACTACTACTGCTTACTACTACCTCTGCTGTTACTACTACTGGTACTACTACTGCTACTACTACCTCTGCTGTTACTACTACTGGTACTACTACTGCTTACTACTACCTCTGCTGTGCTACTACTGGTACTACTACTGCTTACTACTACCTCTGCTGTTACTACTACTGGTACTACTACTGCTTACTACTACCTCTGCTGCTGCTACTACTGGTACTACTACTGCTTACTACTACCTCTGCTGTTATACTGGTACTATAGCTTTCTACTACCCTGTGCTACTACATGTACTACTACTGCTTACTACTACCTCTGCTGCTACTACTACTGGTACTACTACTGCTTACTACTACCTCTGCTGCTCTACTGGTACTACTAGCTACTCTACTCACTGCTACTACTACTACTCTGTTACTATACCTAACTGGTACTACTACTGCTTACTACTACCTCTGCTGTACTACTACTGGTACTACTACTGCTTACTACTACCTCTGCTGTACTACTACTGGTAACTACTACTTTGACTACTTACTAAATACCTCTGCTCTACTACCTACTGCGTACTACTACTAACTGCTTACTACTACCTCTGCTGTACTACTACTGGTACTACTACTGCTTACTACTACCTCTGCTGTACTACTGGTACTACTACTGCTTACTACTACCTCTGCTGTCTACTACTGGTACTACTACTGCTTACTACTACCTCTGCTGTACTACTACTGGTACTACTACTGCTTACTACTACCTCTGCTGTTACTACTGGTACTACTACTGCTTACTACTACCTCTGCTGTTACTACTGGTACTACTACTGCTTACTACTACCTCTGCTGCTGCTACTACTGGTACTACTACTGCTTACTACTACCTCTGCTGTCTACTACTGGTACTACTACTGCTTACTACTACCTCTGCTGCTTACTACTGGTACTACTACTGCTTACTACTACCTCTGCTGCTGCTTACTACTGGTACTACTACTGCTTACTACTACCTCTGCTGTACTACTACTGGTACTACTACTGCTTACTACTACCTCTGCTGTTACTACTACTGGTACTACTACTGCTTACTACTACCTCTGCTGTTACTACTACTGGTACTACTACTGCTTACTACTACCTCTGCTGTACTACTACTGGTACTACTACTGCTTACTACTACCTCTGCTGTTACTACTACTGGTACTACTACTGCTTACTACTACCTCTGCTGTGCTACTACTGGTACTACTACTGCTTACTACTACCTCTGCTGTTACTACTACTGGTACTACTACTGCTTACTACTACCTCTGCTGCTACTACTGGTACTACTACTGCTTACTACTACCTCTGCTTACTACTACTGGTACTACTACTGCTTACTACTACTCTTGCTGTCTACTACTGGTACTACTACTGCTTACTACTACCTCTGCTGTCTACTACTGGTACTACTACTGCTTACTACTACCTCTGCTGCTACTACTGGTACTACTACTGCTTACTACTACCTCTGCTGTCTACTACTGGTACTACTACTGCTTATACTACTCCTGTTCACTGTTACTACTGGTACTACTACTGCTGTACTACTACTCTGCTGTTACTACTACTGGTACTACTTACTGTCTTACTACTACCTCTGCTGTTCTACTACTGGTACTACTACTGCTTACTACTACCTCTGCTGCTACTACTGTACTACTGGTACTACTACTTGCTGACTATTTACTATACTGCTTACTACTACCTCTGCTGCTGCTACTACTGGTACTACTACTGCTTACTACTACCTCTGCTGTTACTACTACTGGTACTACTATGCTATTACTACTGCTTACTACTACCTCTGCTGCTGCTACTATTGGTACTACTACTGCTTACTACTACCTCTGCTGCTGCTACTACTGGTACTACACTACTGCTTACTACTACCTCTGCTGCTGCTACTACTGGTACTACTACTGCTTACTACTACCTCTGCTGCTGCTACTACTGGTACTACTACTGCTTATTACTATGCTTACTACTACCTCTGTTGCTGCTACTATTGGTACTACTACTGCTTACTACTACCTTGCTATACTGACTATGTCTATATCTACTCTACTGTGTATTGGTACTACTACTGCTTACTACTACCTCTGCTGTTACTACTACTGGTACTACTACTGCTTACTACTACCTCTGCTGTTACTACTACTGGTACTACTACTGCTTACTACTACCTCTGCTGCTGCTACTACTGGTACTACTACTGTACTACTACTGTACTATATGCTACTACTAGCTGCTACTACTGGTACTACTACGCTACTACTACTACTGGTACTACTACTGCTACTATTATTGCTACTACTACTGCTGCTACTACTGGTACTACTACTGCTTACTACTACCTCTGCTGTTACTACTACTGGTACTACTACTGCTTACTACTACCTCTGCTGCTGCTACTACTGGTACTACTACTAGTACTACTACTGGTACTACTACTGCTACTATTATTGCTACTACTACTGCTGCTACTACTGGTACTACTACTGCTTACTACTACCTCTGCTGCTGCTACTACTGGTACTACTACTGCTTACTACTACCTCTGCTGCTGCTACTACTGGTACTACTACTGCTTACTACTACCTCTGCTGCTGCTACTATTGGTACTACTACTGCTTACTACTACCTCTGCTGCTGCTACTACTGGTACTACTACTGGTACTACTACTGCTTACTACCACCTCTACTGCTACTACTACTGGTACTCTACTGGTACTACTACTGCTTACTACTACCTCTGCTACTACTACTACTGGTACTACTACTGGTACTACTACTGCTTACTACCACCTCTACTGCTACTACTACTGGTACTCTACTGGTACTACTACTGCTTACTACTACCTCTGCTACTACTACTACTGGTACTACTACTGCTTACTACCACCTCTACTGCTACTACTACTGGTACTCTACTGGTACTACTACTGCTTACTACTACCTCTGCTACTACTACTACTGGTACTACTACTGGTACTACTACTGCTTACTACCACCTCTACTGCTACTACTACTGGTACTCTACTGGTACTACTACCTCTGCTGCTGCTACTATTAGTACTACTACTGCTTAATGCTACCTCTGCTCCGCTACTAGTACTGGTACTACTACTGGTAGTACTACTGCTACTACTACCTCTGCTGCTGCTACTACTGCTTACTACTACCTCTGTTGCTGCTACTACTGGTACTACTACTGGTACTACTACTGCTACTACTACTGCTACTACTTTCTCTGCTGCTACTACTGGTACTACTACTGCTTACTACTACCTCTGCTCTGCTACTACTGGTACTACTAGTACTACTACTACTAGCACTGCAAATACTACTAGCATTACTACTACCTCTGCTGCTACTGCTACTACTACTATTAGCATTACAACTACTACTAGTATTATTACTACCTCTGCTGCTACTACTACTATTAGCATTACAATTACTACTAGTATTACTACTACCTCTGCTGCTACTGCTACTATTAGCATTACAACTACTATTAGTATTACTACTACTGCTACTGGTACTACAACTACTACTTGCATTACTTCTGCGTCTGCTGCTACTACTGCTACAATTACTAAAACTACTACTAGTATTACTACTGCCTATGCTACTACTACTACTACTACCACTACTACTACTAGTACTACTAGTACTGCACCTACTACTATAATTACTACTACATCTGCTACTACTACTACAACTATTACTACTACTACTACTATTCATAATACTAATAGTATTGCAATTACTACTAGCATTACTACTATCTCTGCTACTACTACTACTATTGCAATTACTTCTAGCATTACTACTACTACTAGTACTACAATTACTACTAGCATTACTACTACGTCTGCTGCTGCTGCTACTACTACTACTACTACTAGTACTGCAATTACTACTAGCATTACTGCTACTACTACTAGTACTAGTACTGCGATTACTACTAGCATCACTACTACCTCTGCTGCTACTATTACTACTACTACTACTACTAGTACTGCAATTACTATTACCATTACTACTACTACTACTAGTACTAGTACTGCACCTACTACTAGAATTATTACTACCTCTGCTACTACTACTACTACTACTAGTACTGCAATTACTATTACCATTACTACTACTACTACTAGTACTAGTACTGCACCTACTACTAGAATTATTACTACCTCTGCTACTACTACTACTACTACTAGTACTGCAATTACTATTACCATTACTACTACTACTACTAGTACTGCAATTACTACTAGCATTACTACTTCCTCTGCTACTACTACTATTACTACTAGTAGTACTGCAATTACTACTAGTATTACTACTA
>JAPXFY010000014.1:11434539-11439539 GCA_030674185.1 Monoplex corrugatus | reverse complement strand
GTTAAGCGTAAGATTACAAACAAACAAACAACAGATACAAAAGTTAGGAGAAAAAGACTGAAACTTCCCTGCTGCTGGGTCCAGTATGAGAAAAGGAAGCACAACTTACTTACAAATACTGTCTGTTATGCCACTGGCTTGTGAGGCGGCAATGAAGATCCTTCACGCTTGTCTATTCTGAGCCCAGTCACTTTATGCTAGGTACTCCAGGTGTATGGTAGGTACTCTAGGTGTTGTTTTGGGATCCTGAATTCTCCTTCATTTCAGTTGCTGTTTTGTAACAGAAGGTCGTTTTTCCTCCGCGACAAGGCTGTTAACTCTGGCGCTTTGTCAGATCTATACCTTTGTGTTGTTGTGTTTTCGTTTGGATTTTCTTCGAAGCCTGATGAAGTCTATCTGTGTTTATAGCTACTTTTTACAGCTACAGAACCAAGAAATAATGTTTCTTAAGACAAGTGAAAAGTTTTAAAACATCCCTAAATATCTAAAATTACTGAGGTTAGAGGGTTCACAGCAGTATTCACGACTTCTCCTTTTTTCCGCCATGGTTCTGGTGCAAACCTCTTTTGGACCTGCCTGTCATTGTGCGGGTCAAAGTGGTTGTACCACCCATCGTGGCAAGAGAAGTGTACGTGCTATGCGCGAAAGACGTCGTAAACATCGAATCGTCAAAGCACTTGAAAATCAACTAAAAAAAACAACAAACTGTTGGCTGCCAACCAAAGTTTGTCTAACCCCCGCACTCAACAATGTAATGTGAAAGTTGGATCGTTCAACGCACGTACTCTGAATTCCAACCACCGTGTCCATGAAATGCTGCTGTAACTCTCCTCGAAGCTCGCAGTCGATATTTTAGCCATACAGGAGCATCGTCGACCATCAATGGAAACTAACGACTGGGTGACATATTGTCTGCCAACCTCAGCGATCGTCTCAACCTTCGAGTGGACAAAGCAGAACCCTGACTCTGAGGGCTGATGTTACGAGTGATCTTGACCACCTCGGCGTTTCCCCAGTAATTGTCATGAAACATGAATAGCATCCAATTTTCACAGTTGATTGGTGAACGTTAAATATATATATATATATATATATGTACCTTTGACCTTGTCAGCAATGGCACTACTTTTCATAAATGGGAAGTTGAAGAGGGGGGGAGGGGGGAGGAGGGTAAGGTGGTGGTGGAGGAGCCTATAAAAGAAATCACATAAAAACCTGTCTCATGTGTCTGGCAGATAAATGCGTTTGGTTGGTTGCTTTTGTTAAAGAATCATCGTAATATATGCAGTTTCCTTTGTGCTCAACCCTTTTCTCTCGTTTTTTATTGATTTTTTTTATTTCTTCATTATTCATTCATTCATTCATTCATTCATTCACATTCATTCATTCATTTATTTATTTATCTATTCATCTATTTTATTTATTCATTCATTTGTCTATCTATTTATTTATTATTTATTTATTAATGTATTTATTTATTTATTCATTTATTCGTTTGTATATATTTATTTATTTATCGCCCAGGTTCGATCCCCGGCGTGGGAAAAAAAAAAAAAATAGACAACAGCAGAAGGGCATCCAGGAGTCATGACCTGGATGTGGCCCGGCCCCCCGAGAGTGTAAGGAATTCAGGGCCGAAACACTTGTCTAAAGGGGGTTACTTCTCTGAAGACCTTCTGTTGTCTAGCTCTCCCTAGAGTTTCTTTCTACCTGCACATGGTCAGTCCATTGACTTCCGGGAATAGTTCGGAGGACATTCGGGAAAGACCGAAGGACACTGGGAAAGACTAGATCTGCGGGCTTTGTGGGTTGGCTTCCCACCTTGCCTTTGATAACATGCCACGAGTTTTTCAAATGAAAGATGCTCCCAGGATTCACCGAAAGGGGGAGAGAATGATGAATCCATCGGCACTGACTCCATCACGACTGGAAACGCACAACGGACCATGATTAATGACCAGTTGGAATTTCCGTGTGCGTGTGGAAGGAGATTCACCACCAAACGCGGCATGAAGATCCACAGGACAAAAATGGGCTGTTTGAAGACACATACGAACCAGCAGCAGCGCACTGCGATAGCAGGTGAGACGTTGGATGACCAAGGCCAGGAATTAAACCATAGTGCCAAGGACATCCACGCTGACGGTTCTGATGCGGATTTTGCACAAGCTCTTAACGCCAAACGTGGAAAACTCAATTTGCCGCCTGCCGGTGCAAAAGAACAATGGGAGAAATTAGATGAGGAACTTGTCCTTAAGCTGAATGCGCTAATAGGGAACAGTACGCTGGAACACAAACTTGACACATACGGAGACATCATATACTCTATCTGCAGGGACACTTATGGAGTGAAGCAGCCAAAGACAAAAACGCCTCCCCAGAAATCCAGAAGACAGCAACAGATGGAGAGCATCCGGAGGGAGAAAAGGAAGCTTAAAAAGCGAATGAAAACTGCCTCAGAATTCGAGAAGCAAGGGCTCCTGGAACTCTGGAAAGATCTGAAGGCCAAACACAATGCTCTCAGCAAAGTGGAATCAGCAAGGCGAAGAAAGAGCAAAAAGAAGAAGACTCAAGATCGTTTCTTCAAAGATCCCTTTGACTTTTCAAGAAAGCTGTTTGAACAACCCAAATCAGGGACTCTCACAGTGGGCAAGGAAACCCTAGAGCAGCATCTCAGGGAAACATATTCCGATTCTCAGCGCGAGGCACCACTTGAAATCCAGAATCTGGTTTGGCCTGCAGCGCCAGAAGGAAAATTCAATAACAAACCACCAACACTGGATGAAGTGAAGAACGTAGTAAAGAAAGCCAGAGCCAAGTCAGCACCTGGACCAAACGGAATACCATACCTACTCTACAAGAAATGCCCAAAAGTGCTCGAGTGGCTCCACAAGATGATTCGATCAGCATGGAGGAACCAGAAGATCAGCGACCAATGGATGAGAGCTGAAGGAGTGTACATTCCGAAGGAGCAGAACTCCAGCAGCATCAATCAGTTCAGGCCAATATCACTTCTGAACGTCGAGGGGAAAATATTCTTCTCTGTTATGGCAGCAAGATTGACAAAATACCTGACTGAAAACAAGTATCTGGATATGTCAGTCCAAAAGGGAGGCATACCAGGAATGCCTGGATGCTTGGAACATGCCACGTTGATTTGGGATGCCATCCAAAAAGCAAGAACAGAGAAGAGAGACATTGACGTAGTTTGGCTTGATCTGGCGAATGCATATGGATCAGTTCCACACGATATGATCCAGCTGGCTCTTGAAATGTATCACATCCCAGAAAACATCCGAACAATGCTGAGGAAGTATTTCCAAGGGTTCTCAATGCAGTTCTCTACCAAAGAATACACCACGGACTGGATAGACCTAGAGGTGGGCATTGCAATGGACTGTGCAATCTCTCCCATACTGTTCGTGTTGGCAATGGAAGTCATCTTGAAAGCTGCAATGAAGAGTTCAGGTCCAGTGAATCTGGGAGATGGATACCAGATGCCTCCTCTGAAAGCTTTCATGGATGACACAACAGTCTTGTCCACGGATGAGGAAGAGACACACCAAATCTTAAAGCAGCTGGATGAGCTGGTGGCCTCTTCAAGAATGAGGTTCAAACCTAAGAAATCCCGAAGTCTCTCACTGCGAAAAGGAAAAGTGGCAGATTCAGTCAAATTCATGGTAGCCAACCAAGCCATCCCCACTGTCACAGAAGAGCCAGTAAAAAGTCTCGGAAGATGGTATGATGACTCCCTGAAAGACACACAAAGGGGATGTGAAACCAAGCAAACAGCAGAAGAAGGCCTGAAGAAAATAGATAACTGCGGACTGCCAGGCAAATACAAAGTCTGGTGTCTACAGTTCATGCTGATACCAAAGCTGCTGTGGCCACTGCTAATCTATGACATTTGCACCAGCACAGTCGAAGCAATGGAAGCCAAAATCAACAAATACACAAGAAAATGGCTCGGTGTCCCACCTGGTCTCACTGATGTTGCATTCTACTGTCGTCAAGCAATGCTGAAGCTACCTCTCAAATCCATAGTGGAGGAATACAAAGTTGGAAAAGCAAGACTGTTGAGCATGCTGGAGGAATCGGAAGACAATATCGTGAGATCAGTTCATCCAAAGCTGAGAACTGGCAGAAAGTGGAAAGTCCAAGAGGCTGTAAACAATGCCAAGAGAAACCTCAGCATCAAAGAAATAATTGGACACACGCAAACCAACAGACAGGGACTGGGAGCAACAAAAATGCAGTGGTGGTCCAAAGCCAAAGGGAAGGAAAAAAGAGACATGATCATACAGGAGTTGAAGGAAGAAGAAGATGTCAAAAGAGTGCAGAAGGCAGTCCAGCAAGGTCAACAGGGGCAATGGACAACATGGGACAGTGCACTCCAAAGAAGTCTCAGCTGGAACGATATGTGGCACATGGCTCCTCTAAGGATAAGCTTCCTCCTCAGATCTGTATATGACCTGCTCCCCTCGAATGCAAACTTAGTGAAATGGGGGAAAGCAGACGACCCAGCATGTCCGCTCTGTCAGAAGAAACAAACAGTGGAACATGTCCTAAGCTCTTGCAAAGTAGCGCTAGCCCAAGGAAGGTATACATGGAGGCACAACCAAGTTCTGAAAGTGATCACAGATGTGGTTAGCGAAAAAACCATGACCCCAAACGCACCAATTGCTATGACAACGTTCTACAAAGCAGGAGGGAAACAGGTCTGGCCCGAAAGTGCTATGACAACCAGCACATTGCCAAAGGGTCTTCTGGATGGAGCAGTCGACTGGGAGTGTACAGCAGACCTCCCAGAGTGGAGAAATTACCCAGATGTCATCAGCAAGACAGGCATGAGACCAGACATCGCTCTCCACTCTGACTCCTCGAAACAAGTGATTCTGATAGAACTCACTGTGCCATACGAAAGCAGAATGGAAGAAGCACATATGTACAAGACCGAAAAATACGCTGGTCTTGCCAGCACCCTGAAGAAAGCAGGTCTG
>JAPXFY010000014.1:11422039-11427039 GCA_030674185.1 Monoplex corrugatus | reverse complement strand
GAGATAACTTACAAGAAGTAGAAAACTACAAGTCACCGTGGTGTAGTGATTAAAGCAACGGACTACCGACTGGAAGGTTGTGGGTTCGAATCCCCATCAGTACCTTCCAAAATCATTGTGGGATTTTTCGGCTGTAACCGCCTCCTACCCAGAGTTGGGCGTGCTATTGGTTCATTGGGAAGACTGGGACAACACAGTCGAGTCTCATCCACTTCACAGATGTGTCTTTGAGGGTGTTGCTCAAATCTTCTGACCAGCACCGCAGGTGTCTGCATCTCTCGGGCCTGGTTGACGCCAGGATATATTATGATAGTAAGCGTAGAGTACAGCCCTGTCACGCAGTCTCAATCGTAGATGGAACTCCATGGCATCATGATTATCATCCTCACAGACATCATCATCATCGCACTGTAAAAAAAAAGAAAAACAAAAGCCTGTACCAGCTTCTGTGGCCATTAAGATCCACAAAAAATGGGACGAAAAAAAAGTTGAGCGCAAAGGTAACTTTCCTGGGCATAATGATAAAAAAAAGAAAAAAAGTAGAAAATTGTGAATATCTAGGAAGCATCAACTCTGCAAACAGCAACACGGAGAACGAAGTCTAAAGTAAGGACTGCAGTGGCTGCGAAAGCCTTCAACAGGTTCAGCAACATCTGGAAGTCGTGCACCTATCCACATCAACACCAAGCCTAAGATCTACAGGTCCAGTGTCCGGTCAGACTCGTTCTATGCTTTAGAGACGTGGCGAACTAACTGCAAGATCAAGAGTCACGTGAGGGGCTTCGAAGAAAGATGAGTACAACAGACCCAGCTCGTTATATTAAGAACTGGTCTGTAGGCTGCCCACTGTAATGTTTCCATCATTGTGATGGTGTCAGCTTACTGTTTCCTAGGTCCCTTCTTCCCTTTCCCCTTTTCAAGAACCTTGCCAGCACGCATAGGGTTTCGTGGAGGCCCAGGAAATATGTCAATTAAAATGCTAGCAGATTTGGGTGAAGCGCACATGGAATTGTCCAAGCGCGATGAATCCCTCTTGAAATAACTCCTGGAAATTAGATGAAAGTAATTCACTTTCAACAAACAGGTGTCCAGACGTTCAGGTATCAGCAGCATCGTCAACCAGGTGAGAAAGAGGAGCTGGAGGTGTCTGGGGCACGTTCTCAAGATGGACAACTCCGGACACCAAAACACCTCTCTGTTAAGGGCACCGCCTGAGAAAAGACACAGGGTCAGACCAAAACAGGTATATGAAGACGCAAAATTTCAGCAATAATTAAAAGGAACCTGGGAGACATCGAGCGAGTTATCCTGACTGGCTGTAAATCGTTGTGGTTGGAGAGGATAGGTTGTTATCTTATTCTCCATCTGGAGCGAGTATGACTGTGTGAGAGAGTGATACGTATACTGGATAAACTAGCAAGGTATAATGTGTCACATCGTGAAAAAACACGAACATTATCATATGCAAGTATATTTAATATTCGCACAGCTGTTGTTTTAACACATACAATATAGTCATCATGTTACAATGAGTCTATAAGACAATTGACAATCATCAGCATCAGTAACAGCAGGTAGTCGCGATGTTTATTTCGCTACATCGCGCTCCACATCGGCACACTGACCTTATTACAACAATCACGCCATAATATAACTGAGTCACTCATCCGAATGTGATTCTCATCATCATCATCATCATCATCATGTGCCCTGCCGCACGGCGTTGGCGATCATGGCCCTCCACATGAATCTATCCCTTGTCGCCGCAAGCACATCTTTCACCCTCTCTGTCCTAGGCCACTCTGTAAGTCCGTCCAATATTTTGTCCCTGGGTCTACCTGGTGTTCTCTTTCCCTCTACCTTTCCTGTTGTGATCAGGTGATCCAATTCCCCTTTCCTCATAAAATGGCCTATAAATGTTGCCTGTCTTTTCCTAATCTTCTTTATGAATGATCTACTTGTGTCTGCCTCTGTCAAGACTGTCTCGTTTGTTTTCTTTGCTGTCCATGGAACTCTCAACATTCTTCTTAGATGTGGTTTCTAAGAAGACTATTGAGTGATACGTATGCTGGATAAACTAGCAGGGTATATCACATCGTGAAAAACACGAACATTATCATATGCAAGTATATTTAATATTCGTACAGCTGTTGTCTTAACACATACAACAAAGTCATCATGTTACAATGAGCCTATAAGACAATTGACAATCATCAGCATCAGTAACAGCAGGTAGTCGCGATGTTTATTCCGCTACATCGCGCTCCACGTCAGCACACTGACCTAGTTACAACAATCACGCCACATAACTGAGTCACTCATCCGAATATGATTCTCATCATCATCATCATCATCATCATGTGCCCTGCCGCATCGCGTTGGCGATCATGGCCCTTCATATGCATCTACCCCTAGTCGCCGCAAGCACATCTTCCACCCTCTCTGTCCTTAGCCACTCTGCAAGTCCGTCCAGCATTTTCTCCCTGGTCTCCCTGATGTTCTCTTTCCCTCCAGCTTTCCTGCTGTGACCAGGTGTTCCAATTCCCCTTTCCTCATAAAATGGCCTATAAATGTTGTCTGTCTTTTCCTAATCTTCCTTGTGAATGATCTTCTTGTGTCTGCCTCCATCAAGACTGTCTCGTTTGTTTTCTTTGCTGTCCAAGGGATTTTCAACATTCTTCTTAGGTACCACATATGATTCTATTGGTCACATTTCCCTTGATGAAATAAGAAAGGAGATTACACATGTCATCAACAACTAAGAGGCTGAGAAAATATACAAATTCCACTGCTTGGGCAGTACTGAGAACTATAGGCCTAACTGAACCTCTTGATGCTGTGGTTGCGCGACACGTTTCCAAGGATAGCTCTGTCTTTGGAAGGGACCAAGAAAATCATCGCAAGACCGTAGCGTCCAGTGTTCTACAAGGATTGTTGTATACAAGACAGTAGTAGTCTTCAGCGACCCGTTGTGTTCTGCGGGACCTGGACTATCTATTGACGGCAAGTTCAACAGCTGACACGTTTTGTTTGTTTGTTTGTATCTTTCTTTCTCTCTTCTTTTCTTTCTTTCTTTCTTTCTTTCTTTCTTTCTTTGCTTCTTTGTGAGTTTCTGTGTTTGTTAGTTTCTTTCTTTCTTTCTTTCTCTCTTTGTTTGTTTCTTTCATCGTAACTTTGTTTTTTTGTTTCTTGTTTGTTTTAGGATCATCGCACTCAGGGAGATTACCTTTGTGCTTACCATTTTTTTAATCCCATTTTCTACGCCACTTTAATGGCCACAGAAGGTGGCACAGTTTTTAACAATGCGATGATGCCAATGTCGATGAGGACGATAATCATGATGCTATGGAGTTCCATCTAGGATTGAGACCACGTGACAGATCTGTACTCTACGCTCACTATCGTAATCTAACCTGGCGTCAACCAGGCCCGAGAGATACAGACACCTACAATGTTGGTCAGATGATTTGAGCAACACCCTCAATGACGCATCCGTGATATGCATGAAACTCGACTGTGTGGTCCCAGTCTTCCCAATGAGCCCATAGCACGCCCAACTCTGGGTAGAAGGCGGCTAGAGCCGAAAAATCCCACAATGATTTTTGAAGGTACTGATGGGGATTCGAACCCATAACCTTCCAGTCGGTAGTTCGCTGCGTTAACCACAACACCACGGCGATTGGTTAACAGAGAGGACTTGATGAAAACCAGCCCTTCATCCAGGCCATCAGAATGAATAGTTCAGGCATAACTAAGCTCGAACGTTAAACGACAACATCAACAGCAAAACCAAACAATCCTGTCAAAGCCTGTCTGTCTGTCTGTCTGTCTGTCTGCATCTATTTGTCTGTCTGTCTGTCTGTTTGTCTGTCTGTATCTGTATATCTGTCTGTCTGTCTGTCTGTCTGATCGGTTTGTCTGTATCTGTCTGCCTGTATCATTCTATCTGTCTGTCTGTCTGTCTGTCTCTCTGCTTGCCTGCCTGCCTGCCTGTCTATCTATGTCAGTTTGTCTGTCTGTCTGTATGTATGTATCTATCTGTCTGTCTGTATCTGTCTGTCTGCCTGCCTGCCTGCCTGCCTGCCTGCCTGTCTCTCTGTATCTGTTTGTATCTTCTGTCTGTATCTAACTATCTGTATCTGTCTGTCTGTCTGCCTGACTGCCTGCATTTCTGTCTGTATCTGTTTGTCTGTATCTGTCTGTCTGTCTGTATATATTTGTCTGTCTGTCTGTTTCTCTGTTTCTCTGAGGTTGTTTACATTCCTATCGGTATTTCACAAGAAAGGATTTTTTATTTTAAGAAGAAGGTGGTTGTTCCTGTTGATATAGCTGTGGCATCAAGACTGATTGGACCAGAATTTGGAAAAGATCCTCCAATAAAGAGATGAGAATATCTTGTTCACACATTTTTATCACGGACACACACACACACACACACACACACACACACACACAACACACACACACTCACAGAGAGAGAGACAGACAGACAGACAGAGAGACAGAGACAGAGACAGACACAGGGAAAAGAGAGACATAGAGACAGAGAGACAGAGAGACAAAGAGACAGAGAAAGAGAGACAGAGAAAGAGAGAGAGCGAGAGAGAGAGAGAGTTCGGTAAATTGAAAGAATCTCTCTTTTTGAAGAAAAAATCGAAGAATAAAAAATGATTAAACGAAAAATAAAAACAAAAATTGTGACAGAGACAAAAAAGTAAATAGAAAGAAAACCCAGAAAAAGACGGAGCTTAAAAGGAAAACTAGAAAAGAAAGAAAAACGAAGCCAAAAATTTCTTATCAGAGACCTTTCAAATGTATTGTTACACAGGTTTTTTTTCCCCTCACTCGTTAGTTCCATTGTCCCTGTCTTTTGGAGGAGGGGTGTGGGGGGGGGGGGGTGACCTTTTGCAGGGAAAAATGCATCGCTAATGTCCATCCAATACAAGGTTGAAAAAAAACAAAAACAACAACAAAATTAATCAGCAAGACCAGATAACAGT
>JAPXFY010000014.1:11407039-11409539 GCA_030674185.1 Monoplex corrugatus | reverse complement strand
ATCGTTATTATCATTATTATCGTTATTATCATCATCATCATCATCTATCATCATCATTATTATTATTATCATTATTATTATTATTATTTTTGTTGTTATTATATTATCATCATTATTATTATGTATTATTATTATTATTAATATATTATGATTGTTATTATCATTATTATTGTTGTTGTTGTTGTTGTCGTTGTTTGTTATCGTTTTGGTGATGTGACGAGAATACCATCCTACAGTATTATTAGTATTACATACACACATACATACACACACATGCATACATACATACATACATACATACATACATTTCATACATACATCATACATACTACAATACATGACATACATACATACATACACATACATACATACCTACATACATACATACAACAAACATACATCACACACACACATACACGAACGAAAGTCTAGAAACACGTCTAAAAGCTTAATAGAATGAAGATTGCAAAATGATAAAAAGTCTTAATAAACATTTGGAATTGAAAACTTGAACTGAAACTTGATGCAACACGCACGCACACATACAAAACAGACAGACAGACAGGCACACACACACACACACACACACACAACACACACACACACACACACACACACACACAATACACACACTACACACACACACACCACACACACACACACACACACACACACACAACATAGACACACACATACACACACAACCCACACACACACACACACACACACACACACACACACACACACACACACACACACACACACACATAGACACACACATACACACACAAACCCACACACACACACACACACACACACACACACACACACACACACACACAACAAAACCCACACACAGTGTGAGAAAACAAATGGACAGTCATGTTGCTAACAGTAGAACTGACAACGGAAAGTTCACAGATGGACAGTGCCCCAGTTCTCAGCATGCTGCATATGGCAGATCACACCATAGTATTAGTTTTATACATATACACATAGGGAACTGTTCTGTACAGTGTAACTAGCACGCTTTGGACATGGGTAGTTTCCGCTATGAAAATAAAATTATTATTAGTTGTAGTATTAGTATATCGTTATCATCATCATCATTATCATCATCATTTCATCATCATGATCATCATCATCATCATCATCATCATTAGTGTTAGTGTCATTATTACTAGTATCAGTTTAATTGTTGCAGTTATTGTTATCATTATAATTGTTATCATTACTCTTTTTCTTCTTTTTTCTTCGCCTTCTTCTTCTTCTTCTCTTTCATCTACTTCTTCTTCTTCTTCTTCTTCGTATTATTATTATCATTATTATTATTATTGTTGTTGTTGTTGTTGTTGTTATTATTATTATTATCATCATCATTATTATTATTATCATTATATTATTATTGTTGTCATTATTATCATTATTATTACTGTTATTATTGTTTATCATCATCATCATCATCATCATCATCATCATCATCTCCACCATCACCACCACCACCACCACCATCATCATCATCATCATCATCATCATCATCATTATTATTATTATTGTTATTATTATTATTATATATTATTATTATATTATTATTATTGTTATCATTATTGTTATTGTTGTTGTCATTGTTGTTATCGTTTTGATGATGATGAAGAGAATACCATCCTACCATATTATTAGTATTACATACATACATACATACATACATGTATACATACATACATACATACATACATACATACATACATACAAACGTACATACACACACACATACACGAACGAAAGTCTAGAAACACGTCTAAAAGCTTAATGGAATGAAAGATTGTAAAATGATAAAAAGTCTTAAACAACAATTGGAATTGAAAACTTGAACTGAAACTTGATACAACACACACACACACATACAGACAGACAGACACACACACACACACACACACAAACACAACACACACACACAAACACACACACACACACACACACACACACACACACACACACACACACACACACACACACACACACACACATATATATATATTATATTATATATATACATATATATGTGTAATGTTTGTATGTATGTATGTATGTATGTATGTATGTATGTACCTATGTATGTATGTATGTATGTATGTATGTCTGTATGTGTGTATGTATACATGCATCTATATATGTATGTATGTATGTATGTATGTATGTGTATATATATATATTATAATGCATACATCTATATATATATGTATGTATGTATGTCTGTATGTATGTCTGTATGTATGTCTGAATGTATGTCTGTATATATGTATGCATGTATGCATGTATGTATGTAATATGTATCTATGTATGTATATAATGTATGTATGTATGTATGTATGCATATATGTACGTAATGTATGTGTGTATGCATGTACGTACCTATGTATGTATGTATGTATTATGAATGTATGTATGTATGTATGCGTGCATCTATGTATGTATGTATGTATGTATATATGTATAGTAT
>JAPXFY010000014.1:11387039-11402039 GCA_030674185.1 Monoplex corrugatus | reverse complement strand
TCTCTGTACATTTGAAGGCGTGTATACTATTATTTAATTTATTTATAATTTATTTCTGTTCTAGATCAAAAGTCTTATCTTGATTAGTAGGACTTCTTTTCTCCATAGTTTTACTCATTTTTTGTTTCTACCTTTACTTTGTAGTAAAAGTAATCATTCCCCCCCCCCCTCCCCATTTTCCTCGTACACGGAAAACCAAATATACGTGATTTTCAAACAAATCACCGTTAATTGAAAATAAGGGATTAGCCGACTATGAAAATCAATTTTTTACAGTGGAATTGTAGGTCTATTTCCACCAATTCAGCATACCTGGAACATTTCCTTGCCTCAAATCAGTGTGAAGTCTTGATTCTGCAGTCGCTTAATGTTATACCAACCAAACTTCCCAATTTCCAAAATTACTATTATCCACCAGTGTATGCCTATGGGAATCCCGGGAAGAAAGTAGCCACTGCGATATACATACTTAAAGAGTTACAATATCACATATTTACTTCCCCAGTTTTAACGTCAACTGAAGACTTACACGCTTGTGCCGCTACAGTACAATTCAGTAATTCTTTTATCCTGAACGTTTTGTCAGTCTACCTGCCAACAGGTCCAAATGACCACAACACAGAATGGCTGCGCACGATTCCGGATCTGCTGCACGGTAAATGGCTAATAGGTGGAGACTTTAATTCCCACTCCCCGTTTTGGGAAAAAGATTGCTGTACTGTGACAAGCAATCGTTTAGTAGAAAATATAGTTGACAGTTCGCTTTACCTTTTGAATGATGGGAGTGTCACTAGAATTCCTGATATTTCCAAACATCGGGCAACAGCCATCGATCTGTCTTTAATCTCACCAGAATTAGTACCCTGCTGTACCTGGGACACTCACAGAGATACTTTAGGAAGTGATCACTTACCTATCCTCATAACACTAACTAACGAAAACATCAGGATGAAAGACAGCATTCCTGATATTATACCAAAATATAATTATACACGCGCTGATTGGTCCTTGTTTCAGACTGTTCTTTCTATTCGAGATTTCACACATTATGAAAGTGAAAATGTAGACGTTATGTTTTCTAAATTCCAGGAGTCAGTTCTAGCTGCTGCAGACCTTTCCATCCCGAAACTCAAAACTTTTAAGTCTAATAACCGTTTGGGTAATGTTTGGTGGACGGAGGTATGTGAGCAAGCAGTTCAGTATAAAAAAGAGAAATACAAAATCTACATCAAAAGCAGGAAACCTGAAGATCATATGGAAATGAAAAAAGCTAACACCCAGTATAATAAAATCATCGCTGAAGCAAAGAAAAATTACTGGGCATCATACTGCACAAAAGAAATTTCAGATTTCAAGGATTTCCATAAAGTATGGACAAAAATGAATCAAATGAAAAATGGAGCCAACTTACCTAGGTGTCCAATAATGATTGATACAAGTCACAAATTTCTTTCCGACATGGACAAAGCTGAAACTTTTGTGGAACTTTTTGCCCAAAATAGTAAAGTAGATGGTTTGACTCCTACCTGCAAACACTACAGGGAAATGGCAGCTAACAACCCTATCTACACTGATCCAATACCTCAAAATGATCTCTGGTTTAATTCTCCAATCACCTTAGAAGAGTTAAAAAACACTATCTTGTCTCTGCGCAACAAAAGGAGTTCGGTAGGTGTTGATGCAGTTTCAACTGAAATGATTAAACATCTTCCAGAAAACTATATTATTTTTTTACACAAAATTTTTCAGAAATGCTGGGCTGGTGGAACTATACCACAATTATGGCAAACGTCTGTTGTTATACCAGTATTAAAAGCAGGAAAGCCTAAAAACAATAAAAACAGTTACAGACCTATTGCTTTAACGTCCCATACGAGCAAACTATTGGAAAAATTGGTATTAAACAGACTTGTACATTACTGTGATAAAAATAACGTTATTCCAGTAAATCAGGCTGGTTTTAGAAAAGGGAGATCTACAGTTGAGCACCTGGTTAAACTTACCACTCACATCAAGAAAGAGTTTGCCCGCAGAAAAAGTCTTTTAGCTACATTTTTTGATGTGAAAAAAGCTTACGATCAAGTTTGGCATACGCGTTTATTGTACAAGCTGAAATCTATTGGTTTATCTGGCAATATGTATGATTACATTAAGTCTTTTTTAGCCAATAGAACTATTCAGGCAAGAGTGGGAACTAGTTATTCTACTTCACGACATCTTGATATGGGAATTCCACAAGGTTCAGTGATAGCACCGCTTTTATTTAATATCCTTATACAGGATCTTCCTAAAGCACTCTCAAATCGTGTTGTTTTGGCACAGTATGCTGATGATATATGTATTTGGATGAATATTACTTTAAAAAAGACAACTCCACAGAGAGCACAGAATTACATTAGGAAATTGTATCAATCTGATCTTGATAATCTTGGAAACTATATGTTAGAAAATGGTCTGTCGTTGTCAGCGGAAAAAACTAACATGATGCTATTTAATTCTGGTGGTACTTTAAGTAACTTGCCTACTTTCAGATTGCTTGGTGAAGTGTTACATTACAAACAGGTTGTAAAATTTCTGGGAGTCTTTATGACATCGAAATTAAACTGGAATGTCCATTTTGATTATATTTCAACAAAAGCAAGAAAAGCCCTAAATTTTCTAAAGATAATAAGCCGATTACCTTGGGGAATGGATACGAACATACTAATTCATCTGTCAACAGCACTTGTACGATCTAAATTATCCTATGCGCAAGAAGTGTTTTTCAGTGCACCAAAATATTTATTAAAGAAGATACAAAGCTTAGACTGCAAAAGTATTAAAATTGCTCTAGGTGTCCCTACTCATGCCTCTAATCTGGAAACGTACAAAGTTGCTGGAATTCTGCCTCTGAACAACTATCGTGAGCTAGCGACAGCAAAATTTGCAGTTAGAACTACTTCACAAACGGACAATTTTGTGAGTAAGGAAATTAAAATCAGGTCTGATGTTGACTTTCCAAAGCGAGCAAAAAGCATTTCATCACAAATGACTGTTTCAACTTACATATCTGACTTGGTCAAACAGTCTAACATAAATATGGATGAAATAGCTGAGACACCATCAACAACGCCTATCCCTACATGTGAAATGCAAAAAGCCTCTTTTGATATTGATTATACAGACGCTAAGAAATCTGAAAACGTCAACATTTCGATATCCACAGCAAGAGAACACATCGATGAAAAATACCGTACCCATCTTCACATTTTTACCGATGGATCAGTCTTAGAAAATAAATGTGCTGGAGCAGCTTTTTATGTTCCAAAATTTAAGATAAAAAAGTCATTTTTCGTTGGGGCAAACTTATCGATCTTTACAGCGGAATTAGTCGCTATTAATCAAGCATTGCATTATCTAGTAAATCTTAAAACCATGTCTTTCAAAGTAGTTCTCTTTGTTGACTCAAAATCTGTATTATATGCCTTACGGTCTTTTAATGCCGACACAAGACCTGATTTAATTACTGAGGCAAATCATCTTATACATCGTTTAAGGGTCAAAGGTACAGATATCAGTTTATGCTGGGTGCCTTCTCATGTTGGTCTTCACGGCAACGAAGTAGTTGACAGAGCAGCTAAGCAAGGCGCCCAGAATGCTGATAATGCTATAGAATTACATGTTCATACCTCCGTAAAAGAAGCTTGCAACTTGCTCGAATCAGCCTCATGGACTCGATTTCTTGAACATTCAGATGAACAGTTTGTGTCACAACAAATGATAAAACTTACCGTTCAAAATGTATGTAAAAAATTGCAGTATTCTTCTATGTATCATTTGAGATCGATTGTTGCTGTTTGTTTTCGTATTCAGCTAAACGCATTGAGAACAAAATATTGTAAAAATGTCAAGTGTATTTGCGGCGAACAGTTCACACTGTTTCACTGTTTATTCTACTGCAAAATGCTACGTTCTTTTTTACCGAAAATGTTTACTCAAGAAAAGTATTCTGAAAATCATTTCCAGAAAATTACATCAGATCAAACGTTGTTAGTTAGAATTTCAGAATCATTAGTTCACAGTCCTGTTAATGCATTACTTTAACTTTATTCGGTTTGTATTTTAGTGTTACAATTTCCCTTCACGTTATTGAAGTTAATTGTTAGTGATAAGTTCTCGTTCCATTTTACTGTTCCCCCACCTGCTAATGTCTTTTTCCTCTGTCTTCCCTCTGCCCAAATCCAACCCGTCCAACTATCGTTTCACATTTTATTTTGTTCACTTTTTTTTTTTTTTTTTTTTTTTTTTTTTTTTTTAATAATTTCCCCTCCCCCCCCTCCCCCGTCTAATATCACTTATAGTGAAAAGACGTTAAATTAAAGAACGAACGAACACACACACACCCTGACACACACACGGATAACGATTCAAGATGGCGGAGACACCTAAGTAAAAAAATTTCAGCTGTCGGAGAAAACTTTAAAAAGGCCCAAAATGACAAGAACTAGAAGAGGCCGCCTTGCCCAAAAGAAACAAGAAGACACATCAGAGGGCAAGGCTGATGGAGAGAGGTTATCGGCGAGCGACATGGGAGCAGATACGGAAAAGGACCCGCAATCGACAGTGGCCGAGTCTGACTCTACATCTGGTTCACTGTCCACGGCTTCCACTGACACGCAGAGTGGGGCAACCTGCACCGCGCCTCTTCCCAGCACGGCGGACTGCGTAAGTACGTCAGAACTCAAAAACATCATACTGGCTCTGCGGGACCAAGTCAATTCTTTGGAAAAAACTGTCCTTGCACTTCTTCCAACCCAGCAAAAAGAGAACGTCACCATGCCAACCCGTAACTGTCACACACAGACGGATCTACATGACACACATCCCACATATGCAGACGTACTGAAACAAAACCACACAAGCAAGCAGGACGACAAACAGGCTCGAAACATCAAGGCACCAAAACCCAGCAGCAAAACAAATCAGCAAGCAGCAAAAGTGCCTGAAAAGAAAAGAAAAAACAAGAAAGAACAACGGCATGACGTCACACAAGCTAAAGACGTCATTTTACATCCGAACCATACAGCATCACGCTCTGAAAATAGGTCTATTCCAAAACAACATAAAAAGCACCATGATCTTCCGTCTGTTATCACTGTCCACGACTCTGTGTTGAGGGGTGTCAACTCGAGAAGACTGGGACGATCTTACGGCTTCGAAGGAGACTCGTGCCCTGTGACCACCCCTCATGACATTCAAAGCTCATTAGACATGGCCCTTTCCAAATGTGACGATACTGCAGACTGTATTGTTTTTCACTGTGGTGTGCATGATTTGAATAGTAAAGATCTCGCTACAACAAGTAAACATCTCGCTTCAGGCATAAAACAAATAGCACAAGAACATCCTAATTCAAAATTAGTCGTTAGTAAGGTTGCCCCTGTACGACAGGCACGAATGGAGGTTCAACGAAATCTGTTCAACGCTTTACTATCTGCTGAACTTGTTGATATGAAAAATATTTCTTTTGTATCACATGAAAACCTTCGTACCACTCAACAATTTCTAAAAGATTACATACACCCCACCACCAGAGGAAGCAGCATCATTGCAGGAAATCTTGGAAGACACATTCGAGACCTCTTTTGGGAGACTCCAAGGAGAACAGCAAGATCAAGATCAGCACAGCTACACCCTTCCAGATTCTCCAGAGAACGGTACCACCTTTTCGACAACTACGTACCATGGTGGCCATATAATGTTTTGATATAACAGTATTATATATACAATTCTTGACGTTCATGTCACAGGACTTTTTCCTCGTCATCTCTGACATTTCTTCTGCTGAAAGTATACAATAACCAGGTTTTAGTCCGACTATCAAGACTCAGACTATACACTCTGTTCATTTGAAGACGTGTATGCTATTATTTTGTTTATTGGTTATTTGTTATCCATTGTAATCTAATATCTCTTCAATAAGTTATTTCTACGTTGACTGTGTAATTTTCTTTTCATCGTTTTGCTACAATTTTGTTATCTTTACTTCGTAGTCTAAGTAATTGCGTAATTTTCTTTTCTGCCCATCTCTCCTTTACACAGAAAATCAAAGTATTCATTATTATCGACCATAAATAACAGTCAATAGAAAGTTGGAGATAAACCAGTATCAGTAATGCGACAACAATCCCAAGTCAAGTTTTTGCAATGGAATTGTAGATCCCTTTCCACCAATTCGGCATACTTGGAGCATTTCCTGACATCAAATAGATGTGAAGTTTTGATTCTGCAGTCGATGAATGTTGTTGCAACCAAGCTTCCCAATTTCCCCAATTATTACTATCCTCCAGTCTATGAATGTGGGAATCACGGGAAGAAGGTATCCACCGCGATATACATACTCAAAGAGTTACAATACTGCTTACTTACTTCCCCGGTTTTGAAATCAAGCGACGATTTGCACGCTTGTGCTGCCACTGTCCAATTAAGCAATTCTTTAAACATCAACGTTTTATCAGTGTACCTGCCAACAGGTCCAAACGACCGCAACACAGAATGGCTGCGCACGATCCAAGATCAGCAGCGTGGTAAATGGCTAATAGGTGGAGACTTTAATTCCCACTCCCCATTTTGGGAAAAGAACTGTTCTACTGTTACGAGCAATCGTTTGGTAGAAAATATCGTTGATAGCTCGCTTTACCTTCTAAATGATGGTAGTGTCACTAGGATCCCTGATGTCTCCAAACACAGGGCGACAGCCATCGATTTGTCTCTGATATCACCAGAATTAGCACCATCCTGTACCTGGGAAACTCACAGAGACACTTTGGGAAGCGATCATCTACCTATCATCATAACCATAACTGACAAAAACATCAGGATGAAAGACAGCTCTCCTGATATTATTCCAAAATATAATTACAAGCGTGCAGACTGGTCCTTATTTCGAACTGCTCTTGCTAATCAGGATTACAGACATTATGAAAGTGAAAATGTAGACATTATGTTTTCTAAATTCCAAGAGTCAATTCTAGCCGCTGCAGACGTATCAATTCCGAAACTCAAAACTTCTAAATCGAATAATCGATTGGGTAATGTTTGGTGGACAGAGGCATGTGAGAAAGCAGTTCAATATAAAAGGGAGAAATTCAAAATCTACATCAAAAGCCGGAAACCTGAAGATCATGTGGAAATGAAAAAAGCTAACATCCAATGTAACAAAATCATTGCTGAAGCAAAGAAAAATTATTGGGCATCATTCTGCAAAAAAGAAATTTCAGATTTCAAAGATTTCCATAAAGTCTGGACGAAAATGAATCAAATGAAGAATGGAACCAACTTACCTAGGTGTCCGATAATGATAGAAACATGTAACACATTTCCTTCAGACATGGACAAAGCAGAAACCTTTGTGGACTTATTTGCTAAAAACAGTAAAGTTGAAGGTTTATCTCCAGACTGCAAACATCACAGAGAAATGGAAGATAACAACTCAATCTACACTGATCCAATACCTCAGAATGATCTCTGGTTTAATTCTCCAATCACCTTAGAAGAGCTAAAAAACACAATACTGTTTCTACACAACAAAACGAGTTCGGTAGGTATTGATGCAGTTTCGACTGAAATGATTAAACATCTCCCTGAAAACTATCTTATTTTCCTATACAAAATTTTGCAGAAATGCTGGGTTAGCGGAACTGTACCACAAATCTGGCAAAAGTCTATAATTATACCGATATTAAAAGCAGGAAAATCGAAAACTGATAAAAACAGTTACAGACCCATTGCTTTGACGTCCCACACGAGCAAACTAATGGAAAGATTGATCTTAAACAGACTTTTACACTACTGTGATAAAAATAACGTTATTCCGGTAAACCAGGCGGGTTTTAGAAAAGGGAGATCCGCAGTTGAACACCTGGTTAAACTTACGACTCAGATCAAACAACAGTTTGCCCGCAGAAAAAGTGTTTTAGCTACTTTCTTTGATGTAAAAAAAGCTTACAATCAAGTTTGGCATAAACGTTTATTGTTCAAGCTAAAATCTGTTGGTTTATCTGGCAATATGTACAATTACATTAAATCTTTTTCAGCTAATAGAACAATACAGGCTAGAGTGGGAGCTAGTTATTCTACTTCACGGCACCTCGACATGGGGATTCCACAAGGTTCAGTGATAGCACCTTTTTTATTTAATATCCTTATACAGGATCTTCCTAAAGCTTTTTCAAATCGTGTTGTTTTAGTACAGTATGCTGATGATATATGCACTTGGATGAATATCACTTTAAAAAAGACAACTCCACAGAGAACACGGAATTACATCAGGAAATTGTATCAAATTGATCTTGATAATCTTGGAAACTATATGTTAGAAAATGGTCTGTCGTTGTCGGCAGAAAAGACTAACATGATGCTGTTTGATCCTGGTGGTAACTCAAATAACTTGCCTACTTTCAAATTGCTTGGTGAAGTGTTAAATTACAAACAGGTCGTAAAATTTCTGGGAGTTTACATCACTTCGAAATTAAGCTGGAATGTTCATTTTGATTATATTTTAACAAAAGCACGAAAAACCTTAAAGTTTATAAAGATAATAAGCAAATTACCCTGGGGAATGGATACAAATAATAATAATAATAATAATAATATATTTTATTTATATAGCGCAAAATCTTGACAAAATCAAATCTAAGCGCTGAGCGTAGACATGCATACATACCTACATACATATGAGCGTATACATGCATACATACATGCTTACATACTTACATACATAAATCTAAGCTGAGCGTATACATGCATACACACATACATACATAAATCTAAGCGTATACATACATACATACATACATACATACGTACGCACATGCATACATAATAATTACAATATTTATATAGCGCAAATCTCGACAAAATCAAATCCAAGCGCCGAAAAGACACACACGCACACACGCACGCACACACGCACGCAACACACACACACACACACACACACACACACACACACACACACACACACACACACACACACACACACACACACACACACACACATGCATGGCCACAAATGGGGAGAAAAGAATAAAAGCAATAAAAGCAAGAATAAAACCAATGGAAAACCACAGAGAGCACATCATATACAATTATATATTAAAACAAAGTGATTCCCCTCCGAGCGGAGACAGGCTGCAGAGGGGGGTTGAGTGAGGTTAGGATTTTATGCAGAGGAAAAAAGGTGAGTTTTGAGAGCGGACTTGAAGGAGGCAAAAGTAGGTTGCTGACGGACTGAGAGAGGAAGTTTGTTCCAGGAGAGTGGACCAGAAACAGAGAAGGCTCGTGGACCATAGGTATTGAGCTTAGTGCGTGGAAAGCGAAAAGTCAGAGGATCGGAGGCAGAGCGGAGGGTACGTGAGGGAAGATAGATCTCAAGTAGGCTTGACAGGTAATCGGGGGCTGCGTTATTGAGGCTTTTGTAGCACATGGTGTCTAGTTTGTACTGTATGCGCTTTGATACAGGGAGCCAGTGAAGTTGTGCCAGGAGAGGAGATATGTGGTCAGCTTTTTTCTTTTTGAGTACAAGGCGTACAGCATTGTTTTGAATGCGCTGTAGGATATGAATGGTGGAGGCAGGAAGACCAGACAGGAGTGAATTGCAATAGTCAATGCGAGACATTATGAAGGAGAGAACGAGTTTTGCAGTTGTTTCGACAGAGAGATACTTCCTGATCAGGCTTATACGATGGAGATGATAGTAGCAAGATCTGGCAGTTTGAGAAACAAAGTTGTTCATGGACAGGGTAGAGTCAATGCAGACACCAAGGTTTTTAGCTGAATCAGAAATTGGGACTGATGTGTTACATAATGGGAGAGAAAGAGGAGGCAGCTGAGAAAGTTTCTGACGGGTGCCAATGAGGATAGCTTCTGTCTTGTCGTCATTAAGCTGAAGTCTATTGTGTGTCATCCAGTTCTTAATGTCCGAGTAACACTCAGTGGTGTGAGTCAACAGGCGCTGTATATTATCAGGTGAGTCACTATCTTGAAGTTGGGTGTCATCAGCATAGAAGTGGTGTTTTATAGAGTGGGAGTTGATGATGGTGGACAGGGGGGAGGTATAAAGAGTGAAAAGAACAGGGCCAAGGACAGATCCTTGTGGAACACCACAGGTCAGGTATGCAGGTTGAGAGTAAGTGCCATTGATGAGAACAGTTTGTTTTCTGTTTGATAAATACGAAGTGAAAAAGGAGAGAGCAATGTCAGAGATGCCAAAAGTATGATGAAGTCTAGAAAGGAGAATACCATGGTCAATGGTATCGAAAGCTGCAGACAGATCAAGGAGTGTGAGGAGAGAGACTTTGCCAGTATCAGTTGCAAGGAGGAGATTGTTGAGAATGAGTAGTAGGGCAGTTTCAGTGCTATGGCACTGGCGGTAGGCTGACTGGAAAGGATTGAGGAGATTGTTGGCAGACAGGTGAGAGTTCAGCTGGTTGAGGACGACTTTTTCAAGGAGTTTTGACAAGAAAGAGAGATTAGAGATAGGCCGGTAATTTTTCAGTTCATTTGGGTCTAAATTGTGTTTCTTGAGGAGAGGGTGAACAATAGCAGACTTGAAAGAATCTGGGACAGTTCCAGTTTGAAAAGAAGTGTTGATGATGTCAGTGATGAATGGGAGGAGAGTAGGGAGACAATCGGAGTAGAGAGAACCTGGAAGAGGATCCAGTTCGCAGGTTTTGAACGACATGGATCTGATTGTGTTGAAAATTTCTTCTTGTGAGACTGGGGTAAAAGTAGTGAGAGGTGTGCCAAAGAAGGAAGGGTCAGGTGGGCATGGTTGACAGGGTGTCCTGTCAAGCCTGTCACGAAGAGTTTGTATTTTGGTGGTGAAATACTTAGAGAATACAGATGGGAGTTCTTCATTTGTATGTTTTGTTGGGAGAGGTAAGTCTTTTCGTGTGCCAAGGAGATGATTCATGGTTGTAAAGAGTTCTTTTGAAGAAGAGGCATTCAGGATTTTGGTTTGGAAATAGCTTGTTTTTGCAGATGCAATGAGGGTGGATACTTTTGTTTTAGAGGCTTGGAAAAGTTGCCTGTGTACAGTGAGTTTGGATTTGCGCCAGCGGCGCTCTGCTCTGCGGCGGGCACGTTTTGCACAGGCAATCTCATGAGTGAGCCAGGGGGTAGGGGGGCGGTCAGGTAAAAGACGGGTTGTGGCTGGAGCATGAGTGTCCAGAAGATGGTGGAGAGTAGTATAGAATTCATCGGCAAGGTTATGTGACTTTTCAGAAAGGAGACGGGAGGCATCAGATGAAAATGTGGAGAGGTCGATAGATTTGAGATTGCGTCGAGTCACTGTGCGCGTGGTACGGGAAGGAGGAGAAATGTCAAGAGAACAGAGAATTGCAGAGTGGTCAGAGGGAAGGGCTGAAGTTAGACGGGTAGAAAGAACTAAGCAGTTGTTAGTAGCTGAATTGTGGTGATCACGAGAAATGATCCAGTCAAGAATGTGACCTTTTTGATGGGTTGGTTCAGAAATGTGTTGAGTCATATTGTGATTGGACAGAGTTGATGATATGTCTTGTGTCATAACGGTGAGTGTTGTCATAGTGGACATTGATGTCACCTAGAATGATGAGATTTCCAGGTAAGAGGCAGTAGTGGTCAAGCAGTTGGTCAAAGTCAGAGAGAAACGTGGATGTGGTGAGTTTGTTGGCAGAGCTAGGTGGAGGTCGATAGACACAGGAGAAGGTGATGGGTTGAGGGGTGGATTGGAAGGATACTTCAACGTGCTCGAAAGAAGGATGGGAGAAAGGCAGAGACTGCGAGAAAGATAGGCGGGAATGGAGTGAGTCGTTGTAGAGGATGGCGATACCGCCACCTCGAGATGAGCGATGGAAAGAAGCAAGCCTGTAACCACTCGGAGTGAGGCTAGCATGTATAGGTTCATGACCAAATATACTGATTCATCTGTCAACAGCGCTGGTCAGGTCTAAATTATCCTACGCGCAAGAAGTTTTTTTTCAATGCACCTAAATATTTACTAAAAAAGATTCAGAACTTGGACTGCAAAAGTCTTAAAATTGCACTAGGTGTACCAACTCATGCTTCTACTCTGGAAACGTACAAAGTTGCTGGAATTCTACCTCTAAACAACCATCGTGAGCTAGCTACAGCAAAGTTTGCAATTAGAACTACTTCACAAGCGAATAATTTTGTGAGCAAAGAAATTAAAATCAGGTCTGATATTGACTTTCCAAAACGAGCAAAAAACATTTCATCACAAATTACAACCGCAACTTACATATCTGACCTGATCAAACAATCCAGCATAACTATGGATGAAATAGCCAAAAAACCAATGTTAACGCCTATCCCTACATGGGAAATGCTAAAGGCCACGTTTGATCTCGATTATGCAGACGTTAAAAAAGATGATAATGTCAACATTACGCTATCCACAGCTTGTGAACACATCGATGAAAAGTACCGTACCCACCTCCACATTTTTACTGATGGGTCAGTCTTAGCAAATCAGAGCGCTGGAGCAGCGTTTTATGTTCCAAAATTTAACATTAAAAAGTCTTTTTTCATTGGGGCAAATGTATCTATATATACAGCAGAATTGGTCGCTGTTGTTCAAGCGTTGCATTATTTAATAAGCCTTCGGCCTGTGCCTTTCAAAGTAGTTCTGTTTGTTGATTCAAAATCTGTATTATATGCCTTACAGTCTTTTGATACAGACACAAGACCTGATTTAATAATTGAGGCAAATCATCTAATACACTGTTTAAAGATAAATGGCTCGGAAATCAGTTTATGCTGGGTGCCTTCTCACGTTGGTCTTCACGGCAACAACGTAGTTGACAGAGCAGCTAAATCCGGTGCACTCCGTTTTGAAAATTCCATAGAATTACATGTTAACATCTCGGTAAAAGAAGCTTACAACTCGCTAGAATTAGCATCATGGATTCGATTTCATGAAGATTTAAATGAAAAATTTGTGTCTCAAAAAAGAATCAAACTTTCAATTCAAAATATCTGTAAAAAAATGCAGTATTCTTCGATATATCATTTGAGATTAATTGTTACCACATATTTTCGTATTCAACTGAACGCTTTGAAAACAAAATATTGTAAAAACGTTTTATGTATTTGCGGTGAACAATTCACATTGTATCACTGTTTGTTTTACTGCAGAAAGCTTCGTTATTATTTACCAAAGATGTTTACACAAGGAAACTATCTTGAAAAGCATTTTAAAGAAGTGATATCAGATCAAGTTCTGTTAGTTAAAATTTCAGAATCATTGGTTCACAGTCCTGTTAATGCGTTACTTTAAGGTTATTATTTTAATTATCATTATCTTATTTTGTTTTGTTTTGCTTTTTATGACGATTTTTCTTTTACATTTGATGTTAGCGTTGTTCTAGTTTCATTTCTCTGATCATCCATATCATTTTTCTAAAGACCTTGCCGGTTCCTTTTAATTTTTTTTCCGTCTCTTACTCTGTTCCCTTCTTTCCCCTCCTCCCTCCCCTCCCCCCAAAAAAATCATCCTCCATGCCATTTTTATCCGTCTAATATCACTTATAGTGAAAAGACGTTAAATCAAGGAACGAACACACACACCCACACACACGCATGGCTATAAATGGGGAGAAAGAATAAAAGCAATAAAAGCAAGAATAAAAGCAATGGAAAATTATAGAGAGCATAGCATATACAATTATATATTATAACCATGTGATTCCCTCCGAGCGGAGACAGGCTGCAGAGGGGGGGGGGGGGGGGTTGAGTGAGGTTAGGATTTTATGCGGAGGAGAAAAGGTGAGTTTTGAGAGCGGACTTGAAGGAGACAAAAGTAGGTTGCTGACGGACTGAGAGAGGAAGTTTGTTCCAGGAGAGTGGACCAGAAACAGAGAAGGCTCGTGGACCATAGGTATTGAGCTTAGTGCGTGGAAAGCGAAAAGTCAGAGGATCAGAGGCAGAGCGGAGGGTACGTGAGGGAACATAGATCTCAAGTAGGCTTGACAGGTAATCGGGGGCTGCGTTATTGAGGCTTTTGTAGCACATGGTGTCTAGTTTGTATTGTATGCGCTTTGATACAGGGAGCCAGTGAAGTTGTGCCAGGAGAGGAGATATGTGGTCAGCTTTTTTCTTTTTGAGTACAAGGCGTGCAGCATTGTTTTGAATGCGCTGTAGGATGTGAATGGTGGAGGCAAGAAGACCAGACAGGAGTGAATTGCAATAGTCAATGCGAGACATTATGAAGGAGAGAACGAGTTTTGCAGTTGTTTCGACAGAGAGATACTTCCTGATCAGGCTTATACGATGGAGATGATAGTAGCAGGATCTGGCAGTTTGAGAAACAAAGTTGTTCATGGAGAGGGTAGAGTCAATGCAGACACCAAGGTTTTTAGCTGAATCAGAAATTGGGACTGATGTGTTACATAATGGGAGAGAAAGAGGAGGCAGCTGAGAAAGTTTCTGACGGGTGCCAATGAGGATAGCTTCTGTTTTGTCGTCATTAAGCTGAAGTCTATTGTGTGTCATCCAGTTCTTAATGTCCGAGTAACACTCAGTGGTGCGAGTCAACAGGCGCTGTATATTATCGGGTGAGTCACTGTCTTGAAGTTGGGTGTCATCAGCATAGAAGTGGTGTTTTATAGAATGGGAGTTGATGATGGTGGACAGGGGGGAGGTGTAAAGAGTGAAAAGAACAGGGCCAAGGACAGATCCTTGTGGAACACCACAGGTCAGGTATGCAGGTTGAGAGTAAGTGCCATTGATGAGAACGGTTTGTTTTCTGTTTGATAGGTATGAAGTGAACCAAGACAGAGCAATGTCAGAGATGCCAAAAGTATGATGAAGTCTAGAAAGGAGAATACCATGATCAATGGTATCAAAGGCTGCAGACAGATCAAGGAGTGTGAGGAGAGAGACTTTGCCAGTATCAGTTGCAAGGAGGAGATTGTTGAGAATGTGTAGTAGGGCAGTTTCAGTGCTATGGCACTGGCGGTA
>JAPXFY010000014.1:11379539-11382039 GCA_030674185.1 Monoplex corrugatus | reverse complement strand
CACACTCACTCAAACACACACACACACACACACACACACACACAACACACACACACACACACACACACACAACACACACACACACACACACACACACACGGACACAAACACACAGATACACTCACAAGCATGTCCACATTTTCGCTAACACGCACATTATACAGCCACACACACACACTTACATACGCACACGCGCACACTCTCACATACACACGATCACACTCTCAACTCACACACACACACACACACACACACACACACACACACACACACACACACACACACACACTCACACTCACACACACACACACACACACACACAGCGCACGCGCGCGCACCCATACACAAACACCCTCACACACGACACACTCACACATGCACACGCACACATCCACATACATGCACATTAGCACACACACAACACAAACTCAGAGGAGAGAGAGAGAGAGACGGAGACAGAGACTGAGACAGAGAGACAGACAGACAGACAACAGACAGACAGAGATTGAGACATAAAACAGACAGAAGACAAGAGAGAGAGAGAGAGAGCGAGAGAGAGAGAGAGAGAGACAGACAGACAGACAGAGAAAGAGAGACAGAGAGACCGAGAAGAGACAAGGAGACAGAGAATAAACAGACAGACAGACAGACAGACAAAGCGAGAAGACAAGAGAGAGAAAAACAACTGGTGTGTATTGATGACAATCGGGATTAACCCAAAAAAAAACAAAAAAAACACCAGCAATAAAAAACATGCAGTTTGTTTTATCAAACTGATGGATCTGATGCTGGTGCTGTCATGCTGTGTTTCAATTACACATCCTTAAATTGACTCATACATTTTAAAGCTGCCCAGCTCTGTCAGGCCCATGTGTATTTATCTCATTTGTCTCTCTGTCTGTCTGTCTGTCACTGTCACTGTCTGTCTGTCCGTCTGTCTCTGTCTGTCTGTCTCTGTCTTTCTCTCTCTTTCTCTCTCTCTCTCTCTCTCTCTCTCTCTCTCTCTCTCTTTCTGTGTCTTTCTTTCTTTCGTGCCTGTCTGTCTGTTTCTCTTTGTCTCTGTCTGTCTCTGTCTCTCTTTCTGTCTGTCTGTCTCTTTCTGTCTGTCTGTCCCTTTCTGTCTGTCTTTCTGTCTGTCTTACTGTCTGTCTTTCTCTCTCTCTCTCTCTCTCTCTCTCTCTCTCTCTCTCTCTCTCTCTCTCTCTCTCTCTCTCTCTCTCTCCCCTTTTCTCTCTCGAGTTCTCGAGCTCTCTTCGTGTCTGTCTTTATGTATCTGTTTCTCTCTGTCTCTTTCTTTCTTTCTCATTCTCCCTCTTTCTCTTTCTGTCTGTGTGTGTCTTTCTCTTTGTTTCTTTTTCTGTGTCTCTGTCTTTGTCTGTCTGTCTGTCTGTCTGGCTGGCTGGCTGGCTGGCTGTTTCGCTCCCTCTCTGGCTCCCTCTCTCTCTCTCTCTTTTCTCTTTTTCTCTTTCTCTGTATCCTGTAACTGTCCCGATAATCATGAGTCGGTGACTTTCACAACACACCATGTGCCAGTGTCTTGTTGGTGTTTCTTTTGGCAAATTTTGAAAACTGGCTTTTACCTTATAACTTCTATGGTTGGAAAATAAGATATCAGTTTTCATTCTCTCTCTCTCTGTCTCTCTCTCTGTCTCTCTCTCTCTCCCCTCTCTCTCTTCTCTCTCTCTCTCTCTGTCTCTCTCTCTCTGTCTCTCTGTGTCTCTCTGTCTCTCTCGCTCTCTCTCTGTCTCTCTTGTCTCTCTCGCTCTCTCGCTTTCTCTCTGTCTCTCTCGCTCTCTCTCTCTCTCTCTGTCTCTCTCGCTCTCTCGCTTTCTCTCTGTCTCTCTCGCTCTCTCTCTCTCTCTGTCTCTCTCGCTCTCTCTCTGTTTCTCTGTCTCTCTCGCTCTCTCTCTCTCTCTCTCTGTCTCTCTCTCTCTCTCTCTCTCGCTCTCTCTCACCCTCAATCTCTCTTACCTACACTTCCCATTATTATTATTGTTATTTTTGTTGTATATTTGCGTTTGTTTCACGTGATCTTGCAGCTTTGTGTGTGTGTGTGTGTGTGTGTGTGTGTGTGTGTGTTGTGTGTGTGTGTGTGTGTGTGTGTGTGTGTGTGTGTGTGTGTGTGTGTGTGTGTGTGTGTGTGTGTGTGCATTATAATAGATAAGAGATAATCAATCTCCATATTATACAACATTGTACAGTGTTTTAGGTATTATCCTAAGTATTTAAGGGAACTCCATTCAACGTGGCAAAGTGGTTGATGCAATGGTCTACCGACTGGGAAACCGAGGGTTCAAATCCCCATCTGTCCCAAAAATGATCGTGGGGCTTTTCGACTTTGACTGGCTTTCACCCCGAGCTGAGTGTGCTGCTATAGGTTTGCTGGGAAGACTGGGACCACATGGTGGAGTCTCATCCACTTTATGTATGTGTCAAGGATCGCGCTGCTCAATGTTCATAGTCAATGCTGCAGGTATCTGTATCTCTCGTGCGCGGTTGA
>JAPXFY010000014.1:11354539-11369539 GCA_030674185.1 Monoplex corrugatus | reverse complement strand
CTAGGAAAATTGTGTTAGATTAAAAAGAGAAAAAGACTGAAACGATGAAAAGAGATTAAGGAAAAATACATACTTTCCAAATTCGATCGCTCTGAATTTATTCTGCTACACCCATGTGAATAAATCAACTTTGCCTCCCACACCATGTCCACCAGCATCCTGTATTGCCAACCATGCTAACAAGGCCAAAACTTAACCCTTTGATTCCTTCTCCCTATCCACCAGATTCCTGCAGAAGGCTGATGGATAGTGTGAGGGAGTCGAAGGGTTAAGTTTTTGCAGATGGTGGGTAATGTGCGTGAATTAAAGGGTTAAGGAGATAATTTGCAAATATAGTGGTGCCCCTCAAGTCGAATCTAATTGGTTCCTTGGGCCATTCGACTTGAGAATATTCTAGTTGGGAGGCAATTTTTCCCATTAAAATTAGAGTCTCACCTGTCTCACCTGTCGGCGTCACCGGGAACAGTGTTGGCCGCTGCACATGATGTCCTCACAAGTTGCCTCCAGCACTCTCGATCTTGGCTAAGTCTGACCACCTCCTGGAGTTTCTTGCCACTGATGTTTGTGATGTTTCTAGCAAGTGATGCAGGTGGCCGTCCTCTGTTTCTCTTTCCTTCCACTTTACCTTGGAGGACAGTGGACATCAAGTCTGTTCTTTCATTACGGATTGCGTGTCCAACATATTTCAGTTTCCTCCGTTGTATGAGTACTAGGAGCTTGCGTGTAGTACCCAACTCATTCAGTATGCTTTCATTTGAGCGCCTATCCGTCCATCTGACCCTCAGCAGTCTTCGGTAAAACCACAGCTCTGCTGCTTCCACTCGTCTTTCATCCTCTTTCTTCATTGTCCATGCCTCGCAGCCGTATAACATCACTGGCCAGACAAGACATTTTAAGAGTTTTATCTTAAGGTCTGCTGTTATGCTGTGGTCTTTCCAAATATTGTTCAATTGAACCATACTGTTCTTGGCCATTCCAATTCTCATCTTTATGTCTTTTGAGCATGTTCCATCGTGTGTCTTGACTGAACCTAAATATCTAAAGTCCTTGACATTTTCTAGAGGGACTTGGTTTAGCATGATCTGGTCCTGTCTAGTGTTATATTTGCCTGCAACATGCATAACCTTTGTCTTCTTTGAATTTAAGTCCAGCCCAGCTGCCTTTCCAACCCGGTCTACCCTGTTCAGGATCCTCCTAGAGCCTGTAATGTTGTCTGCCAGTAATCCTGTGTCATCTGCGTAGCGTAAATTTGACAGGTTTCTACCACCAATATTTACTCCCATGTCTTCTATGTCTGCTTCTCTCATAATATGTTCAGTGTATATGCTGAAGAGATGTGGAGACAGGATGCAACCTTGCCTTACCCCTTTAGTGATGTTAAAAAATTTGCAGTTTTGATTATTCCATCTGATTGTTGCTTTTTGATCATTATATAATGAAGCTATGAGGGAAACCAGATGTCTTGGAAAACCCATTTGATCATGAAGTGGAAAAGACTTTGGTGAATCACGCTATCAAACGCTTTGCTGTAGTCAATGAAAACGATGAACATCTCTTGGTCTGTGTTTCTAATCTTTTCTATCAATATCTGGAGTACAAACAGCATATCTATTGTTCCCCTGTTTTTCCTATAGCCTGCCTGACAGTCGGATAGCTCTTCCTCTACTTTTGGCTTTAACCTGTTTAAAATTATTATCAGCAGTATTTTACTGGCATGACTGATCAGTGCAATTGTTCTATAATTGTTGCAGTCTTTGACATTTCCACTCTTATGTAACATGACAAATTCTTGGAGCTTCCAGTCTGTAGGCCATTGACAAGTCTTCCATATCTTGCAGCATAAGTGATGCATTACTTTGAGTCCACCATCACCTGAGTGTTTCAACAACTCTCCAGGAATATTGTCAAGACCAGGAGACTTTCTGCATTTTAGATCTTTAATGGCAGATTCAACTTCGCTGAGCAGAGGTTCAGGTTCCGTATCTCCAGGGGTCAATTCCAAATTTGGCTCTAAATTATTTTCATGGCTGTCAGGCTTGCCAAAAAGTGATGTGCCATATTCGTTCCACCTATCCAAGACATCATCTGGTTCAGTCAGAGTGTGACCATCCTTGTTGTTGATGCATTGGTTTGTTGCTTTGAAATTTGTTTTTTTCACTTTTTTTATTTGTCTGAAGAGCTCCCTCGACTTCCTGTTTTCGTTGTGTTCATTGATTTTACTGCATTCTTGTGCCAGCCAATTTGCTTTGTCTCTTCTGACTTTACTTTTTATTTCCCTTTTCAGTGCTGAGTATTTTTCCCGCTCTCCCTGCTTTCGAGCTTGACTTTTCTTTTCTGCCAGATCTATCACTTCCTGACTTATGTAGGGCTTAGCTTTTTTCCTTTTCTCTTCTTTTCCTAGTTTTTCTTCAGAGATTTTGGTCAGTGTGTTTTTTATGTCTGTCCAGATTTCATCAGGATATGAGTCATTTTCATCCCAAACTTCAAGTAACTTTAAGAAACGATTACTTGTTTCTATACTAAATTCTAACGCCAGCTCAGGGTTGTCTAATTTTGATATGTCGAACTTTGGCGTCGATTTGGTTTTAGGCTTCTTCAATATTTTCATTCTTAATTTGGTTGTCACAAGAATGTGATCCGTGTCGCAGTCTGTTCCAGGCTTTGTTTTTGCATTGAGGACAGCATTAATTCGTTCCAGGCCCCAAAATCCCCATATCTATTTTACATTTTTATGGGTTTCTGTTGTGCCCTGTGGCCAGACAACTGCAATATAAGTACAATGGCAAGCAGAAATAGACTTAAATAGACTTAAATAAAGCAGAAATAGACTTAAATACTAATACTTTGCACTTTCATGGGAGCTATAATGAGGGCTAATTTGAAGAAAAAATGCAAAACAAAAAAAAGCGAGCAACAACAGAGGATGATGTGCACGGCACGGGGGAGTGAGCGGGACTGGGCGGGCGGCGCGCGCCTCAGGTCCTGGCTTTGTTGCCAGACGTTCGAGATGATAGTGAGATTCGACATGGGAGGCGAAATTTTGTCGAAAGTTTCGTTCGACATGAGAAAATTTGACTTGGAATGCATTCGACTTTGGGGTACCACTGTACTTGTTCCAGAAGACTGTCGATGACTGCCTCCATCTGCCAAAAAGGACCAGATCCTTAGCCACTCATACGCATATATTTCCATTGATGATGATGATGGTGATGATGATGATGATGATGATGATGATGATGATGATGATGATGATGATGATGATGATGATGATCGATGGTGACGGTGATGATGACGACAATGATGATGATAACGTGGAGTGTGAAATCAGTGACTGTTAAAATCACCGATGTTATATCACAAACAATCTGTGTCTGTCTTGTAGTCATGTCTTGTGCGTTCTTAGGGCAAATAAATGTGTCCTGAGTTGTTCTGTTCATTCACACACACACACACACACACACACACACACACACACACACACACACACACACACACACACACACACACACATATATATATATATATATACACACACACACACACACACACACACACACATACACACACACATATATAAATATATATATATGTACTCACACACACACACACACACACACACACACACACACACACACACACACACATACACATATATATATATGTACTCACACACACACACACACACACATACACACACACACACGCACATATATATATATGTATACACACACATATATATATGTACATATATGTATATATATGTATGTATATACATGTATATATGTATGTATATATAAATATGTACGCACGCGCACACACACACACACACACACACACACACACACACACACACACACACACACACACACACACACACACAGATGTCATTTTCAGTCTTCAATCTTAGGGAAGGAAGGGTAAAAACTATATGGTCAAGCCATTTTTACAATCTCCATTGCACAAAATACAAATACTCCGCCTCTCAAAGTCACTGTCACCTTGAACAAGTTTCGGTTGAGCTAAAATTTGACATGCATCAAAAGTGATCTTCCAGATTGTCAGAATTTTCAGAGGAAGCATTGCTCACATATCTTGCTAAGAAAGAATTGATTTCAAGCACTGTTTCGGTTCCTGCTTATAACCTTGTCATTGGGGATTTACCTGTCTTTTCTGTGGACATCGGCTGTTTGCAGTTATACGGAATAACGTTTTTTTCTCCTGTTTTTGATGATCATTTTTAAGGTGCTACATGAACCATTCTTCATTGATTATTCTCTCTCTCTCTCTCTCTCTCTCTATTTCTCTCTGTCTATCTGTCTGTCTGTCTCTCTCCCCATCTATCTATCTATCTATCTATCTATCTATCTATCTATCTATCTATCTATCTATCTATCTATCTGTCTGTCTGTCTTCCTGTCAGTCAGTCAGTCTGTCTGTCTATCTCTCTATCTACCTATCTATTTTTCTCTCTATCTAGCTGTCTGTTCCTTTTTCTTTTCTTATGAAATTAAGTGATGAGATACATATGGAATGTATAAGCTGGCAATATTATCTGTCTGCTGTTTCAATCGATAGAAAGTCGGATTCTTTATAAATATTCTTTCATAATATGTCATAGTATCTGAGGCCTTCTGTGACCTATTGTATATGGATGAACGTCTGTGCGTGTGTTTTAAGGTAATACATGTACAAACACGTGAGTTGGTTGGTTTGGTTTGGTTCAGTGTTTACGTCGACACCCACCTCAAGTGATATGGCCGACGGGGATAACCATCCCAGGGAAATGGGGGAAGGGGGGACTTTTCTAATCCTATACTGACGCCACCAGAACAACAATGATATTAAGATGGGACAGTGAGATGGCCAATGACCGCTTTGTGGATTAAATTGTCAGACGGATGACGCCGAGTTACATCCCTTCCCCTTTCTGTCTCTTATATGTGATCCGTTTTCACGAAATGAGTCCTAACTCGCAGGCAGCGAATAGCGTAGAGGCCCGGAAAAGGTGTGATGGGTCGATTTTGTCAATTTTTACTTTTCGTCAAAAATGGAATATTTAATCTTTAAATTACATGTACATGCACTCAGCACTTTATAATTCAATCGGAAAATGTATTTAAAATGCGTTTTAACCAGATAACGGCATGCTTTTTGTGTCAGAAAAAGGGATATATAAACTTTGATAACAAGACAATTACAGTAGATTTTCATACCAAGTTTTGTGTGCTATTGTGGCATGTGTTTTACCACGGTATAAAATTTGGTAAAGATTGGTGAAGTACAAATACTTGTTGCTAAGGTAAAACTTCACTGAAGTGATGAAAATTTCAAAACTTGATTTTCACAAAATGGCTGCTTGCTATGTTACACACTTCAAACACCCATAACTTCCTTATTTTTAGGAGTAAAATAATAAATTTCATATGAAAGAAATAATCTGGACATTTTGAAAATCATATGTTAAAATCTGTTATTTTCACCTTAGGACTCATTTTGTTAAAACGGGTCACATATTTGTCTGTCTCATTTATCTCCCCTGTCCCTTTCTCGCAGTATTTCTACTTTCGGTTTTAGATTTCCTTACACGAATATAAGTTTTAAATAGTATAAACAGTGTAGAAACGGGACGAAGGGGGAGGTGGCAAGACTGATACATTTTGCCAGTTGATATGATCCTTTTAAATGCATTGTGTATATTAGCATTCAGTTCTCGTGTTGAATGCCAAATAATTCATCTTGTGAAAATAAGTTTACAAGTTCTCCAGTATACGATGTACATATTATTCTACTCTTTTAGAGGGACACACGTAAAAGTAGTGTTCAATGTAGTATATTTCATAAGGACAAAATGAGTACTTGATATTTTCTCTTTTTTATCTTACATAATACGATATTGGTACAATGGTAGGATATAAAAAAATATATGTTGAGGGAGAAGCTGCCATTGCAGTTCCCTTAATCTGGTTTCTTTTGTGGTAGCGTATAACATGGTTTACATTTTGTTATCAACGATTGTGTATAATTTTCTTAACCAAAATTCATGAAGCATTATTTCTGAATAATTTGCCGTTTAGCATCTTTGATATTGCTCCCGGCTTTGCATAGAAAGCACTTGCCTCTTATTATATTGCTGTATTTACATCACTTTGGTTTCATTATTTGTTATCCGTGTTTTACATGCATTTTATATTGCATTTTGGAAGCACTGTGTCTGGCAATGGTGGCTGGATGACTGAAATGCAATATAGTCTTTATTTTTTGTATTCTATAATCATCATCATGAATCATGTCTTTTGAATATTTTAAATCCATTTTTTTTCTCATTTTTAAAATTTAGTGTTTTTCTATCCGTATTGATTCCATTATAATCGATTTCGAAAGGTGGTCTATTTTCATTTCGATTTATTTCGTCAGTGTTTTGTTTTTGTGTAGCCGGTATGATTCGCCAAAAATCATTTTCTAACAATTTTTTATTACTCATTTTTAGATTGCCTGGAGGACAGTTTTATTTTTCAAAAACACCGAGCCTGTCATAGATTTTCTCGAAATGATACCTTCGAAAACACGTCCAGATTTTCTCATTGGCGTTAACTCTTTTGTCGCTTCTGAAGTATAGACCAAGCGTTTTCATTGCTCATTATTTCAAGTAGTAAATTTTCATTTGTAACATGCTCTCCAAAATTCATTAGTCTTTTCGACATTTAAACTAAGACAAAAAAAAAAAACACACAAAAAAACCTGAGGGAAAAGAATGATCTATTTCGTTTCTTTTCCTATGTCGTCTTTAGTTTGTGAAAAAAGTGGAGCATCGTCTGTAAACTGTTTTATTCTTACTATCTGTTAAAGTTTTACATTCCAATCTTATTCATTTACAACTCCTCAGGAATCTATCTGCACCTTTCACCCACAGTCGGTAAAGATCCATTCCGAACTAAAACAGAACATCTTGCAAACACATTCGTATCGCAGACACTCAGAGAGAGACAGACTTACAGACACTCGCATCTCTCCAATCACTGTGAAACAGCCCCTCCCGCAGACACTCAAAGATACAGACTTACAGACACACTCATATCTCTCCAATTAGTGTGAAACAACCCTCCCGCAGACACTCAAAGAGACAAGACTCACAGACACTGACATCTCTCCAGTCAGTGTAAAACAACCCTCTTCCCTGTTTCCATCTTTTTCAGAAAGATTGACACAAAAAAAGAAGAAGACAGAAGAAGGAAAAGAAAACCCACGAAATAGAGGTGAGAAGGAGAAAAGAAGAAAGAAAGTGTGGTGCTAACGAGACAGGCGGACCGTTAGTGTGTGGCGTGGACATCGAACTATGAGAAAAGGGAAGGGGACAGTCACGTGACTGAGTGAGACGCTGATGCTTTTGTCTGACATTGTGGTTTTCATGCTGTTGTTCTGTGTGTCACGTGGAGAACCAGCAGTTTTCTGTTTGTCTTGATCACAACGTCTTTCTTCTGCTGCTGTCGCCCATCTCAAACTAGCGCTCCCGTACATAACAAGGGTTGGACACAATAAAAACACGATGAGCAAGACATGTTTTTTTTTTTTTTTACATCATCCATTCTCTCCTTGCTTCTTTTTAGTTTAATGATCACACAGTCTTTCGCCTCCTTTCATATCGACCCTACGTATTCCTGAGAATAATTGGAGTTGACCACAAAAGAAACATGATAAACAAGTCATGAAATCAGACAAGTTATGAAATCAAACAAGTCATGAAATCAAACGTTTCTATTCAGTTCAATCACAGCGTCTTTGTGTATCTCTCTTCTCTCCATTTCAACAAGCTTTCCTGAGAATAAGGAGAGTTGAGCATAGCACAGACACAAGAACAAACCTTATTTATTTATCAATCAAAGATTTTTTTTTCAAATTAACAAGACTGAACTGTATAGAGATTGACTGACATTTCACGCAGACTTCAAAACGTTTGTGTTTGTTGAGGACATTGTCCCGTCAAAACGAAACGAAGAACGCCTGATTATGACTACAGTAGCAACAGACCAGTTCAAACAAACAGCACAACAGTTCTCATAGGAAAACATCCAGATTGTAGCAATCAGAATCATGTTTAGATTAGGGGAAAAAACTCATGTAGGCATAAGAATCAGGAAAAGTAAGCCATCATTTTACTGAGATGTTGACATCAGAAAAACAAGAAATAGAAGCAGAACGTGTAGTTGACAAAACAAGACATAAGACAAGCACACATTTCGGTCGTCTGGCCTTTATCAAACGTGAACGTAAGCCAGCAAAGAACAAAACAAAAAATATTATGGCAAGAACAGCAAAACTTCCCGATTGTTTCCTGAAGCAGGAGAAAATTACTCTGTTTTTTTCCCTAATTTTTTTATTTGTCATTTCTTTTCTTTTTTGTCTTAGATTTACACTGAACAAAGGTCTGTTGGCTGAAAATTTGCCCTTGTCTTGTCTTGTTATATCAAATACGCGCACTGATTCTATTGTCGTGCTTTTTCTGGTTCTAGTTAGCTTGAACATGAGTGATAACACTTGTTTTGGATTTCTTACTGAGATGTTGGACAACGAAATGTGAAGAGTGTGTAACGACATCGTTTCAGTTTCAGTTTTCTCAACACAATGTTACGGTGCTCATAAAATTTCATTTTTTATGTGCCCATACCATAGACAACATGTGACGGATAAAGACATATATCCTAACTGATAATTACAAACGCGGTGAATTCACATACGAGCCCTATCCGATGGAGAAGTTGTGAGGATCTTTCTGTGTTACACTCATCGAATATTGAAAGAAAGAATAACCTTGAAGTGAAATACATCTCTTTATCAGTTAATTCTCATCATCATCATTATGTGCCCTGCCGCATGGCGTTGGAGATCAAGGCCCTCCATATGCATCTATCCCTTGTCGTCGCAAGCACATCTTCCACCCTCTCTGTCCTCAGCCACCCTGCAAGTCTGTCCAATATTTTCTCCCTAGGTCTACGTGGTGTTCGCTTTTCCCCCAGCTGTCCTGTTCAGTAATTCTAAGTAATCAAAATTCCAAGCCGCCCTCATGAAAATCAATGTGAACACTGTCAAGTTTTGACCCAACAGCACTGCCATTACTTTACTACAATAGGTCAGTGAGACCTCGAATTCCTCCTCCAGCACTAATGGCAGCGCGCTTTTGCATAAATACTGTCATTTGTCTACAATCGTTGCACGGTGTACGTTATCAATACTGAAATTCATCTCTCCACTTAGTCTAGCAGATCCACTGATGGTATCAAAGAGATCATTGTCAGAACTTTCGCCATGTTTTCTTCATAAGTTGAGCATGTATTGATTTCCATTAGAAGCTGGGGATGGAATTTGTTCTGCAGGAAATCTGGCTTTTGTCGGCTACAGTCTGCAGGGGAAGGACATCATTCATGAGCAATTACCTACAATTTCTGTGGATTTCTTCTAAGCTCTTCCCGGAATCCCGATGGTGAGTGGTTTGCTTGGAGTGGCCTGAAACCTGAGGTTTGTTGTTTTTGACAGGGAAACGAGACATGTTGCAACGTCAGCCGTACACTATCTCATTGTCTCTGTCTGTCTGTCTGTCTGTCTCTCTGTCTGTCTGTCTCTTTATTGCTCTCTCTCTCGCTTGTCTGTAGATCTGTCTGTCAGTCAGTCTGTCTGTCTGTTTCTCTCTTTCTTTCTCTCTGGCTGTCTGTCTATCTGTCTCTGTCTGTCTGTCTGTCTTTCTCTCTCTCTCCTTCTCTCCCTGTCTCTGTCTTTCTTTCTGTCTGTCTGTCTGTCTCTGTTTGTCTGTCTCTGTCTGTCTGTCTGTCTGTCTGTCTCCCTCCCTCCCTCCAAGTCTCTCTTTCCATTGCAGCCCACATATTTTTATGTACGCCTCTCTCTCCCCCACTCCCCTTCTCCTCTTTCCTACACTATTTCTTTGTTCTGTCTGTCTGTCTGTTTGTATCTGTCTGTCTGTCTGTCTGTTTGTATCTGTCTGTCTGTCTGTTTGTCGCTGTCTGCCTGTCTGTTTGTCTCTGTCTGTCTGTCTGTCTCTGTCTCTGTCTGTCTGTCTGTCTCTGTCTCTGTCTGTCTATCTCTTTCTCTCTCTCTCTCTCTCTCTCCTCTCTCCCTCCCTCCGCTCTCTCTTTCCATTGCAGCTCACATATTTTTTATATACGTCTCTCCCTTTCTCTCCCCCACCCCGCTTCTGCTCTTTCCTACACTATTTCTTTGTCTCTGTCTGTCTGTCTGTTTGTCTCTGTGTGTCTGTCTGTCTGTCTGTCTGCCTCTGTGTCTGTCTGTCTGTCTCTGTGTCTGTCTGTCTGTCTGTCTTTCACTCTCTCTCCTCTCTCTCTCTATCTCTCTCTCTCCTCTCTCCCTCCCTCCGCTCTCTCTTTCCACTGCGGCCCACATATTTTTATGTGCGTCTCTCCCTCTCTCCCACCCCCTTCTGCTCTTTCCTACACTATTTCTTTCTCTCTGTCTGTCTGTCTGTCTGTCTGTCTGTCTGTCTGTTTGTCTCTGTCTGTCTGTCTGTCTCTCCCTCTCTGTCTCTGTCTCTCTCTCTCTCTCTGTCTCTCTCTTCTCCTTTCTCCCTGTCTCTGTCTTTCTTTCTGTCTGTCTGTCTCTGTGTCTATCTGTCTCTCTCTCTGTCTCTCTGTTTCTGTCTCTGTCTCTCTGTCTCTGTCTCCTCTCTCCCTCCCTACGCTCTCCTCTTTCCACTGCGGCCCACATATTTTTATGTACGTCTCTCCCTCTCTCCCACCCCCCTTCTGCTCTTTCCTCTCACTGCAGTCCACAAGTTTTGTTGTACGTGTCTCCGATAGTGACTCCACTGGTTCAAGCACCGCTCTGGTAACACTGTCGTCGTAGGTTTGACCCTCCGGAGGACCACGTTTTCACGTGGGGGCTGGTTAGCTGTTTTTGATGAAACCATGGACTCAAAAAGTCTTACGTTTCGAGTTCAATATCATCCCATAACATAAACATGGCTTGTTCGATGCTTATCTGATCATTCTGGTTGTATCAATGTTTCATATGTCCCACCCCATCCCTATTTCAAGACCGTGCGGGCGCATAGGGTTTAAGCCCATAGATCGAGTTTGCCACCTCCTCATTTCAAGACCTTACGGGCACAGAGGGTTTTAACTCCCCTACATTCTCCCATAGGGACGTCGTTCCATTTGGATCTATAAAATCTATCAATAAAAAGGCTGTATGTTGCACATCAGTTGAAACTGCGAACATTTCTGAGTGTTATGGTGTTTAGTTTGGTAATATAAGTTATAATACAAGTTAATATTTGAAGAAATGGCATGCTTTCTAGGAAATGTACTGTCAGTTTCGTGAAAAATCATAACAAATCTCATTACGGAAAAGAGTTTTAAACAAGCACAACGAGTTACCGATGGAAAGCAACGGGAAACCACCATCGTACTTTCCCAAGAAAATTCATGGCCAGACAAAACAAGAAAAATGAGGATAACGACGTAAATAGGGGCTCCTATAGAGCACCTTTGTCTGGTAGGGACCGTCATGCCGCGCAGGTGACACCAGACTGTCAGCAAGCTACTGCATTAAATCTCGAATTAGAGCACCTGGTCACACAAGGAGGGCTGGAGGGAAAGAGAACACCAGGTAAACCCAGGGTGAAAATATTGGACGGACGGCTGAGGACAGAGAGGACGGAAGATGCGCTTGCGGCAACAAGGGATAGATGCATATGGAGGGCCATGATCGCCAACGCCATGCGGCAGGGCAAATGATGATGATGATGATGATGACAGCGGGTTAACACTTCCCCATTTCAAGACATTGCAAGCGCAAAACGTTTTGCACAGGTTAAGTTTTCCAGATGAATACTGACAGATTTGGGTGGAGCACATAAGTATGAGAAATGTGTGAATGTGATGGATCCCTCTTGAACAAACTCCACATACTATTGATTTGGTTTTTTTAATCATAATATCACTGTCTAAAACCCCACGCAGAGATGCCGGGGGCACTTTCTGTATAAATAGTATCCCCACCTTCTGGAAATTCAGTGCTAGAAATTTCCTCTTTTCTGTTACTCTTTTTGTTTCTGCCTTGTTGCTTTGCTTTCGGTCATTTCTATGTATCATTTTCTGCCTTACTGGTCTATTCATCTGTATGTGTTCGATAATGTCTTATGTACTTTTTTCTTAGGATTGATAGTTGGGTACATGTATTAAGTGCATTTGTTTTGTTGTTTGTTTGTTTTTTTGGCTCTAGGGAGGTGAGATATGCGGAAGCAGTTTTAGGTAATTTATGCCTGTTTTTATATATGTTTTGGTGTCCTTATGTATGCTTATATTTGTATTCAGGCGTGTTTTTTAAATCCCCCCTGTGCGATAAATTGGAAGGAGTGGTCAGCACCAGGGGCATGCCCATAGATTATGTGCGTGAATGCATTGATATGTGTACTTAATTTTCTTTTCTTTCTTTTTCCTGTTGAAGTTTTGTATGTTTTGAAGCGATTATAGCCCTGATATGGCTCTGCGCAGTCGGCTGGGCTTTAAACAACAATAACAACAATAACTGTCTGAAACCTGGTTGTTATTCTGATCCCCTCTCCCCCCCCCCTTTCCAGCTTGATTGTGCAGTTGAGGTCTCTACCACCTCACTCTCCTAAGACTGCAGATTTATGGAACTAGCTCCCTTCGTGTTTTGTCCGTCAGTTTATTTTTTGTATTTCTTTATTCCTTCAGTCATTTCCCCCTAACATGGAAAGACCTGCTGATTCTGTTTCGTGACTGATACAGAGAAGTTTGAGAAGAACTCTTTTATAACGTAACTTATCGTGCCTCTGGATGATGTTAATCGCTTAGTTTTGGCGCCAGACAAAGTGACAGTTCCCTCTGGCGAGCAGTCTGGAACAGCGTTTTTTCCAACGACAGCGACACTTAAACCGTCAACGCTGCAGGTGTTAACTAGAAGTTATCCCAGGCGTGTCACAAGTGTGTGTGTGTGTGTGTGTGTGTGTGTGTGTGTGTGTGTGTGTGTGTGTGTGTGTGTGGTGTGTGAACTTGTACATATACATATGTATCTAGCTATGTATCTATCTGTGTATCTATCTATGCCTCTATCTATGTATCTATATAGTTATGTATCTATGCATGTATGTATGCATGTATGTATGTATCTATATACATATATGTATATATGCATGCATATACTTATACAGATATGCATGCATATACACACACACACACACACACACACACACACACACACACACATATATATATATATATATATATATATATATATACATACATATACATATTCATATGTATATACATATATTTATGTATATGTATATACGTATACATATATATATATACACATTTGTAGATATATATATATATATATAGATATGTAGATATATACACATATATGCGTGTGTATGTGTGTGTGCGTGGTGTGTGTGTGTGTGTGTGTGTGTGTGTGTGTGTGTGTGTGTGTGTGTGTGTGTGTGTGTGCATTCATTTGTTATTTCTTTTAAAGTCTTTTCACATACGTGTATGTTGATGAATGTGTGTGTGTGTATGTGTGTGTATGTGTGTGTGTGTATGTGTGTGTGTGTGTATGTGTGTGTGTATGAGTGTGTGTATGTGTGTGTGTATGTGTGTGTGTATGTGTGTGTGTATGTCTGTGTGTGTGTGTGTGTGTGTGTGTGTATGTGTGTGTGTATGTACGTGCGTGTGTGAGTGTATATGTATGTCCACGCGCATGATTTGTGTGTGCATTATCTTCAAATGTACCTTCTTATCTACCTATTTCTCTCTATCCAACTCTCAGAGCTACAAATGTTTTGCACCTGCCTATGATGTATATGTTTTGTTTCAGGACAGTCTGACAAATAAACCATTTCTTTAAAAAATGTTCATAGCAGGTGTGCATAAACAGTCTGTTTTACAGTCTTTTTCACCTGTCATTTGGTGAGTGAGTGTGTGTGTGTGTGTGTGTGTGTGTGTGTGTGTGTGCGCGCGTTGGTTTTTATATCTAATCTTCCTTAAAAAAATGGGAGAAGAAGAAGAAGATCACGTGCGTGTTTTGTGTGTGTGTGTGTGTGTGTGTGTGTGTGTGTGTGTGTGTGTGTGTGTGTGTGTGTGTGTGTGTGCATGGAGGGAAAAAGGGCACCAGGTAGACCCAGGGAGAAATATTGGTCGGACTTGCAAAGTGGCTGAGGACGGAGATGGTGGGAGATGTACTTGCAGCGACAAGGGATAGATTGGTGTGGAGGGCCATGATTTCCAACGCCATGTGGCAGGGCACATGATAATGATATATATATACATATATGTATATTTATATATATATATATGCACACATATATATATGTATGTATGTGTGTATATGCATGTATGTATGTATGTATGTGTGTATGTATGTATGTGTGTGTGTATGTACGTATGTATGTATGTATGTGTGTGTGTACGTGCATGTAGGGCGTGTATGTGTGTATGCCTTTGTATGTGATAAAAATGTGTGACGAACATTTTTCAGCTGTTTATCTATGGATTCCTACCAAATCCGAGTTGAAATTGTGGACTATTATGAAATCGCGTGTACATAAGTATGATGACCATGACGCCAAGGTCAAGGTCAAGGTCAAGGTCACACGGGCCATAAAATGCCTAAAATTAGCACTTTTTTTGTGTGTAAAACTCAAGTTCTGTCAGGAATGTCTCAGATTTTATGTAAATTCTGCTTTCTCTGTTTGTGACAGTGTATCATCTTCCTCGCCAGATAATAAACCTTGAAAAGTTGAAAATCTGGATTGTCTTTGCAGCACCTAAAATTCAAATAGAATTCTCAAAACGGTTTATAATTGAATCATTTTGTATTGGTTTGTTTTGTTTTAGTTTGTTTTTTGTTGTTGTTTTTTATCTGGTAGAATTACTGTACGCATATGGATCATCTCAAACATTATTATGGAAATGTTCAAGCCATGCAGATAAGTCAGTCTTTATCATAATGGTT
>JAPXFY010000014.1:11224539-11352039 GCA_030674185.1 Monoplex corrugatus | reverse complement strand
GTTACATAATGGGAGAGAAAGAGGAGGCAGCTGGGAAATTTTCTGACGGGTGCCAATGAGGATAGCTTCTGTCTTGTCGTCATTAAGCTGAAGTCTATTGTGTGTCATCCAGTTCTTAATGTCCGAGTAACACTCAGTGGTGCGAGTCAACAGGCGCTGTATATTATCAGGTGAGTCACTATCTTGAAGTTGGGTGTCATCAGCATAGAAGTGGTGTTTTATAGAGACAAACTTATACACACACACACACACACATTGCAAACACATTGCACGCGCATTTTGCACGAGCGCACACACCACACACACACACACACACACGTACACACACACACACACACACACACCGTACACACACACACACACCGTACACACACACACACACACACACACACACACACACACACACACACACACACACACACGTACACACACACACACACGTACACACACACACACACACACACACACACACACGTACACACACACGTACACACACACACACACACACACACACACACACGTACACACACACACACACACAACACACACACACACACCACACACACACACACACACACGTACACACACACACACACACACACACACACCACACACACACATAACCACACACACACACACACACACACACACACACACACACACACACGTACACACACACGTACACACACACACACACACACACGTACACACACACACACACACGTACACACACACACACACGTACACACACACACACACACGTACACGGTAATGTTGTACAATAGAATACGAAAATAATTGGAGCTAATCACGCACTTTTACCGGTGTTTTCGGTTCTGCTCGATGTAAAGAGACGTAAGACACCCTTACCTTCGATGTAAAGAGACGTAAGACACCCTTACCTACTCGCTTTGACCAGTCCTTCCCCACAAACATGCATTAAATATCCCTGAATGACTGGCGACCATAACCCTGATCACGTGGGTGACGTGGGTGAAAACGTCATCACTGTTTGTGTGTTTTTATTTGAAACCGAAAATAGGAAACACGTGGTAATGTTTACATCTAGATCGAGACCAGTAAACTCCGGAAAATGCCGAAAAAAACGCGGAAAAAGCCAAAAAACGCGAGGAAAGCCCGGGAAAAAAGCAAAACCAGCACGTACAAAAAAACACACAAACAAAAGGACATGAACATTTACACCACAAGCATCCCGCCTACCTTACGTAGAAGATAAAAAACACAAAGCAAACAAACCAGATGCAGCAGCAACTCCAGCAGCAAGTCGTGAAGGGGTAACCGAAGGGGTAAACAAGTGTTGCACTGCACACATATTTTAGGTCGGTGATTGCACTGACACACGTGGTTGATGTTACTATTTATAGACAATAACTCCCCACTAGTGATGACGTTGTGCCCATGTGATCAGCAACCAAAATGGCGTGCAGGTGACTGCTGGAGCTGTGGTCGCCAGTCATTCAGGGATACTTTGTGCATGTTTGTGGGGAAGGACTGGTCAAAGTGAGTAGGTAAGGGTGTCTTACGTCTCTTTACATCGAGCAGAACCGAAAACACCCGTAAAAGTGCGTGAAATTAGCTCCAATTATTTTCGTATTCTATTGTACAACATTACCCACGTACACACACACACACACACACACACACACACACACACGTACACACACATTCACAGCTATTTCTCTTCAGAGAAGTAGATGAAAAAGAGGTTGTGTTTCTTTTTTTAATTTTTTTTATTTGTTTGTTTTAAAGAAACAGGGAGAATTTTTGGAGTGGCTTGACCATCCGTTTTGTTCCGCTTCACGTGTCACCTCACATCGTTCCTTTAGAGCACAGTTTTCACGTGTTTTTCGTAAGTTTTCAGCAATGTGACATTGCACTCACTCGTCACATTCACTCACTGAAACGCATGTATTCCGTGCAAAGTGCAGCTAAGTTTGTCTCCGTCGCCAAGAGAAACTGCACCTACAATTATTTCTCAGTAGGGATCACATTGCGAAGACAGCATCCAACAGTGCAGAGAGAGAGAGAGAGAGAAACCCCAAGGGTCATCAGTCTTACCAACGTCGTCATTTTTTCCTCGTCATGGAAGATTTAAGACTACAATGTATAAGCGACGGCGATATTTGCCGGCTGAGTGGAACGACAAGAATTTACGAAATATTGGTAAGTCCATTTTCATTGAAATTCTAGTCAATCTGTATCTCATCTGTCTTTATACGTTGCTACATCCAAAGATCTGGCATTAACGCAACGGAAAGTCTGGGGGTGTGCAGCATTAGTGGCGGTCTGGCTGAGGCCAGTGCCACCTTAAATTAAAAGGACTCTATCAGTCTATGGTCTTGGTGTTCACAGTGGTGCTGTCGAGGTGGTTCCAGTCGATGATGGTTCTGGGGATAAAAGTTCTTGTATTGGTCTGTTTTACAGCCAGGTAATTTGTAGCATCTGTCGTCATTATTCCGGATGTAGTGGTGATTCTGCAACAGAACCTCGCATGCATGAAAACAAAACATGTGAGAGCTGTGCCTAAGTTATCTTAACCATTTAATGTTATTGTCGATTTGACGTGGTGTTAGCCCTGATATGGCTCTAGTTGTCGGCTGGGCTACAAGCAATATGAACTAGCGGTGAGCACGGTTTTAAACTTATCTTAACGGTTTGTCGTTTTTTGACGTGTTAGCCCTGATATAGCTGTAGAAGTCGGCTGGGCTCTGTCAGTATGAATAGTATCCCCCACCTTCTGGAAATTCTGTGCTAGAGATTTCCTCTTTTGTCACTCTTTGTGTCTACCTTGTTCACTTTTTTTTCTTCCTGTCATTTTCTGCTTTGCTGGTCCATCCACCTGCATGTGTTCAGTAAATAAAGTCTTACGCACTTTTTCTTAGGATTGATAATTGGGTACATGTATTTTTTTTGGCTCTAGGAAGCTGAGATACGCGGACGCAATTTTAGGTAATTTATGCCTGTTTTTATACATGTTTTTGGTGTCCTTTGGTATGCTTATATTTGTATTCAGGTGTGTTTTATAAATCCCCTGTGCGATAAATCTTGCAAGGTTAACGGCTAGCGTGGTCTTTGTTTTTGTTTTTTATCTTAATACTATAATAGGTTGTTTTTGACGTGTTAGCTGTCGAGTAGTCGGCTGGACTATACGCAATATGATCTGAACAGATATGCGAAGCAATTTTAGGTAATTTATGCCCGTTTTTGTTTTGGTGTCCCTATGTCTACTTAAATTTGTGTTCAGGTGTGTTTTTGAAATCCTCTGAGCGATAAATTGGAGTGGTCAACACCAGGGGCATGTCCTTAGATTATGTGCGCGAATGCATTGATACGAGTATTTTTCTTTTTTTTTTCCGGTTGACGTTTTGTATGTTTTGAAACGGTTAAAGCCCTGAGGTAATCTTGTAGAATAGAATACCTGCACGCCATTTTGGTTGCTGATCACATGGGCACAACGTCATCACTAGTGGGGAGTTGTCTATAAATATGGCGTGCAGGTGACTGCTGGAGCTGTGGTCGCCAGTCATTCAGGGATATTTTGTGCATGTTTGTGGGAAGGACTGGTCAAAGTGAGTAGGTAAGGGTGTCTTACGTCTCTTTACATCCAGCAGAACCGAAAACACCTGTATAAGTGCGTGAAATTAGCTCCAATTATTTTCGTATTCTATTCTACAAGATTACCAAGCCCTGAGATTGCTCTCTGCAGTCGGTTGGGCTTTAAACAATAACAGTCCTGATATGGCTGTATTTGTTGGGTGGACTAACCACATGGTCTGAACAGAATTTGACAATCTAATTTTTACATTATCCTTCTTGCGTTGCTAGTGTTTTGTTGTATTGCTTCTACAAGAATACCTGGGTTTTTTTTTTTATCTTCAACCTGGTTGTTTTTGACGTGATGCTAGCACTGATATGGCTCTAGTAGTCTGAGTTATAAGAAATCTGAAGTGAACTGAACTGAACAAAGAATGCCTGGATCTTAAACTTCAAAGATTATCGCTTATATTCTGAAACAGCACCTCGCATGCATGAAAACAAATCATTTGACAGCCATGTCATCTGAACCATTGTCGATTTGCCGTGGTGTTTGCCCTGATATGGCTCTAGTAGTAGGCTGGGCTATAAGCAATTATATGAATTAAACTGAATAGATTTCGCTGGGGTTTGCCCTTTGGGCCCCCGTCTCATTGGGCCCCCACACTTTTCTGTAGTAATAAGAAAACGTGTCATTGGGCCCCTGTCTCTTTGGGCCCCCCTCCCTTTGAGCCCCCATCTCTTTGAGCCCCCGTATCATTGGGTCCCCGTCTCATTGGCCCCCGTCTCATTGGGCCCCCACACTTTTCTGTAGTAATAAAGAAAACGTGTCATTGGGCCCCTGTCTCTTTGGGCCCCCAGCATAATAAACAAGATAATTATGTTCCCTGCTGCTGCAAATGTGTGTGTGTGTGTGTGTGTGTGTGTGTGTGTGTGTGTGTGTGTGTGTATTTGATTGATTAAAAATGTGTGGAATAGCACCCCGAGAAAACTGCTAGGCAATTTTATTAAAACTTATGTTTAGTAGAGGCCCAAAATGTCGCATCGACCCAAAATGTCGCACCAACTCAAAATGACCACATTTGTGCATTCCAGCTACCATATTGTTAGTTTTGAGTATAGGTAAAACTCCATAAACAGTGCGTTTTGCGTGTGAGCTTGAAACGAGCCCGTCAGTCTGTCAGTAAGTATGAATGTAGATGTATGTATGTATGTATGTATGTATTGATCATTTTGGCCTATTTAGCTGTCAAACAGTGAAATAGACCTAACTGACCACTGGTCGGGCATATACATCAATACATTTTGGACCGGCCCGGTGCGACATTTTCGGCCTTGTAACGGAGGCCCAAAATGTCGCAGTGTCTCAAAATGTCCACCGGACCACAGTTGCGTATTCCAGGCTACCGTATAGTCTGTGAATGTATGTGATCAAAAATGTGTGGAACAGCGCTCAGAGGAAATTGCTAGCCGATGTTTTCATTTTTGTTTTCAAGTTAGTGCGACATTTTGGGCAGGTGCGACATTTTGGGCTTGCTCTACGTAGAGGCCCAAAATGTAGCACCGGCCCAAATTGTCGCAACAACGCTCGGGGATCGGGAATAGAGAACTAAAATGTCGTGATAATGTATATGCTTGTCTCTGTCTTTGTCTCTCTATGCACTACTTAGCAGTAAACCAGTGAAATAAACCAAATTGAAACTGAAAAGTGGCAATGACCACTGTACATAACATCATAAATTATTCACGTGAAGTCCTACTACACTAGACAGCGGTAAAACTGGTCCAGAATGACATCTGGAGCTGGTGCGACGTTTTGGGCCTTTATCCCCGATCCAAGTCGTTGCGACATTTTGGGTCAGTTTGACATTTTGGGCCTCTGCGACATTTTGGGATGGTACGACATTTTGGGCCTCTACAACCGTTTCAAGAAGGCAGTCTGGGCGCTGGCACAAAGAGACGGGGGCCCAATGAGACAGGGGCCCAATGAGACGGGGGCCCAATGAGACGGGGGCCCAAAGACACGGGGGCTCAGACACGGGGGCCCAACGAGACGGGGGCCCAACGAGACGGGGGCCCAACGAGACGGGGACCCAAAGAGACGGGGGCCCAAAGAGACGGGGGCCCAATGAGACGGGGGCCCAATGAGACGGGGGCCCAATGAGACGGGGGCTCAAAGACATCATCCCATTTCGCTTCCCTTGGGGAAGCCAGGGGCTCTTTCAGTAGAAATAGTATCCCCACCTTCTGGAAATTCTGTGCTAGAAATTTCCTCTTTTTTGTCACCGTTTCTGCCTTGTTCCTTTGCTTTGTCTTTTCTTCCTGTCATTTTCTGTTTTGCTGGTCCATTCACCTGTATGTGTTCAGTAATGTGTTACATACGTTTTGTTAGGATTGATAATTGGGTACATGTATCAAGTGCTTTTTTGGCTCTAGGGAGGGGAGATATGCTGAAGCAATTTTAGGTAATTTATGCCTGTTTGTATATATGTTTTGGTGTCCTTATGTATGCTTATATTTGTGTTCGGGTGTTTTTAACCGTTTGACTCCCGCACCCTATCCACTGACTGCAAAAACTTAACCCTTTGCTTTCCTCACCATATCCACCAGCTTCCTGCAGGAAGTTGGTGGCTAAGGCGAGGGATTGAAATGGTTAAGTTTTTGCTCTGTTAGCATGGTTGACAATGCTGGGTTTGGTGGATAGGGTGCGGGAGTCAAAGGGTTAAATCCCCTGTGCGATAAATTGGACGGAGTGGTCAGCTCCGGGGGGGGGCTTGTCCTAGATTACGTGCACGGATGCATTGATATGTGTAATTTTTTTTTTTTTTCGTGTTTAGTATGTTTTGAAACGGTTAAAGCCCTGATATGGCTCTACACAGTCGGCTGGGCTTTAAACAATAACAGTCCTGATATGGCTGTACTAACCACATGGTCTGAACAGAATTTGACAATCTGATTTTTATTTTATCCTTCTTGCGTTGCCAGTGTAGTGTTGTATTGTTTCTACAAGAATACCTGTTTATCTTCAACCTGGTTGTCGTTTTTGACGTGGTGCTAGCACTGATATGGCTCTAGTAGTCGTCTGGGCTATAAGAAATATAAACTGAACTGAACTGAACACAGAATGCCTGGATCTTAAACTGCAAAGATTAATCGTTTTTATTCTGAAACAGAACCTCGCATGCATGAAAAGAAAGCATGTGAGAGCTATACTCCTAATAATTTAAGGGCCACTTCTTCCTTCCTCTCTAATTTTAAGTTGAAATAATTGACAATGTTTAGAATTGATTCTGTTTTATTTCATCATTTCCACACCTGTTTTGGAAAAAGAAATTAGCACAATGACCCATTAGTGAACAGCACATGCATTTAAAGGAACATCCCCCCCTTTTCAAAAAACAAAGTGTCAGATTTGGCCAATCTGTTTTCAATATCGCGTGTGTCCGCCCCGAGCCTGGATTCATGCTTCACAGCGCTGATGCATCGACCCCACAAGGGTACGGAGTGTGTCCTGAGGGATGGCCGCCCACTCGATCTGCAGGATGTCGACCAGCCTGGCCAGGGTGCCCGGTGGGGGGTGGTTGTCCCTGATGCGCCTCCCGAGCACATCCCAGAGGTGTTCAATTGGGTTCAGGTCAGTTGAGCACGCTGGCCAGGCCATACGGACGACTTCATGCTGCTCCAGGAAGTCGGTCACAAGGCGTGCTCGATGCGCAGGTGCATTGTCGTCCTGGAAGATGGCGCCTTGACCAAGGTCCACAAGCGCAGGCAGTGCCACGACCGCCAGAACCTCGTCCCGGTACCGGACCCCGTTCAGGATGCCGTCAATGGGGAGCAGGGGGGTCCGGGTACCACAGCTCATGCCACACCATCACCGACCCGCCGCCGTACCGGTTATGCTCTTGGACAGTGGCGTCAGCGAACCTCTCCCCCTCCCTTTGACGTCGCCACACCCGAGCCCGGCCATCGTTAAAGGTCAGGGTGAACCTGGACTCATCCGAAAACAAGACCCGGGCCCACTGTTGCCTTGTCCAGGTCACGTGCTCCCTGGTCCAGGTCATGCGGCGCACTCTGTTGACAGGTGACAGCACGGTCTCCGTGACCTCAAGTTTGCCTCATGTAGCCGTCTTCTCACCGTGCTGCAGCTGATGTTAGCACCTGTTGCGTCCCTCAGCTGACCCCTCAAGGTCACCGCAGTGGATGCCCTTTCCCTCAGGACGGAGAGGGCAAGGTAGCGGTCTTGCTGTCTTGTCGTTACTCTGGGTCGACCCGTGTGACGCCTTTCCTGGACTGCTCCAGTCTCATTGAAGCGCTCCAGCAGTCTCTGGATTGTGGAATGCGACACTTCAAGTCGTCTAGCAACTTCCCGCTGCGCTAGGCCTTCATCAAGCAGAGTGAGGGCTCTCCCCCGCTGCTCATCCGTCATCCGTCTTGCAAGCATGGTTAAAACAACCAAGAACGGTCCTTTTTATCCTCGTCTGCGGGCAACTTTGGCTGGAGTAGTGTTCAAAAAGGGCTTGCCTTGCACGTGCAAAGCGAATTTTGTCACTACCTTGCCTGCGTCGTCAGAGAGACCCTGCTGAAGATTCGACAATTTCGTGTGGAAATTGTCTTCCTTGGGCCGCCCATTGCAAATCGGCAAATCCCCAAACACGTGCCAAAAGGAAACTGCAATGTTGTCTGAGCTCTTATCCATTCAGTTACGGCAACGAATTGGAGAAAAGAGTAAGAGAAAATAGGTTATTTCTCTTTCAAAAATTGACTCAAAAACGTTCCTGGCCCTTCAATAATGACGTGTAGTATATGTCATCTTAAGCATTTAATGTTATTGTCGATTTGACGTGGTGATAGCCCTGATATGGCTCTAATTGTTGGCTGGGCTATACGCAATATGAACTGAACGGTGAGCATGGCTTTAAACTTGTTTGTCGTTTGTTGACGTGGTGTTAGCCCTGATATAGCTCTAGTAGTCGGCTGGGCTATAAGCAGTATGAATTGAACTGAATAGGTTTCGTTTGATATTCCTCCTGTGGGGATGCTGGGGGTTCTTTTAGTATAAATAGTATCCCCACTGTCATGCTTTTGTACACATGCTCACGCAATCAGAACATATATACAGCTCTCGTCCGTCACGCAACCGCACGCTCTCCTTTCAACCAATGGCATTAGACAGATTGCGATTTTTTTTTTACATTTATTTCTACAAACTTTTAAACATCACACATACAACATAACATTGACATCCACGCACCTTCATATTAACTCTTTCTCTCCTCCTTCGTTTTCTCCTCCTTCGTCTCCTTCTTCGTCTCCTGCTCCTCTTTCTTTTCCTTCTTCTTCGTATCCTACTCCCTCTTCATCTCCTTTTTCTTTGCATCCTTCATCTCCTGCTTCCTCGTCTCCTTCTTCGTCTCCTTCTTCGTCTCCTCCTTTTGTTTTCCTTTGCTTTCTTCTTTCTTCTCCTTCTTTACCTTTGTTTTCCTCTCTACTTCTGTTTTGCTTTCTTCTTCCCCTTCGTCCTCCTCTCCTTATGCTTTTCCTTATTCTTCTCATTCATCTTCTTCTCCTTATCTCTGTCTGATAAATTGGACAGAGTGGTGAACTCCTGGGGCTTGTCCTTAGATTATGTGCGCGAATGCATCGGTATGTGTACATAATTTTCTTTTCTTTATATTTTCCTGTTAAGTATTGTATGTTTTGAAGCAGGTATAGCCCTGATACGGCTCTACGCAGTCGGCTGGGCTTTAAATAATAATAAGAATAATTTGGCTTGATAAGATTGTAAGTCTGTTTTTCTTGAATTGGATTTTAGACCTGCAAGGTTAACAGTTAGCGTGATCTTTAACTGTTTCGTTTTTAAAAAAAAAATCTTAACTGGTTGTCGTTTTTGACGTGGTAATTGTCTAGTAGTCGGCTGACTATAAGCAATATGAACTGAATAGATATGCGAAAATAATTTTAGGTAATTTATGCCCGTTTTTATATATACTATGCACAAAAAGTTAAGGATCACTTGCACAAAAATTCATAACTTTCAAAATAAGAAAGCCAATGCGTTGAAGTTTGGCAAACATTTAATTCCATGCTTTAGTGATAACGATACACAATTGCCTTCAATTTCGAGCAATCGTTTGGTGTGTACATTTGATCAAAGTGGGTACGTATCGAAATTTGATTTCCCAAAGTCATTGAAATCACAAGACAGGGCATTCTGATGCTCCGAAAAGTTCAGTAATGCGTGTAACCGCCATGGCTGTTCTGGCACTCGACGCAGCGAGTCCTCATTGAGTTGACCAGGTTGATGAAGATCCTCTGTGGAAGCGCTTGCCACTCAGCCTGCAGCATCTGGTAGAGGTGTTGGGCATCCCTGGGAAGGGGGTGGTTGCTCCTCACTTTGCGATCCAGCTCATCCCAGAGGTTCTCAATCGGGTTGAGATCGGGACTGCATGCTGGCCACTCCATTCTGTTGACTCCAGACTGCTGCAGGAAGTTGTTGACCACCCTTGCCCTGTGGGTGCGAGCGTTGTCATCCTGGTAGACAGCCGTCAGTCCCATCTGCTGCTGTGTAGGCACAGCCAGCGGTCGAAGGATCTCATCCCGGTATCGGAGGCCAGTCAGGTTACCCTGTACATGATACAAGGGTGTTCTGTGGTGAAGGCTGAAGGCCCCCCAGACCATTACAGAACCTCCACCAAAGGCCACCTTTTCTTGGACAGTGGTGTCAATAAAGCGTTGCCCTGGGCGCCTCCAGACCCTCAGTCGGCCGTCGTTGTGGTTCATGGTGAAGCGTGATTCATCACTGAACAGGACCTGGGACCATTGCTGACGTGTCCACCTCACGTGACGTCTGCAGAAGGCGCGGCGTGCTGCCCTATGGGCTGGAGTTAAGCGTGGCCGTACAGCTGGGCGACGAGAACGGAGGTTAAACCCATGAAGGCGGTTCCGTATGGTCTGCTGGCTGATGTTGATGTTAGTAGCCACCCTCAGCTGCCTTCGAATGATGCTGGAAGAGGCTGTTCTTGTCTGCAGGGCTTGTCGTTCAGTGAGACGATCTTCACGTGGGTTTGTCTTCTTCGGTCGACCAGATCTGCGTCTTTCATGGACCCTCCCAGTGGCTGTGAAGCGTTGAATCAGTCTGACAATGACCGAGATGGACACCTGAAGTCGTCTGGCCACTTCTCGCTTGGGAACACCATCTTGGAACCATGCAACAGCTCGTCCCCTCTCAAACTCGCTCAATTTTCGTCGTGGAGGCATTGTCAGATCAGGCCTACTACTGGTGGAATGTCTTCTTATAAAGCCAAGCAAGAGACAGCATCTCACACATAAACAGCAGTGCTTGCACGTGCATAATGGTTTTTCCATCTGGCTTGTGCAATGGGTTCAGGCAGAACGTCCAAAACAAGGTCCTTTTTCGCAAGTTTCCGCTTTTCCGTTTGCGGCCAAGCTCAGTAGTAGAGAATCCCGTGCAATTTTCGCACTAACACAACATCGCCCACTTACAGCTGAACAAGAATTCATAACAATTTGGCTGGACTGAGAAATAAATAACAGTAGCGAACTGAGTTTATTACGCACCTGTTTTCTCATAGTGATCCTTAACTTTTTGTGCGTAGCTTATGTTTTGGTTTTCTGATGTATGCTTAAATTTGTATTCAGGTGTGTTTTTGAAATCCTCTGAGCGATAAATTGGAGTGGTCAAGACCAGGGGGCATGTCCTTAAATTATGTGCGGGAATGCACTGATATGAGTATTTTTCTTTTTTTTCATGTTGACGTTCTGTGTTTTGAAATGGTTAAAGCCCTGATATGGCTCTACACAGTCGGCTGGGCTTTAAACAATAACGGTCCTGATATGGCTGTATTTGTTGGGTGGACTAACCACATGGTCTGAACAGAATTTGACAATCTAATCTTAGAAAAAAACACGAAAGAATACGAACGCGTATTTAATACAACAAGACAAAGACAGGCGCAAATTTTCGGCCAACTGGCCTTTGTCAAGCGTAAGGTCAGAAACACACACACACCAGATAAAAAAATTATGAGAAAAAGACTGAAACTTCCCTGGTGCTGTGACCAATGTGAGAAAAAAGGCCGAAAATTTGCACCTGTCTTGACTTGTATTAAATACACGTTCGTATTCTTCTTTGGTGTTTTTTCTGGTTACTCTTTGCATGAACGTGGGCAGTCACACTTGTTTTGGAAATCTAATCCTTATCTTTCTTGTGTTGCTAGTGTAGTGTTGTATTGTTTCTACAAGAATACCTGGGTTTTTTATCTTGAACCTGGTTGTGGTTTTTGACTTGGTGCTAGCACTGATATGGCTCTAGTAGTCGTGTGGGCTTGAAGAAAGAATGCTTGGATCTTAAACTTCAAAGATTATCGTTTTTATTCTGCAACAGAACCTCGCATGCAAGAAAAAACATGAGAGCTATGTCCTCTTAACCATTTAATGTTATTGTCGATTTGACGTGATAGCCCTGATATGGCTCTAGTTGTTGGCTGGGCTACACGCAATATGAACTGAACGGTGCGCATGGTTTTAAACTTAAGGGTTTGTCGTTTTCTGACGTGGTGTTAGCCCTGATATGTCTCTAGAAGTTGGCTGGGTTATATGCAATATGAATTGAACTGAATAGATTTCGTTTGATATTCCCCCCGTGGGGGATGCTGGGGGTTCTTTTAGTATAAATAGTATCCCCACTGTCATGCTTTTGTACACATGCTCATGCAATCAGAACATATATACAGGACTCGATCGTCACGCAACCGCACGCTCTCCTTTCAACCAATGGCACTAGACAGATTGCGATATTTTTTTTTTTTACATTTATTTCTACAAACTCTCACACATCACACATTCACACCCACGCACTTTCATATTAACTTTCCTTCTTCGTCTCCTGCTCCTCTTTTCCTTCATCTCCCACTCCCTCTTCATCTCCTTTATCTTCGTATCCTCCTCCTTCGTCTCATGCTTCGTCGTCTCCTCCTTCTTCGTCTCCATCTCCTTTTTTCTTCGCTTTCTTCTCCTTTCTTCTTCGCTTTCTTCTCCTTTCTTCTTCCTATTCTTTTTTGCCTTCGTTTTCTTCTCTATCTGTTTTGCTTTCTTCTTATTCTTCTTCTTCTTCCTCCTCTCCTTCTCGTTATTCTTATCGTTCCTCTTCTTCTCTTTATCCTTTTTCGCTTTTATTTTTTTTCTTCTTATTTTTCTCCTCCTAATTCACTTTCTTTCTCTTCTTTTTCTTAGGATTGATAATTGGGTACATGTATTGTTTTTTTGGCTCTAGGGAAATGAGATATGCGGATGCAACTTTAGGTAATTCATGCCCGTTTTTCATATGTTTTGGTGTCCTTAGGTATGCTTATATTTGTATTCAGGTGTGCGTTTTAAATCCCTTTCTGATAAATTGGACGGAGTGGTCAACTCCGGGGGCTTGTTCTTAGATTATGTGCGCGAATGCATCGATATGTGTACTTGATTTTTTTTCTTTTTTCCCCCTGTTAAGTATTGCATGTTTTGAAGCAGGTATAGTCCTCATACGGCTATACGCAGTTCGCTGGGTTTTAAATAATAATTTGGCTTGATATGATTGTAAGTCTGGTTTTCTTGAATTGGATTTTAGACCTGCAAAGTTAACAGTTAGCATGGTCTTTAACTTAAAGTGTTTTAGTTTTTTGACGTGGTGTTAGCCTGATATGGCTGTGGTTGTCGGCTGGGCTATAAGCAATATGAACTGAACTGAATAGATTTCGCTTGATACCCTCCCCCCCCCCCCCCACTCTCCGTGAGGATGCTGGGGCTCTTTCGGTAGAAATAGTATCCCACCTTCTGGAAATTCTGTGCTAGAAATTTCCTGTTTGTGTCACTCTTTGTTTCTACCTTGTTCCTTTACTTTGTCTTTTCTTCCTGTCATTTTCTGCTTTGCTGGTCCATTCACCTGTATGTGTTCAGTAATGTGTTACATCCGTTTTGTTAGGATTGATAATTGGTTGCGTGTTTTCATGGCTTTTTGTGCACTAGGGAGGTGAGATATGCGGACACAATTTTAGGAAATTTATGTCCGTTTTATGTTTTGCTGTCCTTATGTATGCTTAAATTTGTTTCAGGCGTGTTTTTTAAATCCTCTGAGCGATAAATTGGAGTGGTCAATACCAGGGGCACGTCTAAGATTATATGCGCAAATGCATTGATATGTGCATTTTTCTTTTTTTTTTTTTTTATTCCTGTTGACGTTTTGTATGTTTTGAAATGATGTTTTGTATGTTTTGAAACGGTTAAAGCCTGATATGGCTCTACGCAGTCGGCTGGGCTTTAACAATAACAGTCAAGAATACCTGGGTTTTTTATCTTCAACCTGGTTGTCGTTTTTGACGTGGTGCTAGCATTGATATGACTGTAGAAGTCGTGTGGGCTGTAAGAAATATAAACTGAAGTGAACTGAGGTGAACAAAGGATGCCTGGATCTTAAACTGCAAATGATTATCGTTTTTATTTTGCAACAGAACCTCGCATGCAGGAAAGAAAACATGAGAGCTATGTCATCTTAACCATTTAATGTTATTGTCGATTTGACGTGGTGATAGCCTGATATGGCTCTAGTTGTTGGCTGGGTTAAACGCAATATGTACTGAAAGGTGAGCACGTTTTAACTTAACGGGTTGTTTTCTGACGCGGTGTTAGGCCTGATATGGCAGCGATTATGGTCGTGTGACTGCCCCTTTTAGTTTACTGAATATGTAATGAACAGCGTATGTCCATCACGAGTAACTTCTAAAGAGCTGCTCGCCCTGGGCAGTCACGGTTTGACCTCTCCGACCACTTAGAGTGACTTTTCCTGATACAGTCACTCACTAGTGTACCTGGCCCTATTTCCATAGGGCCATAGGGCAACACCTATTGAAGTGTAACAGTTCATCTTTTAAAAAAAGTATTCTAATAGTTTGTTTCAAAACCAAATACACAGGTGACAGTTTCATGGGGTTATGCAATAACTATTATCATTCCGCTTACTTCTGTAATACTGTTCCATATTCTCTATAAATATTTCTAATAGTTCCAGTTTCTGTAAAAAAAACTCGTAACCCAATACCCTGGTAAACCTGCTAACCTAGTACCCTGGTGATCTTATGAGCAATCCAAACCCTTTGGGGTATGAGATGACTTGGGTGACCTAGTGACAGCCTCTTGTGACCTAGTGACCTGACCTCATGACCTACTAACCCAGGAGCAAGAGCAATCCTAATCCTTTGAGGGATGAGAGGCCCCTTACCATACTACTTTCCTGTTGAAGTTTTGAATGTTTTGAATCAGTTATAGCCCCGATATGGCTCTACGCAGTCGGCTGGGCTTTAAACAATAACATGACGTCTTATTGTTTTTTGTTTGCCGTCTACATGAATAGATCATATTTCCCATGTGGCAGATGGACGTGGTAGACACCACCTTGATTGCTGGGGCTTGTACGATGTGAGACGAGCACTACATGGCAGACTCCTTAAAGAAGCTCTTCCTAGACATCCGTCCTGATGCAATTTTCTAGTTTTTACAAGAGATCAGTAGATTTCACTTGATGTGATTTTACGGGTTTTTCTTTAATGGCATTTTAAATTTGAAAGGTTGATGGTGAGCATGGTTTTTAACATTTTTTTTAAAAATCTTAACGGGTTTTCTTTTTTGACATGGTGTTAGCCTTATATGGCTCTAACAGTCGTGGGCTCTAAGCAGTATGAACTGAACAGATGGACTTGGTGTCGTTTTTGACGTGGTGTTGGCCCTGATATGGCTCTAACAGTCGGCTGGGCTCTAAGCAGTATGAACTGAACAGATGGACTTGGTGTCGTTTTTGACGTGGTGTTGGCCCTGATATGGCTCTAACAGTCGGCTGGGCTCTAAGCAGTATGAACTGAACAGATGGACTTGGTGTCGTTTTTGACGTGGTGTTGGCCCTGATATGGCTCTAACAGTCGGCTGGGCTCTAAGCAGTATGAACTGAACAGATGGACTTGGTGTCGTTTTTGACATGGTGTTGGCCCCGATATGGATCTAGTATTTGGCATGGCTATAAGCAGTATGAATTGAACTGAATGGATTTCGCTAGATATTCCCCTCGTGGGGATGCTGGGTGCTCTTTCAGTGTAAATAGTATCCCCACCTTCTGGAAATTGTGCTAGAAATTTGCTGTTTTCTGTCACTCTTTGTTTCTACCTTGTTCCTTTTTGTCTTTTCATCCTGTCATTCTCTGCTTTGCTGGTCCATTCACCTGTATACTCCTAATCATAATTTAAGGGCCACTTCTTCCTTCCTCTCTAATTTTAAGTTGAAATAATTGACAATGTTTAGAATTGATTCTATGTTTTATTTCATCATTTCCACACCTGTTTTGGAAAAAGAAATTAGCACAATGACCCATTAGTGAACAGCACATGCATTTAAAGGAACATCCCCCCCTTTTCAAAAAACAGAAAGTGTCAGATTTGGCCAATCTGTTTTCAATATCGCGTGTGTCCGCCCCGAGCCTGGATGCATGCTTCACAGCGCCGATGCATCGACCCCACAAGGGTACGGAGTGTGTCCTGAGGGATTGCCGCACACTCGATCTGCAGGATGTCGACCAGCCTGGCCAGGGTGCCCGGTGGGGGGTGGTTGTCCCTGATGCGCCTCCCGAGCACATCCCAGAGGTGTTCAATTGGGTTCAGGTCAGGTGAGCACGCTGGCCAGGCCATACGGACGACTTCATGCTGCTCCAGGAAGTCGGTCACAAGGCGTGCTCGATGCGCAGGTGCATTGTCGTCCTGGAAGATGGCGCCTTGACCAAGGTCCACAAGCGCAGGCAGTGCCACGGCCGCCAGAACCTCGTCCCGGTACCGGACCCCGTTCAGGATGCCGTCAATGGGGAGCAGGGGGGTCCGGGTACCACGGCTCATGCCACCCCACACCATCACCGACCCGCCACCGTACCGGTTATGCTCTTGGACAGTGGCGTCAGCGAACCTCTCCCCTTGACGTCGCCACACCCGAGCCCGGCCATCGTTAAAGGTCAGGGTGAACCTGGACTCATCCGAAAACAAGACCCGGGCCCACTGTTGCCTTGTCCAGGTCACGTGCTCCCTGGCCCAGGTCATGCGGCGCACTCTGTTGACCGGTGACAGCACGGGTCGGACGGCCGGTCTCCGTGACCTCAAGTTTGCCTCATGTAGCCGTCTTCTCACCGTGCTGCAGCTGATGTTAGCACCTGTTGCGTCCCTCAGCTGACCCCTCAAGGTCACCGCAGTGGATGCCCTTTCCCTCAGGACGGAGAGGGCAAGGTAGCGGTCTTGCTGTCTTGTCGTTACTCTGGGTCGACCCGTGTGACGCCTTTCCTGGACTGCTCCAGTCTCATTGAAGCGCTCCAGCAGTCTCTGGATTGTGGAATGCGACACTTCAAGTCGTCTAGCAACTTCCCGCTGCGCTAGGCCTTCATCAAGCAGAGTGAGGGTTCTGCCCCGCTGCTCATCCGTCATCCGTCGTCTTGCAAGCATGGTTAAAACAACCAAGAACGGGTCCTTTTTATCCTCGTCTGCGGGCAACTTTGGCTGGAGTAGTGTTCAAAAAGGGCTTGCCTTGCACGTGCAAAGCGAATTTTGTCGCTACCTTGCCTGCGTCGTCAGAGAGACCCTGCTGAAGATTCGACAATTTCGTGTGGAAATTGTCTTCCTTGGGCCGCCCATTGCAAATCGGCAAATCCCCAAACACGTGCCAAAAGGAAACTGCAATTTTGTCTGAGCTCTTATCCATTCAGTTACGGCAACGAATTGGAGAAAAGAGTAAGAGAAAATAGGTTATTTCTCCTTTCAAAAATTGACTCAAAAACGTTCCTGGCCCTTCAATAATGACGTGTAGTATATGTGTTCAGTAAAGTCTTACATACTTTTTCTTAGGTTTGATAATTGGGTACATGAATTAAGTGCCTTTTTGGCTCTAGGGAGGTGAGATATACGGACGCAATTTTAGGTAGTTTATACTTGTTTTTGTATGTTTTGGTGTCCTTTGATATGCTTATCTGTATTCAGGTGTTTTTTAAATCCCATGTGCGATAAATTTGATGGAGTGGTCAACTCCGAGGGCTTGTCTTTAGATTATGTGCGCGAATTCATTCATGTATTTTTTTTCCTGTTGACGTTTTGTGTTTTGAAATGGTTAAAGCCCTGACATGGCTCTATGCAGTCGGCTGGGCTTTAAACTATAACAGTCCTGATATGGCTGTATTTGTTGGGTTGACTAACCACATGGTCTGAACAGAATTGGACAAATTGTTACTTTATCATTCTTTCCGTTGTTAGTGTAGTGTTGTATTGTTTCAACATGAATACCTGTTTTTTTTCATCTTCAATTCTTGTTGTCGTTTTTGACGTGGTGCTGGCATTGATATGGCTCTAGTAGTCGTGTGGGCTGTAAGAAATATAAACTGAAGTGAACTGAAGTGAACAAAGAATGCCTGGATCTTAAACGGCAAAGATGGTCGTTTTTATTTTGCAACAGAACCTCGCATGCATGAAAACAAAACATGTGAGAGCTGTGTCATCTTAACCATTTAATGTTATTGTGGATTTGACGTGGTGTTAGCCCTGATATGGCTCTAGTAGTCTGGACTATAAGCAGTAGGAGCTGAACAGATATGCGGAAGCAATTTTAGGTAATTTATGCCCGTTTTTATGTATGTTTTGGTGTCCTTATGTATGCTTAAATTTGTATTCAGGTGTTTTTTCAATCCTCTGAGCGATAAATTGGAGTGGTCAACACTTGGGGCATGACTTGGATTATATGCACGAATGCATTGATGTATTTTTTTTTTTTTTCCTGTTGGCGTGTTGAAACGGTTAAAGCCCTGATACGACTACACACAGTCGGCTGGGCTTTAAACAATAACAGCCCTGATATGGCTGTATTTGTTGGTGGACCAACATGTACCCAATTATCAATCCTAAGAAAAAGTACGTAAGACTTTACTAAACACATACAGGTGAATGGAGCAGTAAAGCAGAAAATGACAGGAAGAAAAGAGAAAGTAAATGAACAAGGTAGAAATAGTGTGACAAAAATAGACCTGATCAGTCCATGTGGTTAGTCCACCCAACAAATACAGCCATATCAGGACTGTTATTGTTTTAAGCCCAGCCGACTGCGTAGAGCAGTATCAGGGCTATACCTGCTTCAAAACATGCAATATTTAACAGGAAAAAAAATTAAGTACACATATCAATGCATTAAGTACACATATCAATGCATTAAGTACACATATCAATGCTTTAAGTACACATATCAATGCATTCGCGCACACAATCTAACAAACCCCTGGAGTTGACCACTCCGTCCAATTTATCGCACAGGGATTTAAAAAAAAACACCTGAATACAAATACGAGCTTACCTAAGGACACCAAAAAGATAAATAAAAAAATTTAACCATTTAATGTTATTGTCGATTTGACGTAGTGTTAGCCCTGATATGGCTGTAGTAGCCAGCTGGGCTATAAGCAATATGAACTGAACTGAATGGATTTAACTTGATATTCCCCTCGTAGGGATGCCGGGTGCTCTTTCAGTATAAAAATATCCCCACCTTCTGGAAATTCAGTGCTAGAAATTTCCTCTGTTCTGTCACGCTTTGTTTCAACCTTGTTCCCTTTTCTTTTCTTCCTGTCATTTTCTGCTTTGCTGGTCCATTCACCTGTATGTGTTCAGTAAAGTGTACATACTTTTTGTTAGGATTGATAATTGGATACATGTATTACGTGCGTTTTTAGCTCTAGGGAGTTGAAATATGCGGACGCAATTTTAGATAATTTATGCCCGTTTTGTAATATTTGTATTCAGGTTTTTTTAAAAAAATTCCCTGTGCGATAAATTGGAAGGAGTGGTCAACTCTTGGGGCTTGTCATTAGATTGTTTGCGAATGCATTGATATGAGTATTTTTCTTTTTTTCCTGTTGACGTTTTGTATGTTTTTAAATGGTTAAAGCCCTGATATGGCTTTACACAGTCGGCTGGGCTTTAAACAAGTGTTGATACGGCTGTATTTGTTGGGTTGACTAACCACATGGTCTGACCAGAATTTGACAATCTAATTTTTCCTTCTTGCGTTGCTTGTGTAGTGTTGTATTGTTTCTACAAGAATACCTGTTTTGTTTTATCTTCAACCTGGTTGTGGTTTTTGACGTGGTGCTAGCACTGATATGGATCTAGTAGTCGTGTGGGCTATAAGAAATATAAACTGAACTGAAGAAAGAATGCTTGGATCTTAAACTTCAAAGATTATCGTTTTTATTCTGCAACAGAACCTCGCATGCAAGAAAAGAAAACATGGAGCTATGTCCTCTTAACCATTTGTTATTGTCGATTTGACGTGGTGATAGCCCTGATATGGCTCTAGTTGTTGGCTGGGCTACACGCAATATGAACTGAAAGGTGAGCATGGTTTTAAACTTAGTGTTTTCGTCTTATGACGTGGTGTTAGCCCTGATATAGCTCTAGTAGTCGGCTGGGCTATAAGCAATATGAATTGAACTGAATAGATTTCGTTTGATATTCTTCCTGTGGGGATGCTGGGGGTTCTTTTAGTATAAATAGTATCCCCACTGTCATGCTTTTGTACACATGCTCACGCAATCGGAACATATATACAGCTCTCGTCCGTCACTCAACCGCACGCTCTCCTTTCAACCAATGGCATTAGACAGATTGCGATTTTTTTTACATTTATTTCTACAAACTTTCAAACATCACACATACAACATAACATTGACATCCACGCACCTTCATATTAACTCTTTCTCTCCTCCTTCGTTTTCTCCTCCTCCGTCTCCTTCTTCGTCTCCTGCTCCTCTTTCTTTTCCTTCTTCTTAGTATCCTACTCCCTCTTCATCTCCTTTTTCTTTGTATCCTTCATCTCCTGCTTCCTCGTCTCCTTCTTCGTCCCCCTTCTTCTCCTCCTTTTGTTTTCCTTTGCTTTCTTCTTTCTTCTCCTTTACCTTTGTTTTCCTCTCTACTTCTGTTTTGTTTTCTTTCTTCTCCTTCGTCCTCCTTTCCTTATGCTTCTCCTTATTCTTCTCATTCATCTTCTTCTCCTTATCTCCTCTGTCATAAATTGGACAGAGTGGTGAACTCCGGGGGCTTGTCCTTAGATTATGTGCGCGAATGCATCGGTATGTGTACATAATTTTCTTTTCTTTATATTTTCCTGTTAAGTATTGTATGTTTTGAAGCAGGTATAGCCTTGATACGGCTCTACGCAGTCGGCTGGGCATTAAATAAGAATAATAATTTGGCTTGATATGATTGTAAGTAATAAGAATAATTTGGCTTGATATGATTGTAAGTCTGTTTTTCTTGAATTAGATTTTAGACTTGCAAAGTTAACAGTTAGCGTGATCTTTAACTGTTTCGTTTTTAAAAAATAAATCTTAACTGGTTGTCGTTTTTGACGTGGTGATTAGCTGTCTAGTAGTCGGCTGACTATACGCAATATGAACTGAATAGATATGCGAAAATAATTTTAGGTAATTTATGCCCGTTTTTATATATGTTTTGGTGTTCTGATGTATGCTTAAATTTGTATTCAGGTGTGTTTTTGAAATCCTCTGAGCGATAAATTGGAGTGGTCAAGACCAGGGGGCATGTCCTTAAATTATGTGCGGGAATGCACTGATATGAGTATTTTTCTTTTTTTTCATGTTGACGTTCTGTATGTGTTGAAATGGTTAAAGCCCTGATATGGCTCTACACAGTCGGCTGGGCTTTAAACAATAACAATCCTGATATGGCTGTATTTGTTGGGTGGACTAACCACATGGTCTGAACAGAATTTGACAATCTAATCTTAACCAGAAAAAACACGAAAGAATACAAACGCGTATTTAATACAAGACAAGACAGGCGCAAATTTTCGGCCAACTGGCCTTTGTCAAGCGTAAGATCACAAACACACACACACACCAGATACAAAAATTATGAGAGACTGAAACTTCCCTGCTGCTGTGTCCAATATGAGAAAAAAAGGCCGAAAATTTGCACATGTCTTGTCTTGTATTAAATACACGTTCGTATTCTTCTTTCGTGTTTTTTTCTGGTTACTGTTTGCATGAACGTGGGCAGTCACACTTGTTTTGGAAATCTAATCTTTATTCTTCTTGCGTTGCTAGTGTAGTACTGTTTCTACAAGAATACCTGGGTTTTATATCTTCAGTCTGGTTGTGTTTTTGATGTGGTGCTAGCACTGATATGGCTGTAGTAGTCGTCTGGGCTATAAGTAATATAAACTGAACTGAACTGAACAAAGAATGCCTGGATCTTAAACTGCAAAGATTATCGTTTTTTCTTCAGCAACAGAACCTCGCATGCATGAAAAGAAAACATGAGAGCTGTCATCTTAACCATTTGATGTTATTGTCGATTTGACGTAGTGTGAGCCCTAATATGGTTCGGGATGATGTCTTTGAGCCCCCGTCTCATTGGGCCCCCCGTCTCATTGGGCCCCCGTCTCTTTGGGTCCCCGTGTCTTTGAGCCCCCGTCTCGTTGGGCCCCCGTCTCTTTGGGTCCCCGTGTCTTTGAGCCCCCGTGTCTTTGGGCCCCCGTCTCATTGGGCCCCCGTCTCATTGGGCCCCCGTCTCTTTGGGCCCCCGTCTCTTTGGGTCCCCGTGTCTTTGGGCCCCCGTCTCTTTGGGCCCCCGTCTCTTTGGGTCCCCGTGTCTTTGAGCCCCCGTGTCTTTGAGCCCCCGTCTCATTGGGCCCCCGTCTCTTTGTGCCAGCGCCCAGACTGCCTTCTTGAAACGGTTGTAGAGGCCCAAAATGTCGTACCGTCCCAAAATGTCGCAGAGGCCCAAAATGTCACACTGACCCAAAATGTCGCAACGTTTTGGATCGGGGATAAAGGCCCAAAACGTCGCACCAGCTCCAGATGTCATTCTGGACCAGTTTTACCGCTGTCTAGTGTAGTAGGACTTAACGTGAATAATTTATATGTACAGTGGTCATTGTCACTTTTCAGTTTCAATTTGGTTTATTTCACTGGTTTACTGCTAAGTAGTGCATAGAGAGACAAAGACAGAGACAAGCATATACATTATCACGACATTTTAGGTCTCTATTCCCGATCCCCGAGCGACAATTTGGGCCGGTGCGACATTTTGGGCCTCTACGTAGAGCAAGCCCAAAATGTCGCACCTGCCCAAAATGTCGCACTAACTTGAAAACAAAAATGAAAACATCTGCTAGCAATTTCCACTGAGGGCTGTTCCACACATTTTTGATCACATACATTCACAGACTATACGGTAGCCTGGAATACGCAACTGTGGTCCGGTGGACATTTTGAGACACTGCGACATTTTGGGCCTCCGTTACAAGGCCGAAAATGTCGCACCGGGCCGGTCCAAAATGTATTGATGTATATGCCCGACCAGTGGTCAGTTAGGTCTATTTCACTGTTTGACAGCTAAATAGGCCAAAATGATCAATACATACATACATACACATTCATACATACTGACAGACTGACGGGCTCGTTTCAAGCTCACACGCAAAACGCACATTGTTTATGGAGTTTTACCTATACTCAAAACTAACTATATGGTAGCTGGAATGCACAAATGTGGTCATTTTGAGTTGGTGCGACATTTTGGGTCGATGCGACATTTTGGGCCTCTACTAAACATAAGTTTTAATAAAATTGCCTAGCAGTTTTCTCTGGGTGCTATTCCACACATTTTTAATCAATCAAACACACACACACACACACACACACACACACACACACACACACACACACACACACACACACACACACACACACACACACTTGCAGCATTGAGTGAGGTTAGGATTTTATGCGGAGGAGAAAAGGTGAGTTTTGAGAGCGGACTTGGAGACAAAAGTAGGTTGCTGACGGACTGAGAGAGGAAGTTTGTTCCAGGAGAGTGGACCAGAAACAGAAGGCTTGTGGATCATAGGTATTGAGCTTAGTGCGTGGAAAGCGAAAAGTCAGAGGATCGGAGGCAGAGCGGAGGGTACGTGAGGGAAGATAGATCTCAAGTCGGGGCTGCGTTATTGAGGCTTTTGTAGCACATGGTGTCTAGTTTGTACTGTATGCGCTTTGATACAGGGAGCCAGTAAAGTTGTGCCAGGAGAGGAGATATGTGGTCAGCTTTTTTCTTTTTGAGTACAAGGCGTACAGCATTGTTTTGAATGCGCTGTAGGATGTGAATGGTGGAGGCAGGAAGACCAGACAGGAGTGAATTGCAATAGTCAATGCGAGACATTATGAAGGAGAGAACGAGTTTTGCAGTTGTTTCGACAGAGATACTTCCTGATCAGCCTTATACGATGGAGATGATAGTAGCAAGATCTGGCAGTTTGAGAAACAAAGTTGTTCATGGAGAGGGTAGAGTCAATGCAGACACCAAGGTTTTTAGGCTGAATCAGAAATTGGGACTGATGTTACATAATGGGAGAGAAAGAGGAGGCAGCTGAGAAAGTTTCTGACGGGTGCCAATGAGGATAGCTTCTTTCTTGTTGTCATTAAGCTGAAGTTTGTTGAACGTCATCCAGTTCTTAATGTCCGAGTAACACTCAGTGGTGCGAGTCAACAGGCGCTGTATATTATCAGGTGAGTCACTGTCTTGAAGTTGGGTGTCATCAGCATAGAAGTGGTGTTTTATAGAGTGGGAGTTGATGATGGTGGACAGGGGGGAGGTATAAAGAGTGAAAAGAACAGGGCCAAGGACAGATCCTTGTGGAACATCACAGGTCAGGTATGCAGGTTGAGAGTAAGTGCCATTGATGAGAACAGTTTGTTTTCTGTTTGATAAATACGAAGTGAAAAAGGAGAGAGCAATGTCAGAGATGCCAAAAGTATGATGGTCTAGAAAGGAGAATACCATGGTCAATGGTATCGAAGGCTGCAGACAGATCAAGGAGTGTGAGGAGAGAGAATTTGCCAGTATCAGTTGCAAGGAGGAGATTGTTGAGAATGTGTAGTAGGGCAGTTTCAGTGCTATGGCACTGGCGGTAGGCTGACTGGAAAGGATTGAGGAGATTGTTGGCAGACAGGTGAGAGTTCAGCTGGTTGAGGACGACTTTTTCAAGGAGTTTTGACAAGAAAGAGAGATTAGAGATAGGCCAGTAATTTTTCAGTTCATTTGGGTCTAAATTGTGTTTCTTGAGGAGAGGGTGAACAATAGCAGACTTGAAAGAATCTGGGACAGTTCCAGTTTGAAGAGAAGTGTTGATGATGTCAGTGATGAATGGGAGGAGAGTAGGGAGACAGTCGGAGTAGAGAGAACCTGGAAGAGGATCCAGTTCGCAGGTTTTGAACGACATGGATCTGATTGTTGAAAATTTCTTGTGAGACTGGGGTAAAAGTAGTAAGAGGTGTGCCAGAGAAGGAATGAGGCTAACATGTATAGGTTCGTGACCAAGGGGGTTAAGCCATGTCTCTGTGATAAAAGCAATGTCAACATGCTCATCTGCGATAAAATCAGCAATGACTTCGGCTTTGCCATCCTTGCATGTTGACTGAGCATTAAAAAGGCATAATTTTAGTTTATCACAGTCATATGGTGGTGGTCGGGGTGGCGACGAAGGCGGCACCGACGGGACAGAAGGTGAAGGCGGCACCGGCGGGACAGAAGGTGAAGGCGGCACCAGCGCGACAGAAGGTGAAGGCAGTACTATCCGGACAGAAGGCGAAGGCGAAGACGGCAGAGGAGGAGACGAAGTTTGCAGCGTCGAGGTCGAGGGCAGGGGCAGTGGAGGAGACGAAGAAGCAGGAGACGAAAAGTGGCGTCGGGCAGGAGGCAGGTTGTGCCAAAGACGGTGGAGACGTCCACCACGACAGGATCGCGCAGTGTGGGGCTTGTCTTTAGATTATATGCGCGAATGCATTGATATGAGTTTTTTTTTCCTGTTGACGTTTTGTATGTTTTTTAAATTGGATTTTAGACTTGCAAGGTTAACAGTTGGCATGGTCTTTAACTTCAAGTGTTTTCGTTTTTTGACGTGGTGTTAGCCCTGATATGGCTGTGGTTGTCGGCTGGGCTATAAGCAATATGAACTGAACTGAGTAGATTTCGCTTGTCCCCCCCCCCCCCCCACTCTCCGTGAGGATGCTGCTGGGGCTCTTTCGGTAGAAATAGTATCCCCACCTTCTGGAAATTCTGTGCTAGAAATTTCCTGTTTTCTGTTCCTTTACTGTCTTTTCTTCCTGTCATTTTCTGCTTTGCTGGTCCATTCACCTGTATGTGTTCAGTAATGTGTTACATACGTTTTGTTAGGATTGATAATTGGTTGCATGTTTTCATGGCTTTTTCTGCTCTAGGGAGTGATATGCGGACACAATTTTAGGAAATTTATGTCCGTTTTTATGTTTTGCTGTCCTTATGTATGCTTAAATTTGTATTCATGCGTGTTTTTTTTAGATCCTCTGAGCGATAAATTGGAATGGTCAATACCACGGGGCACGTCTAAGATTATATGCGCAAATGCATTATGTGCATTTTTATTTTTTTTATTTTATTCCTGTTGACGTTTTGTATGTTTTGAAATGACGTTTTGTATGTTTTGAAACGGTTAAAGCCCTGATATGGCTCTACGCAGTCGGCTGGGCTTTAAACAATAGCAGTCAAGAATACCTGGGTTTTTTATCTTCAACCTGGTTGTCGTTTTTGACGTGGTGCTAGCATTGATATGGCTGTAGAAGTCGTGTGGGCTATAAGAAATATAAACTGAAGTGAACTGAAGTGAACAAAGGATGCCTGGATCTTTAACTGCAAATGATTATCGTTTATTTTGCAACAGAACCTTGCATGCAGGAAAAGAAAACATGTGAGAGCTATGTCATCTTAACCATTTAATGTTATTGTAAATTTGACGTGGTGATAGCCCTGATATGGCTCTAGTAGTCGGCTTGGCTATAAGCAGTAGGAACCGAACAGATATGCGGAAGCAATTTTAGGTAATTTATACCCGTTTTAATGTTTTGGCGTCCTTATGTATGCTTAAATTTGTATTCAGGTGTGGTTTTTAAATCCTCTGAGCGATAAATTGGAGTGGTCAACACCCGGGGTATGTCCTTAGTTTATGGGCACGAATGCATTGATGTATTTCCTGTTGACGTTTTGTATGTTTTGAAATGGTTAAAGCCCTGATATGACTACACACCGTCGATGGGCTTTAAACAATAACAGTCCTGATATGGCTGTATTTTTTGGGTGGACTAACATGTACCCCAATTATCAGTCCTACGAAAAAGTACGTAAGACTTTACTGAACACATACAGATGAATGGACCAGCAAAGCAGAAAATGACAAGAAGAAAAGATAAAGTAAAGAACAAGGTAGAAAGAATGAGGAAAAAATAGACCTGTTCAGACCATGTGGTTAGTCCACCCAACAAATACAGCCATATCAGGACTGTTATTGTTTAAAGCCCAGCCGACTGCGTAGAGCAGTATCAGGGCTATACCTGCTTCAAAACATGCAATACTTAACAGGAAAAAATAATTAAGTACACACATCAGTGCATTAAGTTACACACATCAGTGCATTAAGTACACACATCAATGCATTAAGTACACACATCAATGCATTAAGTACACGCATCAATGTATTAAGTGCACATATCAATGCATTCGTGCACATAATCTAACAACCCCCTGGAGTTGACCACTCTGCCCAATTTATCGCACAGGGGATATAAAACACCTGAATACAAATACAGGCTTACCTAAGGACACCAAAAAGATAAATAATAAAAATTAACCATTTAATGTTATTGTCGATTTGACGTAGTGTTAGCCCTGATATGGCTGTAGTAGCCAGCTGGGCTATAAGCAATATGAACTGAACTGAATGGATTTAACTTGATATTCCCCTCGTGGGGATGCTGGGTGCTCTCTTTCAGTATAAAAATATCCCCACCTTCTGGAAATTCAGTGCTAGAAATTTCTTCTGTTCTGTCACTGTTTTTCTACCTTGTTCATTTTTGTCTTTTCTTCCTGTCATTTTCTGCTTTGCTGGTCCATTCACCTGTATGTGTTCAGTAAAGCCTTACATATTTTTTTAGGATTGATAATTTGATACATGTATTACGTGCCTTTTTCGCTCTAGGGGGGTGAGATATGAGGACGCAATTTTAGGCAATTTATGCTTGTTTTTGTATGTTTTGGTGTCCTTAGATATGCTTATATTTGTATTAGGTGTTTTTTAAATTCCCTGTGTGATAAATTGGACGGAGTGGTCAACTCCGGGGGCTTGTCTTTAGATTATGTGTGGGAATGCATTGATATGAGTATTTTTTTTCCTGTTGACGTTTTGTATGTTTGGAAACGGTTAAAGCCCTGATATGGCTCTACGCATTCGGCTGGGCTTTAAACAATAAGTCCTTATTTGGCTGTATTTGTTGGGTGGACTAACCACATGGTCTGAACAGAATTTGTCAATCTAATTTGTTTTATCCTTCTTGCGTTGCTAGTGTAGTGTTGTATTGTTTCTACAAGAACATTTTTTTTTTCTTCAAACTGGTTGTCGTTTTTGACGTGGTGCTAGCACTGATATGGATCTAGTTGTCGTGTGGGCTATAAGAAATATAAACTGAACTGAAGAAAGAATGCTTGGATCTTAAACTTCAAAGATTATCGTTTTTATTCTGCAACAGAACCTCGCATGCAAGAAAAGAAAACATATGAGAGCTCTGTCATCTTAAGCATTTCATGTTATTGTCGATTTTGTCGGTGTTAGCCGTCGTATGGCTGTAGTTGTCTGCTGGGCTACAAGCAATATGAACTGAGCGATGAACATGGTTTTAAACTTAAGGGTTAGTCGTTTGTTGACGTGGTGTAGTCCTGATATGGCTTTTTTAGTCGGCTGGGCTGTAAGCAATATGAATTGAATGAATAGATTTCGCTTGATATTCCCCCCGTAGGGATACCGGTGCTCTTTCGGTATGAATAGTATCCCCACTTAATCGTAATTCTCTGCTAGAAATTTGCTCTTTTCTGTCAGTTTGTTTCTGCCCTGCTCTTGCTTTTTCATTTCTTCGTATCATTTTCTGCCTTGCTGGTCCATTCACTTGTATGTGTTCAGTAAAGTCTTTCTTTTTCTTAGGATTGATAATTGGGTACAGGTATTAAGTGCATTTTTGGCTTTGGGGAGGTGAGAGATGCAGACGCAATTTTAGGTAATTTATGCCCGTTTTTGTATGTTTTGGTGTCCTTGGGTATGCTTATATTTGTATCGGGTGTTTTTAACCGTTTGATTCCCGCACCCTATCCACCGACTGCAAAAACTTACCCCTTAGATTCCCTGCAGGAAGCTAGTGGCTAAGGTGAGTGAAAGGGTCAAGATTTTGCTTTGTTAGCATGGTTGACAATGCAGGGTTATGTGGATAGAGTCAAAGGGTTAAAACCCCGTGTGCGATAAATTGGACGGAGTGGTCAACTCCGGGGGCTTGTGCTTGTGCTTAGATTATGTGTTCGGATGCATTGATATGTGTACTTAATTTTCTTCTATTTTTTTTCTTAAGAATTGCATGTTTTGAACATATAGCCCTGATACGGCTCTACGCAGTCGGCTGGGCTTTAAACAAAAATAATTTCGCATGATATGATTGTAAGTCTGTTTTTCTTTTATTGCATTTTAAACTTGTAAGGTTAACGTTTAGCGTGGTCTTTAACTGATTTTTTTTTATCTTAACAGGTCGTTTTTGACGTGGTGTTAGTTCTCTAGTTGTCAGCTGGACTATATGCAATATGCAATATGAATCAACAGATATTTTTATGTCTATGTATGGTCAAATCTAAGCTACGCACAAAAAGTTAAGGATCACTTGCACAAGCCAATGCGTTTAATTCCATGCTTTAGCGATAACGATACACAATTGCCTTCAATTTCGAGCAATCGTTTGGTGTGTACATTTGATCAAAGTGGGTACGTATCGAAATTTGATTTCCCAAAGTCATTGAAATCACAAGACAGGGCATTCTGATGCTCCCAAAAGTTCAGTAATGCGTGTAACCGCCATGGCTGTTCTGGCACTCGACGCAGCGAGTCCTCATCGAGTTGACCAGGTTGGTGAAGATCCTCTGTGGAAGCGCCTGCCACTCAGCCTGCAGTATCTGGTAGAGGTGTTGGGCATCCCTGGGAGGGGGGTGGTTGCTCCTCACTTTGCGATCCAGCTCATCCCAGAGGTTCTCAATCGGGTTGAGATCGGGACTGCATGCTGACCACTCCATTCTGTTGACTCCAGACTGCTGCAGGAAGTCGTTGACCGCTCTTGCCCTGTGGGGGCGAGCGTTGTCATCCTGGTAGACAGCCGTCTGTCCCATCTGCTGCAGTGTAGGCACAGCCAGTGGTCGAAGGATCTCATCCCAGTATCGGAGGCCAGTCAGGTTACCCTGTACATGATACAAGGGTGTTCTGTGGTGAAGGCTGAAGGCCCCCCAGACCATTACAGACCCCCAGACCATTACAGAACCTCACCAAAGGCCACCTTTTCTTGGACAGTGGTGTCAATAAAGCGTTGCCCTGGGCGCCTCCAGACCCTCAGTCGACCGTCGTTGTGGTTCATGGTGAAGTGTGATTCATCACTGAACAGGACCTGGGACCATTGCTGACGTGTCCACCTCACGTGACGTCTGCAGAAGGCGCGGCGTGCTGCCCTATGGGCTGGAGTTAAGCGTGGCTGTACAGCTGGGCGACGAGAACGGAGGTTAAACCCATGAAGGCGGTTCCGTATGGTCTGCTGGCCGATGTTGTTAGTAGCCACCCTCAGCTGCCTTCGAATGATGCTGGAAGAGGCTGTTCTTGTCTGCAGGGCTTGTCGTTCAATGAGACGATCTTCACGTGGGTTTGTCTTCTTCGGTCGACCAGATCTGCGTCTTTCATGGACCCTCCCAGTGGCTGTGAAGCGTTGAATCAGTCTGACAATGATCGAGATGGACACCTGAAGTCGCCTGGCCACTTCTCGCTTGGGAACACCATCTTGGAACCATGCAACAGCTCGTCCCCTCTCAAACTCGCTCAATTTTCGTCGTGGAGGCATTGTCAGATCAGGCCTACTACTGGTGGAATGTCTTCTTATAAAGCCAAGCAAGAGACAGCATCTCACACATAAACAGCAGTGCTTGCACGTGCATAATGGTTTTTCCATCTGGCTTGTGCAATGTGTTCAGGCAGAACGGTCCAAAACAAGGTCCTTTTTCGCAAGTTTCCGCTTTTCCGGTTGCGGCCAAGCGCGGTAGTAGAGAATCCCGTGCAATTTTCGCACTAACACAACATCGCCCACTTACAGCTGAACAAGAATTCATAACAATTTGGCTGGACTGAGAAATAAATAACAGTAGCGAACTGAGTTTATTACGCACCTGTTTTCTCATAGTGATCCTTAACTTTTTGTGCGTAGCTTATATTCAGGTGTTTTTTTTCAATCATCTGAGCGATAAATTGGAGTAGTCAACACCAGGGGCATGTTCTTAGAGTATGTGCGCGAATGCATTGATATGAGTATTTTTCTTTTTTTTCCCTGTTGATGTTTTGTATGTTTTGAAACTGCTAAAGCTCTGATATGGCTCTACACAGTCGGCTGGGCTTTAAACAATAACAGTCCTGATATGGCCGTATTTGTTGGGTGGACTAACCACATGGTCTGACCAGAATTTGACAATGTAATTTTTATTTTATCCTTCTTGCATTGCTAGTGTAGTGTATTGTTTCTACAGGAATACCTGTTTTTTTTAATCTTCATTCTGGTTTTTGACGTGGTGCTAGCACTGATATGGCTGTAATAGTCGTGGGCTGTAAGAAATATAAACTGAAGTGAACAAAGGATGCCTGGATCTTAAACGGCAAAGATTGTCGTTTTTATTCCGCAACAGAACCTCGCATGCAAGAAAAGAAAACATGTGAGAGCTGTGTCCTCTTAACCATTTAATGTTATTGTGGATTTGACGTGGTGATAGCCATGATATGGCTCTAGTTGTTGGCTGGGCTACACGCAATATGAACTGAACGGTGAGCATGGTTTTAAACTTAAGGGTTTGTCGTTTGTTGATGTGGTGTTAGCCTGACATGGCTCTTGTAGTCGGCTGGCTATAAGCAATGTGAATTGGACTGAATAGATTTCGTTTATTCACCCCGTGGGGATGCTGGGGGTTCTTTCAGTATAAATAGTATCCCCACTGTCATACTTTTGTACACATGCTCACGCAATCAGAACATATATACAGCACTTGTCCGTCACGCAACCGCACGCTCTCCTTTCAACCAATGGCACTAGACAGATTGCGATATTTTTTTTTTACATTTATTTCTACAAACTCTCACATCACACATTCACACCCACGCACCTTCATATTAACTCTTTCTCTCCTTCTTCGTCTCCTGTTCCTCTTTCTTTTCCTTCTTCGTCTCCTACTCCCTCTTCATCACCTTTATCTTCGTATCCTCCTCCTTCGTCTCATGCTTCCTCGTCTCTTTCTTCTTCATCTCCTTCATCTCTTTTTTTCTTCGCTTTCTTCTTTCTTATCTTCCTATTCTTCTTTGCCTTAGTTTTCTTCTCTACCTCTTTTGCTTTCTTCTTCTTCTCTCTTCCTCCTCTCCTCCTTCTCCTTATTTTCTCTTCCTCTTCTTTTTCTCCTTCTTTTTCGCCTTTATTTTTTTCTTTTTCTCCTAATTCACTTTCTTTTTCTCCTTCTAATTCACTTTCTTTCTCTTCTTCTTTTTCTTAGGATTGATAATTGGGTACATGTATGGTTTTTTTTGGCTCTAGGGAGATGAGATATGTGGACGCAACTTTAGGTAATTCATACCCGTTTTTCACATGTTTTGGTGTCCTTAGGTATGCTTATATTTGTATTCAGGTGTGCGTTTTAAATCCCCTTTCTGATAAATTGGACGGAGTGGTCAACTCCTGTGGCTTGTCGTTAGATTATGTGCGCGAATGCATCGATATGTGTACTTAATTTTTTTCTGTTAAGTATTGCATGTTTTGAAGCAGGTATAGCCCTGATACGTCTGTACACAGTCGGCTGGGCTTTAATAAATAATAATAATAATAATAATAATATGGCTTGATATGATTGTAAGTCTCTTTTTCTTTAATTGCATTTTAGACTTGCAAGGTTAACGGTTAGCGTGGTCTTTAACTGTTTTTTTTTTTTATCTTAACAGGTTGTCGTTTTTGACGTGGAGTTAGCTCTCTAGTAGTCTGCTGGACTATATGCAATATGAACTGAACAGATACGCAAAAGCAATTTTAGGTAATCTATACCCGTTTTTATACGTTTTGGTGTCCTTATGTATGCTTACATTTGTATTCTGGTGTGTTTTTTAAATCCTCTGAACGATAAATTGGAGTGGTCAACACCAGGTGTATATCATTTGATCATGTGCGCGAATGCATTGATGTATTTGTTTTTCCTGTGTACGTTTTGTATGTTTTGACATGGTTAAAGCCCTGATATGGCTCTACACAGTCGGCTGGGCTTTAAACAATAACAGTACTGATATGGCTGTATTTGTATGCATGTACTGATTTAGTCTGAAACAATAATATATTTAATAATAATATATTTTATTTATATAGCGCAAAATCTTGATAAAATCAAATCTAAGCGCTGAGCGTATACATGCATACATACCTACATACATATGAGCGTATACATGCATACATACATGCATACATACTTACATACATAAATCTAAGCTGAGCGTATACATGCATACATACATACATACATAAATCTAAGCGTATACATATACATACATACGTACGCACATGCATACATAATAATTACAATATTTATATAGCCCAAAATCTCGACAAAATCTCGACAAAATCAAATCCAAGCGCCGAAAAGACACACACGCGCACACACACGCACACACACGCACACACACGCACACACACACACACACACACACACACACACGCACGCATGGCCACAAATGGGGAGAAAGAATAAAAGCAAGAATAAAACCAATGGAAAACCACAGAGAGCACATCATATACAATTATATATTAAAACAAAGTGATTCCCCTCCGAGCGGAGACAGGCTGCAGAGGGGGGTTGAGTGAGGTTAGGATTTTATGCAGAGGAGAAAAGGTGAGTTTTGAGAGCGGACTTGAAGGAGGCAAAAGTAGGTTGCTGACGGACTGAGAGAGGAAGTTTGTTCCAGGAGAGTGGACCAGAAACAGAGAAGGCTCGTGGACCATAGGTATTGAGCTTAGTGCGTGGAAAGTGAAAAGTCAGAGGATCGGAGGCAGAGCGGAGGGTACGTGAGGGAACATAGATCTCAAGTAGGATTGACAGGTAATAGGGGGCTGCGTTATTGAGGCTTTTGTAGCACATGGTGTCTAGTTTGTACTGTATGCGCTTTGATACAGGGAGCTAGTGAAGTTGTGCCAGGAGAGGAGATATGTGGTCAGCTTTTTTCTTTTTGAGTACAAGGCGTACAGCATTGTTTTGAATGCGCTGTAGGATGTGAATGGTGGAGGCAGGAAGACCAGACAGGAGTGAATTGCAATAATCAATGCGAGACATTATGAAGGAGAGAACGAGTTTTGCAGTTGTTTCGACAGAGAGATACTTCCTGATCAGGCTTATACGATGGAGATGATAGTAGCAAGATCTGGCAGTTTGAGAAACAAAGTTGTTCATGGAGAGGGTAGAGTCAATGCAGACACCAAGGTTTTTAGCTGAATCAGAAATTGGGACTGATGTGTTTGTTACATAATGGGAGAGAAAGAGGAGGCAGCTGGGAAAGTTTCTGACGGGTGCCAATGAGGATAGCTTCTGTCTTGTCATTAAGCTGAAGTTTGTTGAACGTCATCCAGTTCTTAATGTCCGAGTAACACTCAGTGGTGCGAGTCAACAGGCGCTGTATATTATCAGGTGAGTCACTGTCTTGAAGTTGGGTGTCATCAGCATAGAAGTGGTGTTTTATAGAGTGGGAGTTGATGATGGTGGACAGGTAGGAGGTATAAAGAGTGAAAAGAACAGGGCCAAGGACAGATCCTTGTGGAACACCACAGGTCAGGTATGCAGGTTGAGAGTAAGTGCCATTGATGAGAACAGTTTGTTTTCTGTTTGATAAATACGAAGTGAAAAAGGAGAGAGCAATGTCAGATGCCAAAAGTATGATGAAGTCTAGAAAGGAGAATACCATGGTCAATGGTATCGAAGGCTGCAGACAGATCAAGGAGTGAGGAGAGAGACTTTGCCAGTATCAGTTGCAAGGAGGAGATTGTTGAGAATGTGTAGTAGGGCAGTTTCAGTGCTATGGCACTGGCGGTAGGCTGACTGGAAAGGATTGAGGAGATTGTTGGCAGACAGGTGAGAGTTCAGCTGGTTGAGGACGACCTTTTCAAGGAGTTTTGACAAAAAAGAGATTAGAGATAGGCCTGTAATTTTTCAGTTCATTTGGGTCTAAATTGTTTCTTGAGGAGAGGGTGAACAATAGCAGACTTGAAAGAATCTGGGACAGTTCCAGTTTGAAAAGAAGTGTTGATGATGTCAGTGATGAATGGGAGGAGAGTAGGGAGACAGTCGGCGTAGAGAGAACCTGGAAGAGGATCCAGTTCGCAGGTTTTGAACGACATGGATCTGATTGTGTTGAAAATTTCCTCTTGTGAGACTGGGGTAAAAGTAGTGAGAGGTGTGCCAGAGAAGGAAGGGTCAGGTGGGCATGGTTGACAGGGTGTCCTGTCAAGCCTGTCACGAAGAGTTTGTATTTTGGTTGTGAAATACTTGGAGAATGCAGATGGGAGTTCTTCATTTGTATGTTTTGTTGGGAGAGGTAAGTCTTTTCGTGTGCCAAGGAGATGATTCATGGTTGTAAAGAGTTCTTTTGAAGAAGAGGCATTCAGGATTTTGGTTTGGAAATAGCTTGTTTTTGCAGATGCAATGAGGGTGGATACTTTTGTTTTAGAGGCTTGGAAAAGTTGCTTGTGTACAGTGAGTTTGGATTTGCGCCAGCGGCGCTCTGCTCTGCGGCGGGCACGTTTTGCACAGGCAATCTCATGAGTGAGCCAGGGGGTAGGGGGGCGGTCAGGTAAAAGACGGGTTGTGGCTGGAGCATGAGTGTCCAGAAGATGGTGGAGAGTAGTATAGAATTCATCGGCAAGGTTATGTGACTTTTCAGAAAGGAGACGGGAGGCATCAGATGAAAATGTGGAGAGGTCGATAGATTTGAGATTGCGTCGAGTCACTGTGCGCGTGGTACGGGAAGGAGGAGAAATGTCAAGAGAACAGAGAATTGCAGAGTGGTCAGATGGAAGGGCTGAAGTTAGACGGGTAGAAAGAACTAAGCAGTTGTCAGTAGCGGAATTGTGGTGATCACGAGAAATGATCCAGTCAAGAATGTGACCTTTTTGATGGGTTGGTTCAGAAATGTGTTGTCATATTGTGATTGGACAGAGTAGATATGTCTTGTGTCATAACGGTGAGTGTTGTCATAGTGGACATTGATGTCGCCTAGAATGATGAGATTTCCAGGTAAGAGGCAGTAGTGGTCAAGCAGTTGGTCAAAGTCAGAGAAACGTGGATGTGGTGAGTTTGTTGGCAGAGCTAGGTGGAGGTCGATAGACACAGGAGAAGGTGATGGGGTGAGGGGTGGATTGGAAGGATACTTCAACGTGCTCGAAAGAAGGATGGGAGAAATGCAGAGACTGCGAGAAAGATAGGCGGGAATGGAGTGAGTCGTTGTAGAGGATGGCGATACCGCCACCTCGGAGATGAGCGATGGAAAGAAGCAAGCCTGTAACCACTCGGAGTGAGGCTAGCATGTATAGGTTCATGACCAAGGGGGTTAAGCCATGTCTCTGTGATAAAAGCAATGTCAACGTGCTCATCAGCGATAAAATCGGCAAAGACTTCGGCTTTGCCATCCTTGCATGTTGATTGAGCGTTAAAAAGGCATAGTTTAAGTTTATCACAGTCATATGGCGGCGGCCGAGGTGGCGACGAAGGCGGCACCGACGGGACAAAAGACGAAGGCGACACCAGCGGGGCAGAAGACGAAGGCAGCAACGATGGAACAGAAGAAGAAGACAAAGGCAATGTGATCCACAGATGACCTTGTATCATACTACCACAGAAAGACATCCTTCTCAATAACATAATGAAACTAAAATGTGTAACAGCAGAAGATACATGCCTGGCAATGCAGTATATGACTTACAGCTATTTCTATACTCATTCCTGATGTTTATCAATAAGTTGTTTTCATCAGTTATTTCGCAGTAACATGCATCTTTCCATATCCACAAAGAAATTTTCAATGTCTGGTCTATCTAATGAAAATCTCTCCACTTCTTTTAAAACTGTCTTTTTGTCTTCAGATTTAGCCCCTGAGGTGATGATTATCAGTGTTATTAATTTTTGAAACAAAAGCTGTGTTCTCGTCACGCGATTTATCACACTCGGTTCTCAACAGTTTTAACTGTAGAAGTAGTTTATTACTATTAGTGAGTGTCTGCTGTTGAAGTTTTGGTGGCAGTGATGGTTAATTTCATCCACAAAAAATCATTGCCTTGAAAACAAATAGAAATATAATCTGAATTTTTTCTCAAGTGTTTTCTTTAATTTGTGCCAGCTATTACTTTTGAGAGTAAAATATTCTTATATTTTGCCATTAGAAAGGCTCATTGGACTTTGTGGAGCTATGTATCCGCGTTTGCCTGATGCTATATAGTGTTCTGATGTTGTCTGCGTGCATGCGTGCGTGCGTGTGTGACTGTGCAAAACCGCTATTTGCTGTTTCTTTGCGATGATAAACATTGTCGAATCTGATCGATAGACGGCATGCACTCGCCACGAACTTCCGTTCGAATTTCTGGCCGAGTACAAGCACAAATATTATGATTTCGATGTATTAAATACAAATTCCATCGTATTCACTAAATACTAGCAATATAAACACCTTTGGAAAGCAGTCGCTTCACACAGTTTTACTTCTAGTTCCAGGTCGCTTAAACAAATCCCTTGGCGATAAAACAAACCAGAGATTGTACTTTCTATTCTTTGCTTATGCAGGCTATACCTGCTGCGGATTTCTTTTAAAATCTTTATAAAGAGAAACATTAAAAACAATTGACTGAATCAAACTTCTAAGTCAATTTTCATGAAAAATCGGTCGATGTTTACAACGTTTGTCCTTCAGCTTGACGATCACAGGTAGAAATTCGTTGACTAGACTTTCAGCGATCGCTTCGAAGGCCGCCATGATTCGAGGTTCCCATGTGCTAAAATGGCAGATAACGGGTACTCGCCCTTCGGAGTGTCGCGCACACCCGGTACAGGTCAAATCTCATAGTTTCGTATATGGTTAAATAAAGCAAACAATAAGCTGTTCACATCCGCGGACGAAATCGGATATATCAAGGGGGTCCTCAGATATTCTTCAAAGTTTGCAATATTTCGACCTTTAGAAGACTTAACAAATTTATAATCTTATAAAATAAATATTATACGGGAATGGACAGGTTTCGACCTGTCAGCTGTACGAAGGTAGTCCTGTGTGACCCGTATAATTTAAGCTGCCGTTAATCGGTCACCGATTTGAAAGTGACTTTGAAAAACATCCAAAAGTGACCCCCTCCTTTGGGGCTGCGTATCCGTCCCCATTTGGAAAAGGCAGATATAAATTTAGCATTTGTTAACGACTTCTCCAAGTTTCCAGATAGTCCACCATGGACGTTGAAAACACCGAAGGTTTGTTTTGATCTTGCTTCCTTCCGTAAAGACAATACCAGTGCACTGGCGTACAAATCGTTTTTTGCATAATTGTGTGAAAAATCTCCATCATCCGCAGATTCTTCACTGATGGGTCAAGTGTGATGGTGTGGCTGCCGCTGCCTTCTGCTCCGAGATTCCCAATGGAGCATTTTCAAAACGTATTCCATCTGACAGTTCGGTTTACGCTGCTGAAGTGACTGCTCTGGTTTTAGCACTAAAAATGGTGTCCCAATCCAAAACAGAGTTTCTAATTTTTTTCTGACTCCCTTTCTGCTTTGCGGGCAATCGCTTGCCGAAACATTAGTCACCCTGAACTTGTGAAGTTCTTTGAACTGTATTCTACTCTAGCAAATGACGGTTACGAGATTGTTTTTGCCTGGATTCCTGGCCATATTGGTATTGGAGGCAATGAAAAGGCTGACTACCTGGCCAAGAAGGCTACAATGATAAAGATGTCTAAGTCCGTGATCCCTTACACAGATGTCAATCGAAAGTACACAGTTACGTAAGAAATCTGTGGCAGGAGAAATTGGAATAAACAGACAACAAAACTTTCCAAATCCGCCCTAACCTGACAAAATTCTCTTTCTCTGCGGATACCGCAAGAATGTAGAATGTCATGTAGATTACGCACGGGTCACACATCCTCTACACTCGTACCTTTTGAAAAATGAAGAAGCACCAGTGGTGTATACCGTGTGATGAGCCTTTGAGCATCCGACACCTCCTCCTCGATTGCTGGGACTTGTACGATGTGAGACAAAAGCCTACACACGGCAGATTCCTTAAAGCTCTTCCGAGACATCCCTCCTGATGCAATATTCCAGTTTTTACAAGAGATAAAATTACATCATGATGTAATTATTGAGTTTTTTCTTTAATGGCATTTTAGATTTGCAAGGTTGACGGTGAGCATGGTTTTTATTGTTTATCTTAACGGGTTGTTTTCTTTTTGACGTGTGTTAGCCCTGATATGGCTCTAGTGGTCGGCTGGGCTATAAGCAGTATGAATTGAATCGGTCACCGCAAGCATTGCCGTGAGCCAGTCGCCATTACGTCACATGCGGTGAAACTTCGTCGGTCGGGGCGTTGTTTTTTTTGCGCAGATTTTCGTAAGGATGCTTTTTAACAAAAACAAACAGCACAGATCGATAGAGGAAGAACATCTTTATCTTCATGATAACAACTTTGTCATTCATGTTCATCTGCAAGAATATTTGACTGATAAACATGTGCAATTTTTCCATTGACTGACACAATTCCCGCATTGCTGAAGAGAGGCTGCCGGTACCTATTATAAGAAATATAAACTGAAGTGAACTGAACTGAACTGAACAAAGAATGCCTGGATCTTACACTGCAAAGATTATCGTTTATATTCTGCAACAGAACCTCGCATGCATGAAAAGAAAACGTGAGAGCTGTGTCATCTTAACCATTTAATGTGTTATTGTCGATTTGACGTTGGTGTTAGCCCTGATATGGCTCTAATTGTCTGCTGGGCTACAAGCAATATGAACTGAAAGGTGACACGGTTTTTAACGTAACGTTTTTTTTTCACGTGGTGTTAGCCCTGATATGGCTCTTGTAGTCGGCTGGGCTATAAACAGTAAGAATTCAATAGATATGCAGAAGCAATTTTAGGTAATTTATGGTAGGTGTTTTGGTGTCCTCATGCATTCTTAAATTTGTATTCAGGTGTTTTTCAATCCTCTGAGCGATAAATTGGAGTGGTTAACACCAGGGGCATGTCCTTAGATTATGTGCGCGAATGCCTTGATATGAATTTGTTTTCCTGCTGACGTTTTGTATGTTTTGAAACGGTTAAAGCCCGGATATGACTAACAGTCGGCTGGGCTTTAAACAGTAACAGTCCTGATATGGCTGTATTTGTTGGGTGGACTGACATGTACCCCAATTATCAATCCTAAGAAAAGTACTCAAGACTTTACTGAACACAACAGGTGAATGGACAGCAAAGCAGAAAGACGAAGAAAAGACAAAGTAAGGAACAAAGGTAGAATCAGAATGATAGAAAATATACCTGTTCAGACCATGTGGTTAGTCCAACCCAACAAATACAGCCATATAAGGACTTATTGTTTAAAGCCCACCGACTGTGTAGAGCCGTATCAGGCTATACTGCTTAAAAACATCAATACTTTACTTACTTTTTCCTTTTTTTTTCCTGTTCACATATCAATGCATTCACGCACATAATCTAAGGACAAGCCCCCGAGTTGACCACTCCATCCAATTTATCACACAGGGGATTTAAAAAACCCTGAATACAAATAAGGATAACTGACACCAAAACATATTTAAAACATTTAACCATTTAATGTTATTGTCGATTTGACGTAGTGTTGCCTGTATGGCTCTAGTAGTCGCTGAGCTATAAGCGATATGAATTGAATTAATAGATTTGCTAGATTTGCCTCCGTGGGGATGCCGGGGGCTCTTTCAGTATAAATAGTATCCCCACCTTCTAGAAGACATTTCCGTTTTCTGTCACTCTGTTTCTACCTTGTTCCTTTACTTTTTTTTTTTCTTATCATTTCTGCTTGCGGGTCCATTCACCTTATGTGTTCAGTAAAGCCTTACGTACTTTTTGTTAGGATTGATAATTGGATACATGTATTAAGTGCTTTTTGGCTCTAGGAAGGTGAGATATTCGGACGCAATTTTAGTAATTTATGCCTGTTTTTATAAATGTTTTGGTGTCCTTAGGTACATGTATGCTTATATTTGTATTCAGATGTGTTTTATAAATCCACTGTGCGATAAATCTTGCAAGGTTAACGGCTAGCGTGGTCTTTAACTGTTTGTTTTTTTATCTTAACAGGTTGTCGTTTTTGACGTGGTGTTAGCTGTCTAGTAATCGGCTGGACTATACGCAATATTAACTGAACAGATATGCGGACGGAATTTTAGGTAATTCATCCCCGTTTTTATATATGTTCTGGTGTCGTAATGTATGTTTAAATTTGTAGTGTTTTTTAAATGTTAGCGATAAATTGAAGTGGTCAACACCAGGGGCATGTCTTTAAATTCTGTGCGTGAATCCATTGATATGAGTGGGTTTTGTTTCCTGTTGACGTTTTGTATCTTTTGAAAGAAACGGTTAAATCCCTGATATGGCTCTACACAGTCGGCTGGGCTTTAAACAATAACAGTCCTGATATGGCTGTATTTTTTGGGTGGACTAACCACATGGTCTGACCAGAATTTGACAATCTGATTTTCGTTTTATCCTTTGCGTTGCTAGTGTAGTGTTGTATTGTTTCTCCAAGAATGTTTTTTCTTCAACCTGGTTGTCGTTTTTGACGTAGTGCTAGCACTGATATGGATCTAGTAGTCGTGTGGGCTATAAGAAATATAAACTGAAGTGAACTGAACAAAGAATGCCAGACCTCAAACGGCAAAGATTATCGTTTTTATTCTGCAACAGAACCTCGCATGCATGAAAAGAAAACATACGAGAGCTATGTCATCTTAAGCATTTAATGTTGTTATTGTCGATTTGACGTGGTGTTAGCCCTGATATGGCTCTAGTCGTTGGCTGAGCTACAAGCAATATGATCTGAACGGTGAGCACGGTTTTCAACTTGTCTTAACGGTTTGTTGTTTTTTGACGTGGTGTTAGCCCTGATATGGCTTTAGTAGTCGGCTGGGCTATAAGCAATATGAACTGTATTGTTACTGTCGATTGCAAACGGCAGCAGCGGGAGTAGCTTTTCAAAATAAAATACCAAAGCATTTATAGGACATCTTATGAGGCAAGAAATTTGAGCACCTAGTCACAAAAGGAAAGCAAGAGGGAAATAGAGCACTAGGTAGACGCAAGGAGAAAATGGTAAGTTTTGCAGAGTGGATGGGACAGGAGTACTAGATAATATTTGCAGGTTCGCGTGGAATAATAAATTCGTCTGGAAGGCCATGATCGCAAACGCCATACAGCATGGCATATGAGGATGATTTTCATCATCAATCGACAGACGCTTCTCCTTGAGACAGTTTTAGACTGTTGTGATCATTCTTTTTATCACAGATTCTCCTAAAGCGTGTGTAAAATTCTTTTAAAGTTGTGAAATACAACCACTTTAACTTTGAACGATTCGTCGCTAGTTTTATCATTTTCAAGAGCATTGAAAAGTGTTCGGGCATTTACACGCCTGCTTTGCGACCAGTATGTTGGAACAAAGATGAATACGCCGGAGACAGCATTGCCATCGATTTATGAGGAAAGGGAAACAAAAGCCGCTTTGAATTGCTTCTAACCCCGGAAAGAAAAGACGATGAAAGATGACAAAAGCTTTTCATTCAATACATATTTTACAGCCGCGACAAGATACCCATTCATTTTACTTAACAAAGATGCCTTTGTAAAGGTTTTAGAAAAGAACGGACTCTCCTCTTTCCCTCTTCCCTCTCCTTAGTGTGTGCGCGCGTCTTCTCCTCCTCTCTCTCTCTCTCTCTGTGTGTGTGTGTGTGTGTGTGTGTGTGTGTGTGTGTGTGTGTGTGTGTGTGTGTGTGTGTGTGTGTGTGTGTGTGTGAGTGAGACGTTGGAACATGTCAAATGATTTCTTTTTGACTTACGACTATCTTATTTACACCACGCACACACGAGCGAGCGCGCGCGCGCCACACACACACACCACGTACACAACAAACAGCACTACACCCCCTACACAACACACACACTCTACCAGCACACACACCTACACACACAGACACCACACACACACACACTACACCACACACACACACACTACACCACACTACACCACACCACACACACACACCACACCTACACACGCACAGGCACACACACCTACACACACACACCTACATACACAGACACACAGACACACACACGCTCCACGCAATACGCCCGCACGTCCACACCCCCAACTCTACCGTCACGCATTCTTTTTCTTCGATTTTGTTCCCTCGAATTAGCTCTGATGGCTTTACTTCACACTGTTCTTATATAAATAAACCCTCAGCTAACAATTGACAAACCCTCAGCTAACAATTGACAGTCTCGTTAAAGCTGAGCCAAAGTATAATCGTGAGCTTGTTTTTGAAATATTATCTAACTAAACACGAATTTTTTAACGTGATGTTAGCCCTGATATGGTTTCAGGTTTAACAGGATTAAGTTATATACAGGTTTAACTGAGGCATTAATAAGCCTGGTATGGTTCCAGATTTAACAGGTTAACATAGTTTTAACTGAGGCATTTTAGCTGCTGACCGACTCAACGGTAATATGAAAATTAAATTAAATGACTGCCGGCTTTCATTCAAAAACAGGAACCAGAAACTGTCGGAAAACAACGCCTATTTAATACGCCAAATCAAGACAGGCGCAAATGTTTGGCCAAAAGCGCCATTTTTCTATTCGGCGAAATGTCAGGGAAGTCTTGATGCTGTCTTTCCCCCCATGTTTTGTCCTGAAACATTTGGAGCTTTTTTCTCTAACCTGAAAGACATTCTCCCATCTGTTGCAAGAAACCGTAAGACAGTCTTATGTAGGTTACGCACGGGTCACACATCCTACACTCGCTTGTACATGTTGAAAAATGAAGCAGCACCATGGTGTACACCGTGTGATGAGCCGTAGGGCATCTGACACCTCCTCGATTGCTGAGACTTGTACATGTAGGATGTGAGACAAAAGCACTACACGGCGGGCTCCTTAAAGACCCTCTTCTGAGACGTCCACTCATGATGCAATTTTAAAGTTTTTACAAGAGAGCAATAGATTTCACCTGATATACAATTTCACGTCCGTTTTTCTTTAATTGCATTTTAGACTTACAAGGTTAATGGTGAGCATGGTTTTTAACTGTTGTCGTTTAAAAGGTGCTTTTTTGACGTGGTGTTAGTCCTGATATGGCTCTAGCAGTCGAATGAGCTATAAGCAATAAGAATTGAATTGACGTGGTGTGAGCCCTGATATGGCTGTAATAGTCGGCTGGGCTCTAAGCAATATGAACTTTAACTAGATGGACGTGGTAATCAAGAGGGTAAACGTCCGACTTAAAAGTCGGAAGATCTTGGGTACGATCCACATGGAAGCTCTACCTGGGAGGTAAAAGTGTTCATTTTTCCAGTCTCCTAGATGTATAAGGCACATACAATGACAAAAATGGGCGATAAAGATCCAGTAAGACGTAAGTGGCTGACACAAGCAAACACGAAAACACACAGCATGCATGCTCACCAAGACGCAGACTGTACAGCAGTATACCCGCCTGCACAATGTGCGCAAAAAAAAGAAAAGGAAAAGTTTACAACATCCAGGGAAAATTGAATCGTTGCAACATTATGGAACAAAACTCGCCAAATAAAAAAAAAAAGTCGAGCAAGTAAATAAGTGACCGGCGGTTGTTAGGACTTATGAACTGCACAAGTGACTCCAGGCTGATGCCGGGACCACCTTCGTTATGTTATCGTTTGAACACAGCTCAAGATGGCCACAGGGTCACTTGAGTCGGTAACTCAACATCTCAATCTTATTGTATTAACGCATACACCTGGATAGACAGAAAAAGCAACCAGCCGATTGGCAAACAAGATCAGCTATAGACAAATGTTTTGGAGCCTGCGCAATGGCTGGCAGTGTTGCTGGTGTTGCTGGACATAGAACGCTTGTCGTCCACACACTGGGCTGTTTTTTGGCTACATCTGCTCAAAATACATCCCTGCTTGGGTAAACATACCTGTACTGTGTCAACCCCCCGTCAGGATGCAGGTGGCTCTTTCAGTATAAATAGTATCCCCTCCTACTGGAAATTCTGTGCTAAAATTTCCTATTTTCTGTCACGCTTTCTTCCTACTTTGTTTGCTTTGTTCATTTCTACCTATCATTTTCTGCTTTGCTGGTTCATCCAAGTGCATGTGTTCAATTGGTACTATATTGAATGCACTTTGGCTTTAGGGAAATGAAATATGCAGAAGTATCAAGATATTTAGGCTCGTTCTTGTATGTTTCAGAGTTATTAGTTATGTTTAAGTTTGTAATCAAGTATGTTTTTTTAGATCCCTTGTGTGATAAATTTGACGGAGTGGTCAACGCCAGGGGCATGTTCTTAGATTATGTGCGCGAATGCATTGATATGTGTACTTAATTTTTTTTTCCGGTTGAAGTTTTTGGATTTGAAGCGGTTATAGCCCTGATATGGCTACGCAGTCGGCTGGGCTTTAATCAACAATAACAGTAACAATCTTTCTTCCATATGGTTTCTACCAGTTCACTAGCATGTACGTCGAACTCAAAAGCATAGAAAATACGGAAAAATCATCCAAAACGGATAAAAGAATTGAAAAATGAAAAAAACAGTTTGGCCACGGTTTTGCAACACTCTCTGTACACATGCACAAGTGGAAAACCTTTCTGTTAGGATTGATACTTGGGTTCCTGCATTAAGAGCATTTTTGGCTCAAGGGAAATAAATGCTGAAGCAATTTTGGGTAATTTAGGCCCGATTTTGTTTTAAGTGTCCTTAGTGATGTTTACGTTGTATTAAGGTATGTTTTTTTACGTTGTATTAAGGTATGTTTTTTTTACGTTGTATTAAGGTATGTTTTTAGATCCCCTATGTGATCAATTGGAGTGTTCAACACCAGGGGCATCTCAAATTATGTGCGTGATTGCAGTGATGTGTACTTTTTTTTTTATTCCCGTTTAAGTATTGTGTATGTTTTGAAAGGGTTAAAGCCCTGATATGGCTCTATGGAGTCGGCTGGGCTTAAGCAAAAATTAAACAGTCGAGGGACCCCCTCTTGGGGATGCTGGGGGCTCTTTCGGTATAAACAGTATCTCCACCTTCTGGATATCCTGTGCTAGAAATTTTCTCTTTTGTCAAACTTTTTCTGCCTTATTTCTTTGCTTTCCGTCATTCCTTCCCATCATTTTCTGCCTTGCTGGTACATTCACTTGTGTTAGATAAAGTCTTAATGTACTTTGTCTTAGGATTGATAATTGGGTACATGTATTAAGTATATTTTTGGCTCTAGGGAAGTGAAAGCAACGTTTGGTAATTTAGGCACGTTTTCAAATGTTTTAGTGTCCTTATTTTGTTTGAGTTTGTAATCAGGTGTGTTTATTAAATCCCCTGTGCGAGAAATTGGAGTGGTCATCGCCAGGAGCATCTCCTTAGATTATGTAATCGAATACATTGATATGTGTACTTAGTTTTCGGTTTTTCCTTTGAAAGTGTAATTTGTATATTTTCAAACTGTTATAGCCCTGATATGACTGCGTAGCCGGCTGGGCTTTAAACACAAATACAAGTAACAATGACGGGAGTTCAATTATCCTGGGGGCTGGGAGGGAGGGAGGTCGGGTCGGGGAATCACCAACTTGATATGTTATCAGATGCATTCTCTCCAGAAGACCCTGGCATAGATATACGCTACCGCACAGACGGCAAGTTGTACAAGTTGTACAACACAAGACGCATCAAGGCGACCACTAAATGCAGTTACAGCACTCTTCGTGACCTCCTTTTCGCAGACGATTGTGCGTTAAATGCTTACAGTGGTGAACAGATGCAACATCATGTATCAGCCTCCTCCAGGTGTTCCATATACTGAACCAAATATCGAGGTCAAGGGCACAAAACTACATGCAGTCGACAACTTCACATATCTCGGCAGTTCCCTATCACGTTGTGTGCATATCGACGACGAAGTCAACAAACACATAGCTAAGGACAGCACTGCATTTGGGAGGCTGCGTCCTACTGTATGGGACAGAAGAGGTATCTCGGCCACAACTAAACTCAAAGTGTACAAAGCGGTGGTCCTCACCACTTTCCTCTACGGCAATGAGACCTGGACTGTTTACAGTAAACACGCAAGGAAATTGAATCATTTTCACACCAAAAGCCTCAGAAAGAGAATTTAGCTTGGAGGAAACTAGAAAGCTTCCTCATTCCCCATTTTTCAGCCCTGGGTGGGCATTCTCTTGGTCAGTGACGCGCTGGACTCACTACCCCCACCATCCCCAGAGACATGAGAGGTGCAGCCCTACCGTTATGCGGCACGCGTGAAGGACACATCCATAAAGATTTGGAGGAGACGAATCGTCCCCCCCAAGGCTCGAAGAGACAATGCCTTTGCACCCGCCTTTCGGCTGATGCTCAATTGCCTCAAGAGCCAGTCGTTACTGCTGCACCAGCCACCCCTTGCTCCGATAGGCATCCCCTCAATGAGGACCGTCACATCCTGCAAGTATCGTTCAATGATGGCTGGCGCAAGACAGTTATACTTGGAAGCCTTGGCCCGTCTGGCTTTCGCAAGATCCTCCTTGCTGCCATCCCAAACGACGGTGGGATCTACGAGGATGGCAGTGTCCCTTCGGACCAAGACAAGGTCAGGTCTGAGGGCAGTGCCGTCAACCAAGAAGGTAGGCTCCCAGTGGACCTTCCAGCCTAATCCTGCCGCCTTCTTCGCCAGGACAGAACATATCGATTCGTGCCTTTTAATGCGGGCGTTCTTCACCGCCACACACGCTCCCGCAATGTGACCAACCGTTTGTGTGGCTTGGCCACAGCGACGGCACACCACGTTCAGCCCAGGTTTAAACCTGGCCATCACCTCCTTCGTAGGGTAAGTGTTGGTCCTGAGCTGTGTAGTGCGGCAGTGAATTCGCCACTCGAGTATGTCCTGCCCTTTAGCCAGTGGTTGGCAGCAGGATGGTAGGCCCAGTTGGCGACACCTTTCCCCCGCACTGGCTGTTTGGCCCACTCTTTGCGGTGCTGTACTGCTCTGGCAGGGGAAGTCATAGTCAACTCTCGAGGGATCCCGAGGGCCTCCACTAGACGAGCAATGTATTCGTCCTTGGAGTTCACCATGCCCTTAAGGATCTTTTCCTCGCACTTTGGGACGTGAGTCACGAGCTCGATCATTCCTAGACCCCCTCTTCGCATTGGTGTGTAGAACAGATGATTCGTCACTTGTTCTGGTAGGTGTAAGCATAGCTTAATCTCCTTTCGAAACAACGAATACAGTTCACACACATGCGTTTTCGGAGCATCGGTGTTAATCAGGGAAGAGGAGAGTCTCTGAAGAACTGTATCCCGCCAAATCTCCAGTTTTTGTACTGGTTTGAGCGGCGCCTTCCTGATCCTCTCAGCCCAGACCCTGATCTGTTTCACCAGCTCTGGACACTCCAGGCCGATCCAGGGACCGAACTGCTTTCCAAGGTATTTGTTTTCTGGTCTGGCGCAACCCATGGGACTGGTTGCTCTTTGACCAGAAAGGGGTCAGCATCGTTGACTGTGAAAGTTTTGCCCGTGGATTTCACAAGAAAGGCGTAGCTCTTCTTCACGTTCAATTGCTGAATATCCGATGGCAAGAGAAGATCCCTGATACAGAAGTACTAGAGAGAGCCAATCTCCCCTCCATCCACACTTTACTTCAAAAGAGTCAAGTTCGCTGGGCTGGCCATGTGTGCCGGATGTCTGACACCAGAATTCCGAAGCAACTCCTCTACGGGGAACTAGCGTCTGGCAAGAGAACAGTTGGAGGCCAGAGAAAACGGTTTAAAGACAGCTTGAAGGCATCGCTAAAGTCCCTCAACATAGACTGGGAGAATTGGGAAAACCTTGCCCTCGACCGTACAGTCTGGCGTAGAAGAATCAAAACCGGATGTACCACTTCAGAAGTGTCTCGTATCCAATCTGCACAAGAAAAACCAGCTGCACGGAAAGCTAGGGCTGCAAAACCTTCAACCACAGTAACCGACCATAGATGTCCAACCTGTGGACGTTACTTCTGTGCCCGGATCGGATTGTTCAGTCACCTCCGGACACACTGACTCAAAGCAACTTCATGAAGCCGTGGTCATTGTCGACGACAGACGAACACCATGGTTGGGAAGCTTCAGATCCCCCTGACAGGAGTTACTGGTTCAAAAACTTAGTATCTTTAGTAAAGATAGTGATAGAGGTTTTTTTCCTCTTGAAGTAAAGTGTAATTTTTGACACGGTATAGCCCTGATATGGCTCTACGCAGTCGGCTGGGCTTTAAACAAAAAAATAAGAATGACAATAACAATGAAAGAAGTTAACCAGACTTTTGATGGTTGAAATTGTCCATTTTAGGGTTACCCACCCGTGTCAGCTCCACCCTCCCCCCCCCCCCCCCCCCGTGGGGATGCCAGGGGTTCTTTCAGTGTAAATAGTATCCCCATCTGCTGGAAATTCTGTGCTAGAAATTTCCTCTTTTCTGTCACACCCTTTGTTTCTGCCTTGTTCTTTTGCTTTGTCATTTCTTCCTATCATCTTCTGACTTGCTGGTCCATTCACCTGTATGTGTTTAATAAAGTCTTATTTTTTTAAGATTGATAGTTGGGTACAGGTATTAAGTGCTTTTTGATTCTGGGGAGATGAGCTATGTGGAAGCAATTTTAGGTAATTTATGCCTGTTTTTATGTTTTGGTGTCCTTATGTATTGTTAAATTTGTATTTAGGTGTGTTTTTTGAAACCCCTGTGCGATAAATTGGACAGAGTGGTCAACGCCAGGGGCATGTCCTTAGATTGTGTGCGCCAATGCATTCATATGTTTACTTAATTTTTTTTTTCTGTTGAAGTTGTGTGTTTTGAAACTGTTATAGCCCTGATATGACTTGCGTAGTCCGCTGGGCTTTAAACATAACAATGACAATGACGGGACTTCAGTTCTGAAGGGGTGGGATGTGGGATCGGGGGAAAGATTCCCCACCTTGATATGGTTGGGAAGCTTGAAGTCCCCCTTAAGCTTTGCTGACAGGAATTACTTGTTGGAAAACTTTGTATCTTTAGTAAAGATCGTGATAATCGAGGGTATTTTTTCCTGTTGAAGTATGGTGTATGTTTTGAAATGGTTATAGCCCTGATATGGCTCTACGCAGTCGGCTGGGGCTTTAAACAACAACAATAACTGACAACAACAATCAAAGAAGTTAACCAGACTTTTGACAGTTGAAATTAATGTCCATTTTAGGGCTACCTATCCATGCCAGCCCCTCCTCTTCCCCCGTGGGGATGCCAGGGGTTCTTTCAGTGCAAAGTATCCCCACCTTCTGGGAATTCTGTGCTAGAAATTTCATCTTTTCTGTCACTCCCTTTGTTTCTCCCTTATTCTTTTGCTTTGTCATTTCTTCCTATCATCTTCTGCCTTGCTGGTCCATTCACCTGTATGTGTTCGATAAAGTCTTATTGTTTTTAGGATTGATAGTTGGGTACAGGTATTAAGTGCATTTTTTGGCTGTGGGGAGGTGAGATATTCGGAAGCAGTTTTAGGTTATTATGCCTGTTTTTAAGTTTTGGTTGGCTGTAGTGGTCGGCTGGGCTGTAAGCAATATGAATTGAATTGATATGTTTTGGTGTCCTTATGCTTAAATTTGTCTTTAGCCCTGTGCGATAAATTGGAGGGAGTGGTCAACGCCAGGGGAGTGTCCTTAGGTTGTGTGCGCGAATGCATTGATATGTGTACTTAATTTGTTTTCTTTTCTTTTTTTTCCTGTTGAAGTTTTGTATGTTTTGAAACAGTTCTAGCTCTGATATGACTTTGTGTAATCAGATAGGCTTTAAACATAACAATGACGGGACTGTAATCAGATAGGCTTTAAACATAACAATGACGGGACTGTAATCAGATAGGCTTTAAACATAACAATGACGGGACTGTAATCAGATAGGCTTTAAACATAACAATGACGGGACTGTAATCAGATAGGCTTTAAACATAACAATGACGGGACTTCAGTTCTCCTGGAGGGGGGTGGGCAGGGAGGGGTCTCACCACCTTGATACGGTTGGGAAGCTTGAAGTCCCCTTTAAGTTTTGTTGACAGGGGTTACTTGTTGGAAAACTTTTTATCTTTATTAGTCAAGATCGTGATAATCTCGGTTTTTTTCCCTGTTGAAGTTTGGTGTATGTTTTGAAACTGTTTTAGCCCTGATATGGCTCTACGCAGTCAGCTGGGCTTTAAACAAAAATGACAATAACAATTTTAGATTTTCAAGGTTAACGGTGAGCATGGTTTTTAACTGTCGTCTATCTTAATGTGTTGTCTTTTTTTTTTTTTTTGACGTGGTGTTAGCCTTGATATGGCTCCAGTAGTCGGCTGGGCTATAAGTAATATGAACTGAACTGACAATTACAAAGAAGCAAACCAGATTTTTGGCACTCGAAATTGATGTCCATTTTAGGGTCACCTACCCGTGTCAGGCAGGTCAAAGGGGAGGGGTGATCACCCATGCATCTCGCAGCTGTACAACTGGACAGACGGGAAAAGCAGACCAACCAACCAATCAACAAAGATCGGACATAGACATCGAGTGTGGGGTCTGCACAATGGCTGGCAATGTTGTTGGTGCTGCAAGACGCTTAGCGCTTGTCCTCTGTACACTGGGACGTTTTTGGTTATGTCTTCTGCTCAAAATATATCCCTGCTTGGGTAAACAGACCTGTGTCACTTTGTGTCTCCCTTGTTCCTTTGAATTCTGTTAGAAATTTCCTCTTTTTTGTCACTCTTTGTGTCTGCCTTGTTCTGTTCCTTTCTGTCATTTCTTCCTATCAGTCTGCCTTGCTGATCCATTCACCTGTATGTGTTCAATACTGTCTTGCGTAAAACAAAATATTAAAAAATACATTGTTTGTAAAAGATCCTTGGGAGTATAAGACACGACGTTTCGAGCCCAGGCCCTTCAAGTGAAAAGTAAAATGACGGAGTATTGAAAACGGTTCAAGGAAAGAGGGGACAGAGTGAGTGTTTCTCAGGATAGATAAGAGAAATTTTTGTAGTTAAAAACAAAACTTAAAACGACAGAGCAGAACTGGGGGAAAAAAAAAAAAAAGGGGGGGGAGGGGTTGGGGTGGGGAGAAGAGGGGAAAACAGGGATTAGTAGGACAAGGAAAGGACCCGGGCACCACTACGCGTCGGCAGTTTTGGTTTTTTTTTTTCTGTTTTACGTACTTTTTCTTAGGAATGATAATTGGGTACATGTATTATATGCATTTTTAGCTTTGGGGAGGTGAGATGTGCGAAAGCAATTGTAGGTAATCTAGGCCCGGTTTTTATGTTTGTGTCCTTATTTGTGTTTAAATTTGTATTCAGGTTTGTTTTTAATATATTCCAGTTTTTACAAGAGAAAATAGATTTCATTTGATGTAATTTTACGTGTTTTCTTTAATGGCATTTTAGATTTGCAAGGTTGATGGTGAGCATGGTTTTTAACTGTTGTCTTTTATCTTAACGTTGTTCTTTTCTTTTTTGACGTGGTGTTAGCCCTGATATGGCTTTAGTGGTCGGCTGGGCTATAAGCATATGAATTGAATTGAATTGTTTTTAATCCCCTTGTGTGATAAATTGGAGTGGTCGACGCCAGGGGCATCTTCTTAGATTATGTGCGCAAATGCATTGATATGTGTACACTTAATTTTCTTTACTTTTTTCCTGTTGAAATAGTGTTTTGAAACGTTTGTAGCCCTGATATGGCTCTATGCAGTCGGCTGGGCTTTAAACAATAACAGTTAACAATAACATTGATGCTATAGTGTTACGTTCCTGATTGAGATTACATGACAGGACTGTATTCTCTGCTTTCTTTCAGTTGTATATTCTGGCTTTTTACCAGGCCTGAGAGATACAGACAATAGCTATGCTCTACAGGAAATTTGAGCAACTGTCAGTGAAGCATACCCAGTGTGAGTGGGACTCGATTGTGTGGTACTAGTAGTCTTCCACTGGAGTCCATAGCACGTTCAGCTGTAGGTAGGAGCTGGTTGGAGTACTGAAAAGTCAATGATTTTGAGAAGATCGATGGCATTGGAACCCAAAGTGTTCCGGTCGTTAGTTTGTGCTTACCACGGTACCACCAGTGATTAGTTACTGGGTACACGTGGTCATATGTATCCATACCCAGGGTTCTAGACAAGGTGCCAGACACTGACCTCAACGGGAAAGACTACTACGAGACTGGCAATGTGTGGAACTGCACAGTTGCTGGATGGAAGAACGTGCAGCATATGTTTCCCTGCAACGGCCGCTGGAACAGTGTGGACGGAGAAGACTGTCACGCTCGCTATAGGCTTGAGACAGAAAAGAGAGAAACAGCTATCAGCACTAACGTCCCCTTTCACTAACTGAATAAAGAAATAACTGGTCAAAATACATTTACACAAATTTGATTAAATCAAAAACACCACAACATGACGCACCATACATACGTGTCAAGCATAAATATCGCACCGCTCAAAGTGGCACACAAAAAACCGACATTGCATACTCTCCAAATCCTTAAAGAAAACATCCCCAAATCACTTGGAACAACAACAACAAATTCAATGTCAGCAATGAATAAATGCATATAACAACGTAATTTTTCCGATTGCTCCCATACCTTGCTTCACATATGAATCAACCGTCATGAGGAGGAAAAACACCTTCACAACCAAGTCCCACGAATGGTGACGTTCCCTGTCTCGCACAACGCTCCGACGCTATGATTTCCAAATGTCCCTTGAGTCTCACAAACGCTTGAATGGGGAACAGGTGCTGACAGAATGAACGATGAAAGAAGACCGAAGACCCAGCAATCGTAGAATGACGAATCCCGAGCAGGACGATGATGAGGAACGAGCCCAGACGAAACAGCTGAGCAGAAGTCTCGTAGCGTGGTGATTACTGGCTCGTCACCCCACGCCTAGACGGCCGTCGCAGGGGCAACAAGCCAGCACTTAACTGCCGAATCTTGCAGGAAGTTGCTGTTGCAGAAACGCCCACCAGCAGTACTTGCTCCGCAACGTTCGTCACCGTTACAGCAGCTCGGTCATGTTCGCATTTTCGTATAGCCTTGGGCCAAACACGGACATGGACGACGACTGTGGCGGAGGACACTGATTTTACCCACTAAATTGACGAAAATAGAGAAGCAACCTACCCCTACCGACCGGGAGGTCTACAGAAGGCTGCATATTAGCCAAAAGCACGCAGAACTCTTTCACTTCTAAGACACAACGTCGAACTACAAGACCATTGACCAGAAACTGGCCCTAACCCCCTTAGCTGTAAACCATCCGTAGGTGAGGGGCACCAAACGCCAACTGGCAACTCTTCAATTCTCCAGCCAGAACAAACTTCCAGCTCTAGGACACAAAGTCCATCTATAAGGACACAAAGTCCAGCTCTAGGACACAAAGTCTATAAGGACACAAAGTCTATAAGGACACAAAGCCCAGCTCTAGGACACAAAGTCCATCTACAAAACGCAACCACTGACCAGAAACTGGCCCTAACCCCTTAGCTGCAACACCATCCGTAGGTGAGGGGCTCCCAACGCCAACTGGCAACTATTTACTTCTCCCGCAGAACAAACTTCCAGTTCTAGGACACAAAGTCCATCTATAAGGACACAAAGTCCGTCTATAAAACGCAGCCACTGACCAGAAACTGGCCCTAACCTCTTAGCTGCAAAACCATCCGTACGGAAGGGACACCAAACGCCAACTGGCAACTCTTCACTTTTCCAGCCAGAACAAACTTCCAGCTCTAGGACACAAAGTCCATCTCTAGGACTTTGTGTCCTACTCTAGGACACAAAGTCCAACTCTACCAAACTCAACACTGACCAGAAACTAGCAACTCCTTTCAAAGACACAAACTAAAAACCGGCATATGTCGGTCTAACGGAAGCTGTGGTGTGTGTGTGTGTGTGTGTGTGTGTGTGTGTGTGTGTGTGGGTGGTACATGCGTGCACGCGTTGGATAGTTGGCCTGACTTTAATTGTGTTATATGCATGTGGATTTTACTCGTTGCTGTGCTGCCAAGAAAATTTCCATGTTTGTTAACATATATGGACAATAAAGTTTTTCAATTCAATTCATTCAATTACATCTCAAAACAGAAAAAACAAACACAAACTCGTCTGACCAGAGACTGACCAGACCCCACCCCCTATCTGCAGCCATCTGTGCAGAAGGGAGGCTCGACACCAACTGACTACACCTTTGCTCTAAAGCCAGCACAACAAATTCCCAGAACTCTGTTCACAGAAAATAGCCCAAAAAGCACGCAAAATTTACACATATACTGGCCCACGTAAACTATAACTTAGGCCACAAACACGATTTGGACAGGAACATCTGTCCACAACCAAAATACAAAAATCACGCAAAAATACACACACAGGCCCAGGTAAACCTTAACTGGGCAGTTGAGTTTTGACCCATTGGTAAAATTACACACGCTCTTACCCCACGAAACACCCCTGTCCCCAAATAAGAAAAGGAAAGAAAAAAAAACTGACAAACAAACAAACTTCCGTGACAAGGGCGAAGAGCAGTGTCCTTATATCAACAGGTCGTCACACTGTGGCAAGGAACAGCTATGGATTTCTGGGCGCTGTTACAGCCACGTCCGTAGGCACTTTGACACGTGGAGAAAGGCAAAGCTGGAGTGTGTGGAGCGTGGCGGTGCTCTGGCCAGTCTCAACACACCCGAGGGTTCTTTCAGTATAAATCGTATTCTACTTTTCTGGAAATTCTGTGCAAATGTCCTCTTTTCTGTCACTCTCTTTCTGCCTTGATCCAGCAGCGTGGTCGTTTCAGCCTTGCTCCAGCAGCGTGGTCGTTTCAGCCTTGTTCCAGCAGCGTGGTCGTTCCAGCCTTGTTCCAGCAGCGTGGTCGTTTCAGCCTTGCTCCAGCAGCGTGGTCGTTTCAGCCTTGTTCCAGCAGCGTGGTCGTTTCAGCCTTGTTCCAGCAGCGTGGTCGTTCCAGCCTTGTTCCAGCAGCGTGGTCGTTCCAGCCTTGTTCCAGCTGCGTGGTCGTTCCAGCCTTGTTCCAGCAGCGTGGTCGTTCCAGCCTTGTTCCAGCAGCGTGGTCGTTCCAGCCTTGTTCCAGCAGCGTGGTCGTTCCAGCCTTGTTCCAGCAGCGTGGTTGTTCCAGCCTTGTTCCAGCAGCGTGGTCGTTCCAGCCTTGTTCCAGCAGCGTGGTCGTTTCAGCCTTGTTCCAGCAGTGTGGTCGTTCCAGCCTTGTTCCAGCAGCGTGGTCGTTCCAGCCTTGTTCCATTGCTTTCTGTCATTTCTTCTTCCTATCATTTTCTGCCTTAATGGTCCAGTCACCTTTGTGTGTTCGATAAAGTCTTACGTACTTTTTACTTAGGATTGATAGTTAGGTACATGCATTAAGTGCATTTCTGGCTCTAGGGAGATATGTGCGGAAGCAATTTTAGGTAATTATGCCTGTTTTTATATAGGTGTTTTGGTGTCCTTAGGTATGCTTATATTCGTATTCAAGTGTGTTTTTAAATCCCGTGTGCGATAAATTGGACGGAATGGTCAACGCCAGAGGCATGTCCTTAGATTATATGCGCGAAAGCATTGATTTGTGTATACTTATTTTCTTTTGTATATTTTTCCTGTTGAAGTTTTGTATATTTTGAAGCGGTTATAGCCCTGATATGGCTCGACGCAGTCGGCTGGGCTTTAAACAATAACAACTTGGTCATATGTATACATACCCAGAGTTCTGGACAAGGTGCCAGACACGACCTCAACGGGAAAGACTACTACGAGACTGGCAACGTGTGGAACTGCACAGTTGCCGGATGGAAGAACTTGCAGCAAATGTTTCCCTGCAACGGCCGCTGGAACTGTGTGGACGGTGAAGACGAAGAGCAGTGTCCTTATACCAACAGGTCACACTGTGGCAAGGGGCAGCTGTGGATTTCTGGGCGCTGTTACAGCCACGTCCGTAGGCATTTGACACGTGGAGAAAGGCAAAGCTGGAGTGTGTGGAGCGTGGCGGTGCTCTGGCCAGTCTCAACACGCCCGAGGAATGGGACAGAGTGGTGCAGACCCTGTTTCTTGGCCCGTCCGAACACATTTTCATCGGTATGACGTCATTCGGGGCACACGACAACCTCATGTAGTGTAGGGTAAATGAAGCGAATGATCAGAGTAATAAAAATGCTGTAAATAACCCATCAGCAACGTCAAGTTGTATGTACCCCGCCCCCTCTCCCCTCGTGGGCTGCCGGGGGCTCTTTCAGTATAAATGTGACCCGTTTTCACGAAATGAGTCCTAACTCGCAGGCAGCGAAAAGCGTAGAGGCCCAGAAAAGGTGTGATGGGTCGATTTTGTCGATTTTTACTTTTCGTCAAAAATAGAATATTTAATTTTTAAATTACACGTACATGCACTCAGCACTTTATATTTCAATCGGAAAATGTATTTAAAATGCGTTTTAACCAGATAACGGCATGCTTTTTGTCAGAAAAAGGGATATATATATATATATATATAAATAACAAAACAATTACAGAAAATTTCACAGCAATATTTGTGTGCTATTGTGGCATGATGCGTTTTACCATGGTATGTAGTTTGGTAAAGATTGGTGAAGTACAAATACCTGTTGCTAAGATAAAACTTCACTGAAGTGGTGTTAAAATCTCAAAATGGCTGCTTGCTATGTTACACACTTCAAACACCCATAACTTCCTTATTTTTAGAAATAGAATAATAAATTTCATATGAAACGAAAGTTAATAATCTGGACATTTTGAAAATCATAATATCCTAAAATCTGTTATTTTCACCTTATGACTCATTTTGTTAGAACGGGTCACAAATAGTATCCCCCTACCTTCTGGAAATTCTGCGCTAGAAATTTCCTCTTTTCTGTCACTCTGTTTCTAACTTGTTCCTTTGCTTTCTGTCATTTCTATGTATCATTTTCTACCTTAATGGTCCAGTCACTTGTATGTGTTCGATAAAGTCGTGTACTTCTTGTTGGGATTGATAGTTGGGTGCATGTATTGAGTGCGTTTTTGGGGAGGTGAGATGTGCGGAGGTGGTTTTAGGTGGTTTATGCCCGTTTTTGTATGTTTTGGTGTCCTTGGGTGTGCTTATATTTGTGTTCAGGTGTGTTTTATTTGGATCCCCTATGCGATGAATTGCAGTGGTCGACGTTGGGGGCATGTGTCTGGATTATGTGCATGAATGGATTGGTATGGTGTACTTTTTTTTCCTGTTGGAAGTTTTGTATAATTTTGAGGCGGTTATAGCCCCGATATGGCTCTATGTAGTCGGCTGGGCTTTAAACAACAATAACAATGACAATGACAAAGGTTGTATGTAGTGTGTGTGTGTGGGGTGGTGGGCGCTATCATCACGTGCCTGCCGCATAGCGTTGACGATCATGGCCCTCCATACGTATCTTTTTGGTCGCTGCAAGTACATCTCCAATGCTTTTTCATCTAGTACGCAAATCCGCCCAACGTTTTCTACAAAAGTACTGTGCGGCGGACTCCTTAAAGGACCAAAGTACCGGTAATTCTATCTGCTGCAAGAAACGGTAAGAAAGTGTGTGTTATGTAGGTAACGCAAGGGGTACATTATACATATCACACTCATTTGTACCTTTTAAAAAATGAAGCAGTGTGGTACGTGCAGATTAACGATGAGCATGATTTTTAATTGTCTTTTATCTTAACAGGTTGTCGTTTTTGACGTAGTGTAAGCCCAGATATGGCTGTAGTAGTCGGCTGGGCTATAAGCAATATGAACTTGAGCACTGTGGTGTATACCGTGTGACGAGCCATTGAGCATAAGACACCTCCTCCTTGATTGCTGGGACTTGTACGATGCGAGATGAAAGCATTACACGGCAGACGCTTTAAAGAACTCTTCCGAGACGTCCCTCCTGATGCAATTTTTCCAGTTTTTACAAGAGATCAATAGATTTCACCTGAAAAGAATTTTATGGCTGTTTTTCTTTAATTGCATTTTAGACTTGCGAGGTTAACGGTGAGCATAGTTTTTCTGTCTTATAACGGGGGTTGTTTTTTTTGACGTGGTGTTAGCCCTGATATGGCTCTAGTAGTCGGCTGGGCTAAAAGCAATATGATCCTGAGCCGGGTTTTGTTTTTAAAGCAGATGTGAATGTTTTGAGACAGTTATAACTCTGGTATAGTTCTGCTGGCTTTTAAACAAAAGAACACCCCCCGTGGGGATGCCAGGGGCTCTTTCAGTATAAATAGTATCCCCACCTTGAAATTCGTGCAAGAAATTCTTTTCTGTCACTCTTTGTTTCTTTCTTCCTCCTTTGCTTTGTCATTTCTTCCTCTTTTTTTCTGCCTTAATATTGATATGGCTCTAGTGGTTGGCCAGGCTATAAGCAATATGTACTTGAACCTGGACTCTGCCTTGCTTTCCATTCTCTCAGGATTGGTAAATGTATTAAGTGCATTTTTGGCTGTATGGAAACGAGATATGCAGAAGCAATCATAGCTGATTTAGGCCCGTTGTATGTTTTATTAGTGGCCTTAGTTATGTTTAAACTTGTATTCCGGTATGTTCTTTAAATCCCGTGTGCGAGAAGTGGGAGGGAGTGGTCAACGCCAGGGGCATCTCCTTGGATTATATGCACGAATGCATTGATATGTGTACTTAATTTTCTTTTCCATTTTTTTCTCTGTTTAAAATAATGTGTATGTTCTGACAAGGTCATATCATAGCCCTCATGTGGCTCTTCGCAGTCGGCTGGGCTTTAATTTGAATTGATTTCAAATTTGACGAGGCGCTTTTTCATGATATAATTGATGAGAGAAATATTGTTAACCTCGTATGGAGATTTGAGTGGCAGCCTGGCGATGAAACCAAACACAGACGTCCCTATGGTACATAAACAGATCTTCCATGTTTTTCTTTTTAGAATAAAAGTTGTGCAGGCATTGCCTTCTTGGTGTTATCTTGCTGACACAGGTATGATCAGCTGTGGCAATGGGCGGATGGGACAACAGCTTTCTACAACAAACAAGTTGGCCGTTCTGGAGCTTCAGCGAATTATATATGGTTGAAACCTTTCTGCGGTCTCCTGCACGCTGGGAAAGCTGAAACGGCCTTTTTCATAGAATGTAACATTATCAAAAAAAGATACACGTTACACGAAGCACTGTGCGAGTTTGAACCTGTGGAAACTCCAGAGGACCACGACCAGTTCCTTCGTCAGATTCACACCAACATGACGACTTTTCCCGCCTTTCCAATTGACTACGTAACGTGTTTGAACGAAAACGGTCCGTCTTCCGTGACGCATAAGTTTCTTGCTTGTGGCGGGGTTGTCGCTGAATGTTTGCCGTTTGAAAAAGATCGGGACTTGGAAGATCTTTGCCCCGTTTGGCAGCAGGGGATGTTGTTCCCCTGTCGGAAGAACGACCAGCACGTACACTACATGTTTGTGTGTGACCACCGTCAGGACTGCGTTGACAACAGTGATGAAGACTTCTGTGTGTTTCCGCCTCGCCAACCTGGTGCTGCTTTTGATTGCGGTAATAATCAGGTACCGTAAAATTGTGCGTTGTCTACCGCTACCTTGTCTGTCCATCTATCTATGGGGAGAGAGAGAGAGAGAGAGAGAGAGAGAGAGAGAGAAGAGAGAGAGAGAGAGAGAGAGCAGTTTTTGATGTCAACAAATGTGTTAGAAAAACAGCCAGAAAAACTTGGAAAACTCGTGGGTATTAGGATTACGTTTATTTTGATCTTGTCAACGCACATGACAAATCTTACAAACACTAAACTGAGAAGCAATAATATTAGAAATGGAGAAATGTCACATGCATACAGAATCATAAATATAAAAACTATTAAAGGACTTGAAGAAACAACGAAAGGAAAAAAATGCACAACACTGAAAGAGATCATCACTCCTTTTGTATTTATGATACACAAAATGTACAAAGTTCCTAATAAATAGGACATTTACTTGACATTTGAGAGGAAAAATTCGATAATTAAGGCAAACATAATATTGTTTATTGAATAACGAAACATAACACTACGAAGTTGATTTAATGACATGATTGGTCGTTCTGTCTTAAATACCATATACAGCTATAAACGTTTTTTTTTCAGAATATCCTACGAAACATAATACTACGAAGTTAATTTAGTGACATGATATATCGTTTTCTCTTAAGTATCTTACAAAGTTGTAAACGCTTTTTACAGAGTATCCTCAGATCTGTATAAATTAAAACCATAGGAAATTAACTGAAAAATACTCGTTTTTTCTATACTTAATTGGTATAAGTTATGTTCGTAAATAATACATTAAGCAGCACAACGCAAGAAGTCTCGACTGCATCGTTGTATAGTGGACAGGTCATTTCATCCTTGCCTTTTGCAGCTTGAGCTGTGTACGGTGGGGCCTGATAACACACGCGCGAGCACGCGCGCACACTCACACACACACACACACACACACACACACACACACACACACACACACACACACACACACACACTGTACACACACACACACACACACACACACACACGCACACCACACACACACACACACACACACGAGAAAGAGAGAGAGAGAGAGAGAGAGAGGCACTAAAAAAGTCATTTTTCATGAATAGTAGCATTTAGGTCCCTGAGGGAGAAACGGTGAGAGATAGAAAGAGTATGTATATGTGTGTGTGTGGGGGGGGGGGTGTTGCCTGGCATATTATCATGTCATGCTGCTTTCAGCGCATACCACTGGAACAGAAATGTGACATCAAAGTGCAGTGCGTGTCTGGTAGAGATGAAGCCTATTGTCTGGAAGAAAGAGATGAGTACCATCGGAAGTTTGCCCCCACACTGCCTCCACCCGCTATCGTGACCATGGACCGTCGTGGACTGCTGGTGGTCGAGGCACTAGGCGAAGATGAAAGATGTCCTTCAACTCATTTCGAGTGTCTGGTATCCCCTTCTTATTGCTTACCGATTTATTTACGGTGTAACAGTGTGCATGACTGTCCGGGACGTGAAGATGAAGCTGACTGTGGTCATTATGTTTGCCCTGGGTTCTATCGATGCCTCAAGTCCCCTATCTGTGTACACGCAAAACACGTGTGTGATGGTCAGCTCGGCCAGTGTCCTCAAAATGACGACGAATTACTGTGTGGGCTTACCTGCCCCGAAGGTTGTACTTGTTATGGAATGGTTTTCCACTGCAGCCGTTCATTTTCGGCCGGTCTTCTTGCTGAACTTCGTTTCCTGAACGCAGACGGAACTAACATGACTCTGGAATGTGTGAGGAACAATACAATGCTCATCCACCTCAGTTTAGCCCGGTGTTTTGTGGACAACCCCAAAGTACCTTATCTTCCCAATCTTCAAAGTCTCGATTTAAGCGACAATCAAATTGGCCATCTTGATTTAGGCAGCTTCAGAGAGATCAAGCAGCTTCGCATGTTAAGACTGGGTAGAAATCCCCTGAACCTGAAGGTCAGCCTCGAGGCCATCACTTCACTGGAAAGACTTCAGCATTTGGACCTTTCCTATGTACGAATCCCACGTTTCTGCTCAGATTATTTGAAGAAACTTGACGGTCTGGAGATCCTGAATCTTTCGCACTCTGGGATGAAAGACGTGTTGGGGACTGGTTTCCAAACCTTGCCCATGTTACGTTCTTTAGACCTGTCCATGTGTCCAGTGACACGGTTTCCCCGTTCTCTGTTTAAAACTCTTCTTCACTTACAGTCTCTGACTGCCAGCAGCTTCGTCATGTGTTGTCCACAAGTTCTCCCCTCAGGGTTCAACCCAGCTCGTTGCATCGCTCCTCCTGATGAGGTATCGTCCTGCCAGGACTTGGTAGGGAGCAACACTTACAGAGTTGTCTTCATTTTCATGGCACTGGTGTCCCTGGTGGGCAATGCTGCAGTGATCGTCTACCACGCCGTGGTGGAGAAGCGGGTCCGTTCGTATGGTTTTGTCGTGTGTGTCGTTCATCTGTGCGTGTCTGATTTCCTACAAGGTGTGTACCTGTTGCTGATAGTACTGGCGGATGTGTGGTACAGGGGGACTTACTTGTGGAATGTGGCCACGTGGAAGAACAGTGCAGGCTGTAAGGCAGCAGGTTTTGTCTTCTGTCTGTCGGTAGAAGTGTCGCTCTTCCAGATCTGCATCAGCAGACTTTACGTACTGTTCCTTTATAGGAATCGTTCAACAGATGACTATCCATTGTCACGGAAACCAGTGCACATATGCAGTATAATCGCCTGGGTGTTTGGTACCGTGCTGTCAGCATGGCTTGTGCTGCCAGTGACCTCACAGCGGCAATACTACAGTCGGACGTCTACCTGCATTCCATTGTCCATGACGGGGACGAGTACTGCTCGACAAGCTTTAACCTTCGGAGTGTTCAATGTGCTCAACGTCGTCCTGTCCAGCTGGGTGGGTGTTGTGCAAGGTCGTGTTCGCTTCTCCGTCAGTTCCTACCTGATTTCACTAACAGAGACTGATCGAAAGTCCGTCGAGTTGATCTTAGCTCGCCGGCTGAGCACAGTCGCCATCTCCAGCGTTGTCTGCGTGTCGTCCGTTGGGTTGCTGGGTCTCGGGGCAAGCACAGGTGTAGTGTCTGTGCCTGTGAAGGTGTGGGTCACCGTAGTGATGGTGGGTTTGCCACTTCACGCCTCCCTCAACCCCTGTCTCTACGTTGTCAACATCTTCACCGAGCACCAGAGGAAACGACGGGAGGAGTATCTGTTGTGTGTGTTGTCTCGTCGACAAGCTGGCAAATAGCTGTGATGCAGCGTGTCGTCTTAAGTTTTTGATGCCAGCTTTCACCCATGCCTTGGTTTTTAACTGTCTTTTATCTTAACGGGTTGTTTTCTTTTTGACATGGTGTTAGCCCTGATATGGCTATTGTGGTCGGTTGGGCTATAAGCAATATAAACTGAACTGAACTTCACCCATGCCTATACGATTTTTCAATTTTTGCAAGAGATCAGTAGATTTCACCTGATGTGATTTTGCATGTTTTTCTTTAACTGAATTTTAGACTTACGAGGTCAATGGTGAGCATGGTTTGTAACTGTTGTCTTTTATCTTAAGCAGATTGTCGTTTTTGATGTGGTGTTAGCCCTGATATGGCTCTTGTGGTCGGTTGGGCTCTAAGCAATGTGAACTGAACTGAACTTCACCCATGCCATTGCGACTTTTGAGTTTTTACAAGAGATCAGTAGATTTCACCTGATGTGATATTACAGCTGTTTTTCTTTGAATTGCATTTTAGACTTACAAAGTTAACGGTGAGCATGGCTTTTAACTGTTGTCTTTTATCTTAAGCAGGTTGTCGTTTTTGACGTGGTGTTAGCCCTGATATGACTCTAGAAGTCGGCAGGGCTATACGTAATATGACCTCGCTGAACTCAACCTGCCTTTCGTTAATACTTAAAGGTATAGCTTATTCTGCCGTCCCTGCCTTTGTATGCGTATGCTTAAAAGAAAATGCTCGTTCTAGCACTTTTTCTTTATGTGGGCTTAATAATATCCTGTCTAAGTAATAAACGTAATCTTACGAGTGAAAAAGTGTAATTGGAATCATATTGTCGTGTAGTAAGTTATTTAACATATTTAAATAATGTTTCACACACACACACACACACACACACACACACACACACACACACACACACACACGGGGGTGGGTGGTGGGTGGGTGGGTTTCTCATCTCCAATTTTCCTCAAAGCGATCCACAACTTACGGGATGAGCTCAATGAGACCGAGCCAAATGTGGGTCTCGGGGCAAGCACAGGTGTAGTGTCTGTGCCTGTGAAGGTGTGGGTCACCGTAGTGATGGTGGGTTTGCCACTTCACGCCTCCCTCAACCCCTGTCTCTACGTTGTCAACATTTTCACCGAAAACCAGAGGAAACTACGGGAGGAGTATCTGTTGTGTGTGTTGTCTCGTCGACAAGCTGGCAAATAGCTGTGATGTGGCGTGTCCGTCTAGTTTTTGATGCCGGCTTTCACCCATGCCTTGGTTTTTAACTGTTGTCTTTTATCTTAAGCAGGTTGTCGTTTTTGACAGGGTGTTAGCCCTGATATGACTAGCAGTCGGCTGGGCTATACGTAATATGACCTCGCTGAACTCAACCTGCCTTTCGTGTATACTTAAAGGTATAGCTTATTCTGCCCTCCCTGCCTTTGTATGTGTATGCTTAAAACAAAAAAACTCGTTCTACCACACTTTTCTTTGTGTAGGCTTAATGATATCCTGTGTAAGTAATAAACGTAATATTACGAGTGAAAAAGTGTAATTGGAATCATATTGTCATTTAGCAAGTTATTTGATATTCTTGAATGTTTTTCACACGCACGCACACACACAGACACACACACACACACACACACACACACACACACACACACACACACACACACACACACACACACACAGACACTCACACACAAAGAGGGGGGGAATGTTCTGATCTCAAATTTTCCACAAGGCAGTCAACCTCGGGGATGAGCTCAAAGAGACTGAGCGAAATGTTGTAAAATCTGCGCGGAGTCTAAGATGTGTATTGAATTTTTATATATTCATAGTGAGAAGTGTTTTTTTCTGTTTCACTTAGCAGTGCATTTTACACAAGTGCTTCAAATATCAAACTTGTATCAGCGGTATGTGTGAATGTGACAAGGTCTGTCAGCTTGAATGGACCAGTAAGACGCCCGTCAGATATTGCAGTCACAATGGATGTGTAGGCACAGTAGAGTCAGAAACCTCTGTAAAAACAGTACACACTTGATCTGTCATTTTCTTTGAAGTACCATTTAGACTAAAAGCCAAACAACGTGGCATTGTCAGTGTGGTGTATAACCATGTGACGAGTCGTTTAGCATCAGACACCTTCAACTTGATTGCTGGGACTTGTTCGATGTGAGAGATGAGTACTAATAATATAATAATTACAATATTTATATAGCGCAAAATCTTGATAAAATCAAATCTAAGCGCTGAAACAGACACACACGCACGCACACACACGCACGCACGCACGCACGCACACACACACACACACACACGCACGCACACACACGCACCCACGCACGCAAGCGCGCGCGCGCGCGCACACACACACACACACACGCACACGGCTATAAATGGGGAGAAAGAATAAAAGCAATGGAAAATTATAGAGAGCATATTATATACAATTATATATTACAATCTGATTCCCTCCGAGTGGAGACAGGCTGTAGAGGGGATTGAGTGAGGTCAGGATTTTATGCAGAGGAGAAAAGGTGAGTTTTGAGAGCGGACTTGGAGACAAAAGTAGGTTGCTGACGGACTGAGAGAGGAAGTTTGTTCCAGGAGAGCGGACCAGAAACAGAGAAGGCTCGTGGACCATAGGTATTGCTTAGTGCGTGGAAAGCGAAAAGTCAGAGGATCGGAGTCAGAGCGGAGGGTACGTGAGGGAACATAGATCTCAAGTAGGCTTGACAGGTAATCGGGGGCTGCGTTATTGAGGCTTTTGTAGCACATGGTGTCTACACGGCGGACTCCTAGGGTTTCTTCCGAGACGTGAATCCTAGTGCTTTTTTCCAGTTTTTATTAGAGATCAATAGATTTCACTTGATTATTTTACGTTTGAGTATTGTTTTGTGTGATTGCATTTAAGATTTGCAAAGTTAACGGTGATCATGATTATAAAAACTGTTCTCTGCAATCTTATCTTGGTGATGGTTTTTGATGTGGCGTTAGCCCTGATATGACTAGTTTTGGCTGGGCTATAAATAGTATGACCTGCCCTGACCTGGCTGGGCTATAAATAGTATGACCTGCCCTGACCTGGCTGGGCTATAAATAGTATGACCTGCCCTGACCTGGCTGGGCTATAAGATACGACCTGCCCTGTCCTGGCTGGGCTATAAGATACGACCTGCCCTGACCTGGCTGGGCTATAAGATACGACCTGCCCTGACCTGGCTGGGCTATAAGATACGACCTGCCCTGACCTGGCTGGGCTATAAGATACGACCTGCCCTGACCTGGCTGGGCTATAAGATACGACCTGACCTGGCTGGGCTATAAGATACGACCTGCCCTGACCTGGCTGGGCTATAAGATACGACCTGGCTGGGCTATAAGATACGACCTGCCCTGACCTGGCTGGGCTATAAGATACGACCTGGCTGGGCTATAAGATACGACCTGCCCTGACCTGGCTGGGCTATAAGATACGACCTGGCTGGGCTATAAGATACGACCTGGCTGGGCTATAAGATACGACCTGCCCTGACCTGGCTGGGCTATAAGATACGACCTGGCTGGGCTATAAGATACGACCTGCCCTGACCTGGCTGGGCTATAAGATACGACCTGGCTGGGCTATAAGATACGACCTGCCCTGACCTGGCTGGGCTATAAGATACGACCTGCCCTGACCTGGCTGGGCTATAAGATACGACCTGGCTGGGCTATAAGCAGTATGACCTGACCTGGCTGGGCTATAAGTAGTATGCCCTGACCTGGCTGGGCTATAAGATACGACCTGGCTGGGCTATAAGTAGTATGCCCTGACCTGGCTGGGCTATAAGATACGACCTGGCTGGGCTATAAGTAGTATGCCCTGACCTGGCTGGGCTATAAGATACGACCTGGCTGGGCTATAAGCAGTATGACCTGACCTGGCTGGGCTATAAGATACGACCTGGCTGGGCTATAAGATACGACCTGGCTGGGCTATAAGCAGTATGCCCTGACCTGGCTGGGCTATAAGCAGTATGACCTGACCTGGCTGGGCTATAAGCAGTATGACCTGACCTGGCTGGGCTATAAGTATGACCTGACCTGGCTGGGCTATAAGTAGTATGACCTGACCTGGCTGGGCTATAAGTAGTATGCCCTGACCTGGCTGGGCTATAAGTATGCCCTGACCTGGCTGGGCTATAAGTATGCCCTGACCTGGCTGGGCTATAAGTATGCCCTGACCTGGCTGGGCTATAAGTATGCCCTGACCTGGCTGGGCTATAAGTATGCCCTGACCTGGCTGGGCTATAAGTAGTATGGCCCTGACCTGGCTGGGCTATAAGTAGTATGACCTGACCTGGCTGGGCTATAAGTAGTATGACCTGACCTGGCTGGGCTATAAGTAGTATGCCCTGACCTGGCTGGGCTATAAGTAGTATGACCTGACCTGGCTGGGCTATAAGTATGCCCTGACCTGGCTGGGCTATAAGTAGTATGCCCTGACCTGGCTGGGCTATAAGTATGCCCTGACCTGGCTGGGCTATAAGTAGTATGCCCTGACCTGGCTGGGCTATAAGTATGACCTGACCTGGCTGGGCTATAAGTATGCCCTGACCTGGCTGGGCTATAAGTATGCCCTGACCTGGCTGGGCTATAAGTATGACCTGACCTGGCTGGGCTATAAGTAGTATGCCCTGACCTGGCTGGGCTATAAGTATGCCTGACCTGGCTGGGCTATAAGTAGTATGACCTGACCTGGCTGGGCTATAAGTAGTATGCCCTGACCTGGCTGGGCTATAAGCAGTATGCCCTGACCTGGCTGGGCTATAAGTAGTATGCCCTGACCTGGCTGGGCTATAAGTATGCCCTGACCTGGCTGGGCTATAAGTAGTATGACCTGACCTGGCTGGGCTATAAGTAGTATGCCCTGACCTGGCTGGGCTATAAGCAGTATGCCCTGACCTGGCTGGGCTATAAGTAGTATGACCTGACCTGGCTGGGCTATAAGCAGTATGCCCTGACCTGGCTGGGCTATAAGTATGCCCTGACCTGGCTGGGCTATAAGTAGTATGACCTGACCTGGCTGGGCTATAAGTATGCCCTGACCTGGCTGGGCTATAAGCAGTATGACCTGACCTGGCTGGGCTATAAGTAGTATGCCCTGACCTGGCTGGGCTATAAGTAGTATGACCTGACCTGGCTGGGCTATAAGTATGCCCTGACCTGGCTGGGCTATAAGTAGTAAGCCCTGACCTGGCTGGGCTATAAGTAGTATGACCTGACCTGGCTGGGCTATAAGTAGTATGACCTGACCTGGCTGGGCTATAAGTAGTATGACCTGACCTGGCTGGGCTATAAGCAGTATGCCCTGACCTGGCTGGGCTATAAGTATATGCCCTGACCTGGCTGGGCTATAAGTATGCCCTGACCTGGCTGGGCTATAAGTAGTATGCCCTGACCTGGCTGGGCTATAAGTAGTATGCCCTGACCTGGCTGGGCTATAAGTAGTATGCCCTGACCTGGCTGGGCTATAAGTATGCCCTGACCTGGCTGGGCTATAAGTATGCCCTGACCTGGCTGGGCTAATAAGTATGCCCTGACCTGGCTGGGCTATAAGTAGTATGCCCTGACCTGGCTGGGCTATAAGTAGTATGCCCTGACCTGGCTGGGCTATAAGTAGTATGCCCTGACCTGGCTGGGCTATAAGTAGTATGCCCTGACCTGGCTGGGCTATAAGTAGTATGCCCTGACCTGGCTGGGCTATAAGTAGTATGCCCTGACCTGGCTGGGCTATAAGTATGCCCTGACCTGGCTGGGCTATAAGTAGTATGCCCTGACCTGGCTGGGCTATAAGATACGACCTGCCCTGACCTGGCTGGGCTATAAGTATGCCCTGACCTGGCTGGGCTATAAGCAGTAAGCCCTGACCTGGCTGGGCTATAAGTATGACCTGACCTGGCTGGGCTATAAGTATGACCTGACCTGGCTGGGCTATAAGCAGTATGCCCTGACCTGGCTGGGCTATAAGCAGTAAGCCCTGACCTGGCTGGGCTATAAGTAGTATGCCCTGACCTGGCTGGGCTATAAGTAGTATGACCTGACCTGGCTGGGCTATAAGTAGTATAACCTGACCTGGCTGGGCTATAAGTATGCCCTGACCTGGCTGGGCTATAAGTAGTATAACCTGACCTGGCTGGGCTATAAGTAGTATGCCCTGACCTGGCTGGGCTATAAGTAGTATGCCCTGACCTGGCTGGGCTATAAGTATGCCCTGACCTGGCTGGGCTATAAGTAGTATAACCTGACCTGGCTGGGCTATAAGTAGTATGCCCTGACCTGGCTGGGCTATAAGTATGCCCTGACCTGGCTGGGCTATAAGTATGCCCTGACCTGGCTGGGCTATAAGTAAGCCCTGACCTGGCTGGGCTATAAGTAGTATAACCTGACCTGGCTGGGCTATAAGTATGCCCTGACCTGGCTGGGCTATAAGTAAGCCCTGACCTGGCTGGGCTATAAGTATGCCCTGACCTGGCTGGGCTATAAGTAAGCCCTGACCTGGCTGGGCTATAAGTAAGCCCTGACCTGGCTGGGCTATAAGTAAGCCCTGACCTGGCTGGGCTATAAGTATGCCCTGACCTGGCTGGGCTATAAGTAGTATAACCTGACCTGGCTGGGCTATAAGTAAGCCCTGACCTGGCTGGGCTATAAGTATGCCCTGACCTGGCTGGGCTATAAGTAAGCCCTGACCTGGCTGGGCTATAAGTAAGCCCTGACCTGGCTGGGCTATAAGTAAGCCCTGACCTGGCTGGGCTATAAGTAAGCCCTGACCTGGCTGGGCTATAAGTAGTATAACCTGACCTGGCTGGGCTATAAGTATGCCCTGACCTGGCTGGGCTATAAGTATGCCCTGACCTGGCTGGGCTATAAGTAGTATAACCTGACCTGGCTGGGCTATAAGCAGTAAGCCCTGACCTGGCTGGGCTATAAGTAGTATAACCTGACCTGGCTGGGCTATAAGTATGCCCTGACCTGGCTGGGCTATAAGTATGCCCTGACCTGGCTGGGCTATAAGCAGTAAGCCCTGACCTGGCTGGGCTATAAGTAGTATAACCTGACCTGGCTGGGCTATAAGTATGCCCTGACCTGGCTGGGCTATAAGCAGTAAGCCCTGACCTGGCTGGGCTATAAGTAGTATAACCTGACCTGGCTGGGCTATAAGTATGCCCTGACCTGGCTGGGCTATAAGTAGTATAACCTGACCTGGCTGGGCTATAAGTATGCCCTGACCTGGCTGGGCTATAAGTAGTATAACCTGACCTGGCTGGGCTATAAGTATGCCCTGACCTGGCTGGGCTATAAGTATGCCCTGACCTGGCTGGGCTATAAGTATGCCCTGACCTGGCTGGGCTATAAGTAAGCCTGACCTGGCTGGGCTATAAGTAGTATGCCCTGACCTGGCTGGGCTATAAGTATGCCCTGACCTGGCTGGGCTATAAGTATGCCCTGACCTGGCTGGGCTATAAGTAAGCCCTGACCTGGCTGGGCTATAAGTATGCCCTGACCTGGCTGGGCTATAAGTAGTATAACCTGACCTGGCTGGGCTATAAGTAGTATAACCTGACCTGGCTGGGCTATAAGTAGTATAACCTGACCTGGCTGGGCTATAAGTAGTATAACCTGACCTGGCTGGGCTATAAGTAGTATGCCCTGACCTGGCTGGGCTATAAGTATGCCCTGACCTGGCTGGGCTATAAGTAGTAAGCCCTGACCTGGCTGGGCTATAAGTAGTAAGCCCTGACCTGGCTGGGCTATAAGTATGCCCTGACCTGACTGGGCTATAAGCAGTATGCCCTGACCTGGCTGGGCTATAAGCAGTATGACCTGACCTGGCTGGGCTATAAGTAGTATGCCCTGACCTGGCTGGGCTATAAGCAGTATGCCCTGACCTGGCTGGGCTATAAGCAGTATGCCCTGACCTGGCTGGGCTATAAGTAGTATGACCTGACCTGGCTGGGCTATAAGTATGCCCTGACCTGGCTGGGCTATAAGTAGTATGCCCTGACCTGGCTGGGCTATAAGTAGTATGCCCTGACCTGGCTGGGCTATAAGTAGTATGACCTGACCTGGCTGGGCTATAAGTATGCCCTGACCTGGCTGGGCTATAAGTAGTATGCCCTGACCTGGCTGGGCTATAAGTAGTATGACCTGACCTGGCTGGGCTATAAGTATGCCCTGACCTGGCTGGGCTATAAGTAGTATGCCCTGACCTGGCTGGGCTATAAGCAGTATGCCTTGACCTGGCTGGGCTATAAGCAGTATGCCCTGACCTGGCTGGGCTATAAGTAGTAAGCCCTGACCTGGCTGGGCTATAAGCAGTATGCCCTGACCTGGCTGGGCTATAAGTAGTAAGCCCTGACCTGGCTGGGCTATAAGCAGTATGCCTTGACCTGGCTGGGCTATAAGTAGTATGCCCTGACCTGGCTGGGCTATAAGTAGTATGACCTGACCTGGCTGGGCTATAAGTAGTATGCCCTGACCTGGCTGGGCTATAAGTAGTATAACCTGACCTGGCTGGGCTATAAGTAGTATGACCTGACCTGGCTGGGCTATAAGCAGTAAGCCCTGACCTGGCTGGGCTATAAGTAGTATGACCTGACCTGGCTGGGCTATAAGTAGTATAACCTGACCTGGCTGGGCTATAAGTAGTATAACCTGACCTGGCTGGGCTATAAGTAGTATGACCTGACCTGGCTGGGCTATAAGTAGTATAACCTGACCTGGCTGGGCTATAAGTAGTATGACCTGACCTGGCTGGGCTATAAGTAGTATAACCTGACCTGGCTGGGCTATAAGTAGTATGACCTGACCTGGCTGGGCTATAAAGTAGTATGACCTGACCTGGCTGGGCTATAAGTAGTATGACCTGACCTGGCTGGGCTATAAGTAGTATGACCTGACCTGGCTGGGCTATAAGTAGTATGACCTGAACATTATCTGCGGAATATGTGTATCTGACAAGGTCTGTCAGCTTAAACAGACCAGGAAGACGCATGTCAGATGTTGCAGTCTGAATGGTTGTGCGGGCACAGTGTAGCCTGAAGCGTTTTTAAAAAAACAGTACATCCACAAACAGTTATTTTCATTCAGATATCTACACTAAAAGCCAAACAACGCGACAGCGTCAAAAGTTTCAGTCCATAGAAGTGGCAGTTTTTTTTCTTTTATTTAGGTTTGAATTTACTTTGTGCTCACCTTTTTTCTTTTCATTTTTGGTCCCATTTACTAAACCACCTTAATGGCAAAAGAAGCTGGCGAAGTTTTTACAATGCCACGATGGTAGTGATCAGGATGATCGTGACGCTATGGAATTCCATTTAGGATTGAGACTGTGTGACAGGGCTGCGCTCTACGCATACTATCATAATATAACCGGGCATTGACCAGGCCTGAAGGTACACACATACGGCGGTGTTCAGAACTTGAAGTGGATGAGACTCGACTGTGTCTTTAGAGTAAACCCATATTAAGCTGAACTCTGAATAATCGGTTGTAGGTGAAAAATTTTGCAATGATTTTTAAAGCGACTGATGGGGATTCAAACCCACATCAATTCACCCATTCGATTGCCATCCAGGGTGGATCGGAGAACCGAATAAAGCATCGGTTTCTCACAATGCAATAACATTATTGAAGGCTTCAAAAATTTGTTTTCGCTAGTCCTCATATACTCTAAGAGTGGTAGGACTTTAAAACTAACTCAACTCAACTTCAAACCCACAACGTACTGCTCCGGTCGCTCTGGTGGTATTAGATGTTCTGTAGATCCCGTACCTTTTCCCCTTTCAAGACCTTACCAGCCCACAGAGTTTTTGGCAGGCTCAAGGCTCAAGGCTCAAGCTACGGAGAGAAGACACAAAAGAGGGAGATAATGCAAGTCTTAGAATAACCATGTTTTGTAGTTGCATCAAATATGATTTGAAACTGAACCGATACAAGAAATTTAGAAATGCTTATTTTCAAATCGGTATTGCTTATGCTCCTTCACCTATGCTTAGAAGACACAAATGGGGCAGACAATTCGAGCGAGTGATTTACCATGTTTTGTAATTGTATCAAACATGACTAAAACTGAACCGACACAAGATGTTACAAGAACGCATATTTTCAAATCAAAGTGATACTTTAAAGTAAAAGTAAAACTTATTTGTAAATCAAATATCGAATCTGTCAGAGTCCAACGCTGAGAGAAATGTGAGAAAGTTATTCCTTTTTTTTAAGTAAACAAACTTTCAGGTTCGGATGAAGCGCGTAAGGAATTGTCTGAGTGCAATGAATCCTCCTCTTTGAACCAACTTCAGACTCTTTCAATACTCCTCGTCCCCAAAGCTACATGATCTTGTTCAGATGTGCAAGACTGTTCGTCTGCGAGGGCATTGAGTTTGCTGTGGACTAGGCACATTACCAACATGGTCAGACTATTGGCCCAAATGATGATGATGATGACAGTGGTAATCAAATAGGTAGGGTACGCACGGGTCACACATTCTACACTTGTTCGTACCTTTTAGGAAATGAAGCAGCTCCATGGGCCGTTGAGCATCAGATTTGCAAGGTTGACATTGAGCATGGTTTTAAACTGTTGTCTTTTATCTTAACGGGTTGTCCGTTTTTTACTTTTTTTTTTGACATAATGTTAGCCCTGATATGGCTCTAGTAGTCGGCTGGGCTAAAAGCTATATGAACTGAACTATGAACCGTGGTGTATACCGTGTGACGAGCCGTTGAGCATCAGACATCTCCTCCTTGATTACTGGGACTAACCTTTTCCGACACGTCCCTCCTGAAGCAATTTTCCAGTTTTTACAAGAGATCAGTAGATTTCACCTGATGTGATTTTACGTCTGTTTGTCTTTAATGGCATTATAGATGTGCAAGATTAACGATGAGCATGGTTTTTTAACTGTTGTCTTTTATCTTAACGGGTTGTTTTCTTTTTGACGTTGTGTTAGTCCTGATATGGCCCTAGTAGTCGGCTAGGCTATAAGCAATATGAACTGAACTGTTTCTGCCTTGATCCTTTGCTTTCTGTCGTTTCTACCTGTAATTTTCTGCCTTGCTGGTCCATTCACCTGTGTTTGTTCGATAAAGTCTTACGTCCTTTTTCTTAGGATTGATAATTGGGTACATGTATTAAGTGCATTTTTGGCTCTAGGGAGATGAGATATGCGGAAGCAATTTTAGGTCATTTATGCCTTTTTATATATGTTCTGGTGTCCTTAGGTGTGCTTATGTTTGTATTCAGGTATATTTTTTACACCCCCTGTATGATGATAAATTGGACGGAATGGTCAACGCCGTGGGCATGTCCTTTGATTATGTGGGCGAATGCAATTGATATGTGTGCTTAATTTTTTTTTACCTGTTGGTTTCTATATTTTGAGGCAGTTATAGCCCTGATATGGCTCTACGCAGTTTGCTGGGCTTTAAACAATAACAATAACAATAACAATAATGACAAGATGTTATAACAACGCGTATTTTCAAATCAAAGTGATACTTTAAACTCAAAGTAAAAATTATTTTTTTATATCAAATATCAAAGTCCAACGCTCAGCGAAAACTTTTTTTTCCCGAAAATATTGGACCACAGTCTATCGAATCCCGAGCTGCAGAGACGTGTACATAAAACAAACCATTACGGGGTTGCACGATACTGAAAGTTGAGCTGCACGAGGCCCACAAGGTCGATTCTGGCGTGAGAGGTGGTGGCCTCACGAGTGTGCATTGGATGTATTCCCGATGAACATCTTGACGTCTTCAACATCCCTCATAGCCATGTAGCCAATGCCGTGTTGATCAAGGATACACATACATGTACTTGTACGATGTGAGACAAAAGCACTACACGGCGGACTCCTTGAAGAAGCTCTTCCGAGACGTCCCTCCTGATGCAATTTTCTAGTTTTTACAAGAGATAGATTTCACCTGGTATAATTTTACGTTTGATTTTTGTTTCATTTTAGACTTGCAAGGTTAACGGTGAGCGTGGTTTTTTTTAACTGTTTTTATTTTAAAACAGTGGTATTAGCTGTGATATGGCTCCATTAGTTGGCTGGGCTATAAACAGTATGAATTGAACTGAACTGAAAACTCATACATAAGGGAACTAATGTTTTCATTGCTCGAGGTTGTAAGGCAAACGGGTCGAAGAGCAAGTGAAAATCCGTTTGAGGGAGTGTAGCTATTCAGACACAGTGAAAGAATCGCATGACACTGCATTGTGGGGACATGTTCTGCAAGGGAAGTGCTGCCCACATTTACCATACCAAAGTCATTGTGCTTAAAAAAAGAAATGTAAATACAAGTGCAAATAGTCCAGTTTTGCCAATGTTGGGTATGCTACAAAATTGTGGCATCTGCTTTCAAATCGAAAGTACACAGTTACGTGAGAAGTCTGTGGCAGGAGGATTGGAATGAACAGACAGATAACAAACGTTTCCAAATCCGCCCTAACCTGACAGAAATTCTCCCATCCGCTGCAGGAAACCGTAAGAAAGAGACAGTGCTATGTGGGTTACGCACGGGTCACACATCCTGCACTCACTCGTGCCTTTCGAAAAACGAAGCAGCACCATGGTGTATACCATATGATGAGCCGTTGAGCATCTGACATTTCCTCCTTGATTGCTGGGACTTGTACGATGTGAGACAAAAGCACTAACAGCGGATTCCTTAAAGCCCTTCCGAGACGTCCCTCCTGATGCAATTTTCCAGTTTTTACAAGAGATCACTAGATTTCACCTGATGTGATTTTACGTGTTTTTCTTTAATCGCATTTTAGATTTGCAAGGTTGACGGTGAGCATGGTTTTTATCTGTTGTCTTTTATCTTAGTGGTGGGTTCTTTTCTTTTTGACGTTGTGTTAGTCCTGATATGGCCCTAGTGGTCGGCTGGGCTATAAGCAATATGAACTGAACTGTTTCTGCCTTGATCCTTTGCTTTCTGTCGTTTGTACCTGTAATTTTCTGTCTTGCTGGTCCATTCACCTGTATGTGTTAGATTAAAGTCTTACGTACGTTTTCTTAGGATTAATAATTGGGTACATGTATTAAGTGCATATTTGGCTCTACGGAGGTGAGATATGCGGAAGCAATTCTAGGTAATTTATGCCTGTTTCTATATGTGTTGGTGTCCGTAGGTATGCTTATGTTTGTATTCAGGTATGTTATTCACATCCCCTGTGCGATAAATTGGACAGTGGTCAACGCCAGGGGCATGTCCTTAGATTATGTGCACGAATGCATTGATATGTGTACTTAATTTTCCTTTTTTTTTTTTGCCTGTTGAAGTTTATGTTTTGAGGTGGTTATAGCGCTGATATGGCTCTACGCAGTCGGCTGGGCTTTAAGCAATGAAATAATGACACAAGATATTCAAAGTGATACTTTCAACAGAAAGTAAGTTATTTTTTATATCAAATATCAAAGTCCAACGCTCATTGAAAACTGAGATTTAAAAGAAAAATGTTTTAACTAAAATATTGGGCGACATGCTATCAAATCCCTAGCTGCCGAGACATGTTCATAAAAACGAACCATTACGGTGTTGCACGATACAGAAAGCTGACCCACACAAAGTCCACAAGATCGATTCTGCCTGAGAGGTGGTGGCTTCACGATGTGCATTGAATGTATTCCCGATGAACATCTTGATGTCTTCAACATCCCTCATAGCCATGTAGCCAATGCCGTGTGGATCGAGGTTACACTCGTACATAAAGAAACTGATGTGTTTATTGCTAGAGGTTATAGGCAACAGGTCGAAAAGCAAACAAAAGCACTACACGGCGGACTCCTTATAGAACCTCTTCGAAGACGTCACTCCTGATGCAATTTTCCAGTTTTTACAAGAGATCAACAAATTTCACGTGATATAATTTTACGTTTGATTTTAATTGCATTTTAGATTTACAAGGTTAACGGTGAGCGTGTTTTAAACGTTCTTTTATTTTAACGGGTTTTCGTTTTTGACGTGGTGTTAGCCCTGATATGGCTCTAGTAGTCGGCTGGGCTATATAAACAGTATGAACTGAACTGAACTGAACTGAACACTCGTACATAAAGGAACTGATGTGTTCATTGCCAGAGGTTATAAGGCAACGGGTTGAAAAGCAAATGAAAATCTGTTAGGGTGTGTAGCTGTTCGTACAGGAAAAAAGAGAAATCACGTGGCACTGTACTGTGGGGACACGTTCTGCAAGGGAAGTGCTGCCCAAATTTACCATACCAAAGCCATGGTGCTTAAAAAGAAATGCAAATACAAGTGCAAATAGTCCAGTTTTGCCAATGTTGGGCATACTATCTACATTGTGACATGTGCTTCAAACGACCAGTTTCAAGAAATCCTAATTTGCATGCATGTTGCATGTCCAAGACGTAACTTGATTTTTGCCAAGTGATGCACAGAGCATTTTGAGATATGACCTGTATTTCCCCAACATATGGTAGAGCATTCTGAGACATAACTTGTATTTCCGCAACATATGGTACTCTGGGACTTCCGAGACTTTAATGTGTATTTCCCCAAAGGCCGATACAGGGAGCATTGCGAAACAGATCTTGTATTTACAGAACAGGTAATACAGGACCAGAGGGAGACGTACAAGGATCATTCCGAAACCTATCAATTATGAGACGTAAATTGTATTTCCCCAACATATACAAGATCATAATTATGATACAAGAATCATATCGACGCACACCCTCCTGATGCAATTTTCCAGTTTTTACAAGAGATCAACAGATTTCAACCTGATGTGATTTTACGTCTGTTTTTCTTTAATGGCATTTCAGATTTGCAAGGTTAACGGTGAGCATGGTTTTTAAGTGTTTTTTTTTTTAATCTCAATTTTGCTGTGAACTCCCCAATGATCCACTCCATGCAGTTAACCCCACTGAAATGCTCCGGATGGCGCATCTTTTTCAGGTCACAGTTTGCTGCCTCCTGCCATGTAGAAGATTGCAGGAGCTTCTGTGGCAGTGCTGATTAGCATGTGCGACCCCTTGAAGCACCTGAAAGTGCCTCCCTGTGTATCTTCCATGGGTAATGGCTAATTTGCATGAGCTCAGGATATGTCCCACTTTTTGTTTGTTCCTGCAGAGCAGCAGGCAAGGTCATCTGATTTCTCCATTTCACCAAAATTACATTCGAGAATAGGTCGTACACAGATCAAGGATGCAACTGGTCATTAGAGGGATTATATGCGCAGGTCATTCTAGTTTCTCTCTCTCTCTCTCTCTCTCTCTCTCTCTCTCTCTCTCTCTCTCTCTCTCTCTCTCTTCTCTCTCTCTCTCTCTCTCGTGTATATCTGTTGTGTGTGTATATGTGTGTGTGTATTGTGTGTGTGTGTGTGTGAGAGAGAGAGAGAGAGAGAGAGTGTGTGGTGTGTGTTCAATGCTATTGTGTTTACATTATCGTTACATGACCGACTGATACGTGGAAGCAGCTATATCACGGTAATACATTTTTGTTACTTAGTCAACGTTGTGTGTCTTACAGTTTGCAGAATTCATAATACCAGTATGGGTTGAAATGTATTTGCTGGCTAACGTGCGCCCGCGTCTGTCACTCATGCTTAGTGAAGCGGTAAGAGCTTTTGTGAGATGAGGTGCTGTATATATACCATCCTTAACTATTAAGCGCCTTCAGAGGGTGCAAAATAGAGCAGCTAGGCTGGTTTTCAAAAAAGCGAAAGACCACCTCGGCAACCAGCCTATTGAAGCAGCTCCACTGGCTCTCTGTGGAAGCAAGAGTAGAATATAAACTAGCTACTCTGGCTTATCGGCATTTTGATGGTACCTTGCCTATCTACCTCTCTTTTGTGTTTAAAACATATAGGCCTGAACGCAGTCTCAGGTCAAGCAACCAGATCAAAATCAAAATACAAAACCATAGGACAACGAGCCTTCCGTTGCCAGGCCCACTTGTCTGGAACGATCTGCCTTTTTCTCTCCGCTGTTCATTATCTCTCTTCTTTCAAGCGGGCCTCAAAACTCATCTTTTTGATAAATACTCCAGTAATGAAACATGATTTTTGATCTTTGTGATTCAGTAATGTATATATTAGTACTTGCTTGCAACAGATGTGCTAGTGTGTGTGTTGTTTGGGGGGGGGGGACTAGGAGTGGGAGTTAGTATATACTAATTGACCGCTAGGCATAGGGTTGATTGGGAAAAATGAACTAATGTAAAGCGCAGTGAGTCTTTACCTATGTGTAGGAGAATAGCGCTATATAAAAGTCAATTATTATTTATTATTATTATTTTATACTCAACCGATTTTTCTCAGATATGCAATCCAAGGCAATGCATAGCCGTGCTAGTGTAAATATCGAGTTATTTTGTGTCGGTCCAAGGACACAGCGAGGAAAGGTGGCAAGATCTGCCGACAACGAACTCAACAGACAGCATGTCCATAGCCACGAATGACCGCACAGGTCCAAACCCTTTTCAATCGACACTTTATCTAAAGTCCAAAGCCCACAGCAACCCATGCGATCAACAGCAGACACTGACCACCGCTTCTGACCAAAAGAAGGAGGGGCCCATTCCACCTGACCTTCCTGACTACGGGTACGTCAGTATCAACCAGACAACAGTGAGGAACTGTCTGAACATATCTCACTTCGTCCAAATGAGAGCCGACAACGGATCCATCCAGTTTAAATACGTAATTCGACGACGTGAAAGCGAGCTGCCACTTGGCGCTCTTTGCACCATACAACATACTCGCATCAACCGGAAAACATTTCGCTTCTGCATCCACAGTAGTACAACGGGTTAACGTAATTTCAGTGAAACTGTCAGATTATTCGAACGTCTCTGAAAATCAGCATCGAGCGTTTTGGAAAGCGTCGTTGAAAAACCCGCCATGCGTCTTCAGTCGAACCGATAATGTGGCGTTGGTTGTGGATACGAATTCACGCGGTGTCCTCATCTACACCAAAGTGGTGGTCAACTTTACCACTATCTCCCCTGACGAGCGGCCAGGAATAGATGTGCAGTATGTTTCGAACACTTCAGGTTTGTGTGATTTCACTTGCTGTTAATAGGAAGATATGGTTCTTGCTCACTCGCTCACTCACTCACTCACTCACTCACTCACTCACTCACTCACACACACACACACACACACACACACACACACACACACACACACACACACACACTCTCTCTCTCTCTCTTCAAATATATATATATATAATAACGATAACCGTGAGAATAATACAGTTAGGATAATGGTAATATATAATGAGACATTAATAAAAATAAGTATTTAGTTTTTAAATGATTTGTACTGAACATATTTACAAGATACAGAACATGCATGCACGTACAAAATTGAATACATCACAGTCTCACTACGTACAAACGCCATACTTCTGATGATAAATATATCCACGCAAAAATGCTTTCACGATATACCACATGATCAGTAGTTGACAGTCCATGCCTTCACAATGGAAGCACCTCCTCCTCGATTGCTGCGACTTGTACGATGTGAGACAAAAGCACTACACGGCGGATTCCTCAAAGAAACTAGTCCGGGATGTCTCTCCTGATGCAATTTTCCAGTTTTTACAAGAGATCAATAGATTTCACCTGATGTGATTTTACGTGTTTTTCTTTAATAGCATTTTAGATTTGCAAGGTTGACGGTGAGCATGGCTTTTAACTGTTGTTTTTTATCTTGATGGGTTATTCTTTTCTTTTTGATTTGATGTTAGCCCTGATATGGCTCTAGTGGTCGGCTGGGCTATAAGCAATATGAATTGAATTGAATTGAACATGATCAGTAGTTGATAGTAAATAATATATCCAAACAAAAATGCTTTCACAATACCACATGATCAGTAGCTGATAGTAAATAATTTAAGCCTTCACAATGGAAGCCCCGAGTGAAGAGAAGTCTTTTTAACTGCGACTTGAAGTCAGACAGTGTGACAAGAGTTCCAAACAGATGATGCTACGAAACTAAAAACACATTCTCTGGCTGAATTATCCCTTTACCTCCCGCACCCAGTCCTCCAGCATCCTGAATTGTCAACCATGCCAGCAAAGCAAAAGCTGCAGGAAGCTGATGGATAGGGTGAGGCGGTCAAAATGTTAATTTTTTTGTAGTTGCTTGGTAGGGTGCAGGAGTCAAAGCGTTAAAAGTTAACGTTTTGGTACTGCCAGAAGCTTCATTATGAGGGTTGCAGGGTGCAGAATGTTAGATAACGATTTTGACTCATTTTTTTTTCAAGGATAGAATAATGGACAAAAAAGTAGAACGTGTTCTGGAGTCTGTTGCCCTGTTTGGCATTGACAGATATCCGCGTGAAACGGTCAAACCTCCCCCCCCCCCCCCCCGGCACATTTATGTTGGAATAGGCAACAGCATTGAGTCCTCGGGCGGAAGTTTGTGGTTTGTTTCAGGTATGTTTGCAACTTGTTTCAGGTATGTTTGCAACTTGTTCCAGGTATGTTTTCAACTTGTTTCAGGTATGTTTTCCAAAACAAGTGTGACTGCCCGTGTTCAAGCAAACAGGAACCAGAAAAAAAAACAACGAAAAAAGAATAAGAACGCGTATTTAATACAAGATAAGACAGGCTCAAATTTTCGGCCAACTGGCCTGTCTTTTTCTCCTAATTTTTGTGTCTGGTGTTTGTAATCTTACGCTTGACAAAGGCCAGTTGGCCGAAAATTGCGCCTTTCTTGTCTTGTATATTAAATACGCGTTCTTATTCTTCTTTCGTGTTTTTTCTGGTTTCCAGATATGTTTGCAACTAAAATACTGCATGACCTGTGGTGGTTGATGTCCAGGTCATATCCAGTCACCGCTATGGGATGGAAAAACTCAGTATCCTACGGGAATGGACGTCTGGAGGTCTATGACCTTACCTCAGGGCTCATCAGCGTTTGTGAAGTTTGTCAGCATATCTATGGGCAAGTGTCCTCACGACTACGTTGAACTGCGAGAGGGGAGCAGGGAGAGAACCCAGCTCGCGCACAAATACTGCGCCGTTGAAGATCCCAGATCCAGGGATTTATACGAACAAATACCGCCAGTGCGAGCGTACACAGTAAGCCTTCATATTCACTTCAAGAGTGGCGAGGTCAGTTTTAAAAGCCTAGGATTCAGGCTGTACTTTCTGATAGGGTCTGGAATAGCGGAGAGGATTGGAGATCAGTTTAACTGCTCTTTGCCCTCTTTCCTGGCGAGGTACGGGTCGTTCTTCTCCTGTGACGGCAGATGGGACTGCGCTGATGGAGAAGACGAATACTCGTGCCCTTACACCAACCGCTCAGCGTGTGGGAGAAAGAAACTGGTGGCTCCGTGGGCGCTGTTACGAGTACGTTGAAGACACGCAGTCGACGTGGGATGGCGCGTCGTCGGTGTGCCGACAGCGAGGTGGCACCCTGGCCAGGCTGGGCACGTCAGCGGATTGGAGATCCGTGAAAAAAATGCTGGCTCTGCGTCATGGTGGGGACGTCTACATCGGTCTCCGCACGTTCGACAACCACGTTCATATCATGTAAGCCATGGCTCTAGTAGTTGGCTGGGCTATATAAGCAATATGAACTGAACTATGAACTGAATATTTTGTAAGGCAACCGAGTTATAGCTTACCAGTCGCCATGGTGTAGTGGTTAACGCAACGGATTACCGACTGGAAGGTTGTGGGTTCGAATCCCCGTCAATCCCTTCAAAAATCATTACGGGGATTTTTCGGATCTACCTGGCTTCTGCCCAGAGTTAGGCGTGCGATGGGCTCATTGGGAAGACTGGGACCACACAGTCGAGTCTAATCCGCTTCACGGATGTGACATTGCACCACAGGTGTCTGTATCACTCTGGTAGATTGACACCAAAATATGTTATGATAGTAAGCGTAGAATACAGCCCTGTCACATAGTCTCAATCCTAGATGGAACTCCATAGCATCATGATTGTCATCTTCATTTTTGCATTGTTAAAAAACTGCCAGATCCTGTAGCCATTAAGGTGGCGCAGAAAATGGGACAGAAGGGAAAAAATGGTGAGCGCGAAGGTAACCACCCTGAGTGCGATGATCCCTAAAAAAATCGGGTCATAGCTTCTATTTGACAGTGTGTACTGTTCTAGCGTTCCGATTATCTCGGATGTATTCACATACGTTGTTTCGAGCACACTGTCCAGGCGGTATGTTGCTGCACCTTAAAGGAGCTCTTCTAAGACGTCCCTCCTGATGCAATTTTCCAGTTTTTACAAGAGATCGATAGATTTCACTTGATGTGATTTTACGTGTTTTTCTTTAATGGCATTTTAGATTTGCAAGGTTGACAGTGAGCATGGTTTTTAACTGTTGTCTTTTATCTTAAGGGGTTGTTCTTTTCTTTTTGACGTGGTGTTAGCCCTGATATGGCTCTAGTGGCCGGCTGGGCTATAAGCAATATGAACTGAACTGTTGCTGCACACTCTGCATGCTTGGTCTTCCATGGGCGTGCATGCTGGGTATTGCTTGTTTCCATGAGCCACCAGGCATTGACTCGACTTACAGGGTCTTTTACATGCATATTTGATGTTCCATGTTCGTATACAGAACAGGGAGGTTCTGGCATTAACAAGCCCAGACACATGTTGTATTGACTTGACTTAAAGGATCTTTTACGTGCATTTTTGATGGTCTATGTTCGTGTACAGAACGGGGAGGTTTTGGTATAAACAAGCCCAGACGTCCCTCGTGGGGATGCCGGGGGGGGGGGCTCTTTCACTATAAATAGTATCCCCACCTGGAAATTCTGTGCTAGAAATTTCTTTTCTGTCACTCTCGTTGTTTCTGCCTTGTTGCTTTGCTTTCTGTCAATTCTACCTATCATTTTCTGCCTGAATTGTCCATTCACCTGTAAGTGCTCGATAAAGTCTTATGTACTTTTTCTTAGGATTGATAATTGCATTAAGTGCATTTTTGGCTCTAGGGAGGTGAGATATGCGGAAACAATTTTAGGTAATTTATGCCTGTTTTTATATGTGCTTTGGTGTCCTCATGTATGCTTATATATTTGTATTCAGGTGTGTTTTTTAATCTCCCGTGTGCGATAAATTGGACGGAGTGGTCAACACCGGGGGCATGTCCTTAGATTATGTGCGCGAACGCATCGATATGTGTACTTAATTTTTCTTTTTTTCAGTTGAAGTTTGTATGTTTTGAAGCGGTTATAGTGCTCTACGCAGCCGGCTAGGCTTTAAACAACAATAACAACGATAACTACAACAAGCCCAGGCACATGTTGCATTGACTTGACTAACAGGATCTTTTACGTGCGCAGTCCGATGGTCCATGTTCGTATACAGAACGGGGAGGTTTTGGCATTAACATGCCAGCATGATACAGGTCTTTTGGCATTAACATGCCCAGACATGTTTTGGCGTTAACAAGCCCAGACACAGGGTTTGGCGTTAACAAGCCCAGACACATGTTTTGGCATTAACAAGCCCAGACATGTTTTGGCATTAACACTAGACACCAGACACATGTTTTGGCATTACAACAAGCCTGTGGAACAAGCCCAGACCATGTTTTGGCATTACAAGCCAGACGGCCAAGCACACATGTTTTGGCATTAAGAAGCCCAGCCACGTTTTGGCATTAACAAGCCCAGCACATGTTTTGGCATTAACAAGCCCAGCCACATGTTTTGGCATTAACAAGCCTAGACAAGTTTTGGCATTAACAAGCCCAGACACAGGTTTTGGCATTAACAAGCCCAGACACAGGTTTTGGCATTAACAAGCCCGGACATGTTTTGGCATTAACAAGCCCAGACACATGTTTTGGCATTAGCAAGCCCGGACACATGTTTTGGCATTAACAAGCCCGCCACATGTTTTGGCATTAACAAGCCCAGCATATGTTTTGGCATTAAGAAGCCCAGACACATTTTTGGCATTACAAGCCCAGCACATGTTTTGGCATTAACAAGCCTAGACACACCCCGATTTTGGCATTAACAACCCAGGAAACACCATGATTTTGGCATTAACAAGCCCAGAGGCATACACCAAATGTTTTGGCATTAGCAAGCCCGGACACATTGTGTTTGGCATTAACAAGCCAAGACACATGTTGACATGGAAGATCGGAGAAATCACTACCCTTTCTACACCAGGCAGAGGTGTGTAGGTGGATCGAACCTAGGACCTTCCGATTGGAAGTTGCACTGCTGTGCCCGCCTCGTTGTGCATGAAATATGAGGATTTCTGTTAGCTGTGTTGAGTGGTTTCTTTTTTGCTCGATTGCTGTACTGTTGTCTTTCTTGCTCTTTGTTTAGAGAGAGTCTTTCTTGCTCTTTGTTTAGAGAGAAGGCTGGGTCAGATACAGTTTCAGTATTCTCAGACATATCTCAGCTCGTAATACATTCTATGCGCGCTAACGCCGCAAATGCCGCGTGATGGAAAATGGACCCAAAATGATCATGGCGTTCCTAAACATCATGTGTGCCAGCATGGTGTTGAGGTTTCACTTAACTTGTGTGAACTCAGAATTCAGAACTCATATAGTTGCAATATTAATCAAAGGACACAACTCTTGAGAAGTACAACATGGGAGATCATTCTCAAGAGTCGTGTCCTTTGATTAATATTATAAAGATTCTCCCTGCTTCCCTCTTATTTCTTTGGTATGTCATATAGTTGCCTTAAGAACCCAAGGAGTGTGTGTATGTATGTATGTGTTTGTGTGTGTTCGTTCTTTCATTTCACGACTTATCACTGCAAATGACTTTAGACGAATGTGTACGTGGTTGTTGTTGTTTTGTTGTTGTTGCTGTTGGTTGTTAGTGCTGCAGATGTTGGTGCTGCTGGCGTGGGCAGAACCGTTTATCTTAACAGGTACAGAGAGTTATTGCAGTGGCAGAATGGCAGCACCGCTTTCTTCAGACCTAAAGTGAGAAGTTTCGACCGGTCCCTCCTGGACTCCAACAGACCACGCTGCTCTTACTACAAGACCACTGGCCAGTTCAAGGGGAAGGTGTATGGTGAACTGTGCATGGCAGATTCTGTCCCCAAACATCCTCTGTGTGAGACGGAGCCTAGGTCGGGTAAGACTTTTTTTTATATCTCTTTACTGGCAGTCCATGTCCGGTAAGATTTGATATGGCTTTAGCAGTCCATGTCTGTAAGATTTGATATGGCTTTAGCAGTCCATGTCTGTAAGATTTGATATGGCTTTAGCAGTCCATGTCTGTAAGATTTGATATGGCTTTAGCAGTCCATGTCGTAAGATTTGATATGGCTTTAGCAGTCCATGTCTGTAAGATTTGATATGGCTTTAGCAGTCCATGTCTGTAAGATTTGATATGGCTTTAGCAGTCCATGTCTGTAAGATTTGATATGGCTTTAGCAGTCCATGTCTGTAAGATTTGATATGGCTTTAGCAGTCCATGTCTGTAAGATTTGATATGGCTTTAGCAGTCCATGTCCAGTAAATACTTTTATATCCCTTGGCAGTCCATGTCTGTAAGATTTCTCTTGATATCCCTTGGCAGTCCATGTCTGTAAGATTTTTTTTGATATCCCTTGGCATTCCATGTCTGTAAGATTTCTCTTGATATCCCTAGGCAGTCCATGTCTGTAAGATTTCTTTTGATATCCCTAGGCATTCCATGTCTGTAAGATTTCTTTTGATATCCCTTGGCAGTCCATGTCTGTAAGATTTCTTTTGATATCCCTAGGCATTCCATGTCTGTAAGATTTCTCTTGATATCCCTTGGCAGTCCATGTCTGTAAGATTTCTCTTGATATCCCTTGGCAGTCCATGTCTGTAAGATTTCTCTTGATATCCCTTGGCATTCCATGTCTGTAAGATTTCTCTTGATATCCCTAGGCATTCCATGTCTGTAAGATTTCTCTTGATATCCCTTGGCAGTCCATGTCTGTAAGATTTCTTTTGATATCCCTTGGCAGTCCATGTCTGTAAGATTTCTTTTGATATCCCTAGGCAGTCCATGTCTGTAAGATTTCTCTTGATATTCCTTGGCATTCCATATCTTTAAGATTTCTTTTGATATCCCTAGGCATTCCATGTCTTTAAGATTTCTTTTGATATCCCTTGGTAGTCCATGTCTGTAAGATTTCTTTTGATATCCCTTGGCAGTCCAGGTCTGGTAAGTTCTTTTTTGGTATCCATTGGCAGTCCATGTCCGGTAAGATTTCTCTTGATATCTCTTGACATTCCGTGTCCGGTAAGATTTCTTCCGAGATCGCTTGGATTCCCCGTGGGCTCTTTCAGTATAAACAGTATCCCCATCTTCAGGGAATTCTGTGCTAGAAATGTCTGGAAGAGAGCGAATTGGGGGAGAAAGGCAGTGCGTATGGAACAGTAGAGCATTTCAGCTCCGCTACTTCATGAATTTTGTCGTTAGTAAGGAGCTTAGTACGAAGGCCGTAGGTATGTTGCATATGAAAAGGAACTATAAAACACCACCAGAACGACTTGAAACTTTTATGCACCAAAGGGATTTAAGTGTGTGTGTGTGTGTGTGTGTGTGTGGTGACATTGAACATATTTTTCAGCACGCGACTCGAAAACGAAACTAAATTCTACTACGTCATACAACGTCATACATCTGACGTCAAACGCTACGTATCCAGTCCCCATTGTGACATGTGCGGATGGCTACGTCACACATCCATTTCTGGCCTGTAACGTTACTAGCGAAAGGTCAAGGCCAACAGGGAGGTCCAGCGCGCAGACGCTCTTTCCCGCCCCACCTTCTTTAGCGTGCAGAAACTGCGTGCAGTACGTGCCTTATAGCTTAGTGTGTGACCACCGCCACGACTGTCTGGACCGCAGTGACGAAGACTTCTGTCATTATAAGCCCTGCTCTCCTCACCACGAATTTGACTGCGGCAACTCGGAGGTAATTGTGGATTCAGTCAATGACCCCTGGTGCCCAAAGTCAAATCTGGAATTTGAATTTCAAATTCCCAATTTACCATCGTGAGGATACCTGGGGCTGTTTCAGTATAAATTGTATCACCACCTTTTGGAAATTCTGTGCTAGAAATTTTCGGTTCTGTCACTCTCTTTGTTTCTTTCTTGGTCCTTTGCTCTGTCATTTTTTACTATCATTTTCTGCTTTGCTGGTTCATTCACCTGTATGTGTTCGATGAATTGTTACGTATTTTCTCTTGGGATTGATAGCTGGGTATACGAATTAAGTGCAGTTTTGGCTGTGGGGAAATGAGATATGCAGAAGCAATTTTAGGTAGTTTAGGCCCGTTTTTATATATGTTTTATTGTCCTTAGTTGTGTTTAACTTTGTATACAGGTATGTTCTTTAAATCCCTGTGCGATAAGTTGGACAGAGTGGTCAACGCTTGAGGCAACTCCGTAGATTATGTGCACGAATGCATTGGTATGTGTACTAAATTTTCTTTTCCTTTTTGTCCTATTGAAGTGCGTGTGTGTTTTTAAATGGTTGTAGCCGTGGTATGGCTCTTCGCAGTCGGCTGGGCCTTAAACAAAAACAGTAAAAATTCTGAATTAAATAATTACAGATTGTATTTGCGGTCCAATCTTCTGCGTCGCTTCTGTATCGCTCACTTGCCCCACACCGCTCGTTTTGTCTTTAAAACACCCTCCAAAGCCATGAAATCTGAAGCCAGCCTAAAACTAAGACGTGAAAGGATATAGAATCTGGGACATCTTTTCACAGCGCCATGATTATGGGAATGAGTATGAAGCTTCTGGCAAAATCAAAATCAAAATACAAAACCATAGGACACTGAGCCTACAGTTACCAGACCACTTGTCTGGAACGAGCTGTTCATCATCTCTCTCTTATTTCAAGGCGGGCCTTAAAACTCATCTTTTTGATAAATAATTCCAGTAATGAAATGATTTTGATTCAGTAAAGTTGGTACTTGCTTGCAACAGATGTGCTAGTTTGTGTGTTGAGGGGGGGGGGAGGGGCTAGGAGTGGGAGTTAGTATAATTGACCACTAGGCATAGGGCTGATTGTGAAAAACGAACTAATTAATGTAAAGCGCAGTGAGTCTTTACCTATGTGTAGGAGAATAGCGCTATATAAAAGTCATTTATTATTATTATTATAATAGTGATGATGCTATGGTGTTCCTTTTTTGGACTAAGACTGATTAACGAGACTGTACTCTACGCTTACTTTCATAATGCGGTTTTGCATTGATATGTATTGCTGGGACTCTGCGATGTGAAACATAAGCACTACACGGTGGACTCCTTAAAGAACCTCTTCCGAGACGTCCCTTCTGATGCAATTTTCCAGTTTTTACAAGAGATCAATAGATTTCACCCGATATGATTTTACGTTTGTTTTTCTTTAATTGCGTTTTAGACTTGTAAGGTTAATTTTAACGGTGAGCATCGTTTTTAACTGTTGTCGTTTAGCTTAATCTGGTTGTCATTTTTGACGTTGTATTAGCCCTGATATGGCTGTAGTATCGGCTGGGCTATAAGCAATATGAACTTGATGCATTGATATGTGTACTTAATTTTCTTTTCCTTTTTGTTTTCCTGTTGAAGTATTGTGTGTTTTGAAACGGTTATAGCTGGGATATGGCTCTACGCAGTCGGCTGGACTTTAAACAAAACTAACACTTATAATAATAAGTTTGGCGTCAACCAAGCCCGAGAGATAGACATCGGCGGTATTGGTAAAAAAAATCGAACAGCACACTTCATGACCCATCTGCAGAGTGGATGAGACTCGACTGTATGGTTATCTTCCCACTAAGTTCATAAAAAAAGAAAAAGAGAAAAAGATGGGAAGACAATGTCAGAAAGTGGACTGGCCTTGAATAGAACATCATTCTGCGGAAAGCTGAGGACCATGAGGAGTGGAGGAAGTTGGCTGCAAGATCTTCAGTGGTGCCCCAACGGTCAACCAGACTACGGGATTTGAACTGAATTGAAAAATAATTGAAGTTCATAAAAAAAGGTTCAGCTATATGTAGGTAAGAGTTGGTTGAGGTTGCAAAATTCCAACACAAATCTTTTTGAAATGTTGGGCCGGGTTTTTTTCGAATCCACAACCTCCCAGTTTAGCTGTCTTTGGCTAGCTACTTCATCACTTTGACTGCAGCTGTTGTTGAAGAAACATTTATCGCAACTGGACAGTTTCATGTAAACTCCCACAGGCAGTCATCAGGCAGACAACTTCAGTATGCCAGAACAAAGCATGCCTGGCTAGATCTTACAACTGAAGATGAGGGAAGGGTGGGGGGGTATGAAAAACTTGTCTTGCACTGCCAATATGATTGGAGCATAATGAGGAGCAGTGAACACGCCAGGTTTGATGGTAGACGGGGATGGAACTGAAGACCTCCGATCTTAGGTCCACAGCTACTACTAGACATCATGCTACTACAAAACCACTTTGACAACACGACTGAGAGACATGTTGCTGATGAAAACGCAATAAAAATGCAATTGCATTTTATACTTGCAAGGTTAACGGTGAGCATGGTTTTTAAACATAACAGCAAATGGCACAACCTTGACACAGGTTGATAAATTTAAATACCTGGGAACGATAATTTCATCAGACGGCAGATGTACATCAGAAATAGCCGGCAGAATCGGCCAAGCCAAAACAGCATTCAAGAAGATGACAAGCATTCTTACCAACAAGCGCCTATCAATTAACACCAGGAAGAGAGTTCTTGAATGTTATATAGAACCAATACTGTTGTGCGGATGTGAGGCGTGGACAGTTAAGCAAAGCCAGAACAAGATTGAGGCAGCCGAGATGTGGTTTCTCAGAAGAATGTTGAGGGTTCCATGGTCAGCTAAGAAAACGAACGAGACAGTGTTGATGGAGGCAGACACAAGTAGATCACTCAAAAGGAAGATTAGGAAAAGACAGGCAACATTTATAGGCCATTTTATGAGAAAGGGGGATTGGAGCACCTGGTCAAAACGGGAAAGCTGGAGGGAAAGAGAGCACCAGGTAGACCCAGGGAGAAAATGCTGGACGGACTTGCAGAATGGCTGGGGATGGGGAGGGTGGGAGAGATGCTAGGGGCAACAAGAGATAGAGAGACAGATGGAAGTCCATGATCGCCAACGCCATGCGGCAGGGCACCTGATGATGATGATGATGGTTTTTAACTGAGTTGTCTTTTATCTTAACGGGTTGTTTCTTTGACGTGGTGTTAGCCCTGATATGGCCCTGGTCGTCAGCTGGGCTATAAGCAATATGAATTGAACTGAACTAAAAATGCAAATTGTTCAGTTCATTTGCTCCCGTGACGCCCGACGCTTGAGTCAACGCACTCTATTTGGATCGGTCAGCCGTCGGCACCCTGATATCACTACAACTCATGTTTTGTCGCCAGAAGCCTTTCTGGGCAGTTTAGTAGCCAGCTACTTATAGACTAGCCTCTCTTTCGTTTACCTATGGGAGTCCATTACAGCACTTCTTCGGCGAGTCTCATAGGATGGAGTCCCCACCTTCTGAAAATCCTGTTCTAGAAAGTTCCTCTTTTCTGTCACTACTTGTTTCTGCCTTGCCGTTTGCTTTCTATTCTTATGGGTTTTGTTTTTGCCTTGTGGTCCTTTCACCTGAATGTGTTCGATAAAAGTCTTACGTACTTTCAGCCAGGATTCATAACTGGGTATACGTATTAAGTGCATTTATGGCTTCAGGGAAATGGGATGTGCAGCAGCAGTTTTAGGTAAAGTAGTCCTGTTATTTATGTGTCTTTAGTGTTTTTAGTTGTTTTGAAATTTGTATTCAGCTTAGTTGTTTTTAAATCCCAGTGTGATGAGGTGGACGAAATTGTCAACGCTAGTGTGTGTGTGTGTGTGTGTGTGTGTGTGTGCACAGTGCATCGCGATCTCTAGTGCCTGCGACAACATGCCTCAGTGTGTGTCTGGGAGCGATGAGGCCAGGTGTTACCCACGAAACATTCTGGAATATTCCGGGACAGGTTTTGGTCCTCTGATTATCCACATGCAGGCTGAAATAAATTTGGGAACGACCAAAATACACCGGCTGAAAACAATTCCGTTTTACCAAGGACCCGGCTACGGCTTGGTCACACGACCTGGGGAGGTGTGTCCTATGTCCCACTTTCGGTGTCCCAGTTCTTCGACCATCCTCTGTCTTCCCGTCTATCTACGCTGCAACGATGTTATAGACTGTCCGGGCGAGGAAGATGAGCACGATTGTCGCATTACGTGTGCCCAGGTTTTTACCGCTGTCGGAATTCGGACGTCTGTGTGCACGCCCAGCACGTGTGTGACAAGACATACGGGCAGTGTCCAGAGAACGATGATGAATATTTGTGTCCGGGCACATTGGGTCATGTCCACAGGGTTGTAGGTGTTACGGGCACGCCTTCTTCTGTACTCGCTTCTTCTCCGCTGGCAGTCATACCGAGCTTCGCTATTTGGATGCTAAGGGCGTTAACCTGACTTTACAAGATCTGCAGAACAACACCATGCTCGTGTATCTGGGTCTGGTTGGTTGTTGGCTGCACAACCTCACAGCTCAGCACTTTCCCAACCTGGTCAGCTTAGACCTCAGTGACAATTTTCTTGTCCATCTTTCCTCCAGTGTCTTCAGGCAGATGAACAACCTCCGTGTCTTGAGCTTAGCCAGGAACCCTTTGGATTGCAGGTCAGTCTGCCAGCGCTCGCCTCACTCACGATCCTTGAGGAACTGGATCTGTCGTTTGTGCAGATCTCAGAGTTGAATCCCAGACACTTGAACGCACTTTCTCATCTCCACACATTAAACCTTTCGTACACTGAAATGACTCGCCTGCAGTATCCTGGATTTTCCTCGATGATCTCGCTGCGATCTGTAGATCTTCGGTATTGTCCATTAACTGAGTTTCCTCGTAATATCTTCCAAGGCCTCGACCATCTGCGTTTGGTGATGGCGAGCAATTATAGAATGTGTTGTCCCGCTGTTCTTCCGGAACATTTTAATCCTGTCTGGTGCATGGCTCCTTCAGACGAGGTCTCGTCCTGTGAAAACTTGCTGCTCAGTGATTATACAGAGTTGCTTTGTTTTTTCTGGCCACGTTTTCTATAGTGGGAAACGCAACCAGCTTTTTGTATCGGATTCTCTTCGACAAACCAGCGCGCTCGTTTGGTTTCGGTGCGTTTGTGATGCACTTGTGCGTCTCCGATTTTCTGATGGGGGTGTACCTGGCGGTGATAGGAGTTGTGGATGCCTGGTACGACGGAACCTACCTGTGGAATGACGTGGCGTGGAAAGGCAGTTTTGGCTGTAAGGCAGCGGGTCTTTTGTCGTTGCTGTCTTCAGAAGTGTCCGCCTTTCTGATCAGCGTCATCACAGTGGATCGGTTTTTGGTGTTACGCTTTCCGTTCAGTCGTATTCACTTTACGCCCAAGTCGGCCATGGTGGCCAGCATGCTGATATGGGTGGTTGGGGGTGTTTCTGGCTGCCTTGCCCTTGTTGCCGGAAACATCCCACTGGCACCTGTACAGCCAGACAGGTCTCTGCGTTCCCCTGCCCATCACAGACAGCGGCTTTGCTGGACACGACTATTCCTTCGCGGTGATGATCTGCCTCAACTTTGTCCTCTTCCTCTTCATCGCAGCAGGACAAGGGTTCATCTACTGGTCAGTGACCTCCAACACCATGAGGAACAACGCCACTGCCAGCCAGTCCAGCAGCATGACCATCGCCAGGCGACTCATCACTGTCGCCGTGTCGGACTTCCTCTGCTGGTTCCCTATCGGGATACTGGGGCTGAGGGCGTCCTGGGGCGCCACCGTGGCTGTGGAGGTCAACGTGGCCATGGCCATCTTTGTGCTGCCCCTCAACTCCGCCCTGAACCCTTTCCTGTACACCATCAACCTCATCCGGGAACGCAGAAGAAGCAGACGTGAGAAACGGCTGCTGGATGCCCTCTCCAGACACTTGGAACAAACGGCCGTGAAGATGACAGCAAAATCTGAAGAAATATAGGCGAGACGCGTCCTTCACTGACATTCATGTCCGAGCGGTTTGTGTAGTGTGTCTTTAAGAAGGATTTACGCACTCGGTCTATTCCATACGCACTCAACCCAAATATGCCAGCAGTTATCTGGCAGACTGTCCAAGCCTGGGTAAATGCTTATGCGCTGACAGTGTTGCAATGGGGAATGGGTAGAGGGACCTATGAAACATTGACACCACCATAAGGATGGAAACGTTAAGATGGTCAGCAAACAGGCCAATTTTTAATGTAACGAGCTGGAACTGAACTCAAGATACTGGATCTTGAGTCCACGTTTCTATTAACTCTCCAAACACGAGGACCATAACATTAAAATGGAATGAACACGGGAAATAAACAGTCGCGAGAAACGATTACTGGCTCTCCTCTTGCAACCACTTGGAACAACCCGCAGCTATAAATAAAATAACGCACAAGGAACATAATTTGTTCTTGCTCAGCGCTATTCTCTAAACTCGTTTGGAGTCGATACGCATTACACGTAATCAGACATTTTTAGTGGAGTACGTGACATTCAATTTGTTAGACGAACTGGTCTCAATCTATGTTATTGCACAGTATACATCTGGAGGACTCCTGAAAGAACCTCTTCCAATTTTTAGTTTTTACAAGAGATAAATAGATTTCATCTGATATGATTTTACGTCGTTTTTTTCTTTAATTGCATTTTAGACTTGCAAGGTTCATGGTGAGCATGGTTTTTAACTATCTTTTATCTTAACAGGTTGTCGTTTTTTACATGGTGTTAGCCCTGATATGGCTCTAGTAGTCGGCTGGGCTGTAAGCAATATGAACTGATCCGAACTGCATCTGGGGGATCGTAGGTTCAAGCCCACATCAACCTTTTGAAAAACGAAGAAGCACCATGGTGTATACCATGTGACGAGCCGTTGAGCATCAGACACCTCCTCCTTGATTGCTGGGACTTGTACGATGTGAGACAAAAGCTCTACACGGCGGACTTCTTAAAGAACCTCTTCAGAGACGTCCTTCCTGATGTAATTTTCCAGTTTTTACAAGTGATCAATAGATTTCAAATGATATGATTTTACGTCTGAGCATGGTTTTTTAACTGTCGTCTATTATCTTAATCTGGTTGTCATTTCTGACATGGTGTCGGCCCTGATATGACTGGAGTAGTCGGCTGGGCTATAAGCAATGTGAACGTGAACAAACCCCCATCAGTCAAAGAAAAAAAAGTTGGATTTTTGGTTTGACCAGCTAGCGTTCTCGCGGAGAACCGCAGGTGACGGAACGCTAGGGGTATAGCGTTCAGCAAGCTCGCCGCTGACAACGTAACGCTAGGGGTATAGCGTTCAGCAAGCTCGCCGCTGACAATGTAACGCTAGGGGTATATAGCGTTCAGCAAGCTCGCCGCTGACAATGTAACGCTAGGGGTATAGCGTTCAGCAAGCTCGCCGCTGACAATGTAACGCTAGGATTCTAGCGTCTTGCGTTAGAAAATTCCTACGTAAAGCCAGTTACGGTCTAAGGGAAAAAAACTCTATTATAGTATCAAGTAACCATTTGTAAATACTGTGAGTGTGATTACCCGAGTAAAAAGTCTATCTGAAGAATTTTTCGGGCGCGAGATGGATGAAATGCTTGTCTGAAATGCTCCTCAACCATGATATTTCATTGCACAAATAACCTCAAATCATGTCTGAACAAACCTTATACTGTAGATATCCTAAAAGAGGATTAAATTACCATGCTAACCATACCCTACGTGTTGATGCTGGTCATTTGGGGCGCCTGTGAAAATTAATTCAAAGTGGCCTAAAAAGGCACGTTTCCAAGGAAAGTAGTCAGTGGCAGCTGGCACGTCTGCAGGGAAGTAGGTCAAATAGCCAGCTGACGATGCCAAAGTGTTAATCTACGTTGCATATTAGTCACTGAGAATGTTGCTCAAATGTCCTGAAGCACACCGCAGGTGTCTGCATCTGGTGGACGCTAGCCTATAGTATGAAAGAAAACGTAGCACACAGCCTTGTCACACACTTTCAATTCGAAATGGAAATCTGTGGCATCATTACCATCATCCACATTCTCATCATCATAGCATTCTTAAACAAATTGTCCAAAAATCTGTGTGGCCCTGTATGCCTTGCTCTCATGGTGACTTTAATTTTTGATGAATTTTGTGATTTGGTTGAAGGCTGAATGAAATACACCTCGTGAGATAGGGACACAGGAGCAGTGCCAGAGAATGGGGAGACAAAAAATGTAGGTTATTGAAGGGGAATCACACTCTAGCTGATTGTCAAAATGCTGAGTTCCATTTCGAACATCCGTTAGAGTTGGATTCCCTCAGACAAACACAGACACACTCTGCAGCATGCGGGACAGGTCGAGAAGGTAATCCTTTGTTACCTGCACAGGTAATATCCATTGTTACTTCCACCATCACAGGAGGCTCTGCCTCCGATCCTCTGACTTTTCGCTTTCCACGCACTAAGCTCAATACCTATGGTCCACGAGCCTTCTCTGTTTCTGGTCCACTCTCCTGGAACAAACTTCCTCTCTCAGTCCGTCAGCAACCTACTTTTGTCTCCTTCAAGTCCGCTCTCAAAACTCACCTTTTCTCCTCCGCATAAAATCCTAACTTCACTCAACCCCCCCCTCCCCCTCTGCAGCCTGTCTCCGCTCGGAGGGAATCACATGGTTATAATATATAATTGTATATGCAATGCTCTCTATAATTTTCCATTGCTTTTATTCTTGCTTTTATTGCTTTTATTCTTTCTCCCCATTTATAGCCATGCGTGTGTGTGTGTGTATGTGTGTGTGTGTGTGTGTGTGCGTGCGTGTGTGTGCGTGCGTGCGTGCGTGCGTGCTTGCGTGTGTGTCTGCTTCAGCGCTTAGATTTGATTTTATCAAGATTTTGCGCTATATAAATATTGTAATTGTAATTGTAATATCCATTGTTACTTTCACCTTCACAGGTGATATCCATTGTTACCATCACAGGTAATATCCATTGTTACTTCCACCACCACAGGTAATATCCAATGTTACTTCCACCATCACAGGTAATATCCATTGTTACTTCCACCACCACAGGTAATATCCAATGTTACTTCCACCATCACAGGTAATATCCATTGTTACCTTCACAGGTAATATCCATTGCTACTTCCACCATCACGGGTAATATCCAGTGTTACCTCCACAGGTAATATCCATTGTTACCTTCACAAGTACTATCCATTGTTACTTCCACAATCACAGGTAACATCCACTGTTACTTTGACCTTCACAGGTAATATCCATTGTTACCTCCACAGGTAAATATCCGTTGTTACCTTCACAGGTAATATCCGTTGTTAACATTTTACGTCCAAGTATGGTTTTCGTTAATTGCATTTCAGACTTGCAAGGTTAACGGTGAGCATGGGTTTTTAAGTGTTTTCTTGATTTTAAGCTGGATGTCGTTTCTGACTTGGTGTTAGCCCTGATATGGCTCTAGTAGTCGGCTGGGCTATAAGCAATATGAACTTGAACTTTCGTTGTTAACCTTCAGAGATAATGTGACTGTTTGACTGATGTACATGCCGAACTTGGCTACAACCATTTACAGGTTAAAACGTCCTCTTAGTCCTCACAACACATGAGCGAATTCTCTCTCTCTCTCTCTCTCTGTGTCTGTCTCTGTCTCCAATTGTATGTATGTCTGTCTGTCTCTTTCTCTTCGCTCACTCACTCCCTGATTAGGAACGGCAGTTACGTAAGTTGGTCTCTGTGCTAATATCTGTATTGTTTGAAAATACAATTTTATTTCAGTTCATCCCTATCAGTTTGTGTGTCTGTCAGCGCCCCCCCTCCCCCCTCTCCCTCCCTCCCTCCCTCCCTCCCTCCCCGTCCCTCCCCCTCTCTCTTTTTCAAAAAGGAGAGGGTGTGGGGGAGTATGTGCTAACCGGTGTGCGAGGTGTGACACAAAACTGTCGGGTAAAGCATCACCAGAAAGCTGTCAAACTGATTCTAACTCTAACCCCCCCCCCCCCCCACTTGGGAAATGCCGGGGACTCTTTCAGTATAAATAGTATCCCTACCATCTGAAAATAATGTGCCAGAAATTTCATCTTATCTGTCACTTTCTTTGTTTCTGACTTATTTCTTTGATTTCTGTTGTTTCTTCTTATTTTCTGCTTTGCTGGTCCATTCACCTGTATGTGTTCGAGAAAGTCTTACGTGCTTTTTCTTAGGATTGATAATTGGGTATATGTGTCAAGAGCAATTTTTGGCTCGAGGGAAATGAGATATGCCGAAGCAATTTAAGGTCATTTATGCCTGTTTTTATACATGTTTTTGGTGCCCTTGGGTATGCTTAAATTTGTTATTCAGGTGTGTTTTTAAATCCCCTGTGCGATAAATTGAATAGTGGTCAACACCAGGGGCATGCCCTTAGATTATATGCGCGAATGCATTGATATGTGTACTTGATCTTTTTTCCTCTTCAAGTGTTGTGTGTGCTTTGAAACGGTTATAGCCCTGATATGGCTCTACACAGTCGGCTGGGTTTTAAACAATAACAACGAGAAAAGATAAAAACAATGAAACGGACTGTACGTGCTATATACACCAATGGAATTCTTGTAAATATATATATATATATATGTGTGTGTGTGTGTATATATGTATGATAATGCCATCTTCGCCCACTAGGACTGGCATGCCCAGACAGTCAGGGGAGACCACCAGTAACCTTTCTGTTCTCCGTCACTGGGAGTAGTTCATTTCCGTCAACGTGCCTCTTACAGGCAACGCATTTCCGTTACCACCAAGAGTCTGTACGTTTCCACCACAAAGTTCTCTCTCGGAAAGGTTCGTTCCTGTCCCCATTACCTCTCTTAAATTAATCACCTGGGTTTCCTCACAGGCACCTTCAAAGCGAACAAGCAATTGGAGATAAAAATGTCTGTGACCGTATAGCTTACTGTATCTACTGTGTTGATTTTGAATAATTTTGAATGGACGAGAATACAATTCTCAATATATACGCATCCAAGTGTATACCACACACACATTTGCATGTACATAATTATGTATGTATGTAGGCAGGTATCTAGATGCATATCGATTTATTGATTTGGTCTGGTCATTTCTGATTATGTCTGATCAGATGTTTAAAGCGTATGTAGTCTAACACGCTTGAAAACACACACAGGTCATTGTCCTCCGAAGTCTGCGTTAATGTTTTCTTTGTTTCAAAACTGACGTCGATACTTCAGAACACATGTGTCTCTGTATAAGCAGATTTTCTTGAAACGTCGAAGAAAATCTACTCATAAGCGCACGTACACTGTTCACAAAACTTGCGTGACCTAAGTTTCATTTAAAAAGAAAAAAAATCTAGAAGTTATAGTGGTTTCATCTCTGCCGTGAATGGCCATCTTGGAAGTCTTTGTGCAGTGCTTAAGAAAGGAGCTCTACCAAGACGTCCCTCCTGATGCAGTTTTCCAGTTTTTACAAGAGATCAAAAGATTTCACTTGATGTGATTTTACGTGTTTTTCTTTAATTGCATTTTACATTTGCAAGGTTGACGGTAAGCATGGTTTTTAACGTTTGTTTTTTTTTCTTTTTGACGTGGTGTTAGTCCTGATATGGTTCTGGTGGTTGGCTGGGCTACAAGCAATATGAATTACAGTGCTTAAGAGGCACCGTAGTCTGGGTTTCCATGGTGTTGGCCGATTGACCGACTTGGGTAGTTCTGCTTCGTAAGGCGCATGAGGCAACCACGAGGACCATTTCTTCCTGTCCACGGCCAGGTACAAGACATCGCTCCATAACCTGTTGACCAGCTTCATACCCCCCCGTTGGATTGCCGGGGGCTCTTTCAGTATAAATAGTATCCCCACCTTCTGGAAATTCTATGCTAGAAATTTCCTCTTTTCTGTCACTCTGTTTCTGCCTTGCTTTGCTTTCTGTCATTTCTACTTGTCATTTTTTGCCTTAATGGTCCATTCACCTGTATTTGTTCGATAAAGTCTTACATAGGCCTCTCTACAACAAGACAAATAAAGAATCAAAAACTACAAAACTCCGTCTTAGCAAACGTGGGGGTGGGTACACATGCCATGAATCCAGCTAATCCAGAGACATCAAGTGATGTTGATGAAAGACAGCAATGGCATTCTCAATGGCTGGCCAGTCGAAAAATGCGAAGTAAATGCTACAGTGTCGTTCCTGATATCACAGAGATAAATAGGTGAACGGCAGATAGGATCGTACAGAAATATCTTCCTTTGGGATCTTGTTACTGTGCTTGTGGGTGGATTGTTTTCGACTGGACTGATTCGGCTATTCCTGTTTTGTGCGTGTCTATTAGTGTAGAGGACAGTTGGTGCCTTTACCCCATTGGGATGCAAGGGGCTCTTTCAGTATAAATAGTATCCCCAAAGAAATTTCCTCTTTTCTGTCACTCTCTTTGTTTCTGCCTTGTTGCCTTGCTTTCGGTCATTTCTATTATTTTCTGCCTTAATGGTCCATTCACCTGTATTTTTTCGATAAAGTCTTACGTACTTTTTCTTCGGATTGATAGTTGGGTACATGTATTAAGTACATTTTTGGCTCTAAGGAGGTGAGATATGCAGAAGCAGATTTTAGGTAATTTATGCCTGTTTTTATATATGTTTTGGTGTCCTTATGTATGCTTATATTGTATTCAGGTGTGTTTTTTAAATCTCCCCTGTGCGAAAAATCGGACGGAATGGTCCTACGCTGGGGGCATATCCTTAGATTATGTGTGCGAATGCATTGATAAATGTACTTAATTTTCTTTTCTTTTTTTTCCTGTTGATGTTTTGTGTGTTTTGAGGCGGTTATAGCCCTGATACGGCTCTGCGCAGTCGGCTGGGCTTTAAACAACAATAAAAAGAAAGAGTCCCTCTTTCAAAAAACTACAAAACTTCATCTTAGCAAACGTGGGGGTGGGTACACATGCCATGAATCCAGCTAATCCAGAGACATCAAGTGATACTGATGAAAGACAGCAGTGGCATTCTCAGTGGCTGGCCAGTGGAAAAATGCGTAGTAAATGCTACAGTGTCGTTCCTGATATCACAGAGATAAATAGGTGAACGGCAGATAGGATCGTACAGAAATATCTTCCTTTGGGATCTTGTTACTGTGCTTGTGGGTGGATTGTTTTCGACCGGACTGATTCGGCTATTCCTGTTTTGTTCGTGTCTGTAAGTGTAGAAGACAGCTGGTGCCCTTGGTTGCGGGTTTTTCCCTTCACCACCGCTTTGATCTCGTTAAGTAAAATTTACGCCCACGGGGATGCCGGGGGGTGGGGGGGGGGCTCTTTAATGTATAAATAGTATCCCCCACCTTCTGGAAATTCTGTGCTAGAAATTTCTTCTTTTCTATAACTCTCTCGTTTCTGCCTTGTTTCTTTGCTTTCTGTCATTTTTTCCTATTAGTTTCTGCCTTGCTGGTCCATTCACCTGTATATGTTCATATTTTTCTTAGGATTGATATACTTGGGTAAATATGTTAAGTGCATTTTTGGCTCTAGGAAAAAGAGACATGCGGAAGCTATTTTAGGTAATTTAAGCCTGTTTTTTTATATGCCTTAGTGTCCTTAGTTATGTTTGTATTCATGTTTTTTTTTCCTAATCCACTGTGCGATAAATTGGATGGAGTGGTCAACGCCAGAGGCATCTCCTCAGATTATATGTTCAAAGGCATTGATATGTGTACTTAATTTTCTTTTCCCTTTTTGTTCCTGTTGAAGTGTTGTGTATGTTTTGAAATGGTTATAGCCCTGATATTGCTTTAGTCAGTCAGCTGGGCTTTAAACAAAAATAACTAACATTTAAGTTTGGACTTGCATGTTTAAAACTACATTTCAAACCTAGATTTTTAATATCTTAACATCCCCCATGGGGATGCTTGAGGGCTATTTCAATCAATAATTTCTCCACCTTGAAATATTGTGCTAGAAATTTCCTTTCTTCCGTCATTCTCCTTGTTTCTGCCTTGCTCCTTCACGTTCTGTCGTCTCGTCCTATCATGTTTTGCCTTGTTGATCCATACACCTGTGTATGTTTCTGTAAGCGCTTACATAATTTCTAGTAGAATTGATAATTGGGTTCCTGTACGTTTTGGGCGGTAAGGAAATGTGACGTGCGGATGCAGTTTTAGATATTTCAGGTAAGTTTTTTTTTTTATTACATATGTATTGTAATGCACTTATCTATGTTTACACACTTCCATTCAAGTCTGGGTTTTTTAAAACCCTGATGACAAATTGGGCAGACTGGTCAACGCCAGGGGCATATCCTTGAATTATGTGCGCGAATTTTACACAAGATTTACGTCATACTTAAAAAAAAAAAAAACGCAACGTAGGTGTCAGTGATAATTATTGATTTCATTCAAGTCAAGACATTCTCAACATGACTGTGAAGCTAGATCGTGCTTCAAGAGGTGAAAAGAACCATTAGGACGAAATAAAACGTCGTAGAACAAATTAACACAGATCTGTACCTATTTTTGTACAATCACACATGTAGAGCTGGGACGTAAATAGCTTGGGGGTTGTTAACTCAGAAAACCCACTAACGCTTCTGCCCCCATGGGGATGCCGGTGGCTCTTTTAAGTTAAGTATAAATAGTATCCCCACCTAACTGAAATTCTCTGCTAGAAATACCCTCTTTTCTGTGACTGTTCGTTTCTGCCTTGTTCCTTTGCTTTCTGTCATTTCTTCCTATCATTTTCTTCCTGGCTGGTCCATTCACTTGTATGTGTTCGATAAAGTCTTACATACTTTCTATAAGGATTGATAATTGGGTACATGTATTAAGTATATTTCTGGCCTTAGGGAGGTCAGATATGCGGAAGCAATTTTAAGTAATTTAGGCCCTTAGGACGAAATAAACGTCACAGAACAAATCAACGCAGATCAGTACCTATTCTTGTAGCATCAAACACACACACACACACGCACGTAAAGTTGGGACATAAATAGCGTCGGCGAGTTGTTGACTTGGGACGCCTACTGACGCTTCTGCTGCAGACAGTGCTGTTATTCCCGGGTCTTGTGCCGTCTCACCGGTCGTCAGTGGGTGAGAGGATGTTGTTATTCCTGATCCTGACAGAGAGGAGAGCCCAAGTGATCCGCTTGTTACAGCTGGGACCACATAAATAGTAGCCATGGGGGACTTTGTTACGTTGGTTCTAGGCGACTTGTTTTCGCTTTTGTTAATGGTGTGTGTGTCTGTGTATGGTGTGTGTGTCTATGCATGGTGTGTGTGTTTATGTGTGTGTGTGTGTGGTGTATCTGTGTCTGTGTGTGTATGCGTGTTTGTATATGTGTGTGTGTGTGTGTTTTTGTTTTAGCCCTGATTTTGGCTCTAGTAGTCGGCAGGACTCTGAGCAATAGGAGCTTGAACTTTGTCGTGTGTGTATATATATGAATTCGTATTACGTAGCCGTGGGAATCTCTTTAGGGCGTCTCTAGGCGACTTGTTTTCGTTTTGTTATTACTCTCTCTCTCTCTCTCTCTGTCTCTCTTCTCCTCTCTCTTCTGTCTGTCTGTCTGTTTGTCTGTCTCTCTCTCCCTCTGTCTCTTTGTCTGTCTCTCTCCCTCTCTCTCTCTCCCTCACTCTCTCTCTCTCTCTCTCTCCCTCTCTGTCTAGTCTGTGTGTCTGCCTGAGTGTCTGTCTGTCTGCTCTCTCTCCCTCTGTCTCTCTCTGTCTCTCTTCCTCTCTCTCTCTTTGATTTAACGTCTTTTCACTAGAGTGATATAAGACGAAAAAAAAAGTATAAGCACTGAGGAAGGGGGGGGGGGAGGAGGTTAGGCAGAGGCAGGCAGTGTGTGTGTGTGTGTGTGTGTTTTGACGTGGTGTTAGCCCTGATATGGCTCTTGTAGTCGGCTGGGCTATAAGCAATATGAACTTGAGCATTTTCGTGCTTGTATAATAATTTGTATTACATAGTGATTTTTTTCGTATTACATATCTTCTATGTACATTGTGGTAATAACTTTAAAAATTTTATATGATCTTTTTTTGCCATTAATGGTAACTATGTGCATTGATGTGTATCTCCGAGACCCAGTCCCTCCTTTTTTATTTATACGTTAAGATGTGTTATTATGTAAAGAGCAAGATGGCATACAAGGATATGGACTGTTTCCGCTATACAGATGGCATTGTGATTATTATTATTGTTATCATTATTATTGTTGTTATTATCATTATTACTATTAGTATAGTATTATTATTGAGAGTTTCCAACCAAAGAAGAAGGAAACCAGGGCGGAAAAAAAAACACCCTTGGAAATTTACAATTTCATAACTGATCAAAGCATAATGTCGCAAGTTCGGGGAAAATTATATTAACATCAAGCATTGACAACATGTTGAGACCCAACCTTTTAGGACATAAGAACCCACAGAGAGACACAGAGAAAGAGAGAGAGACAGAGACAGAGAGAGAGGAGGGATGCTGTTTATGTGGTTGCCGGATGAGAGGGAAGGCGAGAGTGGAGTTTAAAAAAGTGGGCCAGATGATCAGTGTTGACAGAGAGAAACTGTTCATGCATTTCCCGATTATAATGGAGGTGGTCACGAAACTTTAAGGACTAAGAACAGATGGTTAAAACGTAGTACACCATCTTCTTTTTTTCTTTTTTCTTTTTTTTTTTTGTGCTAAGATCAGATTTTCCCATTGTTATCTACAGTGCGTGTTTGCTCAGTAGAATGGGAGGGAATCTTGGCCTCTTTCTTTTTATGTATGGACACAAATGGTGCATGCATTAGACTATTCATTGCATTCTCTCTCTCTCTCTGTCTCTGTCTCTCTCTGTCGTCTCTCTCTTCTCTCTTTGTCTTCTGTCTCTCTGTCTGCTCTCTCTTCTGCTCCTGTCTGTCCTCTCTGTCTGTCTCTCTCTGTCTCTGTCTCTTTTCCTCTTTCTCTTCTCTCTCTCTGTCTCCCTCTCGTCTGTCTCTCTCTCTCCCTCTCTCTTCTCTCTCTCTTCTGTCTCTCCTCTTCTCTCTTCTCTCTCTCTCTCTCTCTTCTCTGTCTCTCTCTTTCTCTCTCTCTCTCTTCTCTCTCTCTGTCTGTCTCTCTGTTTGCCTTCTCTCTCTGTCTCTCTTCTCTCTCTTCTTCCTCTCTCTCTCTCTCTCTCTTCTCTGTCTCTCTCTTGTCTCTCTCTCTCTCTGTCTCTCTCTCTCTGTCTCTCTCTCGTTCTCTTCTCTCTCTTCGTCTGTCTCTCTCTCTTCTCTCGTCTCTCTCTGTCTCTCTCTCTCTCTGTCTCTCTCTGTCTCTCTCTTTGTCTCTCTCTCTCTTTCTCTCCTCTCTTCTCTCTCTCTCTCTCTCGCTTGGCGCTGTGTTTGTAGTGGACTCTCTCTTTCTCTCCTTTTCTTTTTCTCATGGCTGCTTGGGCATCTGAACTGCATCTGGAGTCTGGTCCAACTTGCTTCTGCGATGGTGTCTTTGTGTTTGCTTATTGCGCCCTTGTCCCTTACCTACCCACCCATAAATACATTCAGTTCTCTGTGGTGTTGAAAATGTATATAAAACTTGAAATGAAAAATTTGTAGCGCAAAAACTCGAACAAAAAACTAAACAAAAACCAAACCAAAACAAAACAAAAAAGCAGCAACTACACCAACAGCAGCAGCAACAACAGCTAATGCAGACAAACAACAACCAAATCATCATCACCACCACCATGATGATCATCAACAACACTGACAACATTATTGACAACGGCAACACAAGTAGCAACAATAATAGCAGGAAATGCAAAATAACGCCAGCAAAACATCATTAGTGTTATCAACACTAACACCACCATGATGATCATCAACAACACTGACAACATTGACAACGGCAACACAAGTAGCAACAATAATAGCAGGAAATGCAAAATAACGCCAGCAAAACATCATTAGTGTTATCAACACTAACAACAATAATAACAACCAAAACAAAACCAAAAACAAAACATAACAAAAAACAAAACAAAAAAAACAGCACCAGAAAACGGCAACATTATCTTCCAGCTGAAGCAAAAGAGTAAAATGTATCAGTGTTGACGTTATCTTTGAAGTATCTCTTGACTTTATCTTACATAGTTATCGCTTCTCTGGCACGTGAAATACGTAACCCTTTACACACACACGCACGCACGCACATGCACGAACAACCACACGCCAAAGTATACAACTCCCACATACTATGTACCTCAACTTTTTTCTCCAGTAAACACACCATAAGGGGTGTGTGGGTGGGAAAGACGAGTAGAGATGGAGGAGAGAGAGAGGGAGGGGGGGGGGGTTAAAAATACAAGAACGGAGAATATTGGCAACCACCCTCAGCTAACATCTACAACAAACAACGACAGAAACCCAAATCTTCATACTTTGTCCGCCTTCAAGCAGACAAAGCTAAGTATGAATTTGCGATCGTTTGGCGGCTAAGATTATGTGATAAACTGCGTCAATACAGGTTTCTGGACAGGCTGTCGCAACAGGCATTTACATACTGTCGCAACAGGCATTTACACTGTCGCAACAGGCATTTACATACTGTCGCAACAGGCATTTACAGACTGTCGCAACAGGCATTTACAGACTGTCGCAACAGGCATTTACATACTGTCGCAACAGGCATTTACAGACTGTCGCAACAGGCATTTACAGACTGTCGCAACAGGCATTTACAGACTGTCGCAATAGGCATTTACAGACTGTCGCAATAGGCATTTACATACTGTCGCCATAGACAGTACATACTGTCGCAATAGGCATTTACATACTGTCGCAATAGGCATTACAGACTGTCGCAATAGACAGTTACATACTGTCGCAATAGGCATTTACAGACTGTCGCAATAGACAGTTACATACTGTCGCAATAGGCATTTACGACTGTCGCAATAGACATTACAGACTGTCGCAATAGGCATTTACAGACTGTCGCAATAGGCATTTACACACGTCGCAATAGGCATTTACATACTGTCGCAATAGACATTTACAACTGTCGCATAGGCATTTACATACTGTCGCAATAGACATTTACATACTGTCGCAATAGGCATTTACATACTGTCGCAATAGGCATTTACATGACTGTCGCAACAGGCATTTACATACTGTCGCAATAGACATTTACATACTGTCGCAATAGGCATTTACATACTGTCGCAACAGCATTTACAGACTGTCGCAATAGGCATTTACATACTGTCGCAATAGGCATTTACATACTGTCGCAATAGGCATTTACAGACTGTCGCAACAGGCATTTACATACTGTCGCAATAGACATTTACATACTGTCGCAATAGGCATTTACATACTGTCGCAACAGCATTACAGACTGTCGCAATAGGCATTTACATACTGTCGCAACAGGCATTTACATACTGTCGCAATAGGCATTTACATACTGTCGCAACAGGCATTTACATACTGTCGCATAGACATTACATACTGTCGCACAGGCATTTACATACTGTCGTAACAGGCATTTACAGACTGTCGCAATAGGCATTTACATACTGTCGCAATAGACAGTTACAGACTGTCGCAATAGACATTTACATACTGTCGTAACAGGCATTTACATACTGTCGCAATAGACATTTACATACTGTCGCAATAGACATTTACATACTGTCGCAATAGGCATTTACATACTGTCGCAATAGACATTTACATACTGTCGCAATAGACATTTACATACTGTCGCAACAGGCATTTACATACTGTCGTAACAGGCATTTACATACTGTCGCAATAGCATTTACATACTGTCGCAACAGACATTTACATACTGTCGCAACAGGCATTTACGTACTGTCGCAATAGACATTTACATACTGTCGCAATAGGCATTTACATACTGTCGCAACAGGCATTTACATACTGTCGCAACAGGCATTTACATACTGTCGCAATAGACATTTACATACTGTCGCAACAGGCATTTACATACTGTCGCAATAGACATTTACATATGTATTGTCGCAACAGGCATTTACATTCTGTCGCAATATGCATTATCTTTTTTTCTGCCTTGTTTTACTTTTTGTCGTTTCTTCCCATCATATTTATGCCTCGCTGGTCCGTTCACTTGCATGTGTTAGCGATAAAGGCTTGCGTTCTTTCTCTCAGGATTGATAATTGGGTACATATGTTAAGTGTGTTTTTGGCTCAAGGGAAATGAGATATGCGGAAGTAATTTTACGTAATTTAGGCCCGTTTTTATGTTTCAGTGCCCTTCTTTATGTGTGAATTTTTGTGTTCAGGTTTGTTGTTGAAATCGCCTGTGCGATAAATTGGGCTGAGTGGTCAACGCCAGGGGCATGTCCTTAGATTATGTGCCAAATGCATCGAGATACATATATATATGTATATATTTTCTTTTCCCTTGTTCCTTATTGTGTGTGCATTGAAACTGTTATAGCCATGATATGCCTCCACCCAGTCGGCTGGGCTTTAAACAAAAGTAACAAGTGCATTTTTGGCTCAAGGGAAATGAGGTATGCGGGAGCAAATATAGGTAATTTGGCCCCGCTTTTATATATGTTTTAGTGTCTTTAGTAATGGTCTAAATTTGTATTCAGGTATGTTTTTAAATCCACTATATGATAAATTGGACGGAGTGGTCAACGCCAGGGCCACCTCCTTAGATTATGTGCGCGAATACATTGATATATGTACTTCAGTTTATTTTCCTTTTTTTTCCTGTTGAAGTTGTGTGTGTGTTTTGAAACGGTTATAACTGATATGGCTCGTCACAGTCAACTGGGCTTTAGAAAAAAAAACAAAGTACAAAATCAAAATTCCTGTGACCAGTTTACGTAGATAAATGTCTTTATATTTCTGGACACGTGTATACAAAACTCAAAACTGTAGTGACCAGTCTTTGGATCAGCTGTGATGGCAGTGGGCCCATACATTGATACGTCTTTTCATTTTTTTTTTTTTTTTTAGTCTTAGGCGCTCAGAAACTTTTTGCGTCGTGTCCGAAGTTTACAAGAAACCCCAAGGGGTGTTGGATGGGGCCCAAAGCAACAAAGCCTCGCCACTGACCAAACGGTCACCTCTAAGAGCTCCCGACGCCGTGCGGTATTCATTTCGCAAGCAAATGAGGAGGGGGGGGGGGCTGTCAGTGCGCTGCATGACCTACTCGGACCGTTCATCAGTTACCTTGTTCACAAACCCCGGGACACAGCCACACAACGCACATTAGTCAGGTCCAGCTCACTATGAGAGAATGAAGGTGCTTGCAGGTTTGGAGCCTCTGACTTCAGCCCTTAATTTTACGTTTTTCTTTAATGGCATTTTAGATTTTGCAAGGTTGACGGTGAGCATGGTTTTTATGTTTTTTATCTTAACGGGTTGTTCTTTTCTTTTTGACGTGGCGTTCGCCCTGATATGGCTCTAGTGGTCGGCTGGCTATAAGCACTATGAATTGAATTGAATTGATTTTCAGCCCTTGAACTGTTCTGTAGCGGTTACCTAACCCGTAGCTACTGGAAAAAAAGAAAGAAAAGAAAAACTACCGAACGAGCGAACAGCACTATGGCTTTAGGTGGCCCTGGTTAACCTGGTAACTCTGTAATAGGACCCATAAAGTAATTTTTTAGGTGTGACCTCGCCAAGTGACACCCCATCCCAGTCACGTCCTGATAGAAGCCATTGCTAGTCAGTCTGAGACTCCTTAATCGTCCAGTCAAGTCTGGTTTATTTCGCAGCTAATCTCCATAACAAAAGGTCATCTTCTATCCGCCACCTGTAACCAGCTGGGTTGGGGATGGTCGCCTACTACCATGTGGGAGGTAACTGTTACCATATCCGTGTCTTATTACGGTATCTTAACGATCGCAGGATCAACACCATGTCGTAGGTAAGTAGTGCCCTGTCTGGCTAAAGGGTTTGAAGTGTTGTGTAGCCATCGCACGCGAACACACACATACACACATGCACATACTCGCACGCGCGCGCACACACACGCGCAGCGCGTGCACAATTTCACTCGCACACATTCAAAACACACACACACATCTCTCGCACACATCCAAACGCACACATATACACACGCACACACACATAACACATATACACACACACACACACACACACACACACACACACACACACACACACACATACACACACACACAACACACATACACACACACACACACACACACACACACACACACACACACACACACACACGCACCGGCAGACGGACAGATGCAGACACGCACACACAGAAAAACGCATGAAGGCACACAGTTACCGACGGACACACAGACACTCGCACGCACATACACACGTAGACAGACGGACTGACACGCACACACACACAACACGACACACACGACTCGACTCGACTCGACTCGACTCGATCATTCAAATTTGCTTCGATTCAAACTGCTGCCCCATTTGCGTATTATACTTTCTTTGACTCCCTCACCCTATCCATCAACTGCAAAAACTGAACCCTGTGACTCACTCACGCTATACACCAGCTTTCTGCAGGAATCCTTTGGATAGAGTGAGGGAGTCCCAGGGTTAAGGTTTTGCTTTGCTAGCATGGTTGACAATGTAGGATGTTGGTGGAGATGGTGCAGGAGTCAAAGAGTTAATGCATGGTTATATTTCAATCATTTCTGCTGTCATTTTCTGTCTTGCTGATCCAGTCATCTGTATGTGTTCGATGAAGTCTTGAGTACTTTTTCTTAGGACTGATAACTGGGTACATGTATTAAGTGCATTTTTGGCTGTGGGGAAATAAAATATGCGAAAGCAATTTTAAGTAGTTCAGCTCAGGCCAGTTTTTTTTTATGTTTCAGTGTCCTTAGTTATGTTTAAATTTTTATTCAGTGTGTTTTTTTAAATTCCCGTGTGCGATGAATTGGACGGAGTGGTAAACGTCAGGGGCATGGTTTTAGATTATGTGCGCGAATGCATTGATATGTGTACTTATTTTTTCCCTGTTGAAATAATGTGTACGTTTTGAAACGGTTATAGCCCTGATATGGCTCCACGAAGTCGGCTGGGCTTTAAACAACAATAACAGTAACAGTGCACAGGAACATATACACATTTACAGCTGGATTATTTTCATAATTGTTTAAAACCCGGTCGACCGCGCGGAACCGTGTGAGGCCTGTAACCACCTCAAAACACGCACAACATCAATGTATTCACGCACATATAATATGCCCTTGGCGTTGACCACACCGCCCAGTTCATCACCAGGGTTAATTAAAAAAACTTAATGCAGTGTATGAATATAACTAATACACTAAAACATACATAGGCACCCGCCTGAATTACCTAAAATTGCTTCTGCACACAACAGTTCCGTAGAACCAAAAACGAAGTGAATACTTGTACTCAAAATGAAGTTAATACTTGCGTAAATTACGCAGAATAAATTTATTGTAGATCATAATGACAACAAAAGACGAAAAAGAGTTTGACAGTTTTGACGATTTATGTGTTTTAAAATCTTGCGAGTTTACAGTTGTGTCGATTGTCTTTTAAAGCATTCAGCCCAAACAAAACGGAGCCGATTACAAAGTACACAACAGTAACATTGAAAAATGACCAAATTGAGTCATACCTACAGACACGTTAACCAGGATATGACCAGTCGCACCATAAAACAAACAATGAGCAAGCTGCCTATTTTGAGAGACGAAGTGTGTGTGGATGATTTATTCATAAAGGCCATGGCACGTGAGAAGAGAGGGAGAGCTCGAGCTCAGACTTAAGATGATTTATTCATCAAGGCCATGGCCCTGCAGAAGAGTAGACAGAAAAAGAGGATAATGTAACGACAGACCGCCTTAGCTAAAGCCCGTTTTAAACGACCAGTCGCCGTGGTGTAGTGGTTAAAGCAACGGACTACTGACTGGAAGATTGTGGATTCGAATCCCCATCAGTACCTTCAAAAATCATTGAGGGATTTTTCGGCTCTAACCGGCTCCTACCTGGAGTTGGGCGTGCTATGGGCTCATTGGAAGACTGGGACCACACAGTCGAGTCTCATCTACTTCACGGATGCGTCATTGAGGATGTTGCTGAAATCTTCTGACCAGCACCGCAGGTGTCTGTATCTCTTGGGCCTGGTTGACGCCAGGATATATTATGATAGTAAGCGTAGTACAGCCCTGCCACGCAGTCTCAATCCTAGATGGAACTCCAGAGAATCATGATTATCATCCTCATCGACATCATCATTATCGCATTGTAAAAAAAATAAAACGTGCTGGCCTCTGTGGTCATTAAGGTGCCGCAAAAAATGGCACGAAAAAAAAAGGTGAGCGCAAAGGTAACCTTCCTGGGTGCGATAATCCTTAAAAAAAAATAAAAGCCCGTTTAAAAATGGCGAGAATCACTTACAGGAAGGATGTTTAACGGGCGTATTTAATATTCTGCATGCGTCATCATCATCATCTTCAAGTGCTTGCCATTGGCGTTGGCGATCATGGCCTTCCATCTGTTTCTATCCCTTTTTGCCTCAAGCACGTCTTCCACCCTCTTTGTCTTCAGCCACTCGGCAAGTCCTTTTACTATCTTATCCCTGGGTATACCTGGTGCTCTTTTTTCCTCCAGCTTTCCTGTTGTGACCAGGTGCTCCAATTCCCCTTTCCTCATAAAATGGCCTATAAATGTTGCCTGTCTTTTCCTAATCTGCATGCGTATACACACGAAAGAGGCTTGAGCGTTGGCAGAACTGCACAAGTGTTGACTTGCGCTCCGGCTCTGTCTGTCTGTCTGTCTCTCTCTTTCTCTCTCTGTCTCTCTCTTTCTCTCTCTGTCTCTCTCTTTCTCTCTCTGTCTCTCTCTTTCTCTCTCTGTCTGACTCTCCCTCTCTATGTCTCTTTGTCTCTTTCTCTGTCTCTGTCTTTTTCTCTCTCTCACATACTCTCTTACTCTCTCTGTCTTTCACTCTCACTTACACTCCCTCTCTCTCTCACTCACACACACACACACACACACACACACACACACACACACACACACACACACACACACACATCTCTATCTTGTCCTGTTCTCTCTTTCACTCTCTTCTCTTTCACTCCCCCCTCTGTCTCTCGCTCTCTCCCTTCTCTCTCTCTCTCAGTTTCTGTCTCTGTCTTTCACTGTCATTCACACTCTCTTTCACTCAATCACTATCTCTTTCTCTCTCTCTCCACACACACACACACACACACACACACACACACACACACACACACACACACACACACACACTCTCTCTCTCCCTCTTGGTCTCTCTCACTCACTCTCTCACTCTCTCTCTCCCTCTCTTTCCCTCTCTCTCTCTCTCCCTCTCTATCTCTCTCTTTCTTTCACTCTCTTTCACTCTCTCTTTCTCTCTATATCTCACTCACTTACTCTCTCACTCACACTCAGTCTCTCTCAGACCCCCCCCCCCTCTCTCTCTCTCTCTTGGGCCCAGTAATCAGGTGGGTAAGCGTCTTATTTCCACATGGAACGTCCTTGGTTCTGCCCCCCCCCCCCCCCCTAGACATCTCTGCCTGTTGTGTAAAGGGTGGAGATTTTTCCTGTCTCCCAGGTCAACATGTCTGCGGACCTGCCATGGTGCCTAAACCCCCATTGGTGGGGATGCCGAGGACTCTTTCAGTATAGATAGTATCCGCACCTTCTGGAAATTCTGTGCTAGAAATGTCCTCTTTTCTGTCACTGTCTTTGTTCCTTTCCTTCCTCCTTTGCTTTGTGTCATTTCTTCCTATCATTTTCTGCCTTGCTGGTCCATTCACCTGTATGTGTTCGATAGAGTGTTAAGTACTTTTTCTTACGATTGATAATTGGGTATATGTAGTAAGTGCATTTTTGGCTGTAAGGAAGTGAGATATGCGGAAGCAATTTTAGGTAATTTATGCCTGTTTTTTTACGTATGTATTGGTGTCCTTAGGTATGCTTATATTTGTATTTAGGTGTGGTTGTTAAATCCCCTGTGCGATGAATTGGACGGAATGGTCAACGCCAGGGGCATCTCCTTAGATTATGTGCACGAATGCATTGAAATGTGTACTTAATTTTCTTTGCTTTTTTCCTGTTGAAGTTTTGTGCATGTTTTGCAACGGTTACAACCCTGATATGGCTCTACGCAGTCGGCTGGGCTTTAAACAACAATAACTAACATCCCACCAATTCCTATGCAGTGAATATCGTCCAAGATCACCATACACTGTCTTGTTGGAGATCTTTAAGGAACACCCAAGAATAACTTCAGCGCCACAAATGTACTTCTTCTAAACTCTTCAGCTTGGTCAGTCTGCACACGTCAGACACGTACACACATCTGGTTGTATTTTAGTGTTAACGAAAGAAGAGAGAGAGAGAGAGGAGAGAGAGAGAGAGAGAGAGAGAGAGAGAGAGAGAGAGAGAGAGAGAGCAGGAACAAGAAGCAGAACAGGTTTATATTTTCGAGGTTGGTGGCACAAACACGTTGATGCTTTTTACATCCAGCCCATGTTCATGGAGGGTCCACACCGTGCTTGTTTGCAAACAACAATAAAGGGAAAGAGAGGAAGGGGGCACAGACAGAGAGGGAAGAGAGAGTGAGTGAGAGAGAGAGAGAGAACTTGGAATAATATTGCCCCCCAAAAAGATAACATACAATACTGATCTCAATAGAATATAGAATCATCTACTGGCACACACAGATGCCCCCCCCCCCCTCCACACACACATACACATACACACTCACCGTTTACTTACGTAGCCATACAGGATTTGACCCTTGTGTCTTTGACGTGTGTGTACTGACAATAGAATCGGGAATATGAAGATTCATATGTCTGTGAAATCCAGACTTTGTGTGTTGCTCTTTTTGTGTGTTTGATTTTCTCCTGCGTCTCCGTTTACTTACCTCTCTGTCTAATTATTGTTGGGTTCATTTCTGTGTGCCCAGGTTTGTATGTACAGGTGCTAGACAGTGACAGTGATGGTGCCATTGAAAACGATTCTCGTATTTTCAAACGGCTCAAGTTATTGACTTGGCTAAAATCGACGAAAACAACAGCAACAACAACACAACAACAACATTCTTTTTCAAAACTGCTGTTTTAAGAACCTTCAAATTCAGAAGAAAAATACATCGATAAATCGATTATAGAAGACATAATACATAAGAAAATCAAAGAGAAACGACACTTACTGTCGTGTAGGAGAGACAGGAAGACAAACTGTGGGAAGAAAATAGTGTGTGTGTGTGTGCTTGTGTGTGTATATAATTGAAATTATGTGTGTGTGCGTACGAGCGAGCCAGCGAGAGAGAGAGAGAGACTTACAGTGAAGAAGAGAGAGAAAGAGATAGAGGCAGGGAGAGACAGAGTGGGACAAAATGGTCAAAGCTGGGAGGAAAGCAAAGATGAAAAGACAGCAACATGAGCCATGCAGAGATATAAAGTCCTTCATCAAGTCTCTATTCAGAGCACCCCAGCAATATGACAGTGACCATCAGTTTGTCCCAGCAAGAGCAGGTCATTATCATCCGCTTGCGGACTGGACACAACAGATAGAACCATCACATGAACACGCGCTTCCGACCTGTGCCATCCCCTCCGGCGCCCTTATGGAGAAGCTTGTTATTGTTATTGTTGTTTAAAGCCCAGCCGACTGAGTAGAGCCACATCAGGGCTATAACCGCTTCAAAACGTACAAAACCTCAACAGGAAAAAAAAGTACAGATATCCACGCATTCGCGCACATAATCTAAAGAGATGCCCCCGGCGTTGACAACTTCGTCCAATTTATCGCACAGGGGATTTGAAAAAACACACTTGAATACAAATATAAGCATACCTAAGGACACTAAAACACATCTAAAAACAGGCATACATTACCTAAAATTGCTTCCGCATATCTCACCTCCCTAAAGCCAAAAATGCACTTAATACATGTACCCAATTATCAATCCTAAGAAAAAGTACATAAGACTTTATGGAACACATACAGGTGACTGGACCATTAAAGGCAGAAAATGATAGGAAGAAATGACAGAAAGCAAAGGAACAAGCGGAAAAGCTGAGCACAGCATCCAGGGCTGTTGACAGTTACCGGTCACCAAGGGAAGAGATGTGGCCGACATCCCTGCGTCTGTGGGAGAAGCTGTGTGGACCTATGGATGCAAAAGAGAACACAACTTATTTCCTTTTCGAGAATAAACTCCAACTTATTCCTGATATTCAATATTAATCTGTTTTTGGTCGTTCGTTATTTCGTTTAGTAATCTATTCACATAAGTGCTTTTAGACGAGTCTTTTTTTGTGTGGGTGTGGGTGTCTGCTAACTATCAGCTGTCGGCTGCCCAAAAAACGGGAGACTAATAATGGCGATCATGTTCTGTGTGCGTAATAGCGAGCCGGTAACCATACCTATCAACAGTAATATCTCCATCAGCAGGGATAGGTCCTGCAGCTGCTTAACTTGTAATCGTTCACTGCATTTGTATTTGTAAATCATGCTGTTGTTTGATTTGTCAGAATGGGGAATTTTTCCAGCGCAAGACTATCCCAACAATACATGTACTAATGTCAGTCTCGACATAGGTCTAAATGGCCGGGAGATAGCTCTCTTTCCAGACGGAATGCGTGTATTTCAGCTCATGTCGTGGTAAACAGCTCATGGCAATGGCGATAATAGCAATAAGCAGACCTTTTACAGCGCCACTTTAGTGATCGAACAGCGCTTTTGGCGCATGTACAGACAGACCGACCACACACACACACACACATACACACACGCACGCATACATATACATAGTCATATATAAATATATATATATATATATTGTGTGTGTGTGTGTGTATACACACACACACACACGCACATATATATATATATATTATATATACATATATATGTTTGTATGTGTGTGTGTGTTCAAGAAAAAGGCATTTACATAGGGATTAAAAAAAGTAAAGCATTAAACCACAAGATGCATAATTTCTGAAGTGGGTTGTCCAACTCCAGACCATTCAGACCTCTGTTGATGTTTGTCATTAGTGGTCTAGATACATTGCTTTCATTTTATCACTGGAAAAATCCCCATACAGACAAAACAAATTGGAAACTTGGCGACAGCAGAAGGGTATCCAGGAGTCATGGTCTGGATGCGACACAGGGCCCGTTAGAATGTTGGGACTTTAAAGGGCCGAAACCGTTGCCTGAGTTGCGGGAGAGGGGCGGGGTGGAGCTTCTCTAATCAGTAGAGAGCAGCACGTAGTTATCAGTAGACAGCTACAATGGCCATCAGGAGTACAGCAAGGCTTCTGGCGTCAAACCCTACCCAGGCCTGAAGAAAGCCTGGAAACCGTCCATATAGTGATCAAAGCCTCCCTGAAAATGAGAAAAAGAAACGTCAAACTGATCCTGTTAAGAAACAAGAAAGCCGTTTCGTACGAGAAGGCTCGAATGTCCAAACGTTCTGTGCTAAAAATAAACAAACGAACAAATAAACAAGCAAGCAAGCAAACGGACAAAAAGACTAAAAACGAAGCCAAAACCCCCCCCCAAAAAAAACAAAACAAAACAACTAAAACAAAAATACCTGCTATGTGTAATGGCCAGTTTACCCCCTATATATAACAACAGTGGTACTGATGCCACTGAAAATGTGCAGAGGCAAATTGCAAGAAATGTGGTTTTAAATCATTTTAGATCCACAGTGACTGATGATACTGGAAGAGTATAGCAAGGCATGCCCTTATCTGGTGTGTCTGGAGGAGGAGTTTTATTTTTTTAATTTTTCAGCTGCCATATAATTACAATATTTTATATAGCGCAAAATTAATTAGAAATTTTGCGTTATATAAAATATTGTAATTATATGGCAGCTGAAAAATAAAAATAAAACTGCTCCTCCAGACACACTGGATAAGGGCATGCCATCATTGTCAACCGTCTTTTTTTAACATGGGACCGTCAGACGGTAGTCCAGCATCAAACCCATTTTGTCACCTATACAATATTGCGTCTCAGGGAATTCGGCAATGTCAGACCACACTCCGTTTTGGAGACATCTCGCAACCAAACCATCCTTGTCCAGTCTCAGTCCTAGACAGAACCCACAGCATCGTGATACTCTTCATTACCATGAAGTCTACACAGCATCGTGATACTCTTCCTCATTACCATGAAGTCTACACAGCATTGTGATCCTCTTCCTCATTACCATGAAGTCTACACAGCATTGTGATCCTCTTCCTCATTACCATGAAGTCTACATAGCATTGTGATCCTCTTCCTCATTACCATGAAGTCTACACAGCATTGTGATCCTCTTCCTCATTACCATGAAGTCTACATAGCATTGTGATCCTCTTCCTCATTACCATGAAGTCTACACAGCATTGTGATCCTCTTCCTCATTACCATGAAGTCTACATAGCATTGTGATCCTCTTCCTCATTACCATGAAGTCTACACAGCATTGTGATCCTCTTCCTCATTACCATGAAGTCTACATAGCATTGTGATCCTCTTCCTCATTACCATGAAGTCTACATAGCATTGTGATCCTCTTCCTCATTACCATGACGTCTACATAGCATTGTGATCCTCTTCCTCATTACCATGAAGTCTACATAGCATTGTGATCCTCTTCCTCATTACCATGAAGTCTACATAGCATTGTGATCCTCTTCCTCATTACCATGAAGTCTACATAGCATTGTGATCCTCTTCCTCATTACCATGAAGTCTACATAGCAATGTGATCCTCTTCCTCATTACCATGAAGTCTACATAGCATTGTGATCCTCTTCCTCATTACCATGAAGTCTACATAGCATCGTGATCCTCTTCCTCATTACCATGACGTCTACATAGCATTGTGATCCTCTTCCTCATTACCATGAAGTCTACACAGCATCGTTATACTCTTCCTCATTACCATGACGTCTACATAGCATTGTGATCCTCTTCCTCATTACCATGAAGTCTACATAGCATTGTGATACTCTTCCTCATTACCATGACGTCTACATAGCATTGTGATACTCTTCCTCATTACCATGACGTCTACATAGCATTGTGATACTCTTCCTCATTACCATGACGTCTACATAGCATTGTGATACTCTTCCTCATTACCATGACGTCTACATAGCATTGTGATACTCTTCCTCATTACCATGAAGTCTACATAGCATTGTGATACTCTTCCTCATTACCATGAAGTCTACATAGCATTGTGATCCTCTTCCTCATTACCATGAAGTCTACATAGCATCGTGATACTCTTCCTCATTACCATGAAGTCTACATAGCATTGTGATCCTCTTCCTCATTACCATGAAGTCTACATAGCATCGTGATCCTCTTCCTCATTACCATGAAGTCTACATAGCATCGTGATACCCTTCCTCATTACCATGACGTCTACATAGCATTGTGATCCTCTTCCTCATTACCAAGAAGTCTACATAGCATTGTGATCCTCTTCCTCATTACCATGAAGTCTACATAGCATTGTGATCCTCTTCCTCATTACCATGAAGTCTACATAGCATCGTCATCCTCTTCCTCATTACCATGACGTCTACACAGCATTGTGATCCTCTTCCTCAATACCATAAAGTCTACATAGCATTGTGATCCTCTTCCTCATTACCATGAAGTCTACATAGCATTGTGATCCTCTTCCTCATTACCATGACGTCTACATAGCATCGTGATACTCTTCCTCATTACCATGAAGTCTACATAGCATTGTGATCCTCTTCCTCATTACCATGAAGTCTACACAGCATCGTGATACTCTTCCTCATTACCATGAAGTCTACATAGCATTGTGATCCTCTTCCTCATTACCATGAAGTCTACACAGCATTGTGATCCTCTTCCTCATTACCATGAAGTCTACACAGCATTGTGATCCTCTTCCTCATTACCATGAAGTCTACATAGCATTGTGATCCTCTTCCTCATTACCATGACGTCTACACAGCATTGTGATCCTCTTCCTCATTACCATGAAGTCTACATAGCATTGTGATCCTCTTCCTCATTACCATGAAGTCTACACAGCATTGTGATCCTCTTCCTCATTACCATGAAGTCTACACAGCATTGTGATCCTCTTCCTCATTACCATGAAGTCTACACAGCATTGTGATCCTCTTCCTCATTACCATGAAGTCTACACAGCATTGTGATCCTCTTCCTCATTACCATGAAGTCTACACAGCATTGTGATCCTCTTCCTCATTACCATGAAGTCTACACAGCATTGTGATCCTCTTCCTCATTACCATGAAGTCTACACAGCATTGTGATCCTCTTCCTCATTACCATGAAGTCTACATAGCATCGTGATCCTCTTCCTCATTACCATGAAGTCTACACAGCATTGTGATACTCTTCCTCATTACCATGAAGTCTACACAGCATTGTGATCCTCTTCCTCATTACCATGAAGTCTACACAGCATTGTGATCCTCTTCCTCATTACCATGAAGTCTACATAGCATTGTGATCCTCTTCCTCATTACCATGACGTCTACACAGCATTGTGATCCTCTTCCTCATTACCATGAAGTCTACATAGCATTGTGATCCTCTTCCTCATTACCATGACGTCTACATAGCATTGTGATCCTCTTCCTCATTACCATGAAGTCTACATAGCATTGTGATCCTCTTCCTCATTACCATGAAGTCTACATAGCATTGTGATCCTCTTCCTCATTACCATAAAGTCTACACAGCATTGTGATCCTCTTCCTCATTACCATGAAGTCTACATAGCATTGTGATCCTCTTCCTCATTACCATGACGTCTACATAGCATTGTGATCCTCTTCCTCATTACCATGAAGTCTACACAGCATTGTGATCCTCTTCCTCATTACCATGACGTCTACATAGCATCGTGATCCTCTTCCTCATTACCATGACGTCTACATAGCATTGTGATCCTCTTCCTCATTACCATGAAGTCTACATAGCATCGTGATCCTCTTCCTCATTACCATGACGTCTACATAGCATTGTGATCCTCTTCCTCATTACCATGAAGTCTACATAGCATTGTGATCCTCTTCCTCATTACCATGACGTCTACCTAGCATCGTGATCCTCTTCCTCATTACCATGACGTCTACATAAGATTGTGATCCTCTTCCTCATTACCATGACGTCTACATAGCATCGTGATCCTCTTCCTCATTACCATGACGTCTACACAGCATTGTGATCCTCTTCCTCATTACCATGAAGTCTACACAGCATTGTGATCCTCTTCCTCATTACCATGACGTCTACATAGCATTGTGATCCTCTTCCTCATTACCATGACGTCTACACAGCATTGTGATCCTCTTCCTCATTACCATGACGTCTACACAGCATTGTGATCCTCTTCCTCATTACCATGAAGTCTACACAGCATAGTGAAAATTGTCCTGTCACAGATTCTGTGGGGTTTTTTTTTTTCATGCCCTGAATCTCATGGTGACAGCAGGTTTAGTTTCCTTTACTGCTTTCTTATATGAGATAAATTGACGTTCGCGTTTTTGGTTTCAAGTAGCTCGTGAGACTGCCTTGGAGGTACGTGTTGGTGGTCTTCTCATCAGGGGTCCCTCACCGGTTTTTTTTTTCTGTTTTTTTTTTAGACGGAGTTTCGGATGTTTTCCAGAAAGTGGGAAAGTATCAAGAATCTTGTTATTGATCTCTCATAAAATTTGAAAATAACAAGCTTAGATGGACAGAGATACTGCATGCATTGCTCTCTCTCTCTTTCTCTCTCTCTCTCTCTTTCTCCCTCTCTCTCGCACACTCTCTCTCTCTCTCTCTCCCCATGTCCCCCCTCCCTCCCTCTTGTGTCTTCTTCTTGGTTCCCTGGTTATTCCTTTTCTCGCTTAGACTGCTTTGGGGGTTTGCTTTGGTGGCAGTCATGTGCTGGCTATGTATGGACAGAGTTGTTCTACCATCAGTTGCTTGTTGACTTTTCCCTGGGTCATCATCTATTGTTTCTTGTCTTCGTGGTTTGTTCCGGGTAACTCTTGAGGTGCAGGTCGGTGGTGATGATATTACTGCACATTCATTCTACAAGTTAGTTGTCATTCATTCAGTTTCTAGTTAGTATAGCTAGGTTCAACAGGAAAGCTAGCATCAGACACCTCCTCCTTGATTGCTGGGACTTGTACGATGTGAGATAAAAGCGCTACACAGCAGACTCCTTAAAGAACCTCTAACGAGACGTCCCTCCTGATGCAATTGTCCAGTTTTTACTAGTGATCAATAGATTTCACCTGACATGATTTTACGGCTGTTTTTCTTGAATTGCATTCTAGACTCGCAAGATTAACGGTGAGTATGGTTTTTTACTGTTGTCTTTTTATCTTAACGGGTTGTCGTTTTTTGACGTGGTGTTAGCTCTGATATGGCTCTAGTAGTCAGCTGGGCTATAAGCAATATGAACTTGAACAGTAAAGCTGGAGGGAAAAAGAGCACCATGTAGACTCAAGGAGAGATTATTGGACGGATTTGCGGGAGCGGATGAAGGCAGAAAGGGTGGAAGACGTACTTGCAGCGGCAAAAGATGAATTTGTATGGAAGGCCATGATCGCCAACGCCATGCGGAAGGGCACATGACGATGATGATACCAGCTAAATTCTCGCTCTGCTCATGGTCCCTCACTGTTTGGTTCTGCGACTGAGCGATTGCCGTCATTAATAAGCGAGTTAGTGGGCAGTGTTCGTAGTGAGTTGGATCAGAACAAGCACTGTTGAGCTCCGTTGAAGTGACCTTGCAGTAGTAGTGCAGAGTCTCCTCCAGTAGGTTGCCCCAAAGTAGCTTGACATTTTTGGCTCCCATAGATTCCTGACACAGGACTTCAACTGAATGAACTTGGTGTTGGTGATGTGTTGAGGAGTGAGAATGAGCAGTGTGGAATCAACGCCCAAAGGTAGAAAAAAAAGTCTGTGTCCATTATCACAGTCATGGGTGTCAGCATCATACAATGTATGTGCAGGCTATCGAGGCTACTTTCTTGCAACCCCTGTATTCATTACACAAAGACACAGACATAACAGACGTACACACGAACGCACACAGGCACGTACACTCATAGAGGGAAACAGAGAGACAGACAGATAGAGACAAAGAGACAGAAATAGAGACTTACAGGAGACAGAATCAGAGAAACAGAGGTCTCCACTCTCTCTCTTTCTCTCTCTCTTTATGTCTCTGTCTGTCTGTCTGTCTGTCTCTCTATCTCTCTCTCTCTCTCTCTCTCTCTCTGCCTGTCACTCTGTCTCTATCTGTTGCTCAGTCTGTCTCAATCTACACACACCTCCTTTACTCCACTCAAAGTCTACCTCACTCCCCCAACCAACCAACTATCCAACCACACACACACACACACACACACACACACACACTTTGTAGGAAGACCTAGGACTGCAGGTACCATAATGCGGGCATGTTTTCACTGACATTCCACTTTCGCGGCGGGGGGGGGGGGGGGGGGGGATAAAAAGAACAGAAGAAACCTCGCTCATCCCGAGGTGGTGGTATCGCCATCCTCTACAACGACTCACTCCATTCCCGCCTATCTTTCTCGCAGTCTCTGTCTTTCTCCCATCCTTCTTTCGAGCACGTTGAAGTATCCTTCCAATCCACCCCTCACCCCATCACCTTCTCCTGTGTCTATCGACCTCCACCTAGCTCTGCCAACAAGCTCACCACATCCATGTTTCTCTCTGACTTTGACCAACTTCTTGATTACTACTGCCTCTTACCTGGAAATCTCATCATTCTAGGTGACATCAATGTCCACTACGACAACACTCACCGTTATGACACAAGACATATCATCAATTCTCTGTCCAATCACAATACGACACAACATATTTCTTAACCAACCCATAAAAAAGGTCGCATTCTTGACTGGATCATTTCTCGTGATCACCACAATTCAGCTACTGACAACTGCCTAGTTCTTTCTACCCGTCTAACTTCAGCCCTTCCATCTGACCACTCTGCAATTCTCTGTTCTCTTGACATTTCTCCTCCTCCCTGTACCACGCGCACAGTGACTCGACGCAATCTCAAATCTATTGACCTCTCCACATTTTCATCTGATGCCTCCCGCCTCCTTTCTGAAAAGTCACATAACCTTGCCGATGAATTCTATACTACTCTCCACCATCTTCTGGACACTCATGCTCCAGCCACAACCCGTCTTTTACCTGACCGCCCCCCTACCCCCTGGCTCGTTCATGATTATTGCCTGTGCAAAACGTGCCCGCCGCAGAGCAGAGCGCCGCTGGCGCAAATCCAAACTCACTGTACATAGGCAACTTTTCCAAGCCTCTAAAACAAAAGTATCCACCCTCATTGCATCTGCAAAAACAAGCTATTTCCAAACCAAAATCCTGAATGCCTCCTCTTCAAGAGAACTCTTTACAACCATGAATCATCTCCTTGGCACACGAAAAGATTTACCTCTCCCAACAAAACACACAAATGAAGAACTCCCATCTGTATTCTCCAAGTATTTCACCACCAAAATACAAACTCTTCGTGACAGGCTTGACAGGACACCCTGTCAACCATGCCCACCTGACCTTCCTTCTCTGGCACACCTCTTACTGCTTTTACCCCAGTCTCACAAGAAGAAATTCTCAACACAATCAGATCCATGTCGTTCAAAACCTGCGAACTGGATCCTCTTCCAGGGTCTCTCTACACTGACTGTCTCCCTACTCTCCTCCCATTCATCACTGACATCATCAACACTTCTCTTCAAACTGGAACTGTCCCAGATTCTTTCAAGTCTGCTATTGTTCACCCTCTCCTCAAGAAATTGTAAAAAAATTACCTGCCTATCTCTAATCTCTCTTTCTTGTCAAAACTCATCGAAAAAGTTGTCCTCAACCAGCTGAACTCTCACCTGTCTGCCAACAATCTCCTCAATCCTTTCCAGTCAGCCTACTGCCAGTGCCATAGCACTGAAACTGTCCTACTACACATTCTCAACAATCTCGTCCTTGCAACTGATACTGGCAAAGTCTCTCTCCTCACACTCCTTGATCTGTCTGCAGCCTTTGATACCATTGATCATGTTATTTTCCTTTCTAGACTTCATCATACTTTTGGCATCTCTGACATTGCTCTCTCCTGGTTTACTTCATATCTATCAAGCAGAAAACAAACTGTTCTCATTAATGGTACTTACTCTCAACCTGCATACCTGACCTGTGGTGTTCCACAAGGATCTGTCCTTGGCCCTGTTCTTTTCATTCTTTACACCTCCCCCCTGTCTACCATCATCAACTCCCACTCTATAAAACACCACTTCTATGCTGATGACACCCAACTTCTAGACAGTGACACACCAGACAATATACAGCGCCTGTTGACTCGCACCACTGAGTGTTACTCGGACATTAAGAACTGGATGACTTTCAACAAACTTCAGCTTAATGACGACAAGACAGAAACAATCCTCATTGGCACCTGCCAGAAACTTTCTCAGCTGCCTTCTCTTTCTCTCCCATTCAGTCCCAATTTCTGATTCAGCTAAAAACCTTGGTGTCTGCATTGACTCTACCATCTCCATGAACAACTTTGTTTCTCAAACTGCCAGATCTTGCTACTATCACCTCCATCGTATAAGCCTGATCAGGAAGTATCTCTCTGTCGAAACAACTGCAAAACTTGTTCTCTCCTTCATAATGTCTCGCATTGACTATTGCAATTCACTCCTGTCTGGTCTTCCTGCCTCCACCATTCACATCCTTCAGCGCATTCAAAACAATGCTGCACGCCTTGTACTAAAAAAGAAAAAACCTGACCACATATCTCCTCTCTTGGCACAACTTCACTGGCTCCCTGTATCAAAGCGCATACAGTACAAACTAGACACCATGTGCTGCAAAAGCCTCAATAACGCAGCCCCCTATTACCTGTCAAGCTTACTTGAGATCTATGTTCCCTCACGTACCCTCCGCTCTGCCTCCGATCCTCTGACTTTTCGCTTTCCACGCACTAAGCTCAATACCTATGGTCCACGAGCCTTCTCTGTTTCTGGTCCACTTTCCTGGAACAAACTTTCTCTCTCTGTCCGTCAGCAACCTACTTTTGTCTCCTTCAAGTCCGCTCTCAAAACTCACCTTTTCTCCTCTGCATAAAATCCTGACCTCACTCAATCCCCTCTGCAGCCTGCTTCCACTCGGAGGGGAATCACATTGTAATATATAATTGTATATAATATGCTCTCTATAATTTTCCATTGCTTTTATTCTTTCTCCCCATTTTAGCCGTGTGCGTGTGCGTGTGTGTGTGTATGTGTGTGTGTGTGTGTGTGTGTGTGCGCGCGTGCGTGCGTGTGTGTCTGTTTTAGCGCTTAGATTTGATTTTATCAAGATTTTGCGCTATACAAAATAAATTATTGTATTGTATTATTGTATTTCCCCCACATTCATGAGCGGGATAGGGATGGGGATAGAGATGACATGTGGAGGTGTATATGTTAATTGAGGGGGGGGGTTGTGAGGGGGAAGAAGTCTCTCTGTCTCACTGTCAGTCTCGTCTCTGTCTGTCTGTATGTCTGTCTGTCTGTCTCT
>JAPXFY010000014.1:11214539-11217039 GCA_030674185.1 Monoplex corrugatus | reverse complement strand
GTCGAGTGACATCGACATGATTAGGAAGACTGGGGCCACACAGTCGAGTGACATCGACATGATTAGGAAGACTGGGACCACACAGTCGAGTGACATCCACATGATTAGGAAGACTGGGACCACACAGTCGAGTGACATCCACATCATTGGGAAGACTGGGGTCACACAGTCGAGTGACATCCACATCATTGGGAAGACTGGGACCACACAGTCGAGTGACATCCACATCATTGGGAAGACTGGGACCACACAGTCGAGTGACATCCACATCATTGGGAAGACTTGGGACCACACAGTCGAGTGACATCCACATCATTGGGAAGACTGGGGTCACACAGTCGAGTGACATCCACATCATTGAGAAGACTTGGGACCACACAGTCGAGTGACATCCACATCATTGGGAAGACTGGGGTCACACAGTCGAGTGACATCCACATCATTGGGAAGACTGGGACCACACAGTCGAGTGACATCCACATCATTGGGAAGACTGGGACCACACAGTCGAGTGACATCCACATCATTGGGAAGACTTGGGACCACACAGTCGAGTGACATCCACATCATTGGGAAGACTGGGACCACACAGTCAAGTGACATCCATATCGTTTTGAAGACTGGGACCAACACAGTCGAGTGACATTCACATCATTTGAAGACTGGGACCAACACAGTCGAGTGACAACCACATCAACGGATTCGTACTCGAAGAGTTTTATTCAAATCTCTTGACCAACATCGCATGTTTGTATCTCTCAAATGTGCTTGACAGCCGGGAAATATGATGATGGCAAGCGTAGACTACAGCCCTTTACGAAGCCTTAACTCTTTTCCCGCAATGGTCGCAATCAAGGGGCTTCCCGTATGACCGCCATGGCCGCATTTGTGCGACTTGGAGGGGTCAAGCTAAACGATAACCTTTCACGCGGGTACAAAGCTTCTGTCAGCTCCACTGGTGAATGCAGGCGATTGTGCTATTTTAAACTTTATCCAGCGACCTATTTTTTTGCAGTAAGGCCAAAGTGTGGCTTTGTTAACTGTCGGAATTCACGTCACGTTTTCTCCAAAGCATTTCCTCCAAAAAGGTGCAAATCGACACGCATTGTCTATCACTCCGAGTAGAATAAGCAGACAGCTGACTTTGTGTGTAGATTTTCCACTGCTTTTCCTCAGTTATTATAATGATATCTGGCGCACAACTCACGAAATAAGGTACAACTAATTAACCGTATGAAAAAATAATGTTTTTGTTTGTAATAAGATTATCTGTGGAATAATCAATCAAGCACATAAACATAAGCAAGCATTCATATATCAATACAACATCTGCCCTTTACACAGCAAAAAAAAAGTAAGTGAAAATCTGTAATAGTCTTTGAGATATAAGCTTTTAAAAATGCATACCGCGCTGCAAAATTGGCTGCCCAAAATATACTTGGCACTGAAGAGTACTGTTTCTGGGGAAACTTGGCGGTGAAAGAGTTAATCCAAGGTGTGGATCTCCACAGTATTATGATTATCAATCCCCATCGTCATTTTCATCATCATTGCATTGTAAAAGTTGACCCAGCTTCTGTAGCTAGGAAGACAGCGAGGTAGGGTATAGGAAATGGGACAAAAAATATGTGGACATGTCTTACATAATTTCCTAGCAACATTGTAATGCGCCAAGATTACATTTCACTCAGACGTTTTGAGAATACGACAATGATTCTGTCTTAATCTTAATCTTTTGACTCCCGCACCCTGCCCACCAGCATCCTGCCTTGCCAACCATGCTGCAAGCAAAAACTTAACCCTTTGATTTCCTCTCCCTATCCACCAGCTTCCTGCAGGAAACCAATGGATAGGGTGAGAGAATCAAAACAAACTTAACCCTTTGATTTCCCTCTCCTATCCACCGCTTCCTGCAGTAAACCAAGGGATGTGGTGAGAAAATCAAAACAAAAACTTAACCTTTGATTTCCATTCCCTATCCACGCTTCCTGCAGGAAACCAATGGATAGGGTGAGAGAATCAAAACAAAAACTTAACCCTTTGATTTCCTCACCCTATCCACCAGCTTCCTGCAGGAAGCTGGTGGATAGGGTGAGGCAATCAAAGGGTTAAGTTTTCGCTGTTCGTAAATAGGGTTCGGGAGTCAAAGGGTTAATGATCTGTGGTTATGGAGCTGTTTTTTCTTCTTCTGCTTCTTCCTGTTCTTCTGTGTTTGTTTTTTTGCCTGATCGTCTGCCTGCCTTCTGTTTTTTCTTTCATCTACTTCTGCCTGTTCTTCTGTCATTGTCGTTTTGCCTGATTGTATCCTCTGCCTCTGATTCTCCTGTTTCTGTTTTATTTGTCTTTTCATGCATAAAACATGCAGCATAAACACATACATTCCCTTACACAGAAAAACATCATACATACACGCTACGCTAGACACAAACACACAAAAAATACAGACCACAGATAGAGAGGACAGACAGACTGACAAACAGACACACACACACACACGCAC
>JAPXFY010000014.1:11199539-11209539 GCA_030674185.1 Monoplex corrugatus | reverse complement strand
GTTTAGAAACAGCACAGTCGCCTGCATTCACCAGTGGAGCTGACAGAAGCTTTGTACCCGCGTGAAAAGTTATTGTTTAGCATGACCCCTGCAAGTCGCACAAATGCGACCATGGCGGTCGTACGGGAAGTCGCTTGATTGCGACCATGGCGGGAAAAGAGTTAATCGTCACTTGGATCAAGTTAGTTCTAGAACATACAGCCTCTGCACTCTGAATGTCAATGCTGCCTTCTATCAGGCAGTACTCATCAGAGATACGTCAGAAGTTGTCTAGAAACCCCCTACGTTAATAACAACCTCAGAGACTTTAATTTTGTTAATTGTCATGCGTAGATGGTTTCTTTGGAATCAGTTTTACGACTGCTGGTAGCGATTCACTTTGATATCTAGACATAATAATTACAATATTTATATAGCGCATCCTTCTTTATTTTGCATAATACGGTATTGTACTATGAATACTTTACGTGTTTGTGATGTATTCGAGTGGAAGACCACGATGTAATTTCTCTTTTGAAGACAATAAAGTTAGCTGACTTGATTTGGTTTTTAGTTGAAACTTAGCAAACTTACTTTCTTTCCATTCTATTTGTTAAAGTCTGCATTTGTCAGATACGATGAAGTCTAAGACAGCACAATCAGAAGTTTCTTCCAAACTCTTGTTACGTGGTCGATTTAATGTCTCTAACACTCGGCCTCACTCACGATTCTCCATGGGTCAGTAAATATTGAGTTTGGCGCTGGCTGAACAGGAAGTGCTGCAGCGATGGATCATGGGATCAGTTTCCTATGTAGTGGCGCATGTTTGCCGCACATAACTTTTTACCCAATTCCATGGCGAAAAGGGACTGAAAGTGAGATCGGTAATGTGCTTGTCAGACAAGGTACGTCTACACGATAAACATAGAGTCTAAAAGAAAATTCCCATTTTCTTCCTGTTGTTGTTAACTGGGTTGTGTGGCTGTGTGTGTGCTTATCCACTACTAAATTATGTTGGAGAACATGATATAGTCCCGCTGATACTTTAGAAGTCCTTGTTTGTTTAAGCAGCGGTATTATTCAGACAGATGAGAGGCATCTTTCAGTGTCACATCTAATTGCAGTAAGATACTAGTAAATCCTGGTAAAACATGGTTACACGATTTACTATTTTTCATAAGCTGATTAAAACATGAAGATGTATTACAACATAATTGCTGTCTGTACTGTACATAGGTGCGGTTTTGTTGGTTTTGTTATCCCACTTCTGAAGGGCCATAACTTTTGTAAATAAATATCTAGACATTTGAGGTTTGAAGTGTGACTGTCCTTAATAACAAAGTAGCGACGTAACTGCACTTCAAATTCTCCTTAAGTGCTGTTGAAATGTATCCATCAGCTGTGTCCTTGAAGTGGCTGGATGGTTCCACTTTTTCCAAGGAATTCATAATGCCTGACATCAACCGTCATTTTTTTTCAGGAAGACTAGACTCCAATGCTGCTTTCAGCTCAAGAGATTTTCTTAGTTCTAGAGTCCTTCAAGTTTCGATCCTTTGAGCCACTGTTCCTGCTTCATTCAGAAGATGGCACACTTAGCCTTTCTGTTTAGTCTACGATCAAAACGCATGCTCTCAGCAATGCCAGAAATGTATTTCTGTTTCAGTCACAGGATAGTTCAGTTTGATTGTTTGCAATGCCTAGACAAGGACTAAGTCACTTATTTACATACTTCGATCCCTTTGAGACATTGCCTTCCAATGATCCATTCAGATGTTTTCCACTTTACAATTCAGACTGTGCTGCTATCAGATGTAATATAACATTGGTCGCTCTGGATGAGACTATTCCAAGGAAATCCCCACAAACACGTTTTGAAGCTGGTATTTTAACTTAAAGACAATTTATTGCTCACTTGGATATTTGTAGTCCTGGAACACAAGCTCTGAGCTGTCATCTTCTGCTGCAGTCTGTCGGGCAGTGTTCAGCAGATACACGTTGGAAGCTGCCTAGAGAATACTCTACGTCTGTAAATTCATCAAAAATTAATCTTATTTGTTTCAAAGCACATTTGGTTCCTTCGTGATCTTCTGCTCATGAGCTGGTAATGCCAGAATGACACCATCTAGACATCTTTTTTCTGGAAGTAACTCAGCTTCCTGGTCCTCCTTCACTTCGTTGGAATCTGTATATATACCAGAAACAATGAAGTCTAAGATGGCAAAATGGGTGTTTTCTCCCTGCAAAATGGGTGTTTTGTCCTTTGCAAAATGGGTGTTTTGTCCTTGCAAAATGGGTGTTTTGTCCTTGCAAAATGGGTGTTTTGTCCTTGCAAAATGGGTGTTTTGTCCCTTGCAAAATGGGTGTTTTCTCTTTTCTCCCTGCAAAATGGGTTTTTTCTCTTTTTCTCCCTGCAAAATGGGTTTTTTCTCTTTCTCCCTGCAAAATGGGTTTTTTTCTCTTTTTCTCCCTGCAAAATGGGTTTTTTTTTCTCTTTTCTCCCTGCAAAATGGGTTTTTCTCTTTCTCCCTGCAATTTCTCTTTTCTCCCTGCAAAATGGGTTTTTTCTCTTTTCTCCCTGCAAAATGGGTTTTTTCTCTTTTCTCCCTGCAAAATGGGTTTTTTCTCTTTTCTCCCTGCAAAATGGGGTTTTTTTCTTTTCTCTCCCTGCAAAATGGGTTTTTTCTCTTCTCCTGCAAAATGGGTTTTTTCTCTTTTCTCCCTGCAAAATGGGTTTTTTCTCTTTTCTCCCTGCAAAATGGGTTTTTTCTCTTTTCTCCCTGCAAAATGGGGTTTTTCTCTGCAAAATGGTTTCTCCCTGCAAAATGGGGTTTTCTCCCTGCAAAATGGGGTTTTCCTCCTGCAAAATGGGTTTTTCTCTTTTTCTCCCTGCAAAATGGGGTTTTTCTCCTGCAAAATGGGTTTTCTCCCTGCAAAATGGGGTTTTTCTCTTCCTGCAAAATGGGGTTTTCTCCCTGCAAAATGGGGGTTTTCTCCCTGCAAAATGGGGGTTTTCTCCCTGCAATGGGTGTTTTCTCTTTTTCTCCCTGCAAAATGGGGGTTTTCTCCTGCAAAATGGGGTTTTCTCCCTGCAACTGGGTTTTCTCTCCCTGCAAAATGGGGTTTTCTCCCTGCATACTGGGTGTTTTCTCTTTTTCTCCCTGCAAAATGGGGGTTTTCTCCCTGCAAAATGGGGTTTTCTCCCTGCATAATGGGGTGTTTTCTCTTTTTCTCTCCCTGCAAAATGGGGGTTTTCTCCCTGCAAAATGGGTTTTTCTCTCCCTGCAAAATGGGTTTTCCTTTCTCCCTGCAAAATGGGGTTTTCTCCTGCAAAATGGGGTTTTTCTGCTTTTCCCCTGCAAAATGGGGGTTTTCTCCTGCAAAATGGGTTTTCCTCCCTGCAAAATGGTTTTTCCCTGCAAAATGGGTTTTCTCCCTGCAAAATGGGGTTTTTCTCCCTGCCAAAAAAATGGGGATTTTCTCCTTGCAAAATGGGGGTTTTCCTCCCTGCAAAATGTTTTTTTTCTCCATGCAAAATGGGGGTTTTCCTCCCTGCAAAATGTTTTTTTCTCCATGCAAAATGGGGTTTTCTCTTTTCTCCCTGCAAAATGGGGTTTTCTCTTTTCTCCCTGCAAAATGGGGTTTTCTCTCCCAGCAAAATGGGTGTTTTCTCCCTGTAAAATGTTTTTCTCCTGGCAAAGTGGGGGTTTTCTCCCTGCAAATGGGTTTTTCTCTTTCTCTCTGCAAACTGGGTTTTCTCTTTTCTCCTGTAAAATGGGGTTTTTCTCCCTGTAAAATGTTTTTTTCTCCTGGCAAAGTGGGTTTTTTCTCCTTGCAAAATGTTTTTTTTTCTCCATGCAAAATGGGGTTTTCTCCCTGCAAAATGGGGGTTTTCTCTTTTCTCTCTGCAAACTGGGTTTTTCTCTTTTCTCCCTGCAAAATGGGGTTTTCTCCCTGTAAAATGGGGTTTTTCTCCCTGTAAAATGGGGTTTTTCTCTCTGTAATGGGGTTTTTCTCCCTGCAAAATGGGGTTTTTCTCCTGGCAAAGTGGTTTCTCTGAAATGTTTTTTTTCTCCTGCAAAATGGTTTCTCCCTCTTTTCTCCATGCAAAATGGTGTTTTCTCCCTCACTCCCTGCAAAATGGGGTTTTCTCCCTACAAAATTGGTGTTTTCTCCCTGCAAAACTCCCTGCAAAATGGGGATTTTCTCCCTCTTGTCTACATAGTGAGCCCCCTCTGACACCCCTGATTGTCCTCACGGTACATCGTGGTTCAGTAAACATTGAGCTTGGCGCGCGTGTGGAAGAGGAAGTGCTGCAGCAATGGATCATGGGATCAGTAGCCTGAGTAGAGGCGGATGTCAAGTCAGCCAGCGTCGTTTTACCCAGTTCATGGCCAAACTGGACATGAAGTGTGATGGCTAATGTACTTGTCAGACAAGGTAAGACTACAGGCGAAACAGAGAGAGTCTGGGGGGAAATTGCTTTTTTCTTCCTGCGTTTTTTTCTTCTTCTTCTCTCTCCTAAACTGGATTGTGTGCTCGTGCTTGTGCGTGTTGGAGAGAGACTATGAGAGCTGGGGGTGGGGTGGGGTGGGGGGGAGTCTCAAGGGTATCCACGGTAGTAGGGAAGACAATGTGTGTGTGTGATTGTGTGTGTGTGTGTATGTATGTATGTGTGTGTGTGTGTGTGTGTGTGTGTGTGTGTGTGTGTGTGTGTTTGTGTGTGTGTGTGGTGTGTGTGTGTGTGTGCGGTGTGAATGTAAGTGTGTGTGTTGTGCGTTTGTGTGGTATGTGTGTGTGTGTGTGTGTGTGTGTGTGTGTGTGTGTGTGTGTGTGTGTGTGTGTGTGTGTTTGTAAGAGAGAGACAGAAAAAAGACAGAGAGAGAGGGAAGAAGAAGAAGAAGAAAAGAGAGAGAAGGAGAGAGAGGGGGAAAAGAAGAAGAAGGAAGAGGAAGAAAACAGAGAGAGAGAGAGTGGCGGGAAAAAAAGAAGAAGACAGAGAGAGAGAGGGAGGGAGAGAAGCACGAGACAGAGGTAGAGACAAAAAAAAAAACAAAAAAAGGAAAGAGAGAAGAGAGTAACAGACAGACAGAAGAGACAGACACAGAGAGAGAGAGACAGATAGAAGGACAGAAGACAAGATTAAACAAGATAGAACATAATGAAATATATCTTCATTTTCCAATAGTATAGATATAGCAGAGAGTAGATGAATCATATCTTAATTTTCCAACGGGTATAGATACTAACACATAGGCCAGTGAGATAGATGAAATATATCTTAATTTTCCAACGGGTATAGATACTAACACATAGGCCAGTGAGATAGATGAAATATATCTTAATTTTCCAACGGGTATAGATACTAACACATAGGCCAGTGAGATAGATGAAATATATCTTAATTTTCCAACGGGTATAGATACTAACACATAGGCCAGTGAATAGATGAAATATATCTTAATTTTCCAACGGGTATAGATACTAACACATAGGCCAGTGAGATAGATGAAATATATCTTAATTTTCCAACGGGTATAGATACTAACACATAGGCCAGTGAGATAGATGAAATATATCTTAATTTTCCAACGGGTATAGATACTAACACATAGGCCAGTGAGATAGATGAAATATATCTTAATTTTCCAACGGGTATAGATACTAACACATAGGCCAGTGACATAGATGAAATATATCTTAATTTTCCAACGGGTATAGATACTAACACATAGGCCAGTGAGATAGATGAAATATATCTTAATTTTCCAACGGGTATAGATACTAACACATAGGCCAGTGAGATAGATGAAATATATCTTAATTTTCCAACGGGTATAGATACTAACACATAGGCCAGTGAGATAGATGAAATATATCTTAATTTTCCAACGGGTATAGATACTAACAATAGGCCAGTGAGATAGATGAAATATATCTTAATTTTCCAACGGGTATAGATACTAACACATAGGCCAGTGAGATAGATGAAATATATCTTAATTTTCCAACGGGTATAGATACTAACACATAGGCCAGTGAGATAGATGAAATATATCTTAATTTTCCAACGGGTATAGATACTAACACATAGGCCAGTGAGATAGATGAAATATATCTTAATTTTCCAACGGGTATAGATACTAACACATAGGCCAGTGACATATATCTGATCTTGCTACTCTACTTAAACGAAAACAACAGAAAACACGGGTAAGAGAGAGAAAATAAAGAGAGAAAATGGAGAAAATGAAACCAGTGAGAGAGAGAGAGAGAGACAGAGACAGAGACAGAGAGACCAGGGAGAGTGATGGAAAGACGCTGCAGAAGACAACAGCAATAACAACAATTAAAAGGACAGCTACAACAACAACAACAAAAACAACAACGACACTACCAACCGACCAACCAACCAACTACTACCAACCAATCAACCAACCAAAAAAAATGAAAAACAAAACAAAACAAAACAAAACAAAACAACCCCCACCCCCTAAACTTGCCAGTTGCCAGGAACAGCAAGTGTATTCTAATCCTCTCCCCCTCTCCCCCTCTTCCCCCTTCCCCTCCTTCACCTCCCCTCCCCCAACAAACACACGCTAACGAGTCAATCAGCGTATTGCTAGTGCCTTCAGGGACGTGGCTTTCTTGAACCTCACGATGTCAACACGGTGTGAGAGAAACTGCTTTAATTCTGCTTAATTCCACGTGCTCTGTGGCCTCACCAGGTCATTTGAAAGCCATCAACAGGTCTTCATCGTGTCAAATTTCCTCCTTGGACGATCTTGAGATGAGGCCTGTGTTTTTACAAACACCCCCCCCCCTCTCCTCCTATGTCAATCTCTCTCTTAACGTCAACCTCTCATCATCTTGGGAGAGGTACCCCCCCCCCCCCCTGTAGGCGATCCGGGGGCTCTTTCAGATAAAATAGTATCCCCTGTTTCTGAAATGTCCTCTTTTCTAATACCCTTTTGTTTTCCAAAACAAGCGTGACTGCCCACGTTCAAACAAACAGGAACCAGAAAAAACACGAAAGAAGAATACGAACCCGTATTTAATACAAGACAAGACAAGACATTCACCCTAGGACTGATGATTCGGCACATGCATTAGACTGTTTTTTTTTTCTCTAAGGAACCTGATGTGTTGAAGCTATTTCAGATAATTAGATAAGTTTTGTATGTTTTATGGCCATAGCTATTTTACCTGTGTATTCAAGTTTGTCTTTTCTTGTTGTATTAAATACGCGTTCGTATTCTTCTTTCGTGTTTTTTTTTTCTGGTTACTCTTTTGTTTTGTTTTATGCTCATATTTTGTGTGTAGAGTATCAAGGACTGGCTGTGAGACAGGTCCAGTGGGAACCTAACGCTACTATCCTTGTGTACTAAAATATTCTCATGTCCGAAATCTGCCTTGCCCCATAAGACTCTATCATCTCTTCCTCTCGTTTTCAGCCTTGCTGGTCTGTTCACCTTATGTGTTATGTAAAGCCTCACATTCTTTATCCTAGGATTGATGATTCGGTACATGTATTAATTGCATTTATTTTTCTTCTCTAAGGAATTGTGAAATGCAGAAGCAATTTCAGATAATTTAGATCAGTTTATAACATACATTTATTTTACTGTCCATGGTTATTTTCACATGTTACTCAGTTTTCTGTTATTTTTTACCTTTGGCGATGAAGTGGGCGGAATGGTCAACGCCAGGGTTATAGTCCTTATGATTATGTGTGTGAATGCATTGATACTTGTACATAAGTTTCTTTTCCATGTGTTTTCCCTTTAGTGTTGTATGTGTTTACAGATGATTATGGATTTCATATGACTGTACGCGGTCGGTTGGACTTTAAACGACAACGACACAACAACAACAATAAAAATATAACAACAAAAAAACAATGATATAAAATCAAGTACATCATTATCGTCATATCATCATCAACAACAGCAACAACAACAACAGCGATAACAACAACAACAGTCATCATCATCATCATCATCATCACGTCGTCAGTCGCCGTCGCGTCATTATATCAATATTTTTGTTACTTTTCTTCTTCTTCATCTCCTCTCTCCATCATCTCATCACCATCATCATCATCATCATCACCTATCATCGTCCTCATCATCATCATCATCATCATCATCATCATCATCATCGCTCATCTCTCATCATCATCAACAACAACAACAACAACAATATCATCATCATATCATTATTGTTATTAGTATCATGATTGTTCATATTTTTATCGCTATTATCTTTTTTATCGTTATCGTCATCTTCATTCATTGTTACACCCTTTGTAATCATCATTATCCTGCTTCTTCTTCTTTCTGTTACTGCATCAGTTTTTGTTGTCAGCGCGTAAGAGCAATATACAAATTGTTCAGCAGAGATTGACAGACGCTGTTTGTTTGTTTGTTTGTTTGTTTGTTTGTTTGTTTGTTTGTTGTGAGGCTTGTTCTGGTAATTAGTTTAAGCCGTGGAAACTAGGAAACGAAATGTTGCAGACATGCTGTCCACTGTCCTTGTCAGTCCCCATAAAGAAGAAGCACGGACAGGTCTAGTTAATTGCATGATTCAACAAGAAGGGTCGTCTGACAAAACTCATTTCTGCAAATGGAAAACGGATAATCACATAAAGTATGAAGGAAGCAGACAGACATATGAACAGAAGCATGGCAATGACAAAAGTAATGAAATGGGGAGAAAATAAGCGGCAGACAGCGAGGAAAGACAGTAAATCTCTCCATTTTTTTTTCTTTCTATCTGTCTGTCTGCCTGCCTGCCTGTATGTCTGTCTAGTACGTCTGCACGTCTGTCTGTCTGTTTGTCTGTCTGTCTGCATGTCTGTATGTCTGTCTGCCTGCCTGTACGTTTGTCTGTATGTCTGTCTGTCTGCCTGCCTGTATGTTTGTCTGTCTGCCTGCCTGTATGCCTGTCTGTATGTCTGTCTGTATGTCTGTCTGCCTGTCTGTCTATGTCTGTCTACCTGCCTGTATGTCTGTCTGCCTGCCTGTATGTCTGTCTGTATGTCTGCCTGCCTGCCTGTATGTCTGTCTGTATGTCTGTCTGCCTGCCTGTATGTCTGTCTGTATGTCTGTCTGCCTGCCTGTATGTCTGTCTGTATGTCTGCCTGCCTGCCTGTATGTTTGTCTGTATGTCTGTCTGCCTGCCTGCTTGTATGTCTGTCCCTATGTCTGTCTGCCTGCCTGTCTGTCTGTCTGTATGTCTGCCTGCCTGCCTGTATGTCTGTCTGTATGTCTGCCTGCCTGCCTGTATGTCTGTCTGTATGTCTGTCTGTCTGCCTGTATGTCTGTCTGTATGTCTGTCTGCCTGCCTGTATGTCTGTCTGTATGTCTGTCTGCCTGCCTGTATGTTTGTCTGTATGTCTGTCTGCCTGCCTGCTTGTATGTCTGTCCCTATGTCTGTCTGCCTGCCTGTCTGCCTGCCTGTATGTCTGTCTGTCTGTCTGTCTGTCTGCATGTCTGCCTTCTGTCTCTCTCTCTCTTTCTCTGTTTGTGTCTCTCTGTCCATCTGTCTGCTCTCTTTCTCTCTCTGTCTGTCTGTCTGTCTGTCTCTCTCTCTCTCCCCTCTCTCTCTCTCCTTATTCTTCTTTTTTCTTTATATTGTCAGTTTATGATTGTCACGAAGGGGAAGCTTTCATGTTCTCTCTCTCTTTTTCTCTATGTGTGTCTGTCTGTCTCTCAGTCTCTTTCTGTCTGTGTGTGTGTCTGTGTTTGTGTCTGTTTCTGTTTGTCTGTCTCTGTCTTGCTCTCTCTCTTTCTCTCTGTGTCTCTGTCTCTGTCTCTCTCTCTGTGTCTCTCTGCCCTTCTGTCTGTCTGTCTGTCTCTCTCTTTCTCTCTGTGTCTCTGTCTTTGTCTCTGTCTCTGTCTGTCTGTCTGTGTCTCTGTGTTTGTGTTTGTGTCTGTTTCTGTCTGTCTGTCTCTGTCTTGCTCTCTCTCTGTCTCTCTGTCTCTGTCTTGCTCTCTCTCTTTCTCTCTGTGTCTCTGTCTCT
>JAPXFY010000014.1:11187039-11192039 GCA_030674185.1 Monoplex corrugatus | reverse complement strand
GATGTGCGTGCGTGCGTGTGCTTGTTTGTTTTCCATTTCCAGGCGTGAGACTTCGCTGTTTGACATCTCCAAATGAAGTTCAATCCCCTGCCATCAATTAAGACAGTGGGCATGAAGCTGCATGGATGGTGCCAGGTCAGGATGACACTCTGGTTCCCTCTTCTGAATTCCCCGTGTCTTAAAACTAATTATCCCAAGGAGAAACCAGGATCGTTGCAACAAGAGCAACAGCAACGAAAACAAACAAACAAACAAACAGCGTCTTTCAGACCCTGTTGAACAGTTCCAGTCGATGTCTATTACTTGTGAAGAAAAAACAACGCAACACAGCCAGTATTTATCACGAAGGAAGTAAGAAAGAAACAAAAAAAACAACAACAAAAAAGAAAGAAAGAAAGAAAGAAACAAAAATCCCCTAAAGGGGCAAAGATACAAATAAAAAAATAAATAAACAAATAAAGAAACAAACAAAACAATAAATAAAAACCAAGCAAGCAAGCAAGCAAATTCTAGCAAGCAAACAAGCAAGTAAGCGAGCGAACAAATACCAAACAACGACATACAAATAGGAAGAAAAACAAATAAACACAAACAAACAAACAAACAAACAAACAACAAACAAACAACACAAAAAACAAAAAAAAGAAAGAAAGAAAGAAAGAAAGAAAGAAAGAAACAAAAAAAGGAAGAAAGAAAGACAAAACAGGCACACAATTAAATAAGCAAGTAAACAAAGAAACAACGAGAAAAACAATTAACCCCCCCCCCCTTCCTAAAACAAAAAAACAAAACAAAAAAATAAAACAAAGTAAACAAAATCGAAAGACAGGCAGACAAACTTCTTCTTCTTTTCTTCTTCTTTTCCTCTCCTCTTCCTGCTCCTCCTCCTCCTTCTTTTTCTTCTTCTTCCTCTTTCTCTTGTTATTGTTGTTTTTATCGTTGTTGTTGTTATGTTCTTGTTCTTCTTGTTCTTGTTCTTCGAATTCTTGTTCTTCTAGTTCTTGTTCTACTTCTTGTTCTTGTTCTTGTTCTACTTCATCTTCTTCTTCTTGTTCTACTTCATCATCATCTTCTTCTTCTTCTTCTTCTTCTTTCTTCTTCTTCTTCTTCTTCTTCTTCTTCTTCTTCTTCTTCTTCTTCTTCTTCTTCTTCTTCTTCTTCTCTTCTTCTTCTTCTTCTTCTTCTTCTTCTTCTTCTTCTTCTTCTTCTTCTTCTTCTTCGTTCTTCTTCTTCTTCTCTTCTTCTTTGTCTTCTTCTTCTTCTTCTTCTTCTTCTTCGTCTTCTTCTTCTTCTTCTTCTTCTTCTTCTCTTTTTCTTCTTCTTCTTCGTTCTTCTTCTTCTTCTTCTTTTTCCTTCTCTTCTTCTTCTTTTTCTTCTTCTCTTCTCTTCTTCTCCTCCTCCTCTTCCTGTTCCTCCTCCTCCTTCCTACTTCTTCCTCTTTCTCTTGTTGTTGTTATTGTTCTTATTGTTGTTCTTGTTGTTCTTGTTCTTGTGTTCTTGTTCTTCTTGTTCTTGTTCTGTTCTTCTTCTTCACATTATTATTCAAGTGGGTAAAGGTGCGACTTCCAATGGGAATGTCCAGAGTTCCATCTGCCTGTTGGTGCCAAAATGTACATTTTTCGACCATCTCCCAGATCAACATGCGTGCAGATCTGTCAGTGCCAAAACACCCTTCGTTCGCACTAAACGTACACGCGTGCAGAATATGAAATATGCACTTCAAAAGATCCTGCCAGCCATGTCAGTGGCTGCCTTGTGAAAACATGAAAACACCCAACCTGCACGCTTATCGAAGATGCGGAATGCACAGCGACATAGTGGAATGTGATCAGCTTGCCGAACAGCTTAAAATTCTCCGTGCTCCACTAACAGGTCTGCGTACGTATAATGTGCAATACGTATATGTGAGTATGTGAGTGATGAGAATATCGCTATATGTGACCCGTTTTAACAAAATGAGTCCTAAGGTGAAAATAACATATTTTAGGATATTATGATTTTCAAAATGTCCAGATTATTAACTTTCTTTTCATATAAAATTTATTATTCTACTCCAAAAAATGAGGAAGTTATGGGTGTTTGAAGTGTGCAACATAGCAAACAGCCATTTTGAGAAAATCAAGTTTTAAAATTTTCACCACTTCAGTGAAGTTTTACCTTAGCAACAGGTATTTCTACTTCACCAATCTTTACCAAATTTTTGTACCGTGGTAAAACACATCATGCCACAATAGCACACAAAAATTGGTGTGAAAATCTACTGCAGTTGTCTTGTTATTTAAGTGTATATATACCTTTTTCTGACTCAAAAAGCATGCCGTTATCCGGTTAAAACCCATTTCAAATACATTTTCCGATTGAATTATAAAGAACTAAGTGCATGTACATGTAATTTCAAGATTAAATATTCCATTTTTGACGAAAAGTAAAAATTGACAAAATCGACCAATCACAGCTTTTCCGGGCCTCTACGCTTTTCGCTGCCTGCGAGTTAGGACTCATTTCGTGAAAACAGGTCACATATAAGAAAAGTTTACAATATATATATATATATGTGTATATAGAAAATAATATATATATATATATATAATATACGTTTATATATATATATGCTGTATATATAATATTTAATATATATAATAATTTAATATATCGTTGGAGATTGGTTTCATTTCATTTCTCTCTCTTTTCGTTCTCTCTCTCTCTCTTTCTCTTTCCTTTTTTATCTCTTTCTCTCTCTCTCTTTCTCTCTCTCTCTCTATCTCGCCCTCTCATTCACTCCCGTTCACTCTCTCACTCTTTCTCTCTCCTCTCTTTCTCCTTTTCTGAGAAAATCTCTCTCTGCCTGTCTCTTTAAAAGGTCTCTGTCTCCGTCTGTCTTTATCGCTCTCTGTCTCTCTGTTTCTCTCTCTATTTCTCTGTCTCTGTCTGTTTGTCTTTTTGTCTGTCTGTTTCTCTTCTCACTCTCTCTCTCTGTCTGTTTGTCTGTCTGTCTCTCTTTCTTTCTCTCTGTCCCTCTTCCTCGTACACACACACACACACTCTCTCGCTCCCTTCCCCCTTTCTCTCTCTACCATCCATTTCTTCTTTTCTGTGTATGTCTCTCTCTGTTTCTTTGTCTGTTTCTGTCTGTCTTTTTCTCTCTGTATCTCTTTCTGTCTCTGTCTCTTTCTGTCTTTGTTTCTCAGTTTCTCTCTCTGTGTCTCTGCCTCTGTCTGTTTCTCTCTCTCCCTATCTCGCTCTCTCCATCTCTCCCTCTCTCTGTCTCTCTATCTAATTCTCTGTCAATTTTGGTCTCTCTCTGCCCCTTTGTCTGTCTATATGTCTGTCTGTCTGTCTGTTTGTATACGTATCTTCTGTCTGCCTGCCTGTCTGTCTGTCTATCTATCTCTCTGTCTCTGCTCTCTCCTCCCCCCCCCTCTCTCTCTCATTTCAGCCGTGTCGAAATCAGGTTCTATTAGTATTCTCTGCCTTACTGTGTTCAACGTAGTACACACACAAACACACACACACACACACACACACACACACACACACACACACACACACACCACGCACGCACGCACGCACACACACACACACACACACACACACACACACACACACCACACACACACACACACACACACACACACACAAAGTCTGTTTGTTGAGTGCATCAGTGGAGGCGGCAAAGCAGCAAGCACGGTAAACAGAAACAACATCTTTACAAGATGAGAGAGACCAAAGTGGTCATAACTCAGTGCTCTGGCATGTGTGTGAGACTGAAAAGGAATCAGCGAGATGTGCCAGAACATCTTTCACTACCGCTAGTCAAGCGATTAGCCGATGTACCGATGTTTTGATAGTTTTGTTCTCGTTGCCAGAACAGGCGCGCACGCAGGGGGAAAAAAGCACAAACACAAAAGAAAAGAAACAAAACTAAACAAAAACATTAACCTCCAAAACAAACAAAACAAAAAATAAAGCAAAAACGAAACGGATCATTAAGAACAACAACAACCTCAACAACAACACAACAACAAAAAACAAGAAGAAGAAAACTCCATAGACATAGATGCAAACACACACACACACACACACATATACAGACAGATAGACAGGCACACACACACACGCACGCACGCACACACACACACGCGCGCGCGCACGCACAAACACACAAAAGCACACGCACACGCTCATACACATACACACAGTCATACAGCGCGTGTGCGCAAACACACCGCACGCACACACACACACACACACCACGGCACACACAACACACACAAGACACACACTAACACACACAACGCACACACACAGAAGCACACGCACACGCTCATACACATACACACAGTCATACAGCGCGTGTGCGCAAACACGCACGCACACACACGCACACACACACACACACACACACACACAACACACCACACACCACACACACACACACACAAACACACACACACTCTCTCTTTCTCATACACACACACACACACACACACACACACACACACACACACACACACACACACAACACAACACAAACACAACACATACACATACACACATTCAGCCCCCCACCCCACCCCGCAACACACAAAAACTCAGAAAAGGAAAACAAAGACTATTAAAGTGGATTACTTGTTTGTATTTTATGGATGGAAGTGAAAAAATTGTTTTTTTCATTTATTTGGTTTGATTTCCTTTTTTCCTTCTTGTTTTTCACAGAATATAGTATTTTATCGGATATGTGTACGCTCTTTTGTTTGGTGTACATGTATACCGTGTAGGTAGTTATGTTGCTGATTAGTGTTGTAAAAGACCCAGAAAATGCTAAGCAGGCACCGCGACCAGAATGGTTGATTGGAGTTTTAAGATGGGCAGCAAACGGGTCAGTGTTTAAAACTGTTACGAAGCTAGGATTGAACTCAAGACATTATATGCTGAGTTTATAGTTCTATTACATGAACCAGATAGCCCATTTGATCAGGTTTTTTGGATAACTCTTTATG
>JAPXFY010000014.1:11162039-11164539 GCA_030674185.1 Monoplex corrugatus | reverse complement strand
GAACAACAGGCCATGTTTTCAGTGAGTCTTCTAATCAAACCTACCGCAGATGTCTATTGCATTGTTAACACCAGAGCCACAAAAAGAAAACAAAATCATTTCACACTTACGTGTAGATCAAGTTTGACAGATTACTATTCCTTTAGGTACTGCTTGCGGATGTTAAGGATGCTTTGACGAAACAAAATCATTCCACACACGTGCAAATAAAGTCTGATAGCTATACCATTCCTTTAGGTATTATTTGCGGATGTTAAAGATGCTTTGACAAAACAAAATCAGTCCACATAACTGCAGATCAAGTCTGACAGATATACCATTCCGTAGGTATCGCTTGCGGATGTTGAGGATTCTTTGACGAAACATAATCATTTCTCACATGTGCAAATCACGTCTAACAGCTGTACAGTTCCTTAGGCTCTGCTTGCGGATGTTAAAAGATATTTTGACGAAACAAAATCATTCTACGTAAGATACTGTTTGAAAAACAAATTCTTAAAAAAATTGTTGACATATGCTTAGATATTGATGTGTATGTCTAAACTTCCAGTGTATAAAATATCATTATGTATATTGTGAATGCTATGTGGAGTTTATTTGTCAACAATGTCTTTTCATATTGTATATTGTTTTGTTGTTGTCATTTTTTGTTGCACATTGTGTGTTTGACGTCCGTTTGTTGTGAAGCAAAAATTTAATTAAAATAGTAAAAAACGAAAAAAAAACCAAACCAACACAAAACCAAACCAAACCAACAACAAACCAAACAACAACCAAACACAAACCAAACCAAACCAAACAAACCAAACCAAACCAAACCAAACAACCAAACCAAACCACAACACAACAACCAAACCAAACACCAAAACGAAACCCATGGCATTCCACATGATTACAGATAAAAGCCTGATAGCATACCTTTTCTTTAGGTACTACTTGCGGATGGTAAAGATACTTTGACTAAACAAAAACCATTCCAGATAAGATATACTTTGAAAAAAAAAATCATGAATAAATGTTGACATGTGCTTAGATTATAAGTACAACCTGAAGTCACGGAGTTTCATGTACAATTCTAACCACCATTGCGCACTCATCATATTGCTAGACCAGCACAAGCTAATGTATCAGTATTCACTTTATGCTTTGTGGCTGCGTCTACGCTAGCTGAATGGGTAGCGCAAACTGTGTTGGGTTTGAGAAATTGTACATGGGAGATAACTCCGTGACTCTCAAGAGTTATGTTACTTAGTTGATATTTAAAATTCTCCCTGCTTCCCTCTGATTTCCTTTGGTATTACATATGTGCTTAGATGTTGATGTTCATTTTTTAATTTCCAATGTATAAAATATCATTATGTATATTTTGTATGCTATATGGAATTCATATGTCAACAATGTCTTTTCATATGTGTATAATTTTTGTTGTTGTCATTTTTTGTTGCCACATTATGTGTCTGTTCTTGTGAAACAAAAGATAATAAAAAAAAAAGCAAAAAACAGACAAAACGAAAACAAAAACAACAACAACAAAAAACAAAAAAACAAATCCAAAACAAGTGTGACTGCCCGCGTTCAAGCGAACAGGAACCAGAAAAAACATGAAAGAAGAACAAGAACGTGTATTTAATACAACAATTTGCGCCTTCTTGTCTTGTTGTATTAAATACGCGTTCTTATTCTTTTTTCGTGTTTTTTCTGGTTCCATAAAAAAAAAACCCCAAAGCAAACCAAAACGAAACCCCATGGCATTCCACATAACTACAGGTCAAGTCTGAGAGCTATACCATTCCTTTAGGTACTGCTTACGGATGTTAAAGATACTTTGACGAAACAAAACCATTCCACATGAGATATCATTTGAAAAACAAATTCATAAAAATAATGTTGACATGTGCTCAGATCTTGATGTTCATTTTTAAACGTCCAATGTATAAAAGATCTGTCTCTGCCTCTGTGTGTCTCTCTCTGTGTCTCTTTCTGTCTCTCCCTCTGAGTCTGTCTGTCTCTCTCTGTGTCTCTCTCTGTCTCTGTCTCTCCCTCTCTCTCTGTGTCAATCTCTCTCTGTCTCTCTCCGTCTGTCTGTCTGTTTTTCTGTCTGTCTCTCTCTCCAAAATATTATAGAAAACTCTCAATACTTAAATTTACTTTCTTGATGACATCAATGCCACTAAAGTTGTTCGATATTTAGCTATATTTCTAAACAAAGCGCTTAAATTTAGAGATACAGCAATTTCTGGAGGAGTCTCTTTCAGAATCAATTCTTCCCAAGGGACTCAAGGCTCGAATATGATTGGAATGTTTGTGTCTTATGTTCTTTCCGCTTATTTGTTATGCGCTTGTACAAACGTTTCAAATAAGAAATATGTTATTGCGTAGTTAATGTTTATAATTACGATTGTGAGAATGCATAATTATGTGCATCCCCCTTCTAAGGGGCTGTGACCTATATGAATAAACCATCTGAAGTCGGAAGTCTGTCTGTCTGTCTGTCTCTTTG
>JAPXFY010000014.1:11152039-11154539 GCA_030674185.1 Monoplex corrugatus | reverse complement strand
CCAGTCAATCAGTCAGCCAGCAAGCCAGTCAGCCAGTCAGTCAGCCAGCCAGTCAGCCAGCCAGTCAATCAGTCAGCCAGTAAGCCAGCCAGTCAACCAATCAGCCAGCCAGCCAGTGAGCCAGTGAGCCAGTCAGTCAGTCAGCCAGCCAGTCAGCCAGTCAGCCAGCCAATCAGCCAGCCAGCCAGTCAGTCAGTCAATCAGTCAATCAGCCAATCAGCCAGCCAGCCAGCCAGTCAGTCAGTCAGTCAGTCAGTCAGCCAATCAGCCAGCCAGTCAGTCTGTCAACCTGTCTGTCTATCTATCTATCTATCTATCTATTACATTACAGTTATAGTCTCAAAATCTGACGACAAAGATCTGTCTCCAGCCCACAAAATAAATTGTGATCTGATCACTGCTCATCTTAATGCTCCAGTTTTTCTGCTGGTATCAACTGTGTGTGTTTCAAATGGTCCAGTTCTACCTCCTCTCTTCCATTTCCAGACTTGCCAGCGGAAACGTTATTTTGGCAGGCTCAAGGAGTGTGCTCGAGAATTGTTGGCAATTTTCTGGGTGGGGGTGGGGGTGGGGTGGGTGATGGGCGAAAGAATTGTCCAAGCAACGTCACTCCATTTGGAACAAATTTCGAGCAAACTTGTTCACAAATGCAATTTAAATAGTGTGTTGATAATGTGATGGTAGTGGTGGTGGTTGTGGTGGTGGTGGTGATTATGGGATCATCGCCATCGTTAACGTTGCTGGGAATCGTGCTGTTGTTGTTGTTGTTGATATTGCTGTTGTTGTTGGGAGATTTTTTTTTATCAGCATTTCCTGTTGTGGTCTATAGCGCAAGCAGATGTAACATATTTTTTTGTTTGCTTTTGTGATATGGGAGGAAACCTTTTTTCTATTTGCTGGTCGTTTTTCAGCTCTCCTCATTGTTTTTGTTGTTGTTGTTGTTTTTCTTCTTTTCCTTTCTTCTTGTTGTTCTTGTTCTCTTTGCTGTTGTTGTTGTTCTTAATGTTGTTGCTGCTGTTGTTGTTGTCGTTATGAATAATGGATAAGGACACAAGGATCTGTCCTTGCCCTGTTCTTTTCACTCTTTACACCTCCTCCCTGTCCACCATCATCAACTCCCACTCTGTAAAACACCACTTCTATGCTGATGACACCCAACTTCTAGACAGTGACTCACCTGACAATATACAGCGCCTCTTGACTCGCACCACTGAGTGTTACTCGGACATTAAGAACTGGATGACGTTCAACAAACTTCAGCTTAATGATGACAAGACAGAAGCTATCCTCATTGGCACCCGTCAGAAACTTTCTCAGCTGCCTCCTCTTTCTCTCCCATTATGTAACACATCAGTCCCAATTTCTGATTCAGCTAAAAACCTTGGTGTCTGCATTGACTCTACCCTCTCCATAAACAACTTTGTTTCTCAAACTGCCAGATCTTGCTACTATCACCTCCATCGTATAAGCCTGATCAGGAAGTATCTCTCTGTCGAAACAACTGCAAAACTCGTTCTCTCCTTCATAATGTCTCGCATTGACTATTGCAATTCACTCCTGTCTGGTCTTCCTGCCTCCACCATTCACATCCTGCAGCGCATTCAAAACAATGCTGCACGCCTTGTACTCAAAAAGAAAAAAGCTGACCACATATCTCCTCTCCTGGCACAACTTCACTGGCTCCCTGTATCAAAGCGCATACAGTACAAACTAGACACCATGTGCTACAAAAGCCTCAATAACGCAGCCCCCGATTACCTGTCAAGCCTACTTGAGATCTATCTTCCCTCACGTACCCTCCGCTCTGCCTCCGATCCTCTGACTTTTCGCTTTCCACGCACTAAGCTCAATACCTATGGTCCACGAGCCTTCTCTGTTTCTGGTCCACTTTCCTGGAACAAACTTCCTCTCTCAGTCCGTCAGCAATCTACTTTTGTCTCCTTCAAGTCCGCTCTCAAAACTCACCTTTTCTCCTCTGCATAAAATCCTGACCTCACTCAATCCCCTCTGCAGCCTGTCTCCATTCGGAGGGGAATCACATTGTAATATATAATTGTATATAATATGCTCTCTATAATTTTCCATTGCTTTTATTCTTTCTCCCCATTTATAGCCGTGTGCGTGTGCGTGTGCGTGTGCGTGTGCGTGTGCGTGTGCGTGTGCGTGTGCGTGTGCGTGTGCGTGTGCGCGTTGTGTGTGTGTGTGTGTGTGTGTGTGTGTGCGCGCGTGCGTGCGTGCGTGCTTGTGTGTGCGTGCGTGCGTGTGTGTCTGTTTTAGCGCTTAGATTTGATTTTATCAAGATTTTGCGCTATATAAAATATTGTATATTATATTATTATTATATTATTTTTCTTCTAGTTCTTCATTTTCTTCTTGTTGTCCTTTTTGTTGCTGTTGTTGTTGTCGTTGTTATGAATAATGGATAATGATGATGATGATGATGATGTTGATGATGATGTTGATGATGATAATGATGATTTTGATTCTGTATACTTGAGTG
>JAPXFY010000014.1:11124539-11132039 GCA_030674185.1 Monoplex corrugatus | reverse complement strand
TGTGTGGAGATATCTATGTATTGATTTATTTTTATCAAAACGACAGAGAGAGCGAGAGAGAAAGAAAGAGAAAGAGAGACAGACAGACATACATACACAGAGATAGACAGACAGACACACAGACACAGTGACAGAGACAGCGACAGACACAGAGAGACAGAGAGACAGAGAGACAGACACAGACACAGAGACAGAGACATATATAGAGAGACAGAGACAAAAACAGAGAGAATAAATTAGGTAATCGTTCGAGTTCTACAGACGAGTATGTTCCCTCAATATATCATATTTTCTTTTCGTTTTTGGTCTCAGCTCAGCTATACCTCTACATGTAGTTTGATTGACTGGGCCAGACATACAGGTCTCCTCAGACGGTCTTAGTCTGCATGACACAGGCCAAGTCTGGCAATGACTGTGGTCTGTCTTTTGAGTTCTTACTGACTGCCTTAGTCTACATGACACAGGCCAAGTCTGGCAATGACTGTAGTCTGTCTTTTGAGTTCTTACTGACTGCCTTAGTCTACATGACACAGGCCAAGTCTGGCAATGACACTGACTGCCTTAGTCTTCATGACACAGGCCAAGTCTGGCAATGACTGTGGTCTGTCTTTTTAGTTCTTACTGACTGCCTTAGTCTACATGACACAGGCCAAGTCTGGCAATGACTGTAGTCTGTCTTTTCAGTTCTTACTGACTGCCTTAGTCTGCATGACACAGGCCAAGTCTGGCAATGACTGTGGTCTGTCTTTTTAGTTCTTACTGACTGCCTTAGTCTGCATGACACAGGCCAAGTCTGGCAATGACTGTGTGGTCTGTCTTTTTAGTTCTTACTGACTGCCTTAGTCTACATGACACAGGCCAAGTCTGGCAATGACACTGTCTTAGTCTTCATGACACAGTCCAAGTCTGGCAATGACTGTGTGGTCTGTCTTTTCAGTTCTTACTGACTGCAACGAAGTTTGGCGATAAGAAGAGTTGTAGACGGCCGTGCAGTCAAGATGGTGGCAGTCTAAAGAATATTTCAAACGTAACTCGCTTCGGTTGTTCTGTCTGTCTGTCTCTCTTCCCACCTATCTCTCTATCTCGCTCTCTCTCCTCTCTCTCTCTCTCTCTCTCTCTCTCTCTCTCCACCCATATTGCTATCTCTCTATCTTTCTCTCTGTCTGTCTGTCTGTCTTTCTCTATCTATCTATCTATCTATCTATCTATCTATCTATCTATCTATCTATCTATCTTTCTGTCTATCTATCTATCTATCTATCTATCTATCCATCCATCTACCTATCTATCTATCTATCTATCTGTCTATCTATCTATCTACCTATCTATCTATCTATCTATCTATCTTTCTGTCTATCTATCTATCTATCTATCTATCTATCTATCTGTCTATCTACCTCTCTCTCTTCTCTCTCTCTCTCACTCTCTCTAGTCATGAGTGTTCAAACAGAGCATCCGTCAAACGGGACTTTATGGCAGATTGTTGAAGCTGGATGCGATAAACGATTGTTCCAGAAAATGTCAGGAAAAGGAAGCAAGCTAAATGAAAAAGACACCATTAGAAACTGACAGACCCGAGAGATGGTTACAACAGCACCTGTCACCTTGATATCATTACGTCACGTAACAGCGGACAAAGTGGTTTGGCCACCCAATTGGCCATCAAGCCGCGGACGGCAGTAAGCTACACAGCGCTTGGAGCTTACAGCACCCGACTCTGGGGATTTACAGTCAGAGGAAGACTACAGTGGCGTTGGACAGATAAGAGTCGCAGACACTGTCCATATCTACAACATGATTGTACGCCAGGCTTCACATTTAGCTGCAGACTGCTAGCTTCATCTCGCCTAGACATCTCATGGTACAAGCGTATGGAAAAGATTAAGTGAGTCCACACTTTAGTTGTGGTCGGTACATTTGCCACACCCTTGTCCATTGTTGATATTGTACAAATCTAATGAGAACAACAGCAGGAACAGGAGCAAGGCCATGAGCGTATAATAAAACAATGATGACAAGGACGGCAACCAAGTAACAAATTAACAAGAGCAACAACTATACAACAATGACAAATTCTCAAAACAAAAGAAACGAAACGAAAAATTTGACAAGTTAATCAAGCTATTCAAAATCGAAGAGAAAAGGAGTGTTCTGAGCTTTGTATCTGCTTCTAGCAAGCTGAATGGGTAGCGCAAACTGTGTTAGATTTGAGAGTTCTATACAACATGGAGATAATTCTCAAGAGTTATGTCCTTTGATTATATTATAAAAATTCTCCCTGTTCGTCTTATTTCTTTGGTATTCAAAATCCTCTTCATATCAAACTACATTACTAACAATGCAATCCAGATTTGTACATTTTAAGGTCCTGTGACCTTGGGAACATGTCATGAATCAAAACTTGGTGTGAAGCTATGAGAATGGAACCAAATGTACCGGGAGGAGAAATGAGCACACAGTAGAGAAAGATCGAAAACACATTAAACACGTTAAGTTAGTCTTCATCAGCAGACCATCTCCAGGAGTTGTTAAAACTTCATTGGTTTTTGTTTCTTTAAAGACACAGCAATGAGCCCTGCAACACACTCAGCTCTGGTTAGGAGCTGGATATACGGGGCTGAAACATCCCACAATGATTTTTGAAGCGACTGATGGGGATTCGAACCCGAACCTTTCATGTCGGTAGCCCATTGCGTTAATCATGACCTGGTGAACTTGAGTAGTGTGTTCAATAAAGAACACAACCACGGTCCCCCATCCATTTGGAAATCTTCGATTTATAACTATCTTCTTGTTTCTACTCTTCGTCCACTACAGAAGTTCCAGAACTTGCTGCTCGTCTTATTTTCAAGTCTCAACATCGTCAGTTCTATAATCCTTATTGATGAAACTACACTGGCTCCCTGTTTTTGAAAGAATTAAGCGCAAGACAGCTTGGGTCTGCTACAACATTATCTCTGGCACTGTCCCTGCTTATCTCTCTGATCTGGTTACTCTGTACACTTCCTAGGGCTCGCTCCCTTCTTTGACTGATTTAAGACTTCTTCAGCAAAACAGCTTCAAACGTAAATGTCATGGCACCCGTTCCTTCTCTCTGTGTACGGCCCAGGGGCTCTGGAATTCCCTTCTAAACGATGTCAGACATTTTGTTTTGTCTTTCAAATCCCACCTCAAAACTTACCACTCCGGACAATATTTCCATATACAGAATTTTTCTATCATTTTGTAGCCTGTTCTTGTGTCCAGTATACGATTGTGAATAGGTTTGTGACTGTGAGTGTGTTTGAGAGAATGCGTTTTTGTACACGCCTAGATCTATACGTAAGACGCTATATGAATACAAGTTATCATTATTATTATCATCATTATTATTGTTGTTATTATTGTTATTGTTATTATATTATTATTATCATCAGCATCAGCATCATGAACATCACTGTTAGTATTATTATTAGTAGTAGAGTTAGTAGTAGAGGTAATAGTGATGGATGTAGTAGTAGTAGTAGTGGAGTGTAGTAATGGTATCATCATCATCATCATCATCATTATCACTTATTATCATTATTATATATTATTATTATCATTATTATTATCATATTATTATTATTGTCATTATTATAAAAATATTATTATTATCAATATATTAACAATAATAATACTATTTTTGTTATCATCATCATCATCATCATATCATCATCATCATCATCATCATCATCATCATCATCATCATCATCATCATCATCATCATATCATTACCTTGCTGAACGCTATTTCAGGAACGAGTGATTTAACCAGTAGCATCTACCACTGACACAACCCCACCCCCCAACGGATACGAGCGTGTGTCCTACCCATTGAACTGGCACCCAGCACACACCTATCACACACAAGTCAATATGCATTGCCAGGAACATTCAAGGGTCGATAGTATCTGAAGAGCCATTGCGTGCAAAGAGATCAGCTGCGTAGCGGAGTTCGTTTTTCAAGACCGCAATTTCGCAGAGGAGGCCGGGGGGGGGGGAGGGCTGAGAGAAAGAGAAGAGAGAGGGGGAGGGAACAGAGAGGGGGAAGGGGGAGAGAAGGAGAGAGAGTGAGTAGGAGAGAGAGACAGAGAGAGAAAGAGAGAGAGAAAGAAAGAGGGAGAGAAAAGAGAGAGGGAGAGAGCGAGGGGAGAGAGAGAGGGGGAAGGAGAGAGAGAAAGAAGGCGAGAGAGATGGAAGAGAGAGAGAGAGAGAAAGAGAGGGAGAGAAAGAGAGAGGAAGGGGAGAGCGAAAGAGTGAAAGAGAGAGAGAGAGAGAATGAGAGAGAGAGGAGGGGAGAGAGAGAGAAAAAGAGAGAAGAGAGAGAGAGTGAACGAGAAATAGAGAGAGAGAGAAAGAGAGAGAGTGAGAGAGAGAGAGTGGAGAGAGAAAGAGAAAGAGACAGAGGGTATGAAAGGGAGAGAGAGAGTGAGAGAGAGAGAGAGTGAGAGAGAGAAAGAGAGAGAGAGAGTGAAAGAGAGTGAAAGAGAGGAAGAGTAAGAGAGATATAATTATGTAGAGAGAGAGAGAGAGAGTCAGAGAGAGAGAGAGAGGGAGAGGATTCTCTTTTTATGAAAGTTAAGAAGAGGAACATACCTGATGAGTTCACATATGCTCTAAAAATATTCATTATGAAGACAGCAAAGCCATATAACTATTTCTTTCATCTTTAGAACCGTTTTTCCCGAACCATGACCGTCACAAATTGATATACTTTTGTATAACAGAAAACTATGGGCTAATAATCACGCAACCGATGCTTTTGTTAAATTTATTGATGTTTCCCATTGTTTTCATCGTTGCTGTGCTTCATCTTTTTTTCAGTTTTGCTTAAAAAGTCAATCATCATCTGATCAAGTGCCCTGCCGCATGTCGTTGGCGATCATGGCCCTTCATATGTATCTATCCTTTGTCGCCGCAAGCACCATCTTCCACCCTCTCTGTCCTCAGCCACCCTGCAAGTCCTTCCAATATTTTCTCCTTTCGTCTACCTGGTGCTCTCTTTCCCTCCAGCTTTCCTGTTGTGACCAAGTGCTTTAATTCCCCTTTCGTCATAAAATGGCCTATAAATGTTGCCTGTCTTTTCCTAATCTTCCTTATGAATGATCTTCTTGTGTCTGCCTCCATCAAGACTGACTCGTTTTCTTTGCTGTCCATGGAACATTCTTCTTAGAAACCACATCTCGGCTGCCTCAATCTTGTTCTGGCTTTGCTTGTTGACTGTCCACGCCTCGCAACCGTACAACAGTATGGGTTCTATATAACAGTCAGAACTCTCTTCCTGATGTTAATTGATAGGCATTTGTTAGTAAGAATGCTTTTCATCTTCCTGAATGCTGTTTTGGCTTGCCGATTCTGCTGGCTATTTCTGATGTGCATCTGGCGTCTGGTGAGATAATCGTTCCCAGATACATAAACTTATCAACCCCATAAAAAAGCCATCTCAATATCCCTTAGAGTTGCCAAGAGTCTGATGGTGACACTGTCTTTCGCGCAGACTGCTAGTGATTAGGTCGTGATGGTTGTACAGACCTCAAGGACACGGAGTGTAAAACCATAAGACATTGCTGAAAAGTCTTGGAGTATTGATAGTAGTAAGAAACTCTGGGGACAGCCGGACAGCAGAAGGTCCTCAGAGGAGAAACTCTCGTGAAGCAAGTGTTTCGCCCTTAACTTCTGACACTGTAAGGAGGCCAGGCCGCATTCAGGGCATGACTGCTGGATGCCCCTCTGCTGTTGATGGAAAGTTCTTTGCCAATCTAAAGCATACAACGCTAACTGCTGTTTAACCAGCCATTGGGAAAGCGCAGTTAATAATGATAATAACAATAATAATGATAATGATAATAATAATAATAATAATAATAATAATAATAATAATAATAATAATAATAATAATAATAGTAATAATAATAATAATAATAATGTTTATTTGTATAGCGCATATTCCATATAAAAACATGCTCACCAGCGCTTTACATTTCGCAAAAAAAGCAAATGGTGATAAAAATATTCACAATTACATACACAATGAAGAAAACAACAAACACTAAAGCTATACAAGTAAGAAGACACATAAACACCACAAAACATTAAAGTTTAAACACTGACTTATGTCATAAAAAAACAACATATTTTTCATATGAATAAAGAGGCTTACTGTGTTTATACATTTATGCGTGTGTGTGTGTGTGTGTGTGTGTGTGTGTGTTGTGGTGTGTGTGTTAAGTATGTGTGTGTAAGTGTATGTGTGCGTGCGTGTGCGTTGCTGTGCGCGCGCGCGCTGTGTGTGTGTGTGTTCCAACAAGGCTGCTTGCATGTGTTGCAATATTATCTCTGGTACTGCTCCTACTTATATCTCTGAACTGCTCCAAGGCAATTCTCCTTCCCGAACTCTTCGCTCTTCTGTTGATACTCGGATATTCGAAATCCCTCGAAGCAGATGCAAGACTCATGTTTTCCGATCTTTTGTCCGCTTAGACTTTTTCTGTGGAACTGTCTGCCTTTTGATCTGAGAAATGTTCCTAATCTTTCCTTTTTCTGAGACCCAGCCAGAAGCCGCTCTTTTCAATGAATCCATCTCTTTGAATTAACTTTGCTTCATACTGTACCTACCCCCATCCTGCTTTAGTGCGTTCTTGTGGTACGCTGTATGAGGGTCTTTTATTGAGAGAGAGACAGAGAGTGAAAGAGTGAGAGAGGGAGAGAGGGGAGAGAGAGAGAGAGACAGAGAGACAGAGACAGAGATAAAGAGAGAGAGACAGAGAGAGAGACAGAGATAGAGAAAGATAGAGACAGAGACAGAGAGACAGAGAAAGAGACAGAGAGACAAAAGAAAGAGAGAGAGACAGAGATAGAGAAGATAGAGACAGAGAGAGAGAGACAGAGAAGAGAAAGAGATAGAGAGACAAAAAAGAGAGAGAGAGAGAGAGAGGGAGAAATACAGAGAGCGAAAGAGAGAGACAAAGACAGTAGAGAGAGGGCGAGATAGAGAGAGAGAAAGAGAAAACAAAGAGAGAGAGAAAGAGAGAGAATAGAGAGGATAGAGAGAGACAAAGAGAAAGAAGTAGAGAGAGAGAGAGAGAGACAGAGAGAAGAGACAGAGACAGAGACAGAGAGACAGAGAGAAAGACAGAGACAGAGACAGAGGCAGAGAGACAGAGACAGAGACAGAGACAGAGAGACAGAGAGACAGAGAGACAGAGACAGAGAGACAGAGACAGAGACAGAGAGACAGAAGACAGAGAGACAAGAGACAGAGACAGAGAGACAGAGAGACAGAGAGACAGAGACAGAGACAGAGAAAGAGACAGAGAGACAGAGACAGACAGACAGACAGAGACAGAGAGACAGAGAACAGAGAGACAGAAACAGAAGACAGAGACAGAGAGAGAAAGAGAGAGATGATTCCCCTGTGCACGGAGCAACGTAGAACTCAAGCTGTTAGACCAGCTGACCACACACTCCACTTCGTTGTTGC
>JAPXFY010000014.1:11107039-11109539 GCA_030674185.1 Monoplex corrugatus | reverse complement strand
TTCTTATTCTTATTGTTATCGTTGCTTAAAGCCCAGCCGACTGTGCAGACCCATCATCATCATCATCAGGTGCCCTGCCGCATGGCGTTGGCGACCATGGACTTCCAACCAACTCTATCTCTCGTTGCCCCTAGCATCTCCCCCACCCTCTTCATCCCCAGCCACTCTGCAAGTCCGTCCAGCATTCTCTCCCTGGATCTACCTGGTGCCCTCTTTCCCTCCAGCTTTCCCGTTGTGACCAGGTGCTCCAAATCCCCCTTCCTCATAAAATGGCCTATAAATGTTGCTTATCTTTTCCTAATCTTCCTTATCAGTGATCGACTTGTTTCTGCCTCCATCAAGACTGTCTCGTTTGTTTTCTTTGCTGTCCATGGAACTCTCAACATTCTTCTGAGAAACCACATCTCGGCTGCCTCGATCCTGCTCTGGCTTTGCTTGCTGACTGTCCATGCCTCGCATCCGTACAACAGTATTGGTTCTTATAACATTCAAGGACTCTCTTTCTGATGTTAATTGATAGGCATTTGTTGGTAAGAATGCTTGTCATCTTCTTGAATGCTGTTTTGGCTTGGCCGATTCTGCCAGCTATTTCCGATGTGCTTCTGCCGTCTGATGAAATGACCGTTCCCAGGTATTTGAACTTATTAACCTGTGTCAGAGTTGTGCCATTTGTTTTGCTTTTTGCTGAGGGGATTTCATGTTTTTTACTGATCACCATGACTTCAGTCTTCCTGCTGTTTAGTTCCAACCCCTTACCTTTGCTTTCTGTTTCTAGTATATTCACAAGGTTTTGTAGATCCTTTTCATTTTCTGCAATTAGCTCGGTGTCATATGCGTACCGAATGTTGTTTTATCATTTTCCATCCATCCTTTAATCCAGGGTCTTCTTCTAGGTTTCTCATGATGTTTTCGCTATATAGTGAAAACAGATCTGGTGACAAAACACACCCTGTCTGATTCCTCTTTTGATGTTTTGATGGTGCAGACCCATATCAGGGCTATAACCGTTTCAGTGTATACACACACAATACTTTGTAGTAAAAGAAGAATTCTTATTCTTATTGTTATTGTTGCTTGAAGCCCAGCCGACTGCGTAGACCCAAAATCAGGGCTATAATCGTTTCAGTATACACAAGTACTTCAACAAAAAAAGAAGAAGAAAGGAACAAAAAATTAAGTACATATATAAATGCATTCGCGCATATAATCTAAGGAGATGCCCCAGGCGCTGACCACTTTGTCCAATTTAACATATAGGGGATTTAAAAAAACAGAGGTGAATACAAATTTAAACGTTAAACATAACTAAGGATATTAAAGCATATATAAAACGGACATAAATTACCTAAAATTGCTTCCGCATATCTCATTTCCCCAGAGCCAAAAATGCACACTTGATATATATATATACCCATTTATCAATCCAAAGAAAAAGTACGTAAGACTTTATCAAACACATACAGGTGAATGGACCAGCAAGGCAGAAAATGATAGGAAGAAATGACAGAAAGCAAAGGGACAAGGCAGAAACAAAGAGAGTGTCAGAAAAGAGGAAATTTCTAGCGCAGAATTTCCAAAAAGTGGGGGATACTATTTACACTGAAAGAGCCCCAGGCGTCCCCACGGGGGATAGTGAGACGAGAAAGAGCAAACAGCGATGCAAACTGACAACTGGGCAAGTTGCCCCAAAACAAAGATGAAGGCCTCGAGCAAACCAAAGGAGGGTTCTTCCATTCTCTCTTTCTCCATCATCTGGACTGAACCTGGCTGATGTGCTTTGTTGAGGCAATGTCCCGAGGTTTGTTATCTCCCCACCTTACCATTCGGCTTGTGAACGAGGTAAGTAATGACCGGGTCCGAGTGACTCACGCAGCGCATGGACAGCTCCCTCTTTACTTGGCAAGATGGCTGCCATGAGGGGGAGGTGGTTGTCATGCCAGTGGTAAGGCATTGTTGCTCTGAGTCCCACCCATCCAGCACTCTCGGGTGGTTCTTGTTCACTTAATGGGCAGTGAGTCCAATTGACTCTAGCATCGCTGTAAGGGAAAGATTTAACATAACAACAACAACAACAACAATAACTATACTACTACTACTACTACTACTACTACTACTACTACTACTACTACTACTACTACTACTACCACTACTACTACTATGATAGTAATGATAATAACCATGAATATGATGATGATGTTGATGGTGATAATAATCATGAAAAGAAGAAGAAGGAGGAGGAGGAGGAGGTGAAGAAGAAGAAGAAGAAGAAGAAGAAGAAAAAGAAGAAGAAGAACAAGAAAAACAAGAACAAGAACAAGAAAAACAAGAACAAGAACAAGAACAAGAACAAGAACAAGAACAAGAACAAGAAGAAAAAGAAGAAAAAAAAGAGAGCAAGAACAAGAAGGAGAAGAAGAAGAAGGAAAACAAGAACAGGACGGAGGAGAAGAAAATTGCGGTAGTTGTAGTAATGACAATAATGATAGAGCACAACAAAATG
>JAPXFY010000014.1:11084539-11094539 GCA_030674185.1 Monoplex corrugatus | reverse complement strand
AGAAAGAAGCAAGCAAACAAATAAACAAACAAAAAACACACACACACAGACCACCCCCACAAAAAACAAAACAATATATAAATAAAATAAATAAAAGGAAGAAGAAAGAAGGAAAAAAAACACCAAACAGCATATACAATGTTACACAATCACGTGCACGAGAATGCGTGTACAATAATATAACAACACCCTACTGCTAAATGAGATCCATGCTTCTGTTACGTGTGTGTGTGTGTGTGTGTGTGCGTGTGTGTGTGTGTGTGTGTGTGTGTGTGGTGTGTGTGTGTGGAGTGTATGCGCATGTGTGTGTGTGTGCGTGTGTGTGGTGGTGGTCTTTGATTTAATGTCTATTCACTGAAGTGATTTTAGACCAAAAAAACAAACAAACAAAAAACATAAGGAGAAAAGAGGAAACTTGGAAATGGTTAATCTTCAGGAAGAAGAAATGAACAAACAAACAAACAAACAAAAACTGCGCCGAAGACGAGAAAGAAAATTCACAAATGGCATTATCATAATTAACGATTGAAACAGTAAAATTAGCTAACCATAACATTGAACATGAGAAATAACGGTGCGTGTGTGCGTGTGTATGTGTGTATGCGCGCGCGCGCGGTGTGTGTGTGTGTGTTTGTGCGTGTGTGTGTGTGTGCGTGTGTGTGTGTGTGTGTGTGCGTTTGTATGTATGTATATGTATGTTATATGTATGTATGTATGTATGTTGTATGTATGTATATGTATTATTTTATTGTATTATGTATTATGCATATTATGTATGTATGTATGTATGTATGTATGTATGTATGTATGTATGTTATATGTATGTATTATGTATGTATGTATGTATGTATGTATGTATGTATGTAGTACTCTTTCTCTCGCTGTCTGTCTGCCTGTCTGTCCATTTGTCTCTCTTTCTCTCTCTCTCTATCCCTCTCTGTCTCTTTCTCTCTATCTAGCTCTCTCTCTTCTCTCTCTCCCTCTCTAACTTTCTCTCTTCCTTTCTCCCTTTCTCTCCCTCACTCTCGCTCCCCTCTCTCTCTCTCACACACACACGCACACGCACACACACACACACACGCACGCACACACGACACACACACACACACACGCACGCACACACACACGCATACACACACACACACACACTCACGCACACACACACACACACACACACACACACACACACACACACACACACACACACACACACACTCATTCACTCCTTGACTCCCACACTCTCTGAGATAATGATGTTATTCAACCAGAGTAAGGGAAAGTGGAAACAAATAATGTGAGAAGTGGGTTGGATCTGGTCCCACATGTTGCTGTTGAGTACTTTCCTGGCGTCGGATTCTGCGTTCCAGAACAGAATTCAGTGTTTTGCGGGCGTTTGCCTTTCAACAAATAAGGTTAAAAAATGTCTCTTGAATTCATTATCGTCTTAGTTTAAACACAGACACAGACACACGCACACACACAAACACTTAAGCAAACACAGGAAACGCACACACACACACGCACAATACACACACACACATGCATACACATATACATACACACACACAGACACACATATACAAACACGCACACACACACAGAAACACACACAGAGACATAGACACATACAGACACACATACACACACTCACATGCACACACACATATACACACACACTTACACACACACACACACACACACACACATTACACACACACACACACACACACACACACACACACACACGAGCGCGCGTGCGCACACACACACACACTTACGCAAACACAAGCACACACACCACCCACACACTCAAATGCCCACACATACACATACACATTCAGACACACACACACACACACACACACACACACACACACACACACACACACACACACACACACACACACACACACACACACACGTAGAAACATACACAGAGACACAGACACACACCACACACACACACACGTAGAAACATACACAGAGACACAGACACACACACACACACACACGTAGAAACACACACAGAGACACAGACACACAACAGACACAGACACACACAGACATACACAGACACACACACACACACACACACACCACACACACACACACACACACTTACACACACACACACACACATACACACACACACACACACACACACACACACACACACACACACACACAGAAGCATTTCAACGAGGTTTGAGTGGATAGTAAGTGCCAAAGAAAACGCACAATAATTTTTTCAGCGGTCATAATCCTTTTGAAGAGGTGCCATCAAATGCAGATCAAAAGCAAGGTAAGTTATATACAAAAATTACGTCGAACCCAGACATTATCAGAATCATCATGGCAGACACATTGGGCTTACTTTATCATTGTGTTTCATTTTCTGAAAGATTTGCGCAGTTAAAGCGACGAATTACCATGTACATAATTGGAGTTGAAGGATGGACCCTCAAAAAGAAAAATATAAAGAAAATAACTTCAACTGAAATGGGGTTCTATAGACGTCTTTTAAGGGTGAGCTGGAAATACAAGAGAAGTGACAAGAGAAAAATGGATGAGCTGAAAACCCGAAGAAAGCTTGTAAGGTCATCCTTAAAAAGAAATTGATCTTCTGTGGACATGTGTCATCATCATCATCATCATCAGGTGCCTTGCCGCATGGCGTTGGCGATTATGGACTTCCATCTGTCTCTATCCCTTGTTGCCTCAAGCATCTCTTCCACCCTCGTTGTCCCCAGCCACTCCGCAAGTCCGTCTAGCATCTTCTCCCTGGGTCTACCCGCTGCTCTCCCTCCCCCCCCCAGCCCTCCCGCTGCGACCAGGCGCTCCAACTCCCCTCCCCCCACAAAATGGCCCACAAATGCTGCTTGTCTTTCCCTAATCCTCCTTATGAATGATCTACTTATGTTTGCCTCCATCAAGACTGTCCCACTTGTTTTCTTGCTTTCCATGGAACTCTGTGTGCAGAAACATAAAATACACTGTCACGAAAGATGTCATTCAGGGAAAAGTCGAGGACGTAAAAGGAAGGGGAAGACCGCGAACAGATTACCTAGAAAACATCAAGGAGTGGACAGGTCGTAACAGTCCAGAAATTTCCAACATGGTTGAGGAAAGACAGATGTGGAAAACAGATAACCTGGGAGTAGTGCGGGATGCCAATGTTCCAAGGAATGATGGTGTAGATTGACTGACCAAGTGCACTGCCGTTCCTTATGAATAAAAGCAATGGTGACCACTGATCACCGTGGCGTAGTGGTCAGCACAACGCTCGACTGACTGGAGGGTTGTTTTGGTTCGCATCCCCTTCAGTTCTTTAAAAATCGTTGTGGGATATTTCGGCACCAACCGTCTCCTACTTGGAGTTGTGCGGAATATAGGCTCTTTGGGAAGACCTGGGACCACACTGTCGAGTCTCATCCACTTCACGGAGGCATCATTGAGGGTGTTGCTTAAATGTCCTGGTCAATACCGCAGGTACCTGTATCTCTTGGGCCTGGTTGACGCCAGGATATAATATGATAGTTAGCGTAGAGTGCAGTCCTGTCACGCAGTCTCAATCCTAGATGGAATCCGAAGCATCGTGATCATCATCTTCCTTTTCTTCATCATCGTGGTCGTCGTCGTCGTCGTCGTCGTCATCGTCGTCGTCATCATCATCATCATCATCGTCACCATCATCTTCATCATCATCATCATCATCATAGCATCGTTAAAACTGTAACAGCACCTGTAGCCGTTAAAGTAGTGCAGAAAATACAATATATATATATATATATTATATATATATATATATATATATATATATATATATATAAAATAAAGAAAGAAAAGAAAAAGAAACATGATGAAAATATAAATGGAATGGATGGTGGAGACGTTGTAGAAACAGGAGAATCAGTCATTCAGTAAATGTTCTGTTAATCGTGGTTCTGGCGCGTGAAGAATTTACAACTCAGAACAGAACTCAGAACTCAGAGCTAAGAATACATTTATTTGCCACAAATGTGGAAGTCAATTGGCATAACAACAGACTGTGCAATTCCTTCACTACATGTACAGTTTGTGTTGGCAATGGAGGCCGTTATGAAGGTAGCAATGAGCAGTTCAGGTTCAGCGGACCTCGGAAATGAACACCAAATGCCTCCTCTAAGAGCCTGCATGGATGACATAATGGCCCTTTTCACGGAGAAAATACAGAAAATACAGGAGCAGTTAGACGTGCAGTCTCTTCTTGAGTTTTATAGTTTTAGCATCAGTGGGGAAAAAGTGCGCTACACGTACCATTGTTAAGTATTTCAATTATATGTCCAGATAAAGAGAAATAAAAGCACATGACTTCAGGTGTGACCTTGTTGTATTCCAGCTGTGCAGTTAATAATAAGCAGTACCTTGACACTACGTCGAACGTTAGTTTGTCCTCTTCAGAACTTCTTCTTACGGACCAGTGGAATTTGTCTTGGGCATAACATTTGAGCAGACCATGCAACAGTAGATTTCTATTGCTCGGATCAAACGCTTTCTTGAAATTTATAAAGGCAACATTCAATGTGTAATGATTACAAAATTGTTTCAGTACAAGAGCTAATTGTGTAAAATATGGCTAAAAAGTCTGGTATCTCTTCTTGAAACTTGGTTGGTGGTCACTTAGAATATCATGTTCTTCTTCTGGATCATTAAATATATTGTCAGTGTTGTGCCCACCACTTTGTCTCACCCCCCTCCTGTCCCTCACTTTTTCGGTGTGCGTGTGTTGTGTTCCCTTGAGTTTTCGTCACTGTGAGTGAATGTTTTCATGAATGATGAGAATGTGCGCTTTGATTTGATTTATATGTCAAGATTTGACGTCTTCTAAACATAATCATCATCTTCTTCTTCTTCTTCTTCATCATCATCATCATCGTCATCGTCATCGTCATCGTCATCGACGTCGTCGTCATCGTCGTCGTCGTCGTCGTCGTCGTCATCATCATCATCATCATCATCATCATCATCATCATCATCATCATCATCATCATCATCATCATCATCACCACCACCACCATTATTATCATTATTATTATTATTATTATTATCATTATCATTATATTAGTATCATTATTATCATTACTATCATTAAAGTACTGAATAATGTACTACTTATATCACAAATGAAGATTCCCCTCAGGCTATTCAAGTAGCTGATCACTCTACGAAAGTGTGAAAAAATTAGACGAAAAGTAATAAAATAAGGACGTTTCAGAGGACAGGACAGCCCATATCATAAAAATGGGCTATGTCCAATTTAACTGCAATTGTTCACATTCACCGAGACAGCTATTACCTCGCCATATTGATTTCCTGTTTCTAGAGGAAAGGTTCCCACCCATCCCCTTCATTCCTTCTCCCAGGGAAAAAAACATAGAAGACTAAGACATAAAGAAAAACAAGAATAATAAGACAAATAGAAAAATTGAAAGCAAAAGAAATCAGAACAAAACAATTGATTCTAACAAAACAAAGAAGACACAATAAAACAAAACAAAACTAAACTAAACTAAAAACAACTTATTTATGGGCATGGAAGCATGTTTTTTTGGCTTTTGCTAATGTCTGTCGAAAGTTTGGGGTGGAAGAGTGCAAAAAACTGCCGATGTGTGTGTGCATGTGTGTGCGTGTGTGCATGTGCATTTGTGTGTGTATGTGTGAGTGTGTGCGTGTGTGTGAGTGTGTGTGTGTGTGCGTGTGTGCGTGTGTGCGTGTGTGTGCGTGTAATTGTGTGTGTGCATGTGTGTGTGTGTAGTGTGCATGTGTGTTTACGTGTGTGTACGTGCGTGTGTATGTATGTGTTTGTGCGTGCGTGTGTGTGTATGTTTGTGCTTGTGTATGTGCGTGCGTACAGGACTAAGAATGGAAAAGCCGTCTCATGCCTTACTCTGGGCTTTAATCTCTTTATTGGTCAGCCATCCAGTCACTAGCTCGCATAGTATCCCTACCGTCTGGAAATTCTGTGCTAGAAATTTCCTCTTTTCTGTCACTCTCTTTGTTTCTGCCTTGTTGCCTTGCTTTCTGTCATTTCTACTTATTTTCTGCCTTAATGGTCCATTCACCATTCACTGGCGTCAACCAGGCCCGAGAGATACAGACACCTGCGATGCTGGTCAGAAGATTTGAGCAATTTTTGTCAAGCCCCTTCTGAAGAAGGCAAATCTTGACCCAGACTGCTTGAAGAATTATCGTCCAGTTTCCAATCTACCATTCCTATCAAAGGTGTTGGAACGTATTGTACTAGAACAGCTTCTGCAGCATCTGAATCTCACAACCTGCTAGAGCCATTCCAGTCAGCCTACCGTAAATGCCATAGCACAGAAACCGCTCTATTGCGTGTGGTCAATGACCTCCTTCAGGCTTCAGACAATGGGAGTGTGTCTATCTTGTCACTGCTTGACTTGTCAGCAGCATTTGACACCATAGACCATAGCATTCTCATAACGCGGTTGCGTACCACTTTTGGCTGTTCTGGAACGGTTCTGGACTGGTTTACCTCCTATTTGACTGGCCGTACCCAGTCTGTTGTCATTGGCCACAAATCAAATCCATCTGTGCTGAAATGTGGTGTCCCACAAGGTTCTGTCTTGGTACCTGTCCTGTTCACTATGTATACACAACCTCTCAGCACTATCATTCATCAGTCAGGTCACTCATACCACTTCTTTGCAGATGACTCACAGCTGCATAGCTCCTCTGCCCCATCAGATTTTAACGCTCTTGCGTGCTATCTGAGAGATTGTATAGAGGATGTTTCCAAGTAGATGAGTGAAAACAAGCTGAAGATGAATGATGATAAAACTGAGCTTATTGTTACTGGTACTAAGTCAAAGGTCAATCAGGTTACTCATGCCCCCATGTCTATCTCTGGTTGTGATGTATCTTTCTCACAAACTGTTAGAAACCTTGGCTTCTACCTGGATGAAACACTGTCTATGGAAGCCCATGTAAAACAGTTGTGCCGTACTTTGTACTATCAGCTACGCAGAATAGGTAAGATTCGCTCCTTTCTTTCCACTGATGCTGCCAACAAGCTTGCTGTCTCTTTCATACTATCTAGACTGGACTATTGTAACTCTCTATTCGCAGGTCTCCATGACAATCAACTATTTAAACTTCAGCGCATACAGAACCACGCGGCACGCCTTGTTCTCCGCAAGCCCAGGCGTGAGAGTGCAAAATCTCTGCTTAGAACACTTCATTGGCTCCCGGTAAAGGCTAGGATTCAATATAAAGTTGCCTGTCTCTGCTTTCAGTGTATCTATCACGAGAACATGCCATCCTATTTTGCCAACCTCCTGCAGGGTTACAAACCTTCTCGAACGCTCCGCTCTTCTGACACCTCACTGTTGACTGTTCCTCGCTTCTCTCTAGACACCTTTGGTAAAAAGTCTTTCTCTGTCTTTGGCCCAAATGTGTGGAACTCTCTACCACTGTCTCTCAGAAAAACTAAGTGTTTCTCAACCTTCAAACGGCACCTGAAAACCCACCTCTCAAATTCATCTAACCTGAAGAGCCTTAGTTTGCAAGTCTGTCATCAGACTAATCTCTCCTGCCTATATAACAGTATTTTGTATAAGGGCCTATAGAGCGAGGTGTGTGTGTGCGTGCATGTGTGTGTGTGTGTGTATGTGTGTGTGTGTGTGTGTGTGTGTGTGTGTGTGTGTGTGTGTGTGTGTGTGTGTGTGCATGAGTGAGCATGTGTGTGTATCACTGTATGTGTACAGCTGAGGAGGGGATAGGGGAGAAATTGAGTGGGAAAGAGACTGAAATACTTTAAGAAACTTTAAAATTTTTTTTGTTTGTATGTAAATTGTGATGTATGATATGCGAATAGTTTATAATTTGTGAGGTAGGCCTAATTTTGATTGTCAAGGTGTTAATGCTGTAATACTGAAGTTATAATGTTTTTCCTGTATATGGATTAGAATTTTTCTATTTTTATCTTCATTCAAAATATTGATTATACTTTTATGTACAACTATTGCATGCACAAACACACACACACGCATGCAAACATAGCACACGCACACACACACTCACACACACACACACACACACACACACACACACACACACACACACACACACACACACACATTCTTACATACACACACGCGCACAGCAACGCACACGCACGCACACACACACACGTACGCAAGCACACACACCCAGCAATATATAAACACAGTATGCCTCTTTAGTCATATGAAAAATCTGTTAATCTTTCTTCATTACATAAGTCAGTGTTTAAAATTTAATATTCTGTGGTTTCTTATGTGTCTTCTTACTTGTATAGCTTTAATGTTTGTTGTTATCTTATTGTGTATGTAAATGTGAATATTTTTTATCACCTTTTGCCTTTCTTGCGAAATGTAAAGCGCTGGTGAGCATGTTTTTATATGGAATATGTGCTATACAAATAAACATTATTATTATTATTATTATTAATAACACCCTCAATGACGCATCCGTGAAGTGGATGAGACTCGACTGTGTGATCCCAGTCTTCCCAATGAGCCCAGATCACGTCCAACTCTGGGTAGGAGCCAGTTAGAGCCGAAAAATCCCACAATAAAGTCTTACGTGCTTTTTCTTCGGATTGATAATTGGGTACATGTATTAAGTGGGTTTTGGGCTCTAAGGAGGTGAGATACACGGAAGCAATTTTAGGTAACTTATGCCTGTTTTTATATATGTTTTGGTGTCCTTATGTATGCTTATATTGTATTCAGGTGTGTTTTTTAAATCTCCCCTGTGCGATAAATCAAACGGAATGGTCCTACGCAGGGGCCATGTCCTTAGATTATGTGCGAGAATGCATTGATATGTGTATTTAATTTTCTTTTCTTATTTTTTTTCCTGTTGAAGTTTTGTGTGTTTTGAAGCGGTTATAGCCCTGATATGGCTCTGCACAGTCGGCTGGGCTTTAAACAACAATAAAAGAAAAAAGAAAGAAAGCTCGCATAGTTTGTCAGATCTCCTGTGGTCTCCCCTTACTGTGGTCTCGACACTTAGTGGTCGGAAGCTCCCAACTTTGCTTTACCGCAACCACAGGGGATGTGCGTACGGTTGCAAAAATGGCCAGGCATGCACCAGTCGCCGTGGTGTAGTGGTTAACGCAACGGACTAGTGACTGGAAGGTTGTGGGTTCGAATCCCCATCAATCTCTTTAAAAATCATTGTGGGATTTTTCGTCTCTAACCGGCTCCTACCCAGAGTTGGGCGTGCTGTGGTCTCATTGGGAAGACTGGAACCACACAGTTAAGTCTCATCCACTTCACGGATGCGTCATTGAGGGTGTGGCTCAAATCTTCTGACCAGCACCGCAGGTGTCTGTATCTCTCGGACCTGGTTGACGCCAGGATATATTATTATGATAGTAAGCGTAGAGTACAACCCTGTCACGCAGTCTCAATCCTAGATGGAACTCCATAGCATCATGATTATCATCATCATTGACATCATCATCATCGCATTTAAAAAAACAACGAAAAAACACACAAAAAAGCTTGCAAGCTTCTGGGGCCATTCACGTGCCGCAAAAAATGGGACAAAAAAAAAAAAAAAAAAAAGAAAGAAAGGTGAGCGCAAAGGCAACCTACCTGGGTGCGATGACCCTAAACAAAAAAAACAAAAAATGGCCAGGCATTGTGCGCTAGACGTATCCCATTTTGCTTTTCAGCTAGGTCTGACAGGCCGTAAAAGTGATCCCAAGTTTGCTGTCTTTCTGAGCCGTCACCAGGACTTTCCCTGCAGTCATTAGACCTGGTTCACTGAAACTAGCATCCAAGCCGCAATTCAAGGTGAACACGAAGCATCTTAGAGTGCTGGGAGGGACCCAGAGACCCAATGCCTCGCCATTCTCCGAACAGTCATCTCTCATCTCCTGACACTATAAGGTGCAAAAGGTTAAATGTTTTTTCCCATATCACAATCAACAACATAAATACAATCACAC
>JAPXFY010000014.1:11069539-11082039 GCA_030674185.1 Monoplex corrugatus | reverse complement strand
ACAGTTTCTGACATATTTGCCTCATCATCATTACTGTATGAATTTTTTGTTAGCCTGTCAAAAAGTCCTATAGCGAATTGCCTTTAAAATGTTATTTCACTTGTTCACTGTTATGGTTAGTCAATTATTAGTTTTATTTTTTTCTTCATTTCTTCCAGATATTTATTAATTTTGTTTGTTAGTTTGTTTGTTTAAATCGTTAATTATGGTAACATTATTTGTTAGTTTTACCTTCCCCTCTTCAAAACATGTTTTCTGGATCATCTTTTCTCAAATTCAAAATTGACAATTTTCAAATATCCTCTTCACTCCTTCTCTATCCCCCCCTTTTTTTTTGGTTTTTTTTTTTGGTCTAAAATCACTTTAGTGAATAGACATTAAATCAAAGACCACCACCACACACACACCAGGCGGAAGCGTCTGGGCGGACTGAAACCAGGGTGTTCCAGTTGTAGAGCCAACATTTACTCATTCGACTACCGAGCTCTGTCAAACTGTGTGATCAAGGCGTAGACACACTTGTTCATTAAGGCTCATCCAGGCTACGCTTTCTTTCTCACGTAAACTGTTCCCTATGAAGCAAGAGGAGAGTGGCTGAATCCGATTGACCTGAGACTTAGCAGAGAAACTTTCCTATTTATCTTGCTTTTCTTTTAACCTCTCACTTCTCTCTGTCTGTCTGTCTGTCTGTCTGTCTGTCTGTCTCTCTCTCTCTCTCTTTATCTCTCTGTCTGTCTGTCTGTCTGTCCGTCTGTCTGTCTCTCTCTGCCTTTCTCTCTCTCTCTCTCTGTCTAATTCTCTCTGTCTCCCTGTCTGTCTGTCTCTCTCTCTCTCTGTCTGTCTGTCTCTTCCTCCTTCTTGCTCTCTTCCTTGCATTCTCTTTCTCTCTCTCCTGCTCTCTCTCTCTCTCCTTCTTTCTGTCCCTCCCTCTCACTCTCTTCCTTGCTCTAACCCCCCCTCTCTCTCTCCCGTTCTCTCTCTCCCCCTTCTCTCTCTCTCCTTGTCTCTCCCTTTTCTCTTTCCTTCTCTCTTCCTCTCACTCTCTTTCTCTCTGCCCCCCTCTCTCTCCCGTTCTGTCTCTCCCCATTCTCTCTCCCCCCTCTCTCTCCTTTTTCTCTTTCCTTCTCTCTTCCTCTCGCTCTCTTTCTCTCTGCCCCCCTCTCTCCCCACCTCTTTCTTTCCGCCCATCTTTCTCCCTTTTCTCTCCTCCCTCCCTGTCTCCTGATCCCCCGGTCTCATTCTCTCTTTCCCTTCTGTCTCTATCTCACTCCCTCTCTCTTTCTCTTTCTCCTATCTCTTTCTCTGTCCCACTCTCCCCCTCTCTCTCACTCTCTCTTTCTCTCTCTCTTCCTGTCTCTCTCTCTGTCTGTGTGTGTGTGTCTCTCTCTCCCTCTCGCTGTCTTTCTCTTTCTCCTCCTCCACCTCTCTCTCTGTGTCTCACTCTCCCTCCTTCTCTCTCACTCCCTCTTTCTTTCTCTCTTTCTCTCTCTCTCTCTCTCTCTCTCTCACTCTCTCTGTCTGCCTCTGTGTGTGTCTCTCTCTCTCCCTCTCGCTCTCTTCCTTGCACTCTCTTTTTCTCTTGTTCTCTCCCGTTCTCTCTCTCTCTCTCCCCCCATCTCTCTCTTCTTCTTTCTCTCTCCCTTTCTCTTCCTCTTGCACTCTTTCTCTCCCCCTCCCCCATCTTTCTTCCTTCTCTCTCTCTCTTCCCTCCCTTTCTCTTTGATCCCTCTGTCTCATATTCTTTCTTTCCCTTCTGTTTCCATCTCGCTCCCTCTCTCTTTCTCTTTCTCCTCCACCTCTCTCTCTCTGTGTCTCACTCTCCTTTCTTCTCTCTCACTCCCTCTTTCTCTCTCTCTCTCTCTCTCTCTCTCTCTCTCTCTCTTCCTCTCTCTCTGTGTCTCTATCTGTGTGTGTGCGTGTCTCTCTCTCCCTCTCGCTCTCTTCCTTGCACTCTCTTTTTCTCTCGTTCTCTCCCGTTCTCTCTCTCCCCCCCTCTCTCTCTCCTTCTTTTTCTCTCCCTTTCTCTTCCTCTCGCACTCTTTCTCTCCCCTCCTATCTTTCTCTCTTCTCTCTCTCTTCCCTCCCTGTCTCTTGATCCCTCTGTCTCATATTCTTCTTTCTTTATCTCACTCCCTCTTTCTTTCTCTTTCTCCTCATCCACCTCTCTCTGTCTCACTCTCCCTCCTTCTCTCTCATTCCCTTTTTCTTTCTCTCTCTCTCTCCTCTCTCTTTCTTCCTGTCTTTGTCTATGTCTGTCTGTTTGCCTGTCTGTCTCTATCTCTGTCTGTCTGTCTGTCTGTCTCTCACTCCTCTTTCTTTCTCTCTCTCTTTCTCTCTTTTCCTGTCTTTGTCTCTGTCTGTCCATCAGTCTGTCTGTCTGTCTGTCTTCTGTCTCTCTCTCTTTGTCTCTCTCTCTCTCTCTCTCTGTGTCTTTCTGTCTTTTTTTGTTTCAAGACAAGTAGATTAGCAGCAGCAGACAATCAAAAAGCTCTAGTGATCGATCCGTCGGGATACCTTCACCTGGTGATGTAAAGAGTGGAGATTTTTCCTATCTCATCTGTCAGTGCCTAACCCTCCTTCCTATGTACCGCACCCTACCCAACTCCATTGTACAACCACTCCCAACATAATCCTTGAAGGAAAAAAATCAATATAATTCTCTTCTTAATAAAATTTAATAGTGCGTATGCGTGTGTTTTGGCTCCAGTGTGTAAGCGTGAGGTGGCTGCACAGTCTGCACACTCGTGTTTTGGTATGCGTGCACGCGTGTTTCCATGCTTCTATAAGCAAACCACATAGTTGACTTCATCATCATCATCATTATCAGGTGCCCTGCCGCATGGCGTTGGCGATCATGGACTTCCATCTGTCTCTATCTCTCGTTGCCCCAAGCATCTCCCCCACCCTCCTCGTCCCAGCCACTCTGCAAGTCCGTCCAGCATTGTCTCCTGGGTCTACCCGTGCTCTCTTTCCCTCCAGTTTTCCCGTTGTGACCAGGTGCTCCAAATCCCCTTCTCATAAAATGGCTTATAAATGTTGCCTGTCTTTTCCTAATCTTCCTTATGAGTGATCTACTTTGTCTGTCTCCATCAGGACTGTCTCGTTTGTTTTCTTTGCTGTCCATGGAACTCTCGACATTCTTCTTAGAAACCACATATCAGCTGCCTCAATCTTGTTCTGGCTTTGTTTGTTGACTGTCCACGCCTCGCATCCGTACAACAGTATTGGTTCTATATAATATTCAAGAACTCTCTTCCTGATGTTAATTGATAGGCATTTGTTGGTAAGAATGCTTGTAATCTTTTTGAATGTTGTTTTGGCTTGGACGATTCTGCTGGCTATTTCTGATAAGCATCTGCCGTCTGACGAAATGACCGTTCCCAGGTATTTGAATTTATCAACCTGTGTCAAGGTTGTGCCATTTGCTGTTATTTTGCATGAGGGGATTTCATGTTTTTACTGATCACCATGACTTCAGTCTTCCTGCTGTTGATTGACTCACAGGATCTTTAACGTGCATGATTGATATCCTGCATGCATGCATGCTGCTCATGAGCCAACCACTGACATGACTCACAGGAATTTTTAACATCCATGATTGTATCCTGTATACTGCTCATAAGCTAACCACTGACATGAGTCACCAGAATCTTTAACATGCTGATTGAAATCCTGAAAGCTGCTAATGAGCCAACCACTGAGATGACTCACAGGATCTTTAACGTGCATGACTGATATCCTGCATGCTGCTCATGAGCCAACCACTGACATGACTCACAGGATCTTTAACATGCATGATTGATATCTGCATGCTGCTCATGAGCATCCACTGACATGACTCACATGATCTTTAACGTGCATGATTGATATCCTGCATGCTGCTCATGAGCCATCCACTGACATGACTCACATGATCTTTAACATGCATGATTGATATCCTGCATGCTGCTCATGAGCCAGTCACGGACATGACTCACAGGATCTATAATGAGCATGATTGATATCCTGCATGCTGCTCATGAGCCAACCACTCACTGACATGACTCACAGGATCTTTAATGTGCATATTTGTTATCCTGCGTCTGCTCATATACACTGAAGGGGTTAAGATACTGGCAGGACTACGCATATGCCGACTTGGGACATTGGAAAAATCTTCACCCTTTACACACTAGGTGGAGATATTTAGGCGAATCGAACTTAGCACACACACACACACACACACACACACACCACACACACACAACACACACACACACACACACACACACACATCACACACACACACACACACACACACACACATACACACAATCACACACACATACACACAATCACACACACACACACACAATCACACACACACACACACACCACACCACCACCACCACCACCACCACCACCACCACCACAACCACAATCACAATTAGAGGTATCATGTCAATGAGCCATACAGCTCAAGCAACCACAACAGTAATAAGAACGGGTGCATGGCCGCATGACATATAGCAGTGATGACACTATTTCTATTTCAGGTCCCATCATTCAATCTTCCTTTTAATCATAACAATCTCCCTTTAATTGTAAAAACAACAACAACAACAATCCCTTCCGCCTCGGCCCTCCCTCCCTCCCTCCCCCCAAATCACCAGTATGGTCAAGCCATTGTAACGATCATCCTTTATCTTGGCTGAGGTTTACTGGGACAACTTTTTCCTTTCATTCTTTTGGGTGTAAGATCCGAAAGAATTATTGTAGAGGAATGAATCAAACTAAAGATAAAACGAAATGAAATAAAACATAACATATCTTGTTCCCTGATGTAATTGATTATTATTTTGTAACTCACTTCAAGCTTCCTTTTACTAGGTCTGAAAGTCTGAAGTCTCCTTCTCTCTCTTTTCTTTCTCTGTCTGTCTGTCTGTCTCTGTCTCTCTCTTTCTCTTTGTCTCTCTGTCTCTATGTCTCTGTCTGTCTGTCTGTCTCTTCTCTCTCCTCCTCCTCTCTAACTTCTCTTTTCCTTCTTCTTCTTTTTTCTCTTTTTCAATAGGTCGGTTGTCTGTGTCTACTCTTTCTGACGTTAAAGATCCTGTACGTCAGTGGCTGGTGTATTGAGACATGTAATCAACAATATGCAAGCAACCCAGGTTTGGAACAAAACCACAACAGCTTTTTAGAGTAATATACTACCGTTATACTGAAGAATGTGAAGGTTCTATGGACAGCAAAGAAAACAAACGATACAGTCTTGAAAGAGATAAACCAAAAGGACAGTAATGAAAGATTACGAAAAGATAAACAACGATTACGGAATTTCATGAGGCGAGAGAAATTAGAGCACCTAGTCACAACAGGAAAACTCGAGGGAAAAAGAACACCATGTGGACCCAGGAAGAAAATACTGGACGGACTTGAGAGTGGATGAAGACAAGACAGGGTGGAGATGTGCTTGCAGCGACACGAAAATAGATTCATATGGCAAGGACCAGTGATCGCCAACATCATGCGGCGGGTACATGATGATTGTGATGATCACGTCGGAAGATTAAAATATCGTCATTCACATTATCATCATTATCAATTATCTTTATCATATCATACATCATTATCATATCTCATTATCATTACATTATTATCATTATTATCATTATTATTATCTCTGCTAGTTTTCTTTTTCCGCTTTGTGTTATACCATAGGGAGATAATACAAGATTATGGATTATGTCTACTTGCAGTCTCTTAGCTGTTAGAGAGTGATGGAGGGAAAAGGAGAGACGAGACAGACAGAAACAGATAGAATAGGACAATAAGGGAAACTGACTGTACCAATACCGTTTTTTTTTTTTGTTTTTTTTTTTTTTGGTGGTAAATCTGTATCATCAATGTAAAGTTTGAACCACGCAGGAAGCAATGACTCAAACGTGTTTTTCCCCATATTTAGGTTGTACAGAAATACAAAAACGAGTGTGTGGTGTGAGTGGTGTGTGTGGTGTGTGTGTGTGTTGTGTGTGTGTGTGTGTGTGTGTGTGTGTGTGTGTGTGTGTGTGTGTATGTGTGTGTGTGTGTGTGTGTGTGTGTGTGTGTGAGCGATCTCTCTCCCTCTCTCTCTTTCTCTCTTTACTTCTCTATATATATATATATACACACATATCTTTTAATATATATACATATATATATACACATATATATGTGTATGTATATATATACATATAAAATAAAACATAATAATACAATAATATTATATATATATATAAAATATATATATACTAAACAGACAGACAGAGAGAGAGATAGAATGGGGTGGGGCTGGGGTTGAAGGACGGAGTGCATGAGATAGATGTAGATTTAATGCAGCGGGTAGACATTGGAGGTCGATGATTGAGTTTATGTCTGTGTGTCTGCCTCTGCCCCCCTCCACTCCCTCCTCTCTTCTCTGTTCTTTCGTTTCTCTCTCTCTGTCTCTGTCTGGTCTGTACCTGTCTGTCTGTCTCTCTGTCTTCTGTCTGTCTGTCTCTCTCTGTTGTCTGTCCTCTCTGTCTGCTCTCTCTGTTGTCTGTTACTCCTGTCTGTCTCTCTGTCTGTCCTGTTTGTCTGTCTCTCTCTGTCTCTCTTGTCTCTTCTGTTGTCTGTCTCTCTGTCTGTCTCTCTGTCTCTCTCTGTCTCTCTCTATCTTCTCTCTTGTCTCTGTCTTCTGTCTCTGATTCTCTTTGTCTCTGTTCTGTCTCTCTTTTCTGTTTTCTCTCTTTCTGTCTCTCTCTTTCTGTCTCTCTCTGTCTGTTCTCTCTGTGTCTCTGTCTCTCTCTGTCTCTCTTTCTCTGTGTCTTGTCACTCTCTCTATTCTGTCTGTCTCTCTGTATGTCTCTCTGTCTCTCTCTGTCTCTCTGTCTGTCTGTCTCTCTTTTTCTGTGTCTCTGTCTCTCTCTCTGTCTGTCTCTTAGTGTCCTTTGTCCTGTCTGTCTCTGTCTGTCTGTCTCTGTCCTTCTTTTCTCTTCTCTCTCTCTCTTCTCTCGCTCTTCGCTCGCTCGTTCGCTCAAAACAGGATAAATTAAAGAATTGAGAGAGCACTCAGAAGACAGATGAGACGACATGAGGACAATTGAACCCTACTCAAACTAATTGCCTCAGTCCATTTTCATTAGAACAGCTAATAACCTCGTCATATTGATTTTCTATTTCTAGAGGAAAGATCCAAATAAATTGTGTTGATGTTGTTGGGTTTTTTTTTTGTATATAAAGTATAAAACAGAACTAAGATTAGTGAGGAGAAGTAAATAGAAAACGTCTCTACAGACCAGCATTTGCACTTTTTTAAAAGTTAATATCTGTTGGCAGTTTGATGTAGTGCAGTTTGCGAACAATTGCATTCTTATGGTGGCTTACCACTGTAAGCCGCTTTGAGCTGATTGATTGGATGTCTTGTTTTCCGTATTCGTTTTTTTTTTTTTTTCTTTTTTTTCTGTCAATGACACTGTTTCTCTCCTTTCCATATTAGCAGGCCTCGTTAGTCGGCGTCGCGAAATGAATGATGCGCCTTAGTGTCGTTCGTGTCGAGTCGGGTTGACTCTCTGGAGAAGCGTCGGCTGCGGCTGATAAGGCCGATGCGGGAAAGGCAGTCTCTGGACATTGGATGCATGTATGGATGCTGGCCATGAGTTGCCTTCACAGGAGCTTGCTTTCCGCCAGGCTCTCTTTTCCTCAGCTAAGGTCTGGAAATTCTTTCTCCCCCGCCCCCTGCGTTGTTTCTGAAAGCACACTGCGCCATCTGTTGCGGCTGGCTGCTGTGTCTTCCCAGCTCTCTGTGTTGATGTCCAGAGCTTTCATATCGCGCTTGCAGAGGTCTTTGTATCGTAGCTGGGGTTGGCAACAGATCTCTTGCCGGAGCCTAGTTCACCGTAAAGATATCCTTTGGGATACGTCCATCTTCCGTCCGACTACATGCCAAGCCAGCGCAGCCTGCGTTGTCTGAGTAGTGTGTGCATGTGGCGAGACCAGCGCATGCTAGGATCATGGGCGTTCGGTAATTTGTCGCTCTACTTCCTTATTAAATATACCAACTGCTGCAACAGCAGCAAAACACACTCACACGCACGTACGCACGCGCACACAGACACAGACACACACACACACACACACACACACACACACAACACACACACACACACATGCGACGCGCAATCACACTCACACAGATACACAATCACACACACAGACACACAGAACACAGACACACATACACATACACACAGACACACACACTCCCAGGAAATATAAAAAGGGATATTACAAGAAAGAAAGAAGGAAAGAAAGAACAAAATCTTTACAATTCTAAACGTTGTCTGACGTACCAAAACCACTAAGCTCGTTGTCTTCAATGGTAAATAAGTGCTGAATATTCAATTTGCCTCTTTTATGAAATAGTTTATATGTTCTCAAAAACTTTGCTTTAATGATGAAAAGGTAGTTGTTACTCAATACTCTCCCTTTACTTCCAATGGAATTTAAACCTGACGTTTGACCGACGTTCTAGATCTTACTTTTTAGAATAATTCCAGAATATCAACATAATGAGCTTGCCAGGTGTTTTATGATTTAGGAACAATATTGTTGATATTACTCTGAGCATGCTAAATATGAATAGTCAATGAAATATTAAGAACTGCAAGAAACTAGCTTAATTATGTACTATGCAAGTAAATGCACCCGATAGATTGGGTTTATTAATTTGATTGAAAGGCCCTGTCTTGTCAAATTTTAATGATAATGGTGATCTAAAAAGCAGATCTCTGCAGGGGTCGCACCCAATTCTAATCCTCTGATCTTCAGAGGAACACGTGTTGTCTTCTTCCTTGTGCGTCTTTAGAAACTTAGAGTAGGTAGGGGATAGGTAAAGCAAATATGAGGATGGGACTGACAGGGGGTGTAGTAGGTAAGTGGATGGGGCAGGCAGGGGGATAGGACAGACACGGGTGCGATATAGATCAGTGGGAGAAGTGGAGGGGAATGAAGTAGATAGTGGGATGGGACAGACAACATAAAACAAAACTTTAATGCATTAAACTATTAAAACAAAACACCTTAAACCTAATCAACACCAATGTGAACCATTCAGTCACACCCCCCCCACCACACCACATACACACACACATATATATATATCTGTGTGTGTGAAAGAAGAGAGAGAAGAGAAGAGAAATGAATAAATAGACAAAATTATATATATGTATATATATAATATGTATATATGTAGAGAGAGAGAGAGACAGAGATGAGAGAGAGAGAGAGTGAGAGAGACAGAAAGACACAGACAGAGACAGAGTCAGAGAAAGAGAGAGACAGAGACAGAGACAGAGAGCGAGACATGAAGACAGAGACAGATAGACAGAGACAAAGACTTTTTGAGAGAGGGAGAAAGATTTTGAAAGACAGAGACAGACACAGACAGACAGACAGACAAACAAAAAAAGATATTTTAAGAGAGGGAGAGAAATTTTGAAGAGAGAGAGAGAGAGAGAGAGAAGAGAGAGGTATTTTGAGAGAGACAGAGAAAGAGAGAGGGAAAGAGACAGAGACAGAAACAGAGACAGAGAGATATAAAGTAAAAAAAAAGAGAGCGAATAAAAAGCTATGAAAAAGCTTGTATCTTTTCGTAACACAAGTATGCTGTAGCGTGCCAAGACAACATGTAGAATACACAGAAAGACTGATGCATCTCGTCTTGATTGCGAAAGAAGGTGAAAACAGTGCTGAGATGCAATCGTAATTTAACACGCTTCGTGGATGCCAGAGATATTGAATTCAGCTGCCAAAACGAGAACCCAACAAGGATGGATAATGTAAATCAAGACACCACTCCACAGATACAGTTGTTCAGTGAGTTAGATAGTCAGATTTCCAGTCAAAAGGTCTGGAGTTCAGCCCTGTCCAGGTACTTCCAGACTAGTGGCTGGAAAGGGTTGCTACAAATAATAATAATAATAATTACAATATTTATATAGCGCAAAATCTTGATAAAATCAAATCTAAGCGCTGAACAGACACTCACGCAAGCACGCATACACATGCACGCACACACACACACACACACACACACACACACACACACACACACACACACACATACACACACACACACACACACACACACATACACGCATGGCTATAAATGGGGAGAAAGAATAAAAACAATGGAAAATTATAGAGAGCATATTATTCATCTATTCATCAGTTGCCCATCCTGCCTTTAGAACACCATCAATATTATTATGCCATCTCGCACCTTGCCCTCAGCTTCAGATGCTGTTGACCCTATACTGACACCACAGAACACCAATGATGTTAAGATGGGACAGTGACAAAGCCAGTTTTATTGTAACCCTTTCCGAGATTCGAACCCACAATCATTAGTATGTGAATCCGGCGCTCAACCAACTGAACTATTGAGGCCCGAGCAAGGGCAGGATGGATGCGGGAGTCATAATGATTTAATAATAGCACTAATGAAGCAGAACCTTCATGGCCTTAAATCGTAAAAGCCAATACGCGCTTTCAATAAGAAATAATGCGTATTAATAAAACAAACAGTGGACAAGCAAAACGGCACCGACGTTATAGATTTGACAACTCACACAATTGTTACATTAACACGCGCGCACGCGCGCGCGCGCACACACACACACACACACAACACACACACACCACACACACCACACACACACACACCACACAACACAACACACACACACAACACACACACACACACACACATCACACACACACACACACACACACACAAACACACACAAAACAGACGAGAACAGATAGAGACAGCTAGATAGAAGCACAATACATACATACACACACACATTAATAATAGAAATAATATAGAAGAGAGAGAGAGATAGATAGATAAGAAGAAAGATAGATAGATAGAAGATAATAGATAGATAGAATAGAAGATAGATAATATATATACATATATAATACATACAAGATACGATAATTTATAAATATAATATAATATAATACATATAAAAATAAATATAGATAAAGAGAGAGAAAGAAAGAGGAGAGAATATATATATAACAAGAGAGAGAGAGGTAGATAGAATGATATATACATATATATACATACAAATAAGATATGTATATATATTCATATAACAACGATACGAGATACAACGAACAAAGTAAAATAAGAGAGATAAGATAGAAAGAGAGAGAGAGAGAAAGAGAGAGAAAGAGAGAGAAAGAGAGAGAAGAGAGAGAGAAAGAGAGAAGGAGAGAGAGAGAAGAGAGAGAGAGAGAGAAGAAAGAGAGAGAGAGAAGAGAAAGAGAGAGAAGAGAAAGAAAGAGAAGAGAGAAGAAGAAGAAGAGAGAAAAGAGAGAAGAGAGAGAGAGAAGAGAGAGGAAAGAGAAAGAGAGGGAGACACAGAGAGAAAGAGAAAGAGAGAGAGAGAAAGAGAGAGAGACAGAAAGACAAGACAGAGACAGAGACAGAGAGAGGACAACAAAGGAAGGATAACAAAAGTTGGCCTGCACAATGTTCTTCAAATAAAAATACTCCCTCACATATTTGTAGATTAGGGAAAGCCAGATACGTAAGATGTCCTACACGCTAATACCCATACCGTTACAAAAATAGTTTCATTTCATTCAATTTTGCCTTCTTCGTCGTTGTCTTCTCCTTCTTCTACCCGTTTGTTTTCGTGTTCTCAATGATGTCTTCTCAATCGTTCTCTTTTTTTCCCCCTTTTTTTTCTTTTCCTAAATCGGAGACCACCTCAGGGAAAAGCAACATGGCATAACATGGTTATTCATTTAAGCACGTACATCGCCACAATGTTGACTCAAGTGTGTTCCTTCATGCCTTGTTCCTGTTGTTCTTATTTATGGGGCAATCTAACACAGAAGTCCATCGGTGTGGTCTGAGCTGAGTTTATTTGTGCATTCGTCTTTCCCTGAAGAGAAATGGATTAAGATTGACTCGTGCTGGTTTTCTTTTTTCTTTTTTTTTTTCTTCTTTTTTTTTTGAGTGCATTTGTCTCAACGTACGTGCGTGTGTGTGTGTGTGTGTGTATGTGTGTGTGTGTGTGTGTGTGAGAGAGAGAGAGAGGAAGGGAGAGAGAGAGAGAGAGAGATGAAATTAAGTAAGATTAAAAATTAACTTATTTTTCCAACAGTATACATATTACCACATAGCCCAAATTACATAATTTTCGTTGGCAATCGAGAGAAAGAGAGAGAGAGAGAGAGAGAGAGAGAGAGAGAGAGAGAGAGAGGAAGAGAGAAGACAGACAGACAGACAGAAGACAGACAGAGAAGAGAGAGAGGAAGAGAGAGAGGAGAGAGAGAGAGAGGAAGCGAGAGAGAGAGAGATGTGTGTGTGTGTGAGTGGTGGGTGTGTGTGTGTGTGTGTGTGTGTGTGTGTGTGTGTGTGTGTGTGTGTGTGTGTGTGGTGTTGTGTGTGTGTGTGTGTGTGTGTGTGTGTGTGTGTGTGTGTG
>JAPXFY010000014.1:11052039-11064539 GCA_030674185.1 Monoplex corrugatus | reverse complement strand
AAGACCGAAATACTAGCCGAGCGGCATGGTTCTGTACTTTCTGAAGTTTGTCAAGGAGCTGTTTTGGGGAACCAGACAGATGGGAATTACAATAGTCAAGACGAGAAAGAACGAAAGCACAAACTAATATTTTAGTAGCTTCGAGAGTAAGGAGATGACGGATGGAACCTATTCTACGAAGTTCAAGGTAACAGACACGACAGATGTTTGAGACATGCTGCTGAAAGTTAAGAGTGTTGTCGATGGTGACACCTAGATTCTTAACTTTTTGGGAGAGGGTGATGTCTGTCCCATTCAGTGATATGGAAGATGGAATTAAGTCACAGTTGAGAAGTTTTTTAGGAGTAATGAAAATCATTTCAGTTTTGTCTTGGTTTAGTTGTAATTTGTTGCAAGTCATCCAGTCTTTCACGTCGGAAATGCAGGCTTTAGTGGTTTGTACGATGTTGTTTACATTAGAGATGGGACCAGAATTGTAAATTTGATTGTCATCTGAGAAGCTATGATGTGATACAGAATGGCGGAGAATAATATTTGCGAGAGGCTGCGTGTACAAAACAAAGAGAACTGGACCCAGGACGGATCCTTGAGGAACGCCATATCTGAGGGCTGAGGGAGGTGAGGGCAAGCCATTTACAGATACAGTCTGTGTGCGGTCAGAGAGATATGACTGAAACCAGGAGAGAGCGGAGCCAGAAATTCCGTAGCATATGTGTAGTATATCACTGTCTTCTCTTCTTTTCGTCTGTCTGTTTATGTTGTTCGTCAGTGTATCTGTCTGTCTATCTGAATGTATGTCTGTGTGTCTATCTGTTTATTCTGTTACTCTGTGAGTCTCTATCTTTTTATTGTTTATTCTGTTTCTCAGTGTGTCTCACTTTGTCTGTCTGTCTGTCTGTCTGTCTGTCTTTCTGTCGATCTGTCTGTCTGTCTGTCTGTCTGTCTGACTGTCTCTCTCTCTTTGTCTCTCTCTCTCTTTTGTTTTCCTTCCAAATCTCTCTTGCCCTTTCTCTCTGCTGTCTGTCGATCTGTGTTCCTGTTTGTTCTTTTTCTCAGTGTGTCTCTGTCTGTCTGTTTGTCTGTCTGTCTGTTTTTTCTGTTTCTCAGTGTGTCTCTGTCTGTCTATCTGTCTATCTGTCTCTCTGTCTGTCTGTCTCTCTGTCTCTCTCTCTCTTTCTCTCTCGCTCTCTCTCTCTCTCTCCCCTCTCTCTCTTGCTTTCCCTTCAAATCTCTCTTACCCTTTGTCTCTGTTGTCTGTAGGTCTGTGTTCCTGTTTGTTCTTTTTCTCAGAGTGTGTCTGTCTGTCTGTTTGCCTGTCCGTCTATGTGTCTGTCCGTCTGTCTGTCTGTCTGTCCGTCTGTCTGTTTGCCTGTCTCAAGGACTGACATCACTTTTTCTCTGTGTTTGTGTCTAGGTGGATGTTTGTCTATCTGTGTTCTTGTTTATTCTGTTTCTCAATGTGTCTCTGTCTGTTTGTCTATCTATTTATTCTGTTTCTCTTAGCGTGTCTGTGTCTGTCTGTCTGTTTGTATGTTTGTCTATCTCAAGGACTGACATCATTTTTTTTTCTCTATTCAGTGTGTCTCTATCTTGGTCTCTCTCTGTCCATCTGTCTCTGTCTGTCTGTCAGTCTGTTTCTGTCTCTGTCTGTCTATCTGTCTCTGTCTGTCTCTCTCGTTTTCCCTCCAAATCTCTCTTACCTTTTATCTCTGTTGTCTGTCGATCTGTGTTCATGTTTGCTCTGTTTCTTAGTGTGTCTCTGTCTGTTTGTCTGTCTGTCTGTCTGTCTGTTTGTCTATCTCAAGGAGTAACATCATTTCCTCTTCTGTTTCTGAGCCTTGGTAGTTGTCTGTCTGTTTATTTTGTTTCTCAGTGTCTGTTTATTTTGTTTCTCAGTGTCTGTTTATTTTGTTTCTCAGTGTGGCTCTGTTTCTCTGTCTGTCTGTCCATCTCAAGGACTGATATAACTTTTCTTTCTGTGCAGTGTGTCTCTGTCTTAGTCTCTCTCTGTCCGTGTCTCTGTCTGTCTGTCTGTTTCTCTGTTTGTATGCCTGTCTGTCTGTCTGTATCTCTCTCTCTCTCTCTCTTGCTCCACGTCTCTTTTACCTTTCTCTATGTTCCTTGCCACAAGGACAAAAATGTCAATGGCAATAAACCATTTTCAGTTTCAGTTTCAGTTTCTCTCTGTCTCTCTCTCTCTCTCTCTCTCTCTCTCTCTCTGTCTATCTCTTTCTGTCTTTCTCTCTCTCTATGTCTCTGTCTCTTGTTCTCTCTCTGTTTCTCTCTGTTCATCTGTCTGTCCGTCTGTTTGTCTGCCTGTCTGTCTCAGTCTCTGTCTCCGTGTGTGCATCTCTCTCTGTCACCTGTCTGTTTCTCTGTCTTTCTGTCTGTCTGTCTGTCTCTCGCTCTCTCTCTCTCTTGCTCCACGTCTCTTTTACCTTTCTCTATGCTCCTTGCCACAAGGACAAAAATGTCAATGGCAATAAACCATTTTCAGTTTCAGTTTCAGTTTCAGTTTCAGTTTCTCTGTTATCTGTTGATCCGTGTTGCTGTTAATTCTGTTTCTCGGTGTGTCTCCGCCTCTCTCTCTCTCTCTCTCTCTCTCTCTCTCTCTCTCTCTCTCTCTCTCTCTCTCTCCTCTCTCTCTTTCTATCTCTCTCTTTTCTTTTCTGTCTGTCTGTCTCTCTCTGTGTCTCTGTCTCTGTCTATGTCTCTGTCTCTGTCTCTCTGTCCTCTCTCTCTCTCTGTCTCTCTCTCTGTCTTTCTCTCTCTCTCTATGTCTATGTCGCTATCTCTATCTCTGTCTGTCTCTGTCTCTCTGTCTCTTTCTCTGTCAGTCTCTCTGTGTCTCTGTCTGTCTGTCTGTCTGTCTGTCTGTCTGTCTGTCTCTCTCTCTCTCTCTCTGTCTCTGTTTAATACGGGCAGGGTGAACGAGTGCAGCAGCAGGGATGAAAACACGGAAACGCTGTCTGCTGGAAAGCTATATGTACACGGAAATCCTCTTCAGTACGCTGCGGAACATATTGGGCGTTCTGTTCGTTGATGTCAGAAACAGATGTGTTGATTGATAACTGATGTAGTTTATGTTGGAACTACTGATGTATTATGTGGGGCCTGGTGTATCTTAATAAATATCTGTAAATTAAGGTGGATATAAATGTGTTCTCTCTCTGACTCTGTCTCTGTCTCTGTCTCTTGTTCTCTCTCTGTTTCTCTCTGTTCATCTGTCTGTCCGTCTGTTTGTCTGTCTGTCTCTATCTGTCTCTGTGTATTTGTCTCTGTCTGTCTGTCTGTCGGTTTCTCTTTCTCTCTTTCTTTCTGTCTCTTTCTCTCTCTCTCTCTCTCTTTCTCTCTCTCTCGCTTTCTCTCTTTCTCCATTTCTCTCTTTCTCTTTCTCTCTCTCTCTCTCTTTCTCTCTCTCTCTCTCTTTCATGCACACACACCACACATACACACGCACAGAGAGAGAGAGAGAGAGGGGGGACAGAGGGGGAGAGAGAGGGACAGTGAGAGAGAGAGAGACATACAGACAGACAGACAGAGACAGAGAGACAGAGACAGAGAAAGAGAGAGAAACAGAGAGTGAGACAAAGACAGAGAAACAGAGACAAAGAGAGAAACAGAGAGGGAGACAGAGACATAGAAACAGACAGAGACAGAGAGACAGAGATTGAGAGAGAAACACATAGGGAGCGAGACAGACAGACAGACAGACAGAGAAAGAGACAGAGAGACATAGAAACAGACAGAGACAGAGACAGAGATAGAGACAAAGATAAACAGAGAGGGAGAGAGAGATAGAGAGACATAGAAACAGACAGAGACAGAGATAGAGACAGAGAGAAACAGAGAGGGAGAGAGAGATAGAGAGACATAGAAACAGATACAGAGAGAGAGAGAAAAAAGACACAGACACAAAGAGAGAGACAGAGACAGAGACAGAGACAAACAGACAGACAGACAGACAAACAGACAGACAGAGCGTAAATAAGATCATGCTTTTAGCCACAGAAGTCCATCAACAACTCGCCAAAGAAACAATGAAGAATAACGAGATGGAATGATTTGTCTGGGGCTGACTGGCAAAAGCCAAACCAGGGGTTATGGACGCTTCAATCATTCATTCTTGGACACTGATCCACAACAGCCATCAGTATGTCGTGTGGCTAAGCTGTCTCCTTTCTGTCAAGAAGGGTAATTTTCAAGGCGATTGGAGATCTCGCTATGTCAGCAATTTTTCTCACTGTCTTGATAGATCACCCGTTAAATGCAAAACCACTACCACCTGCATCACTACATGTTTTTGGGGCAATCTGTCTTCTTTCTAGTCTTTTTCTCTGTTTCTCTGTCTTCTCTCTGTTTTTCTCTCTGTCCTCTTTTTCTCTCTCTGTTTCTCTCTGTCTCTGTCTCTCTCTGTCCTCTTGCCCTCTCTCTTCTCCTTCCCTCTCTTTCTCCTCCATCCCTCTGTGCGTGGTGTGTGTGTGTGTGTGTGTGTGTGTGTGTGTGTGTGTGTGTTGTTTGGTGTGTTTTGTGTGATGGTGTGTTTTGTGTGTGTTGCGTGTTTTGTGTCCCCGGTGTGTGTGTGTGTGTGTGTGTGTTGTGTGTGTGCGTGTGTGTGTTTGTGTGTTGTGGTGTGTGTGTGTGGTGTGTGTGTGTATGTGTGTGTGTGGTGTGTGTCTGAGTGCCCCTGTGTGTCCTGCATTCCCATTCTTCACGGACGCGTGTGTGCATTTTGCCAACACTTTGCAGGCCGCGTTATGCTCTAAAGTCTACATACATACTACCATCGTCAGTGAGCATTGCTATTGTGATTGTTGTTTAAACCCCAGCCAACCGCGTAGATCCACATCAGGGCTAAAACCGTTTCAAACATACGAAACTTGAACAGGAAAAAACAAAACATAACAAAATTAAGTAATATATATCAATACATTCGCGCACATAACTAAGGACATGCCTCTGACGTTGACCACTCCGTCCATTTATCGCACAGGGGGTTTAAATAAAACACACCTGAATACAAATTTAAGCATAAATAAGGACACCAAGACATACATAAAAACGAGCATAAATTACCTAAAATTGCTTCCGCATATCTTACCTCCCTATAACCAAAAATGCACTTAATACATGTGCCCAGTTATCAATCCTAAGAAAAAGCACGTTAAGGACTTTATCGGAACACATACAGGTGAATGGACCAGCAAGGCAGAAAATTATAGGAAGAAATGACAGAAAGCAAAGGAGGAAGAAAGAAAAAGAGAGTGACAGAAAAGAGGAATATTTCTAGCACAGAATTTCCAGGAGGTGGGGATACTGTTTATATTGAAAGAGCCCCCAGCATCCCCATAGGGGATTCGGTGAGCATGCATGTGAGCATTTTCATTTTTCTGTTGGCCATCAAGATACTGACATGACTTACAGGATTTTAACGTGCATCCTTGTTGATCTGCATGTCTATGAACACGAATGGGATTTAGACACTGGCAGGTCTGCATACATGTTGACCTGGAAGATTTTGTGACCTCCCACCACGAAATCAGTCTTAACTCGCAGTCAGTCGAACAGCACTAGGAGCTGAAAAGGTGACTGAGGGTCTATCTGGGGTGTTTTGACTTTTTCTCAAAATTGATTTCTGTAGACTATATCTATCCCCCACAAAAATTTTTGTCTTGAAAAAATAATATTTATCAATTTTAATCGGTATTTTAATACACTGATCGCAGCAGAAAGAACGCAATTTCCTACCAAAAGTATATATTTTTATGTCTTATTATGAACCGTAACCTGTACAGTACCCGCACATGTAATATAAGGTGGAAAGCTCTTTGGTGCACCTTTCAGATAATGACAGCGAAAATTAGAAACAAACTGTCAAAGCTACCAAATAAAGAAATTAAACGAAAATGTGTAGGAGAGCAAACAAAAACTTTAGAGGCCGTTTTCTCAAAATGGCCGTCATACAACTTAATGACTTTAAACATACATAACTTCTACATTTTTTTGAGTATGAGTTTTATTCAAGTACCAAAATAATCAGCAGAATGTACACTTTCCAGTGATATGTACATCTCAATATGCCCAAAATGCTAGTTAAGACTGATTTCGTGGTGGGGGGTCACATTTAGTCCACCCCAAAGACAAAACAGACAAATTGGAAAAATCAGGGGTGATATACAGGATAAAATGCCAGGACTGTGACCAAAGTTACATTGGCGAAACTGAGCGCAATTGCACAAAAGACTAAAAGAACACAAACGTGAGTCTTCTCCAGTGGGGGAACATCTGACCCACACCCAACATCACTTTGAAAAGGACGCTGTGCAGGTTCTCGACAAAGAAGCAAGAATGATGGCTCCAGTGGGGAGTAAAGGAGGCAGTCTACATCACCGCAAGGAACCCCACCCTCAACCGTGACCGGGTCCGACACAACCTGCCATCAGTGTACTCCTCATTTATTCAGTCGCACTGTAGTGAGTTCGCTCACGGCGGTGCGCACTGAAGCCAGTTCTCAACCCAGCAGTTGAGCTGAAGAAGTCGGCCGTATCGCCGATGAAAGCTACGCAAGTGAGTAGCCATTTTACTGAGTCCGGTAGTCATTATATCTTTGTCCTTTACCCAACACACAGGAGGTACCCAGGCAGGATCGAACTGAGACCTTCCGATTAGAAAAAAATCCGAGATCTTTCCCACTGAACACAGCACCCCCACCCCCACCCCACCCCCAGCCCCAGTCAGTCTGCATTTGTTTCTTCGCTAAGCAATGGACCAGCATGTCAACCAATTCAAGCATGGACGAAAGATCAAGGAGATGTATTTATTCACAATAACTAAGAGCTTCAACGATGCTACACTAACATCATGCGTACCCTCATTATTGTTGTTGGTGATGACTTTTCTTCTTCATTCGTTTTCTCTGTCCAGAAATGACCTGGAACCGAAATGGTCAAGTAACGTAAAAGACGATCAACAGAAGGGTTGGTCATGGATGCGAGTCGGTTATTTACCCACGGACAGAGAAAGAAATGGACATGACAGCACCATTTGCTTGACTGATGCCAGTAAAGCTGGCAGTCGTTCTGGTCTTCAAGAATCTGGTGAAGCGAAGCACTGCCGTGCATAGTTCCAGGTACCGTTATTGGTGTCAGCGCGTACAATGAGCCTGCTAGTGGGGCCTTTCCTCAAAAACAGCTGGCTGGTTCTTTTGACAGAGCCGCAGACTCGAGATCTGATGTCTTAAGTTCAGTCCTAGTCAGGAACATTACAAAAAAAAACAGAAACAAAAAAACAAAAAAAACAACAAAAAACCAACAACAAAACTGTCCTGTTCGCTGCCCCTCTCAACGTTTCAATCATTCTGGTGGTGACAGCTTAGTATTTCTTAGGTTCTTAGGTCCCTTCTACATTCACCCTGCCCAGTTTCCCCATTAAAAGACATCATCTGGAAATTTTCTTCTTTATGTTCTTGTTCTTTTCTTGTTCTTGTTCTTGTTCTCGGGTTTGGTCTTCGTCTTCGTGGTCTTCTTCTTGTTCTTGTTTTTCTTCTTGTTCTTGTTCTCGTTCTTCTTTTTCTTGCTCTTGTTGTTGTTGTTGTTGCTGTTGTTGTTGTTGTTGTTCTTCTTCTTCTTTCTTCTTCACCGTCGTGTCGTCTTCTTCTTCCTCTTCTTCCTCTTTTGTTCTTGTTCCTTGTTTTTTTCTACTTGTTCTTGTTCTTCTTTTTGTTCTTCTTCCTGCTATTCTTTTTCTTGCTCTTCTTTTTCTTCTCTTCTTCTTCCTCTCCATCTTCTTTTTTCTTCTTCCTCTTCTTCTTCTTCTTCTTCCTCTTCTCTTCTTCTTCTTCTTCTGTCTTCTTCTTCTTCTCCTCTTCTCTTCTTCTTCTTCTTCTTCTTCTTCTTCTTCTTCTTCTTCTTCTTCTCTTCTTTCTTCTTCTGTCTTCTTCTTCTTCTTCTCCTCTTCTCTTCTTCTTCTTCTTCTTTTTTCTTCTTCTTCTTCTTCTTCTTCTTCTTCTTCTTCTTCTTTTCTTCTTCTTCTTCTTCTTCTTCTTCTTCTTCTTTTTCTTCTTCTTCTGTCTTGTTCTTCTTCTTCTTTTTGTTTTCCTTTTTTCTTTGCTCCATTGTATTGTCCTTTTCCTCCTCCTCCTCTTCTTCTTTTCCATTAACATCATCATCACAATCTTCTTCTTCTTTGTCTGTATTTTCTGTCAAGTAATGTTGCTGCCCTTCCTTTAAGAAGGACAGACCTGCTGAAAGAAGAGACTGGTTCACAACATGATTATCATTTTAAGTTTTAACCAACGACATTGCCATGATGTTTATTCAAGTGTTTTACTCCATGCCTTTTTTCAAGCACTCTTGTGTAGGGGGGTAAACCGATACTAGAGAGCGTCTGTGTGGTCTGAATATGTTTTTCTTTTTTCTCTTTTTATTTCTCTCTCTCTCTCTCTCTCTCTCTATCTCACTCTCGCTCTCTTCTCTCTCTCTCTGCCTCTCTCTTTCTCTGCCTCTCTCTTTCTCTGCCTCTCTCTTTCTCTCTCTCATACCCTCTCTCTCTTCTCTCTCTCTCTCCTCTCTCTTCTATCTCTCTCTCTCGCTCTCTCTCTCTTTCTCTTACTCTCTCTCTCTCTCTCGCTTTCTCTCTCTCTCAATCTGTCTGTCTGTCTCTTTCTACGTCTGTCTCTATCGCCGTGTGCTTGTCTGTCTGTCGGTCTTTCTGTCTCTTTCTATGACTGTCTCTATCTCCCGCTCTGTCTCTTTGTCCCTGTCTCTGTCTGTCTATCTGCCGTCCGTCTGCCCGTCTGTCTGTCAATGTGTCTGTCTGTCTCTGTCTCTGTCTCTGTCTCTATCTCTGTCTCTGTCTCTGTCTGTCTGTCTGTCTGTCTCTATCTCTCTGTCTCTGTCTGTCTGTCTGTCCGTCTGTCTGTCTCTGTCTTCGTCTCTGCCTCTGCCTCTGTCTCTGTCTGTCTGTCTGTCTCTATATCTCTGTCTCTGTCTGTCTGTCCGTCTGTCTGTCTCTGTCTTCGTCTCTGCCTCTGCCTCTGTCTCTGTCTGTCTGTCTGTCTGTCTCTCTCTTTCTCTCTCTCTTTCTTTCTTTTAGTCTGACCCTGGTGTTTTAACTGAAGGAAACAAAGGGGAAAAACAGAAACTGTAGCCACCTCTGCATGGTACTTTATCACTTAGAAAAATGTACCCTTGACAGGATTCGTCTGGAATTCTTGTAGCTCGTTCACCACAGCCGGTGAAAAAAACTTCTTGCACAAGGTATAGGTGACCTCCCAGCACGAAATCAGTTTTAACTAGCATTTTGGGTATTTTGAGATATACATATCACTGGAAAGTGTACATTCTGCTGATTATTTTGGTACTCGAATCAAGCTTGTACTCAAAAAACAAAATGTTGCCGTTATGTATGTTTAAAGTCATTATGTTGTATGACGAACATTTTGAGAAAACGGCCTGTAAAGTTTTTACGTACTCTCCTACACATTTTTTAGAATATTCTTTATTTGGCGACTTTGACCCGGTTTGTTTCTAATTTTAGCTGTCATTATCTAAAAGGTGCACCAAAGAGCTTTCTGTCAGTATATTACATGTGGGGGTCTGTACAGATTACTGTTCGCAATAAGAGACAAAAACAGGTACTTTTGGTAAGAAAGTGCGTTCTTTCTGCTACGATCAGTGCATTAAAATACCATTTTAAATTGATTAATGATACAATCTGTGGGGGATATATTACAATCCACAGAAATCAATTTTGAGAAAAAGTCAAAACACCCCAGATAGACCCTCAGTCACCTTTTCAGCTCTTAATGCTGTTCGACTGACTGCGAGTGAAGACTGAACTGGTGGTGGAAGGTCATGTATATCTTATCGTGCAGTGCTAATCTAGATTGATGCAGCTATTGAAAGTGGAGGTGGTTAAGAAATGATCCTCCCTCGTTTCTCTTGATAAGCACCTGTCTTTGTGGTCTTGAAAAACAGTAGTCCTGCAAGTCTAAGATGATAGAAAAGTGAAGTATTATTATACCGCCATCACTTCTCTTAGGTAAAATTTAAACAAATGAGTACCATTGTCTCAAGATTTTAAGCATGCTGTATCAGAATGTTTACCTCTGTTCGCAGTTCGAGTTAAACACAAATCCAATTCAATATCCAAAAAAAGTAATAAAAAAAAATTGATCAAGTATTATATAATTTATCACCGACATAATGTTCGATAGCCATTCATTAATTTGAAATTAAAAAAAGAAACTAATTCTGTTTCGTTTCGTTTTGATTTGTGTTTTGGTTTGGGTTTTGTGTGTTGTTGTTGTTGTTTTCTGGCAGGGCAGTTCTTGCTTTGAGGTAACTTTTCAAACTTACCTTAGCTGTGTATGAATGTACGTAGATAGGCATACGTTTCAAATGTGTGTGTGTATGTGTGTGTGTGTGTGTGTGTGTGTGTGTGAGAGAGAGAGAGTATGTGTGTGTGTGTATGTGTGTGTGTGTGTGTGTGTGTGTGTGTTTATGAGTATGCACAGGTATATGTGTGTGTGTGTATGTGTGTGTGTGTATATGTGTGTGTGTGTGTGTTTATATTTAGACGTGCATGTGTAAGACAGAGAGTATGACACAACTTGGGTCAAGGGTCATTCGCCAAAACACATTTGAGTGTATCCTAGTTCAACATCTTTTGTGTGTGTGTTGTGTGTTGCGGTGTTCTTGTTGGTGCTCAACTTGCTTAGTGTGTAGAAACGAGGGTAGGATGATGGTTGTTTTAAAATTTGTGTGTGTGTGTGTGTGTGTGTGTGTGTGTGTGTGTATGTGTGTGTGTGTGTGTGTGTGTGTGTGTGTGTGTGTGTGTGTGTGTGTGTGTGTGTTGTGTGTGTGTGTGTGTGTGTGTGGATATATTTGTACCTTTTCACTTCGTTGATTGCTGTCATAATTATTCACATTCTCTTGCTGTATCCAGCTCGAAAAAAAAATCCATTCAGTGGAACTCTGGGCTGTCAAAGTATAACGTAGATAGCAAAGACAAATTTGATGTAAGTATATGTGTATGTGTGTATATATGCATATCTGCTGATGTGTGTGTGTGTAAGTGTGTGTGTAGTGTGTGTGTGTGTGTGTTGTGTGTGTGTGTGTGTGTGTGTCGTGTGTGTGTGTGTATTAGTGTGTGTGTAGATGTGTATGTTATGTATGTATGTATGTTGTAGTGTGTAGTATTATTATGTATGTATGTATGTATGTATGTATGTATTATACGTGTCCATGTATGTTTGTGTGGTGTGTGTGTGTGTTGTGTCTGTATGAGTAAGTGTGAGTGAGTGTGTCTGCATATATGCGTCATGTATGTGCATTCGTATAATGCATGTGTGCGTGTACACCACACACACACACACACCACACACACACAACATACACATAAAAATAATATATATATATATAAAATATATATTGTTATTATGTATATATACATGTACATATATATATATGTATGTGTGTGTGTGTATGTTCGTTTGTTCTATGATTTAACGTCTTTTCACTGTAAGTGATATTAGACGGTGTGTGTGTGTGTGTGTGTGTGTGTGTGTGTGTGTGTGTGTGTGTGTGTGTGTGTGTGTGTGTGTGTGTGTGTGTGTGTGTGTGTGTGTGTGTGATTGTGTTGTGTGTGTTGTGTGTGTGTGTGTGTGTGTGTGTGTGTGTGTGTGTGTGTGTGTGTGTGTGTGTGTGTGTTTGTGCACCACTCCGTTTCACCCGAAAGACTAATATCAATCCAGACCATCACCTCAGCATACAGTTTATCTTCTTGTCTACATGTTTCCTCTGTCTGTCTGGTCGTGAGGTGTGGTTTTTCGTCTGTGGAATTTTACATCTTTTGTCTGTGTGTTTGTCTGCCTGTTTTGTGATTGTCTGTCTGTTTACGCGTGCAGTTATGGGATGTGTCTGTCTGTCTTTGTCTCTGTCTCTCTCATCTCTCAAATACACATGCACACATACGCACTCACACGCAAGCACGCGCGCGCACACACGCACACACACACACAACATACACACGCAACACACACACAAGCATACACACCAACACACACACAAGAAATACACACAACAACACACACACACACACACACGCGCGCGCACACACACACACATACACACACAGAGCATAGTCAAATATGAATGTTTTTTTTATTTGCCATATTTGCTAAGATCTAAAACAAGTGTTACAATAAGGTTATATATTCAGTGCATCTTTATTGCTGCAGTTATCGCTACTACCTCTAATGATATTATCACTATTGTTGCTTGTGGTTTTGTTGTAGTTGTTGTCGCTATTGTTGTTGCTACTGATGTTGTTACTGTCCTCTTCGAGGTCATTTTGTCGTTTACTGAAAAAGGCCTGTGGGGAACATTCCATATGTTATTGATCCATCGCTTTGGACCCAAAACCTGAAACACACGAGAAAGAAGAAAGACATATCATTATTCGTGTCCCAAGCACCTATAAACCAAAACGACTGTTAT
>JAPXFY010000014.1:11037039-11047039 GCA_030674185.1 Monoplex corrugatus | reverse complement strand
ATGATGATGATGACGACGACGACGACGATGATATATGATGATGACGACGAGACGATGATGATGATGATGATGACGACGACGACGAAAACGACGACGACGGACGACGATGTGACGACGACGACGACGACAGATCATGATGTGATGATGATGATACGACGAAGACGGTGATGATGATGATGATGATGATGACGACGACGACCACGACACGACCCCGACCACGGGCCACGGCGTGTGATGATGTGATGATGACGACGACGACGACGATGACGACGGACGACGACGACGACGCGACGACGACGACGATGATGATGATGATGATGATGATGAATAGATGATCGAGTGATGATGATGATGATGACGGACGACGAGAAGACGACGATGATGATGATGATGATGATGAGATGAGATGATACGACGACGACGTGATGATGATGATGATGTGGTGATGATGACGATGATGATGATGATGAAAGCATTGTTCTCCAAACTCATATGGCCTCACAGCGCACTGCACATAAAACAGAATAATGACTTTTTACGGAACACGGACTCTCAAACTGCAGGAGAACCAATGACACTCAACTACGTTGTTACACAGTGTGCAGTCTTTAGGTCACAATACGTACACTGGGGGCTGGGTCGTTGATGAAGGGAGACAGGGATAGACTGATATACAGGAGAGAGAGAGAGACAGACAGACAGACAGACAGACAGACAGAGACAGAAAGAGATAGAGACAGAGAGGCAGAGATAGAGACAGAGACAGAGAGGCAGAGATAGACAGAGACAGAGACAGAGAGAGGGAGATTTTGAGAGAGAGAAAGGAAGAGAGAGAGAAAGAGAGAGAGAGAGACAGAGAGAGAGAGAGACAGACAGACAGACAGAGAGACAGAGAGACAGAGAGGGAGATTTTGAGAGAGCGAAAGGAAGAGAAAAGAGGAGAGACAGAAGACAGGCAGAGACAGAAAGAGGGAGATTTTGAGAGAGCGAAAAGGAAAGAGAGAGACAGACAGACGGGACAGAGACACATAGAGGGAGATTTTGAGAGAGGAGAGAGAGAGAGAGAGAGGCAGAGAGAGGCAGAGAGAGACAGAGACAGAGACAGAGAGGGAATTTCTGAGAGAGAGAGAGAGAAAGGAAGAGAGAGAGAGAGAACAGAGAGAGACAGAGACAGAGAGACAGAGACAGAGGGGGAGATTTCGAGAGAGAGAAAAAGAGTGAGAGAGACAGACAGACAGACAGAGGCAGAGACAGAGACAGAGAGACAGAAACACAGTGAGAGAGGGAGATTTGAGAGAGAGAAAAGGGACAGGAGCAGAGAGAGAGAGAGGAGAGAGAGAGAGAGAGACAGACAGACAGACAGAGACACACAGAGACCACAGAGACAAGAGAATAGAAAGGTTACGAAGAAGTGGAAGAACATTGAGATGAGGCAAACGTCAGGAGAACTTGCAGTTTCAGGTGCAGATTCACAAGACGACGTCTCCGCACTAGGAATAGAAACCCATACGCACAGACAGCACAGAAGCCATGTGATAGACAAGATTCAAAATGATTATGGCGTTAAGTCGTAAGACTGCACCTAAAATCTATGTTCTGGCCAGGTCTTGAGGTCCACTCCCCCCCCCCCCACCACCCACTCACCCAAACTGAGTCTCAAGACGAGAAGACAAAGGAAGTGGTGGAAGAAGAGAAGGAGAACAAGAACATGAAGAAAAATAGGGGAAAAAGGAGAAAAATAAGAGGTGGAGGAGGAACAGGAAGAAGAAGAATTTGAAGAAGAAGAATTTGAAGAAGATTTTGAAGAAGAATTTGAAGAAGAAGAATTTGAAAAAGAAGAATTTGAAAAAGAAGAAGAAGAAGAAGAAGAAGAAGAAGAAGAAGAAGAGAAGAAGAGAAGAAGAAGAAGAAGAAGAAGAAGAAGAAGAAGAAGAAGAAGAAAGAAGAAGAAGAAGAAGAAGAAGAAGAAGAAGAAGAAGAAGAGAAGAAAAAGAAGAATTTGAAAAAGAAGAAGAAAGAAGAAGAAGAAGAGAAGAAGAAAAGAAGAAGAAGAAGAAGAAGAAGAAGAAGAAGAAGAAGAGAAGAAGAAGAAGAAGAGAAGAAGAAGAAGAAAGAAGAAGAAGAAGAAGAAGAAGAAGAAGAAGAAGAATGAAGAAGAAGAAGAAGAAGAAGAAGAAGAAGAAAGAAGAAGAAGAAGAAGAAGAAGAAGAAGAAGAAGAAGAAGAAGAAGAAGAAGAAGAAGAAGAAGGAAGAAGAAGAAGAAGAAGAAGAAGAAGAAGAAGAAGAAGAAGAAGAAGAAGAGAAGAGAAGAGAAAAAGAAGAGAAGAAGAAAAAGAAGAAGAAGAAAGAAGAAGAAGAGAAGAGAACAAGAAAGAAGAAAGGGAAGAAGAGAAGAAGAAGAAGAGAAGAAGAAGAAGAATTTAAGAAGAAGAATTTGAAAAATTTGAAGAAGAATTTGAAGAGAAGAAGAAAAGGAATTTGAAGAAGAAGAAGAAGAAGAAGAAGAAGAGAAGAATGAAGAAGAATTGAAGAAGAAGAGAAGAAGAAGAAGAAGAAGAAGAAGAAGAAGAAGAAGAAGAAGAAGGAAGAAGAAGAAGAAGAAGAAGAAGAAGAAGAAAGAAGAGAAGAAGAAGAAGAAGAAGAAGAAGAAAGAAGAAAGAATGAAAGAAGAAGAAGAAGAAGAAGAAGAGAAGAAGAAGAAGAAGAGAAGAAGAAGAAGAAGAAGAAGAAGAAGAAGAAGAAGAAGAAGAAGAAGAAGAGAAGAAGAAGAAGAAGAGAAGAAGAAGAAGAAGAAGAAGAAGAAGAAGAAAGAGAAGAAGAAAGAAGAAAGAAGAAGAAGAAGAAGAAGAAGAAAAGAAGAAGAAGAAGAAGAAGAAGAAGAAGAAGAGAGAAGAAGAAGAAGAAGAAGAAGAAGAGAAGAAGAAGAAGAAGAAGAGAAGAAGAAGAAGAAGAAGAAGAAGAAGAAGAAGAGAGAGAAGAAGAAGAAGAAGAAGAAGAAGAAGAAGAAGAGAAGAAGAAGAAGAAGATGAAGAAGAAGAAGAATTGCAAAGAAGAAGAAGAAGAAGAAGAAGAGGAAGAAGAAGAAGAAGGAAAGAAGAAGAAGAAGAATGAAGATGAAGAAGAAGGAAGAAGAATGAGAAGAAGAAGAAGAGAGAAGAGGAAGAAGAAGAAGAAAGAAAGAAGAAGGAAGAAGAAGAAGAAAAAAGGAAGAAGAAGAAGAAGAAAGAAGAAGAAGAAGAAAGAAGAAGAAGAGAAGAGAAGAAGAAGAAAGAAGAAGAAGAAGGAGAAGAAGAAGAAAGAAAAGAAGAAGGAAGAAGAAGAAGAAGAAGAAGAAAGAGAAGAAGAGAAGAAGAAGAAGAAGCAAGAAGAAAGAAGAAGAATGCAAGAACGAAGAAGAAGAAGAAGAAGAAGCAAGAAGAGAAGAGAAGAAGACGACAACACACACAGAACAAAACATGCAAACACAACAAGAAAACAAACACACAAACAAACAGCAAGAAACAAGAACAAACAAAAAAGAACACAGACACAGACACAAAACAACGAACACACACAGAGCAACACAGAACACCACCACACACTACACACACGAACACACACACACCACACACACACACAACACAACACACACACCCCACACACACCCCACACGAACATCAAACACATGATAGACAAACACACCAGCCACAATACACTCAGAAACGCCATCTTACCTATGAGGAATTGTTTCAATAGCATGTGTTGCGAGAAGCCATTTATGGATGTCTTGATATGCGAGAAGTGTCTGAACGCCTGGGATCTCTGCTCCACGCTTTCAGTGCCATTGTTGTTGTTGTCGTTGTTGCTGGACCCCTGAGCCGTCACAGAACACACAGCAGCACAGGCGAGAAGTGCAAAGACAAAAACCAGACTCTGCTCCATCTTTTGACCGAATTTGCGTTGTGGGATACCGAACTTTTTATTTGTTTTTGTTTTTTTTGTTTAGGGAAAAAAAACTGCCCTTTTTGTTGAATTTGTAGTTTGTTTTTCTTTAGAAAAACTTGCCGTTGACTAACTTTGTATTTTGTTTTTCTTTAGATAAAAACAACAACCTGCCCTTGATTTTAGAACTAAAGCAAAAAACAAATAATGTTGTTTTTTTCTCTCTCTCTCTTTTCAGAAAGCCCTGGTTCCTTTCTTTGGATGAGAGTTAAATCTACCGTTATCACGTTGAATTTGACTTCTTTTCTTTAAGTTTCAGAAGGATGTAGAAGACGAAATCAGAACTCTTGAAGTTTGACTTCTGCTCTTCTTTTTCAGCTGAAGGCTCTGAGCCCAGTGAACTCAGCAACGTTTACACGAGAAATGTTCTGCTTCAAAAGCCAAGGAGACAGAGAGATGTGAGGACTCCGAGCCTGTGACTAAGATACAAATACGAGCAATGAAAAATAAAAGAGGCAGGAGCGCCCCAGCAATAAATTTTGCTGACAATGGCGAAACAACAGGATAGTCAAACCATTATAAAAAAAACTTTCGTCTTCTCATCAACGTCCGATGTTTTTTGGCATGAATATCAACTTAAAGTGGTTCCATTGTGAGAAAAGGAATAAACTGGCACGTTTTGGTTTTCGGGTTTTATTCCCTTTTCTCACACCAAACGAAGCAGCAGGGAAGTTTCAGTCTTTTTCTCCTAATTTTTGTATCTGGTGTTTTGTTTGTTTGTTTGTGATCTTACGCTTGGCAAAGGCCAGCTGGTCGAATATTTCGGCCTGTCTTGTCTTGTTGTATTACATCATCATCATCATCATCAAGTGCCCTACCGCATGGCGTTGGCGATCATGGACTTCCATCTGTCTCTATCTCTCGTTGCCCCTAGCATCTCTCCCACCCCCCTCGTCCCCAGTCACTCTGCAAGTCCGTCCAGCATTTTCTCCCTGGGTCTACCCGGTGCTCTCTTTCCCTCCAGCTTTCCCGTTGTGACCAAGTGCTCCAAATCCCCCTTCCTCATAAAATGGCCTATACATGTTGCCTGTCTTTTCCTAATCTTCCTTATGAGTGATCTACTTGTGTCTGCCTCCATCAAGACTGTCTCATTTGTTTTCTTTGCTGTTGTAATATTAGTGAAAGAGAGAAAGAAAGAATGAAAGAAAGAAAGAAAGAAAGAGAAAGAGAGAAAGAGAGAGAGAGAAGAGAAGAGAGAGGAGAGATGAGAGAGAGAGAGAGAGAGAGAGAGAGAGAGAGAGAGAGAGAGAAACTGAAACTGAAACTGTTTATTGTCATTACCCGAAAAGGTCTTTTGACAAGGGGGATAACAATTTTCCAGTAGTGCGACACATAATCCACTCTTTGTATGTGCGCAAATTCTTCACACATAATCAAAAAAAATATCGAACATCCATTCCTTGAACAGTCGAACATATTCAAATCATATATAATGAACAATCATCCATTTTACCACTAATACATAATGCAAAGAAAACAACAACAAAAATATCAGAACAGTGTTCCCACATTCAGGCCAATAATTTGTCTAGGTTTAGACAAACCAAAATCTTTTTCACACACCCACACCCACTCACACGCATCCATATACGCTCACACGCGGGCGCGCGCTCGTGCGCACACACACACACATCAAAACTGTAATATGATGAAACATCTGGGCTAGACCACCCAAACCTTACATTTAGTGATAATAATATAATCTTCACATAACTGCCCCAAAATACTCTGTTAACAAGGGACATCACTATGCCTTTTATTTATTTGTTTTTTGGTTTGTTTGTTTTTTTTTGTTTTTGTTAACATGTATAGTAGACCCTTAAGTGTCTATATACCCTTTCAATATCCACTTCTAACATATTCTACAAATATACCATTATTTTCATATTATTAGCTACTCTTAAATTATCGGCAAACAAAGCAAAATAAAGCAAATGAAAACAGCTCTTTACAAAACAGAGTCTATAATAAAGCGGCTTCTTTTGGAGTTAACGTGATATAGCCCACATCAGTCAAAAGAGATTAAATTAATCCCAGTATGATATTGTCTAGCACTATTGTCGGGCTTGTAAGTGTTTATGTCTTATTTTTTGTGCTTCCGCAATGTATAGTGCCACTGATTTGATTATGACTTCGTCATCAGATGACAAAATAGATACATCTTGTCTTTTGGCCATGTCGGATTCAAAAACTTTGCATTTTCCACGTATTGTGTCAAAAATTTGGCATTGGAATAAAAAGTGTTTTTCATTATCGACATTGTTTCCACATAAGGGGCAAGGATATACTGTGGACGTCCCAGGTTGAAACCAATTTTTTATTTGCATTGAAACCAAGTGTTCTTAATCTAAATCTTGCGTAATTAGTTCTTTGCCATTTATCCGTAACAACACTGAGATATTTTTCGGTTTGAAAAACATCTTTAAATGAGAAGAACCAACTATATTTTTCTTTGTTTTCCATATCTGAGTGCCAATTTTGTTTAAACGAACAAATAAGCCTGTCTTTAAATTCATTAATAAACTGACACTCATTTCCTACTCCCTGGGACAACCACACGATTCCAAACCCAAGTTCTGATAAAGCCTTTTTTACCTGATAGGCCCAGTTCTGTTTTCCTATTTCCATTTGAGTAACCATCATTTCATATGCCTGTTTACATAACCGAGATTGTGGAAGCCTTAACAATTTCAACCAGTATTTAATACTCTTCACAAAGGTTCTAATGTATAAAGGATATCTTCCAGTTTCTCCATATAAAACAGTATTGGAAGAGTGAATTGGTACAGCCAAAAAACGTTTTATAGCATATGTATGCACTTTTTCCATATGTGGATTTACAGTAAGACCCCATACTTCAGCTGCATATGTAAGTAAAGGTTCTATCTGTGTATCAAACATTTTCCAATATAAATTACAATCAATAGAATTGAGCTTCCGTAAGGATTTTAGAATTTCAATAACACCTTTTTTCCCTTTATTACAAGATTCTTCCCATGCATAATTTAAACTTAATTTTGTCGAAAATATTATTCCTAAGTATTTATAAGAATTAACAACTTTAACCTCGTTAATTCCATAGAACCATTTTTCGTGTTTTGATAAATGTCCACCCTTCCTGAAAATCATAATATTAGTTTTATCCATGTTAACTGTTAAAGCTAGTCGATCCGATTCTTCCTTTAAGACATTTAACTGGTTTTGTAAGCCTTTGACTGTACCAGAGAGAAGAACAACATCGTCTGCAAACAGCAATAGGAATATCTCAATAACCCCAGGGATAATTTGAATGCCATGCCTGCCTTTTCTTGACAGTTCCACTGCTAATTCATTAATGAAAAATGAAAACAATTGAGGACTCAATTGACACCCTGTTTCACTCCTTTAGGGCATTCAAAATAATCTGAATATACACACTTCTCACGCACGCATGCAAACACTGAGTTATAAACTCCTCTTAGGGCCATATATAATTTTCCATTCACACCACTTTTACGTAATATATTCCAAAGATTATTACGATTCCAGAATCGAATGCCTTCCTAAAATCCACAAATGCAACATAAAGTTTCTTATTTAAAAGTAAATGCTTCTGCACAAGGGAGTAAAGTGTGAAAATATGATCAATTGTACTGTATTTTGCTCTAAATCCAACTTGTTCTTCAACTATTTTCTCTTCTTTTTCTGCCCACTTTGTTAATCTCTTATTCAAAATATATGTATAAACTTTACTCACTATACTTGTTAGAGCGACTCCTCTATAATTATCTGGATTATTCACATCTCCTTTTTTATGAATTGGGATTATTATGGACTTTGCCCATTCTGACGGAAAAATGCCATTATCAAAAAGCTTGTTACATAAATGGACAAGGAAATCAATTACATTAGCATTTGCATGTTTTAACATTTCGCTGATTATTTGATCTGGTCCTGCGCTCTTTCCTGCTTTCAAATGCCTGATACTCGCAGTCACTTCTTCTTTAGTTATAGGCTGATTGAAAAGGGGCTCAAAATTATTTTCTTCCTCTACTATATTACTCTCTTGTGCAGTATTTCCCCGATATCATTGAAAACACTGCAGAAATGATTGTACCATTGTTCAATAGAGATTTCATTGTACACAAAGGCCTTTCTATTAACAGATCTTATTATTGACCAGAATGTCCTGGAGTCATTGATGGAATCTTTGAGTGAGAGAGAGAGAGATATATATATATATTGTATTACATACGCGTTCTTATTCTATTATTTTTTTTTTTTCGTGTTTCTTTTTTCTGGTTCCTGAATGTTGTAACCTGTTCGTGATGGATGGGTGACTGTCTAGAAACACTGGATGCTGTTGGCAAAACAGACACAGAGAGAGAGAGAGAGAGAGAGAGAGAGAGAGAGAGAAAGAAAGAGAGACAGAGACAGAGAGACACAGAGACAGAGAGAGACAGACAGACAGACAGACAGAGACAGAGACAGAGACAGAGAAACAGAGACGGAGATACTCGGAAACTCGGAATGTTAATGAATTTAGGTCAACAGCCTATTTCATGGGAGAAATCTTAAGATACATTTCTATACAACACACAATTAATTAACACACTTAACACACTTCAATGTACATACATGGGAATATTCATAAACAAGTAATGTAGAAAACAACTGTTGTTTCAAGTACGTACGTCCAAAACACTTTTTTTCTCTTATTTTAAAGGCAGCGACCAAAAACTTCGCCAGGTTCACTATGGTTCCGCAGTCATTTTTCTAACAAAACAAAATATTCTAAGTAAACGCCTTCAGTGACATCTAAATGATAGCGTCTGAGAGAGACAGAGAGAGACAGAGAGAGACAGAGACAGAGAGACAGGGAGACAGACAGGCAGGCAGATAGACAGAGAGAGACAGACAGATAAGGAGAATAATGCATACACCGTCTCTGTCCATCCAGCTTCATCCAATGTAAATTTCATCAAGGACAGGAAAGTTTCCTAGAAACGACATCGTACCCCTATGTGGGAAAATGAAACTCTGATCTCTTCCCCACACCTCCATCATCATCATCATCATCATCACCATCATCATCATCATCATCATCATCATCATCATCATCATCATCATCATCATCATCATCATCATCATCATCAAGTGCCCTGCCGCATGGCCTTGGCGATCATGACCCTCCATATGTACCTATCCCTTGTCTCTGCTAGCACAAGTACATCTTCCACCCTCTCTGTTCTCAGCCACCCTGCAAGTCCGTCCAATATTTTCTCCCTGGGTCTACCTTGTGTTGTCTTTCCCTCCAGCTTTCCTGTTGTTACCAAGTGCTCTAATTCCTCTTTCCTCATAAAATGTCCTATAAATGTTGCTTGTCTTTTCCTAATCTTTCCCATCAATGATCTTCTTGTGTCTCCCTCCATCAAGACTATCTCGTTTGTTTTCTTTGCTGTCCATGGAACTGTCATCCTTCTTAGAAACCACATTTCGGCTATCTTAATCTTGTTCTGGCTTTGCTTGTTGACTGTCCACGCCTCACAGCCGTAAAACAGTATCGGTTCTATATAACATTCAAGAACTCTCTTCCTGATGTTAATTGATAGGGATTTGTTGATAAGAATGCTTTTCATCTTCTTGAATGCTGTTTTGAATCGGCCGATTCTACTGGCTATTTCTGATATGCTTCTGCTGTCTAGTGACATGATCGTTCCGAGATATTTAAACTTATCAACCTGTTTCAAAGTTGTGCTATTTGTTGTTATTTTGCATGAGGGGATTTCACGTCTTCCACCGACCACCATGATTTCAGTCCTCTTGCCATTCATAATACTAAAAGAAGTAAAACAAAACAAATTCATACCGGTACACTCGATTCAATTGAAAGAAGCACAGACAGACAGACAGACAGGCAGACAGACACATACACTCACACACATAGACACACACCCACACAAACACCCCACCCCCACCCCCACCCCCCACCCCCACCCCCCACCCCCACACTAACACAGACACAGACACACACACACAC
>JAPXFY010000014.1:11019539-11022039 GCA_030674185.1 Monoplex corrugatus | reverse complement strand
AACATATACACACAGACACGCTTGCGTGCACGCACGCAGGCACACACACATAACCTGCAAATCCGTCCAATATTTTCTCCCAGGGTCTACATAGATCATTATCGTCATAACTTAAACAAAAAAACAAAAACACCCAGACTAAGTAGATATTGATATAGCGTAGGAAACGGGGAAGACAAACAAGACCAACACACAGATAATATTCATGCGTGGAGTGGTTTGAACACAGGAAACATTAAAGTATAGCGTCGAAACTATTGACAGATATACACTGAGAAGCTGGCCCCAAGCCACTCGAAACAATCCTGTAAAATGCCAGGAGCTCCAGCGATCCAGAGAACTAAGAAAACATTGCTACGGTCTTTGAAGAAACATTTACCGGTATGGCATCTGTGTGTGTTCAGCCTTGATCGATATCTGTGGGTCTTTTTTAAACCAGCAAAACATATAATATGACGACCAAACCGAACAAAATAAATATCAATGAACTTTGAGAAAAGACAAGTGCCATTCATAGGAAATGACAGAGCAAACACAGTACAATGCTATGCAATGGAAAACAACGCAACGCGATACAATAAAACACAACGCGATACAACACAATGCGATACATACAGTACTTCTTTAATAATCAAAATCTGGAAAGGTCAGAGTTCACACACACACACACACACACACACACACACACACACACACACACACACACACACACACACACACACACACACACACGCACGGACAAAACACACACACACACGGAAACAAACACACACACATACCTCCCAAGTTTCCTCTCATTGGTTCTCCCAGCCCCAAGTACTCTCAACCCTTGGTTCCCCTCCTGCCATTGGTTCCCTCCACATGGACCCCTATTGGTTGACCCCCCCCCCCCAAGTTCCCTCCCCTTCGTTCTGCCGCCCCCAAGTATATCCTACCTTTGGTTCCCCCACCATTATCCCTCCCAAGGTTCCCCCCCCCCATTTACCCTCCATTGGTTCTCCCGTCCCCCAAGTCCCCTCCCGTTGGTACCCCTCCTCCATTTACCCTCCCATTGTTCTCCCCCCAAGTACCGTCCCTTTGGTTCCCTCAGGGAGAAAGAAACTCTAGGGAGATCTAGACAACAGAAGGTCTTCAGAGAAGTAACCCCCTTTAGACAAGTGTTTCGGCCCTGAACTCCTTACACTCTCGGGGGGCTGGGCCACATCCAGGTCATGACTCCTGGATGCCCTTCTGCTGTTGTCTATTTTATTTTTCCCCACGCCGGGGAGTGAACCTGGGCGATTCTGCGCTTCAGAACTGCGGTACGCGGTTTTACCAATGTGCTAACGGGGCACACATCATCTGTAGGGGATTTAATCCTTATGAAGTTCACTTTTGGCTCCTCCTTGCCCAGATCCAGCTTGAGCTCCTTTCTGCTGCCTCTGCCGTCGCTTTAAGGGCTCTAGTCCTCTTCTTCCCAGAAATGGCGAGTTGTTTCATGAGATCATAAGCGGAGGTGCCCACAAACCCTCTTGCCCCGACCTCTATGGCGAAGATTTTGACCCACAGACCTGCTTTCTTCAGGGTGCTGGCAAGACCGGCGTATTTTTCGGTCTTGTAGATATGTGCTTCTTCCATTCTGCTTTCGTATGGCACAGTGAGTTCTATCAGAATCACTTGTTTCGAGGAGTCAGAGTGGAGAGCGATGTCTGGTCTCATGCCTGTCTTGCTGATGACATCTGGGTAATTTCTCCACTCTGGGAGGTCTGCTGTACACTCCCAGTCGACTGCTCCATCCAGAAGACCCTTTGGCAATGTGCTGGTTGTCATAGCAATTTCGGGCCAGACCTGTTTCCCTCCTGCTTTGTAGAACGTTGTCATAGCAATTGGTGCGTTTGGGGTCATGGTTTTTTCGCTAACCACGTCTGTGATCACTTTCAGAACTTGGTTGTGCCTCACCAAGTACCCTCACCTTGGCTCTCTCTAGGCCCCAAGTCTCCCCCCCCCCCCCCGCCCCCTGTATTCCTGAGAGATTGTTAAGATAACCATCCTGTTTTTCATTTCTCCGTCTAGGCTGCTTCAGAATGTTTCAGCAAATTGTTTAAACACTCCATCAGTAACAAGCTATCACTAGCGTCTTCTTGTCTTTATTTAATGTTTATTTCGAATTGTATAAATTGTGTGTGTGTGTGTGTGTGTGTGTGCACGCGTGTGTGTGTGTGTGTGTGTGTGTGTGTGTGTGTGTGTGTGTGTGTGTGTGTGTTCGTGCGCGTGTGTATGTGTGTGTGCGTGCGTGCGCGCGTGCGGGCGTGTGTGTGTGTGTGTGTGTGTGTGTGTGGAGTACATTTGTACATGCATGCGCGCACGTGTGTATGTGCATGCGTGAGCGTATACGTGTGTGTTTATGCGTGTGACCGTCTGTGAATAGTATAAGCGTGCGTGAGTGTATGCGCCTGCGTGCCCGCACACACAAACACAAACACTCACACACACCCCCCCCCCCCACACACACACACACACA
>JAPXFY010000014.1:11007039-11012039 GCA_030674185.1 Monoplex corrugatus | reverse complement strand
GTACATGCCCATTCCTTTGCTGTCTTTTCTTCCACTCACATAATTATTTATATAGTGACTGTGTATCTATTTTGAAATTCAGCCAGTGATAATGTTCTTAAACCTCTTGTTAGTCTATATAAACAAGACATGTAAAACCCATTCTCTTGAAAGTCATTAGCATCTAAACTATATACTCAGATTAATAATAATTGAATGTTTGTCATTTGTGATATACTGTGGTGGTAATTCACATGAAAGTGGAGTAGGCATCATAATGGACAAAGACAAATCAAAAGCAGTTAAGGGATACTGGGCAGTGTCCGACAGAATTTTACTGGTCAAATTGAGAGGCAAACCATTTGATATCAGCATCATACACGTGTATGCACCAACATCCGCAAGTACTCAGAAGACATCGACAACTTCTACGAAGTTTTAGAGATGGCCAAGGTCCAATGTAAATCACAAGAAGTTACAGTCATAATGAGAGATTTCAATGCTAAAGTGGGACAGGATAGGGTGGAGATACAGTTGGACCTCATGGCCTTGGTACACAAAATGAAAGGGGAGGGAACGTAGAATGGGCACAGATGAATGAGTTCATAGTAGGAAACACCTGGTTTGAGCAGCCTAACAGAAGAAAATGGACTTGGATGAGTCCAGGAGATAATATCAAAAATCAGATTGATACATCCTGATCAACAAACGATTTAGAAATTCTTTACTGTCAGCAAAAACACTACCAGGGCAGACTGCAACAGTGACCACAATCCGGTAGTGGGAAGGTTTAGGCTGAAATTGAGGAAAAGGAAACAGACCAAAAGCAACATCAAACTAAATCTTGGACTCTTAAAGACAGATGAAATGATACGTCAAAATTTAATGTACATGTTCAAAACAAATTCAGTGCTCTGGAAGACGTGTGACAGTGAGGAACAATGGACAAAGTTGAGAAGTTCGATAAATGAAGCTTGTGAAGAAATCCCTAAGGCTGATAGAAAAGCAAAAAAGAGCTGGATGACTAATGACATTTTGGGCTTGATGGAGGAAAGGAGGAGGGCAAAGAGAAACGAGGAGATATACAGGAAGACAAACAAAGAAATCAGGTATAGGTGCAATGAAGCTAAGGAAGCTTGGCTGAACACAAAATGCAAAGAGATAGAATAACGACACAACATGAAACTTCAGGGTATGTACAGACGAATTGAAGAAATTGCCCACAGGAAAAATACATGCACATCAACTGGTTGCTTAAAATTGAAAGATGGCACGCTTATCATGGAAAAAGACAAAATACTGGACAGATGGGGAGAGTACATTAAAGACCTTTTTGAGGATAACAGAAACGAAGAACATTATAAAAAAAAGAACTTTGAAGGACCACCCATAATGAAAGATGAAGGTAGAGCAGCACTGAAAAAACGAAACCAGAAAAGGACCAGACAACATTACTACAGAGATGATTGAAGTCCTGGAGGAATTTGGCATAGAAAAAATAACAGTCCTCCTAAATGAAATTTATGACACTGGAAAAATCCCAAAGATATGTCAAAATCAATTTTCATTGCACTTCCAAAGAAGACAGGGGCTATAGAATGCAACTCCATCGCACAATCAGTTTGATGAGTCATGTAACAAAAATCCTGTTAAGAATAATCATGATGAGGACAAGGAATAGAATCAAAAGAGAAATAGGAGAAGAACAGTGTGGATTTGTGGAAGGGAAAGGAACTATTAATGCCATATACATCCTAGAACTATCATAGAGAGGTCAATTGAGATAAATAAGGATTTGTATTTATGCTTTGTTGACTATACCAAGGCTTTCGATCGGGTACGGCATGAAGAAATGATCAACCAACTGGAGAGACTCAATGTTGATGGATAAGATCTACGAATAATCAGGAATATGTACTGGGAACAAACACCTGCAACGAGAATAGAAAACAATATAAGCTCTTTTCAAAACATCAAAAGAGGAGTCAGACAGGATTGTGTTTTGTCACCAGATCTGTTTTCACTATATAGCGAAAACGTCATGAGAAACCTAGAAGAAGACCCTGGATTAAAGGTTGGAGGGAAAATGATAAACAACATTCGGTACGCAGATGACACCGTGCTAACTCAGAAAATGAAAAGAACCTACAAAACCTTGTGAATATACTAGAAATATAAAGCAAAGGTAAGGGATTGGAACTAAACAGCAGGAAGACTGAAGTCATGGTGATCAGTAAAAAACATGAAATCCCCTCATGCCAAATAACAGCAAATGGCACAACCTTGACACAGGTTAATAAGTTCAAATACCTGGGAACGGTCATTTCATCAGACGGCAGATGCACCATCGGAAATAGCTGGCAGAATCTGCCAAGCCAAAACAGCATTCAAGAAGATGACAAGCATTCTTACCAACAAATGCCTATCAATTAGCATCAGAAAGAGAGTCCTTGAATGTTATATAGAACCAATACTGTTGTACGGATACGAGGCGTGGACAGTCAGCAAGCAAAGCCAGAGCAAGATTGAGGCAGCCGAGATGTGGTTTCTCAGAAGAATGTTGAGAGTTCCATGGACAGCAAAGAAAACAAACGAGACATTCTTGATGGAAGCAGACACAAGTAGATCACTCATAAGGAAGATTAGGAAAAGACAAGCAACATTTATAGGCCATTTTATGAGGAAGGGGAATTTGGAGCACCTGGTCACAACGGAAAAGCTGGAGGGAAAGAGAGCACCGGGTAGACCCAGGAAGAGAATGCTGGACTGACTTGCAGAGTGGCTGGGGATGAGGAGGGTGGGGGAGATGCTGGGGGCAACGAGAGATAGAGATGGTTGAAAGTCCATGGTCGCCAACGCCATGCGGCAGGGCACCTGATGATGATGATGATGATGATGATTTGTCATTACGTTTTAGACCAGAATATAAAGGACTATTTGTACCCAAAATAATGAATGGAGATGTTCCAGACAGCGTAACCAGAACCTTCTCTATAAATTTCACACGCAACAGCCAGGAAAATAAATATCCCCATTCTGAGAATATTGGCCATAGAATCGGAGAGATTTTTTCATAATGCTATAGATGCTGGAGGGAAAGAGAACACCAGGTAGACCAGGGAGAAAATAATGGACTGACTTGTAGGGTGGCTGAAGACAGAGGGTGGGAGATGTACTTGCAGCGACAGGGCCATAATCGCCAACGCCATGCGGTAGGGCATATGATGATGATGTTGATGATGATGATATAGATGCAGATGCACATTAGAAATAGCCAGCAGATTTGGTCAAGCTAAAATAGTATTAAAGAAAATGAAAAGCGATCTTACCAACAAATGCCTATCAATTAACATTAGGAAGAGAGTTCTTCGATACTATATAGAACCGATATGGTTGTACGGATGTGAAGCGTAGACAAAAAAACACGCAAAGCCAGAACAAGATTAAGGCAGCAGAAATGTGGTTTCTAAGAAGAATGTTAGTTCCATGGACAGTACAGAAAACAAACGAGACAAACTTGAAAGAGGCACACACGAAAAGAACATTAATGAAGAAGATTACGAAAAATAAAGCGACATTTTAGGTCATTTTATGAGGAAAGAGAAATTAGAGCACCTAGTCACAACAGGAAAGCTGGTGGGAAAACGAGCACCCGTTAGACCCAGAGAGAAAGTATTGGACGGACTTGCAGAGTGGATGAAGACAGAGAGGGTGGGAGATATACTTGCAGCAACAAGGGATAAAGTCGTATGGAGGGCCATGATCGCCAACACCATGCAGCATGCCACATGATGATGATAATGATGATGATGATGATTGATGATGATGATGATGATGATGATGATGATGATGATGATGATGGTGATGATGATGATGATAGATAATGTTGCATTCTGGTGGATTAAATCAATGATTCTGTTTTCAAGAGAAGCCTACGAAGAGAAAAAAAACAACAATTGTGCATTGCGGTATTAATATAAACAATCTGTAAAATTACTTTCCCATGGATGTAATGATTGTCAGTCTGAGTGTGTGCACGTGTATCGTTTGTCTTTTACCGTGATTACAATTCTTGATTGTTATTTTTTTTATTGTGTCATATCCGATATTTGTACGTCTGGTTATCTTCCATATTGTTCTGGAAGAGCTTGTTTGCAATGGCATAAAACCAAATTCAATTTGTATTGTCATGGATATCAAGCAGAGAATTGTCTCAGAACCGTTTCAAGCTTTGTGAAATGTTCTCTGCTTTCACCTCAGAGCCAGTGGTATTCTTGACATATCACAGAAAAGCTGTGCATGATTATCATTGTGAATTCAGCATGTTCCAGACCAAAACGAATGTATTTGAATGATTTGACGTAAAAACAGGCGTAAAATCATGTTTAAGAGAGGTACAAAAACAGCACAGAGAGAGAGAGGAGGGAGAGAGAGAGAGAGAGAGAGAGAGAGAGAGAGAGAGAGAGAGAGAGAGAAAGAGAGAGAGAGAGCGAAAGACAGACAAACAGACGGACAGACACACACACACACACACACACACACATATATATATATTATATATATATAGATATATATATATATACAAACACACAGAGATATACACGCACATACAAACACACACACACACACACACACACACACACACACACACACACACACACACACACACCACACACACACAACACCACACCACACAAACACACACACACTTACAAACACACACACACTACCACACAAACACACATACACACTCACACACAAACACACATACACACACACACACACACACATCACACACACACACACACACAACACACACACACACACACACACACACACACACACACACAACACACACACACACACACACACACACGAACAACCGAACAACCCCTTTTGAAAGAACATGTCAGCAGGTTGGGAGGATCGAAGAGGTTGACACTAATGAGAGAACTGCCGGGAAGAGAAACATTCTGAGACCAGATTTGAATGAAGGCAGGGACAGATTGTGTCGACCAGTG
>JAPXFY010000014.1:10994539-11002039 GCA_030674185.1 Monoplex corrugatus | reverse complement strand
CCCATTATCTACTCAACCTTAATGGCCACAGAAGCTGGCCCATTATCTACTCCACCTTAATGGCCACATAATCTGTCCCATTATCTATTCCACTTTAATGGCCACAGAAGCTGTCCCATTATCTGCTCCATCTTAATGGTCACAGAAGCTGTCCCATTATCTACTCCATCGTAATGGTCACAGAAGCTGTCCCATTATCTACTCCATCTTAATGGTCACAGAAGCTGTCCCATTATCTACTCCATCTTAATGGTCACAGAAGCTGTCCCATTATCTACTCCATCGTAATGGTCACATAAGCTGTCCCATTATCTACTCCACCTTAATGGCCACAGAAGCTGTCCCATTATCTACTCCACCTTAATGGCCACAGAAGCTGTCCCATTATCTACTCCACCTTAACATGGTACTCCACCTTAATGGCCACATAAGCTGTCCCATTATCTACTCCATCTTAATGGCCACAGAAGCTGTCCCATTATCTACTCCACCTTAATGGCCACAGAAGCTGTCCCATTATCTACTCCACCTTAATATGGTACTCCACCTTAATGGCCACAGAAGCTGTCCCATTATCTACTCCACCTTAATGGCGACAGAAGCTGTCCCATTATCTACTCCACCTTAATGGCGACAGAAGCTGTCCCATTATCTACTCCACCTTAATGGCCACAGAAGCTGTCCCATTATCTACTCCACCTTAATGGCCACAGAAGGTGGCCCATTATCTACTCCACCTTAATGGCCACAGAAGTTGTCCCATTATCTACTCCACTTTAATGGCCACAGAAGCTGTCCATTATCTACTCCACCTTAATGGTCACAGAAGCTGTCCCATTATCTACTCCACCTTAATGGCCACAGAAGCTGTCCCATTATCTACTCCACCTTAATGGCCACAGAAGCTGTCCCATTATCTACTCAACCTTAATGGTCACAGAAGCTGTCCCATTATCTACTCCACCTTAATGGCCACAGAAGCTGTCCCATTATCTACTCCACCTTAATGGCCACAGAAGCTGTCCCATTATCTACTCCACCTTAATGGCCATAGAAGCTGTCCCATTATCTACTCCACCTTAATGGCCACAGAAGCTGTCCCATTATCTACTCCACCTTAACATGGTACTCCACCTTAATGGCCACAGAAGCTGTCCCATATCTACTCCACCTTAATGGCCACAGCTGTCCCATTATCTACTCCACCTTAACGGCCACAGAAGCTGTCCCATTATCTACTCAACCTTAATGGCCACAGAAGCTGTCCCATTATCTACTCCACCTTAATGGCCACAGAAGCTGTCCCATTATCTACCCCACCTTAATGGCCACAGAAGGTGGCCCATTATCTACTCCACCTTAATGGCCACAGAAGCTGTCCCATTATCTACCCCACCTTAATGGCCACAGAAGGTGGCCCATTATCTACTCCACCTTAATGGCCACAGCTGTCCCATTATCTACTCCATCTTAATGGCCACAGAAACTGGGACAATTCTTACAATGCTATGATGATGGAGATGATGGGAATGATAATCATTATGCTATAGTGTTCCATCAAAAACTGGAACCGTCTGACAAGGCTGTTTTCTACACGTATCATTATGATATATCCTGCTGTCTTCCAGGCCCGAGAGATGCAAACACCTGCGATGTTGGTCAGGAGATTTCACCAACACCCTTTAGGAAGCATCCGTGAAATGGATGAGACTCGACTGTGTGATCTCTGCCTTCTCTACGAACCCTAGTGCACTCATCTCTGGGTAGGAGCTAGTCGGAGCTGAAAAATCACATAATGATTTTGAACAGGATTGATGGGGATTTGAACATTCACCCTTCCTGTCAGTAGTCCATGGCATTGACCATTTCAACATAGCGACTGGTCACCCTGGTTAAAGATTGATCTCTGAGAATCTATTTCATTCTGGTTAAAAAATATCAACTGCCTCTGAAAAAATGCATCACAAATTTGTATATATCTCGCTAAAAATATCAACTACCTCTGAAAAAATGCATCACAAATTTGTATATATATATATATATATATATATATATATATATATATATATATATATATATATATATATATATATATATAACAAAACAACAAACAAACAAACAAAACTAAAATTTTTGTCAGCAAAAAACAACAAACAAACAAGCAAAACTAAATTTTTTGTCGGTATTCTGTGTGGGTCGTATCCTTAAACGTCCACCGTCAAAAGTGTCAACTGCCTCTGAAAATAATGCATCACAATTCTGTATATATCTGGGAAAAAGCCCAACGTTTTTCTGTCAGTATTCTGTGTGTCTAGAACCCTTCACCGCCAGTGATTCTAGAATGTTACAGTCCTCAGCGCCAGCTGTTTAAAAAAAAATACCCAAGACAAATGCACCTACCGACTTCAAACGACTGTAACTTTCTTACTTCTCAACCGAATTGCTTCCTGTTTTTTTTTTTTAAAGAAAGAAGAATGATTGGAGTTTGGGATTATGCAGAAAAGTCTGTTGGCGGTCTGCCAGACGGTCGCCAAAAGGCGACATCGGCTGTGAAAGGGTTTTTAAGTCCACCATCGATTAGGTTTTGTGTCAAGCTTATGCCATAATCATGTCAGATCTTTTCTGTCACATGGTACCTGTGTTGTCAGTGCATATGGAAATTTGTCCGGGCGCAGAGACGACATCTTGAGAGACTGAAACTTAAATCATGTTAAGTAAAATCATGGTATATGTATGCAGTCTGAGGAGATCGAGGCAGCAATGCGAGTTGAATGATAGACATTTGTGTTTGTTTTGTCTTGCCTTATGTCATATACAATATCTGCTTATACCTTTTGTGTTTATAAACTTCTTCTATGGTTTGTTGTCATTGCGATTATTTACACCAGAGTAGAGAGAGAGAGAGAGAAAGAGAGAGCGAGAGAGAGAGAGAGAGAGAGAGAGAGAAAGAGAAAACAGAGAGAGAAAGAGACAACGATGGGGAGAGAGATGGGGAGAGAGAGAGAATGGGACAGAGAGAGAGAGAGAGAGAGAGAGAAAGAGAGAGAGAGAGAAAGAGAAAACAGAGAGAGAAAGAGACAACGATGGGGAGAGAGAGAGAATGGGACAGAGAGAGAGAGAGAGATAAAGAGAGAGAGAAAACAAGAGAGAAAGAAACGATGGAGAGAGATGCGGAGAGAGAGAGAATGGGACAGGAGAGAGGAGAGAGCGAAGACAGACGATAGAGACGAGAGAAGAAAGAGAGAGAGGAAGGGGAAGAGAGAGAGAAGAGAGAGAGAGACAGACAGACAGATATAGACAGAGAGAAAGAAAGAGAGAGAGAGGAAAGGGAGAAATGAGAGAGAGAGACAGACAGACAGATATAGACAGAGAGAAAGAAAGAGAGAGAGAGAAAGGGAGAAAGAAAGAGAGAGAGAGAGAGAGAGAGAGAGAGAGAATAACACAAATACGAATGATGTATGACGTAATGGTATATTTCATGAAAGGCCTATACCCCTAAATAAGGGAGTACGTGGTAACATATACAGTACAATTTTATGATGTAAGACATTAGACAACATAAAACATATACAGTACAATTTTATGATATGAGACATTAAACAACATAAACACGCAAAAGTAATTATTCTAATAATCAAAGAACAGCTCTAGGATATGATATATCTATGATAATACAGTTTCCGTAATCTGAAACAAACCATTTTAAAAGAGACACAGATTTCTCAGTTTTATTATTTTTTCAAGACATGCACTATAGCGCTTCTGTGCAGGAGTGTGAACTGTTAAGATATAACAGATATTCTCTTCGAAAATCAGAACACTACCAAAAGATAATTCCATGCAACCACAAATCATTGAGACATAACAGCAGATAAAACAAGGAATGGGTCAGATACAGCACCAAAGTAATAATCACCTCCAAAATCTAAGGAGACTTTTCAGTGAGCAAGCAAGCAACTGAATTGGTGGGCACTGAAGGATAGACAGAATGACCTCACAAAGAGCAGCAGTAGTCAGATGCTGTTCGGTTCGCAGACAGTTGTTTGTGCAAGAATAGAGCGGTGCGGACAGCCTTGAGGCAAGCAAGCATCCTTTCTTTTCACGAGTAACAAATTTTTTTACACTACCGCCACACCTCCTGTCTGTCTGTGTGTCTGTCAGTCCGTCTGTGTGTGTGTGTGTGTGTGTGTGTCTGTCTGTCTGTGTATCTGTCTCTGTTTCTTTCTGCTTCTCTCTCTCTCTCTCCCTTTTCTATCTGTCTGTCTTTCTGTCTGTCTGTTCCCCCCCCCTCTCTCTCTATCTCTCTCGCTTTCTCTCTCTGACATTCTGTTTCTCTGCCAGTGTCTGCGTATGTCTCTCCCTGCCTCTCTCTCTCTCTCTCTCTCTCTCTCTCTCTCTCCATTTTCGTCTGTCTGTCTTTCTGCATGCCTGTCTGTAGTCTCTCTCTCTGTCTGTCTGTCTCTCTCTGTCTCTCTCTCTTTCTCTCTCTCTCTTTCTCTCTCTCTCTTTCTTTTCCGTCTGTCAGTCTTCTGTATATCTGTCTGTAGTCTCTCTCTCTCTCTGTCTCTCTCTCTCTTTTTCTCTCTCTGTCTCTCTTTCTTTCTCTCTCTCTCTTTCTGTCTCTCTCTCTCTCTCTGTCTCTCCCTTTTCCGCCTGTCTGTCTTTCTGTATGTCTGTCTGTAGTCTCTCTCTCTCTTTCTTTCTCTCTGTCTATCTGTCTATCTGTCTCTCTCTCTCTCTCTCTCTCTCTCTCTCTCTCACACACACTCTCTCTCCCCTTTCTCATTCTCAAGATCCTTGAGACTATGTCATATGTCATCAAAGACAAAGACAAAGACACAGACAAAGGCTCTGGCTTGGTGAAACGTCAGAGGATGGATGTCGCCATGTTTTTTTCGCTATCACGTGTCACATGCCCTTTAACGCTTGGTTCTAAAGAGGGAAACAGCTTGTTGTTGATGTCGGTGGTGATGATGGTGGTGGTGGTGGTGATGGTGGTGGTGGTGGTATTGTTGTTGTTGTTATCGTCGTAGTCGGTGTTGTTGTTTGTTCAACTCCTTGTTGTTGTTGATGGTGATGATGGTGGTGGTGGTGATGATGGTGGTGATGGTGGTGGTGATGGTGGTGGTGGTATTGTTGCTGTTGTTATCGTCGTAGTCGGTGTTGTTGTTTGTTCAAAACTCCTTGTTGTTGTTGATGGTGATGATGGTGGTGGTGATGGTGGTGGTGGTGGTGATGATGGTGGTGGTGATGGTGGTGGTGGTGATGGTGGTGGTGGTATTGTTGTTGTTGTTATCGTCGTAGTCGGTGTTGTTGTTTGTTCAAAACTCCTTGTTGTTGTTGATGATGATGATGGTGGTGGTGATGATGGTGGTGGTGATGGTGGTGATGGAATTGCTGTTGTTGTTGCCGATGTCGTCGTTGTTGTTGTTCATTAACTCCTTGTTGATGGTGGCGGTGGTATTGTTGTTGTTGTCTTTGTCGTCGGTGTTGTTTGTTCAACTCTCGTGTTGTTGTTGTTGTTGTTGTTGTTGTTGTTGTTTGGGGGTGGTGGTGGTGGTGGTGGTGGTGGTGGTGTAGTGTTGTCGTCGTTGTTGTTGTTGTCAGTGTTGTTTGTTCAAGTCGTTGTTGTTGTTGTAGGTGGTGGTGGTGATGGTGGTGGTGGTGATGTTGATGGTGGTATTGTTGTTGTTGTTGTCGTTGTCGTCGGTGTTGTCTGTTCAATTCCTTGTTGGTGGTGGTAGTGGCATTATTGTTAATGGTGATACATTGTTGTTTTCAGTTATTGTTGTTGTTAATGCTGTTGTTGTTGTTATTCAGCTCATTATAGTTGTTGTTGTTGTTGTTGGTGGTGGTGGTGGTGGTGGTGGTATTGGTGTTGTTGTTGTGTGTTCAGCTTACTGTTGTTGCTTTGTTAGTGATTGTGTTGTTGTTGTCGTTCACTTCCTTCTTGTTGATGATAGTTGTGGCATTGTTATTGTTGGTGACGGTGGCATTGTTGCTGATGTTGTTCAACTCATCGTTGTTATTGTCGTTGTGGTTTGTCGTAGTGGTATTGTTGCTGTTGTTGTTCAGTTCCTTGTTGTTGGTGGTGTATTGGTGGTAGTGTTATTGTCGTTGTTGTTTGTCGTAGTGGTATTGTTGCTGTTGTTGTTTAGCTTCTTGTTGGTGGTGGGTAGTGTTATTGTCGTTGTTGTTTGTCGTAGTGGTATTGTTGCTGTTGTTGTTTAGCTTCTTGTTGGTGGTGGTGATGGTGGTGGTAGTGTTATTGTCGTTGTTGTTTGTCGTAGTGGGTATTATTGCTGTTGTTGTTTAGCTTCTTGTTGTTGGTGGTGGTGATGGTTGTGTTATTGTCGTTGTTGTTTGTCGTAGTGATATTATTGTTGTTGTTGTTCAGCTCTTGTGGTTGTTGGTGTGGTTGGTTGTGTTATTGTCGTTGTTGGTTTCCTCTAAGATTGTGTTGAAAATAAGCAGACCACAAGTGAACTACAAAAGCATGTGTTTTCAATGTCGGACAGCACTGAATCAACACATGCAGTCAGTAGCGGGTCTGCTGCTATTGAACATATCATCGCTATATCCACAGCAGGCGGAATAACTCTGTTTATACTGTTATTGACTCAAGATGATCAACGTAGTAGTCGAGTGACTAGATATCGGACTGCCAGTCTGAATGTCCAGGGTTCGATCCGCTTAGACATTCCGTCTGGTGATTAAAAGGTGGTCAACTTTTTTAATCTTGTGTGTGTGTGATTGTGTGTGTGCGCGCGCGCGTGCATGTGTGCGTGTGTGTTTTGTGTGTCTGTGTGCGTGTGTGTGTGTGAGTGAATGAATGAAAGCGTACGTATATGTGTGGGCACTGTGTTTAAAAGAATATCACTCATGAGTCAGCATCGTTTCAGTCACATTCTTTATTTCAAAGCAACGTAATTATGCATGTGCAGTGATTTCATTCACAACACTAGAAGTTTGGTTGAGCCTGTGGTAATGTGAACAACCAGGTGTAGTAAAGTGAGAAGGGAAAAAACTGTACAACAAGTGTTCAAAACCTTTCATAATATACACATCAACTTTTGCAAAATTCTCTCCCCATAACACTTTTTTTGTTTCCTGCACAAATTGACTCCATCCAACACAATTAACTCTTGACATACAAAGCCATCCTCAAGTCTAGGAACGCCCAAAAATTCATGGCTGATTTTTTTCCCTCTTATTCACTGATCCATGAAATTTGAACAAGAGATTCTGGATTAAATGAAAAAAAATGAATCTACCTGTGTGCATATGGATTCTCATATGTAAGCAAGTATACATGCATTTGTGATTGTAGAAATAATGCAATACAAAAAATGATATAAGAACTACTACACTTCATGATATATTGTTCATACATTTATTTTAGTGGCCCAGTGATAGCGTTGCATTTATTGAAAAAAAAACTAGTAGGATGATTTAATACCAAAAGAAATAAGAGGAATGTTCTGAGCTTACCACTTTATG
>JAPXFY010000014.1:10987039-10989539 GCA_030674185.1 Monoplex corrugatus | reverse complement strand
ATTTCTCTCCCCTGCCTCCAAGTTACCACCACTCACAAACACGTTATGATGGTCTTTTATCACTCATCTCCTCCATCATCATTACATATCATCAAGTGCCTTGCCACATGGCGTTGGCGATCATGGCCTTCCATCTGTTTCTATCCCTGTTGCCTCAACATCTCTTCCACCCTCTTGTCCTCAGCCACTCTGCAAGTCCGTCCAATATCTTCTCCCTGGGTCTACCTGGGTGCTCTCTTTCCCTCCAGCTTTCCTGTTGTGATCAAGTGCTCTAATCCTCCCTGGTCTACCTGGTGCTCTTTTACCCTCTAACTTTCCTGTTTTGACTAGGTGTTCAAATTTCTCTTGCCTCATAAAATGGCCTATAAATGTTGCTTGTCTTTTCTTAATCTTACTAAATGAATACATACAGAAACCGTGGACTATTCAGTGTACAACAGTTTCTATCATGAGCTTTCTTTGAAGATGAAGATACACAGATACACATGCCGTTTACATGTAGCCAAGATTGCTCTAACGAAGCTGATACGATACTAGCATAAATAGACTAGAAAAGGTGGAAGGACTCAGGACCTGGCCAGCTCAATGGGTTTATGTGCAGGCTTAAGGCTTTTTGCCACGATTCACCATACACATGACACCTGTGACGTTAGTGCCTATGGAATTCATTCCGAGCGCGAAGACGTCATTTAGAAATGAAACTGAAATTATCATGCGCCCTGGAGAGAATGACTTAATGGTGTTGATGGTTTTGGTGGTAGCAGTAAGTGTGATAATTCTGGCTCGGAATGTGGCCGGATTTTTCTGTTTTTTACCCCAGTTCCTGCTCGTTGCCATGGAGCTTATGAAGTCAGAAGTGTTGTGTCATCGCTCCATTTGTTTATGATGTTGATATTGTTGATGATGATGATGATGACGACGACGACGACGAAGACGAACTGAAGAATGACAATGATAGTGATGAAAATGATTCGTGTAGTGCAGATCACAACACGTCATCGCTTAACGATTAATAATAAAAACTTTTAAAGGCAAGAGAGCTAACTAAAGTAAATGGATAAAAAGAAAAAAAAAAGAAACACCACATCTCGATCTGTTGTACCAGAGAAAGATTTATGGATGTTTGAAATAAAGTTCACTTCGGTCACATCACAACCTCATTGGGCTGCCAAAACATTTTGAGCCAGTATTTCATCAATCGCGCCTTCTTGAAACTTACGGCTCAAATTCTCCAAGGCTTTCAGCTATGATAAAAAGCAACGCAGCTTAAGATATATAACACAAATGATAGCAGGTCAGTTATAACAATAACAGTTTCTTTCCTTTTCTTTCTTTTTTTTTTTTCGTTTTTTTTTCTTTTTTTTTTTTTGTTTTGGTGGGGGGGGGGGGGGGCTGTCATATCGCATACTACAAAACACAGCAACAATAACAATGTCGTTAAATTCAAACATGTTTCAATTGAATGAAGTTTTGTAATTACAACAGCAGCAGCAGCTTACCAAGAAACACAGCTATTCCCCTATGGCAGGTAGGTCAAGTGGGTAAAAGTCAGAATTCATCAGAAGGTTCCTGGGTTCGATCTGACTAGACACGTCCTCTTGATAGGGTAAAGGGTAGAGATTTGTTTTCAGTCTCCCAGGTCAGAATATGCAGACATATCTTCTCTCATCATCTCATCATCATCATCATATCATCATTGTCAGGTGCCTTGCCACATGGCGTTGGCGATCATGGCCTTCCATCTTTTTCTGTCCCTTGCTGCCTCAAGCATCTCTCCACCCTCTTTGTCTTCACCACTCTGCAAGTCCGTCCAATATCTTCTCTGGTCTACCTGGTGCTCTCTTTCCCTCCAGTTTCCTGTTGTAACCAGGTGCTCCAATTTCCTTTCCTCATAAAATGGCCTATAAATGTTGCCTGTCTTTTCTAATCTTCCTTATGAATGATCTTCCTGCGTCTGCCTCCATCAAGACTGTCTCGTTGTTTTCTTTGCTGTCCATGGAACTCTCAACATTCTTCTTAAAAACCACATTCGGCTGCCTCAATTTGCTCTGCTTTGCTTGTTGACTGTCCACGCCTCCAACGGTATAACAGTATTGGTTCTATATAACATACAAGAACTCTCTTCCTGATGTTAATTGATAGGCATCTGTTGGTAAGAATGCTTTTCATCTTCTTGAATGCTTTGGCTTGGCCGATTCTGCTGGGCTACTTCTGATGTACATCTGGTCTGTAGACTTTACAGTGTCTAAACACCCTTCGTGTGTAAACGTATGCAGATCATCAAACATGCACGTTCAAGATCCTGTAAGTCATATCAGTGGTTGATTTATGGAACCATAAGATATGGAGAACTGTGCAACAACATTACGGAGTATGGGCAGCTCGTCTAATTGCTTGAGTTGTCTTTGCTTCATTGAAATGTTCTGATTTTGCGTAATGTGCGGTGAATACAAAGCTGAGAAGTTAATATGTATGAACGGGAAAAAAATCTGGTGGTTTC
>JAPXFY010000014.1:10979539-10982039 GCA_030674185.1 Monoplex corrugatus | reverse complement strand
TTGATTAACTGACTGCCTGAAAGACTGACAAACTAACCAACTAACTGGCTGACTGACTGACTGACTAACTAACCAACCAACTGACTGACTGACTGACTGATTGACTGGCCGACCGACCGACCAACCAACCAACCAACCAACCAGTCAACCAACCAACCAACCAACCAACCTACTAACCAACCAGTCAACCAGTCAACCAACCAACCAACCAACCAACCAACCAACCAACTAACTAACTAACTAACTAACTAACTAACTAACTAACTGGCTAACTGACTTACTGACTTACTGACTGACCAACTGATTGACTAAATAACTGAATAACTAACTACATAATAAAGTAAATAGATTGATTGTGTGTGTCTGTGTGTGTGAGTGTGTGTGTGCGTCTGTGTATATATATATATATGTGTTGTTGTGTGTGTGTGTGTGTGCTTGTGTGTGTGTGTGTGTGTTATGTGTGTGTGAGTGATGTGCCGGCGCGCGCGCAGCGTGTGTGTATGTGTGGTGTGTGTGTGTGTGTGTATGTGCGTCGTGTGCGTCGTGTGTGTGCGTGTGTATTGTGTTATGTGTGTGTGTGTGTGTGTGGTGTGTGTGTGTGTGTGTGTGTATGTGCGTATGTGTGCTGTAATGTTGTGCGTGGTGTGTATGTGTGTATGTATCTGCATGTAATATGTATGTGTTATGTGTATGAAGATATATGCATGTGTGTGTATGTGTCTGTATGCAACGCCCACGCGCATGTTTGTGTGCGTGCGCTCAGAGGCAACGTCCTGCATTTCTTATTACAGCAAACTTTCGTGCTCGTTTCAAATTGATTCTCCCTGCAATTCAATATCACGGTCGTAACCCAAATAAGAAGCACAAAATGCATAATTAACGTCCTGGTATGTGCCCAGACGTTTTTAGAGTCTCCTCTCTGCCGTCCTGTCCCGCCTCGTCTGTGTCTCTCTCAACGGTCTACTGTTCTCTCTGCATCTTCTCTTCTCTCTCTCGTCTCTTCGTCTCTTCTCTTGCTCTTCTCTCTCCTGCTCTCTCTCTCTCTCTTCTGTCTCTCTGTCTACTCCTGCCTCTCTGTCTCTTCTGCTCTCTCTCTGGTCCTCTCTGCTCTGTCTCTTCTCTCTGTCTCTCTCTCTCTCTCTGTCTCTCTGTCTCTCTTCTCTCTCTCTCTCTCTGTCTGTCTCTGTCTCTGTCTCGTGTCTGTCTGTCCTCTCTCTCTGTCGCTCTTTGTCGCTCTCTTTTTTCTCTTTCCCCCCACCTCTCTCTCTCTCTCTTTCTCTTTCACACATTCTGTCTGTCTGTCTGTCTGTCTGTCTCTGTGGCTCTTTTCCCCTCTCTCCCCTCTCTCTCTCCCCTTTTCTCTTGCTATATTTCTGTCTCTTTCTGCCCCTTTCTCTGTCGCTTTCTGTCTGTCTGTCTGCATCTCTCTCTCTCTCTCAATCTCTCTCTCTCCCCCCCCCCCCGTCTCTCTGTCTCTCCCCCCTCTCTCTCAATCTCTCTCTCCCCCCTCTCTCTCTCAATCTCTCTCTCTCCCCCTCTCTCTCCCCTTCTCTCTGTCCCCCCCCCCTCCCTCTCTCTCTCCCAGTGTGCGTGTACGGTGGTAGATGTTTCGTTTCGTTTCGTTTTTCTTTTTGCTTGTTAGTTTTTACTTTCTCTTAGTGGTTTGGGACCAAACGATTTTTGTTCTTTGGTGATGTCTTCATTCAGAGACTAATCAAAGTCCTGTTTTCTAATCAAAGTCCTATGTTCTAATCAAAGTCCTATTTTTACGTTGCACTCTTTGCGGTACTTCACCAAGATTTTGTATTCTCAGTATGCTTGCTAGCATGCTTACATGGTATTTGTCTGTCTGATCCTATCCGTTTCTTTGTCTCTGTCTCTGTCTCTGTCTCTCTCTTATTTGTTTCTGTCTGGCTAGCTGGCTGGCTATGTCCGTCTGTGTTATTTTTGTTTTGCTTTGTTTTGTTTCCATTTGTTTGTCTTTTGTCTACCTGTCTGTGTGTAAGACTCAGTCAGTCTGTCCGTTTCTGTCTCTGTTTCTGTCTCTGTCTCTGTTTCTGTTTCTGTCTCTGTTTCTGTCTCTGTTTCTGTCTCTGTCTCTGTTTCTGTTTCTGTTTCTGTTTCTGTCTCTGTTTCTGTCTCTGTCTCTGTTTTTCTGTTTCTGTCTCTGTCTCTGTCTCTGTCTCTGTCTCTGTCTCTGTTTCTGTTTCTGTCTCTGTTTCTGTCTCTGTTTCTGTCTCTGTCTCTGTTTCTGTTTCTGTTTCTGTTTCTGTTTCTGTCTCTGTCTCTGTCTCTGTTTCTGTTTCTGTTTCTGTCTCTGCCTTTGTCTCTGTCTCTGCCTCTGTCTCTGTCTCTGCCTCTGCCTCTGTCTCTGTTTCTGTCTCTGTCTCTGCCTCTGTCTCTGTCTCTGCCTCTGTCTCTGTCTCTGTCTCTGTCTCTCTGTCTCTGTCTCTGTCTCTCTGTCTCTGTCTCTGCCTCTGTCTCTGTCTCTGCCTCCGTC
>JAPXFY010000014.1:10962039-10967039 GCA_030674185.1 Monoplex corrugatus | reverse complement strand
AGACAGAGACAAAAACAGAGAGCCAGAAAGAGACAGAAGAGACAGACAGACAGACAGAGACAGAAACAGAGAGACAGACAGAGACAGAAAAAGACAGACAGACAGACAGACAGGCAGACAGACAGAGACAGACAGACAAAGAGAGACATAAAAGAACAAAAGAAGAACAAAACCAAAGTTTGGGTACTGGAGTGTGAGACAAAGGATGTGTACGCTTTGTTTACATCGTGCCTTTTGCCTAGAAAGGTTCTACACTTCACAGACATTCTACACGAATGAGCATAAATATTTCAGAAAGAGAGAGAGAGAGAGAGAGGGAAGGAGGGAGATAGAAAAGAGAGAGAGAATAATAGAGAGAGAGACAGAGACAGACAGATAGACAGAGACAGAGAGACAGAGAGACAGAAAGAGGAAGGGAGGGAGAAAAAGACAGAGAGAGAGGGAGAGAGAGAGAGAGAGAGAGAGAGAGAGAGAGGAGAGGAAGACAGAAAAGAGAGAGAGAGTAAAAAAGAGAGACAGAAACAGAGATAGACAGACAGACAGAGACAGAAAGAGACAGACAGAAAGAGAGAAAAGAAAGACAGACAGACAGACAGACAGAGATAGACAGACAAAGAGAGAGATAAAAGAACAAAAGAAGAACAAGAGCAAAGTTTGGGTACTGGGGCCAGAGATTTAGGAGATATACGCTTTGTTTACATCCTGCCTTTTGCCCAGAAAGGATCTACACTACATATACATTCTACACGAATGAGCATAAATATTTCAAACGGAGAGAGAGGAGAGAGAGAGGGGGGGGGATTGAGAGAGAAAGAATGAGAGAGACAGAGACGGAGAGAGAGACATAGAGAGAGAGAGGGGGGGTGAGATACAGAGACATAAAGTGACAGAGACAGAGAAGTGTGGGGGGAGAGAGACAGGAGAGAGAGAGAGACAGACAGACAGACAGACAGAGACAGAGAGAGACAGACAGACAGAGTAAGACGCAAAGAAAGACAGACATACAGAGAGAGAGGGAGGGAGCCAGAGCGACAGAGGAGAGAGAGAGGAGAGAGAGAGAGAGAGAGAGAGAGCGAGACAGAGAGAGAGGGTGAAAGAGGGGGATGAGAGACAGAGACATAAAGGTACAGACAGAGAAGGAGAGAGAGAGGGGGGAGAGAGAGAGAGGGCGGGAGGAAGGTTGACACAGAGAGAGAAAGAGACAGAAAGACAGAGACAGTGACAGAAAGTCAGAAAGAGAAACAGAGAGGGAGAGAGAGAGAGAGGAGAGAGAGAGAGAGGGAGAGAGGAGAGAGAGAGAGAGGAGAGAGAAGAGAAGATGAGAAGGAGGATGAGAGCAGAAAGCGAAGGGAACAGAGAGAGAAAGAGGAGGGGGGAGAGAGTGTGTGTGGAGAGAGAGGAAGAGAGAGAGAGAGAGAGAAGGAAGAGGGGAGGAAGAAAGAAGAGATAAGATGAAGGAGAGCAGAGAGAGAGAAAGAGAGGAGAGACGAGGGCAGAGAACAGAAGCAGCAGCGCAGACAACAGACAGTACATACAGAGAGACAGAGAGAGAGAAAGCAAGAGGACCTGAAGACCCGATTGGCAGAAGAAAAAAGTTCAGCTTGACATGCGTAAACAATCCGGATTCTGTATGGGTACGTGATCAATTTTTGTTGCGCCAAAGCCATTTGGTTCCATGTCATTAACGTTCTGTGCTAACTTGCTTTGAGACTCTTTTCATTTCTGTTTTATTGCAGCTGGCTTTCTTTATTTATTTTGTTTTGCTTTGTTTTGTTTTGTGTGTGTTTATTTTGGTGGTTTGTATCTGAAAATACGGGGCCAGGAGTCTTAGCGTCGAGATAATAATAATAATAATAATAATTATAATATTTATATAGCGCAAAATCTTGATAAAATCAAATCTAAGCGCTGAAACAGACACACACGCACGCACGCACGCACGCACGCACGTACGCATGCACACACACGCACGCACACACACACACACACACACACACACACACACACACACACACACACACACACGCATGGCTATAAATGGGGAGAAAGGATAAAAGCAATAAAAGCAAGAATAAAAGCAATGGAAAATTATTAAGAGCATATCATATACAATTATATATTATAACAATGTGATTCCCCTCCGAGCGGAGACAGGCTGCAGAGGGGGGTTGAGTGAAGTTGGATTTTATGCAGAGGAGAAAAGGTGAGTTTTGAGAACGGACTTGAAGGAGACAAAAGTAGGTTGCTGACGGACTGAGAGAGGAAGTTTGTTCCAGGAGAGTGGACCAGAAACAGAGAAGGCTCGTGGACCATAGGTATTGAGCTTAATGCGTGGAAAGCGAAAAGTCAGAGGATCGGAGGCAGAGCGGAGGGTACGTGAGGGAAGGTAGATCTCAAGTAGGCTTGACAGGTAATCGGGGGCTGCGTTATTGAGGCTTTTGTAGCACATGGTGTCTAGTTTGTACTGTATGCGCTTTGATACAGGGAGCCAGTGAAGTTGTGCCAGGAGAGGAGATATGTGGTCAGCTTTTTTCTTTTTGAGTACAAGGCGTACAGCATTGTTTTGAATGCGCTGTAGGATGTGAATGGTGGAGGCAGGAAGACCAGACAGGAGTGAATTGCAATAGTCAATGCGAGACATTATGAAGGAGAGAACGAGTTTTGCAGTTGTTTCGACAGAGAGATACTTCCTAATCAGCCTTATACGATGGAGATGATAGTAGCAAGATCTGGCAGTTTGAGAAACAAAGTTGTTCATGGAGAGGGTAGAGTCAATGCAGACACCAAGGTTTTTAGCTGAATCAGAAATTGGGACTGATGTGTTACATAATGGGAGAGAAAGAGGAGGCAGCTGAGAAAGTTTCTGACGGGTGCCAATGGGGATAGCTTCTGTCTTGTCGTCATTAAGCTGAAGTTTGTTGAACGTCATCCAGTTCTTAATGTCCGAGTAACACAGTGGTGCGAGTCAACAGGCGCTGTATATTATCAGGTGAGTCACTGTCTTGAAGTTGGGTGTCATCAGCATAGAAGTGGTGTTTTATAGAGTGGGAGTTGATGATGGTGGACAGGGGGGAGGTATAAAGAGTGAAAAGAACAGGGCCAAGGACAGATCCTTGTGGAACACCACAGGTCAGGTATGCAGGTTGAGAGTAAGTGCCATTGATGAGAACAGTTTGTTTTCTGTTTGATAGATATGAGGTGAACCAAGAGAGAGCAATGTCAGAGATGCCAAAAGTATGATGAAGTCTAGAAAGGAGAATACCATGGTCAATGGTATCAAAGGCTGCAGACAGATCAAGGAGTGTGAGGAGAGAGACTTTGCCAGTATCAGTTGCAAGGAGGAGATTGTTGAGAATGTGTAGTAGGGCAGTTTCAGTGCTATGGCACTGGCGGTAGGCTGACTGGAAAGGATTGAGGAGATTGTTGGCAGACAGGTGAGAGTTCAGCTGGTTGAGGACTACTTTTTCAAGGAGTTTTGACAAGAAAGAGAGATTAGAGATAGGCCGGTAATTTTTCAGTTCATTTGGGTCTAAATTGTGTTTCTTGAGGAGAGGGTGAATAATAGTAGACTTGAAAGAATCTGGGACAGTTCCAGTTTGAAAAGAAGTGTTGATGATGTCAGTGATGAATGGGAGGAGAGTAGGGAGACAGTCAGAGTAGAGAGAACCTGGAAGAGGATCCAGTTCGCAGGTTTTGAACGACATGGATCTGATTGTGTTGAAAATTTCTTCTTGTGAGACTGGGGTAAAAGTAGTATGAGGTGTGCCAGAGAAGGAAGGGTCAGGTGGGCATGGTTGACAGGGTGTCCTGTCAAGCCTGTCACGAAGAGTTTGTATTTTGGTGGTGAAATACTTGGAGAATACAGATGGGAGTTCTTCATTTGTATGTTTTGTGAGACCTGAACTTTCTCCAGACGGCACTTTCATTCAACAACTGGAACAGTCCAACCAAAAACGTCTGCTCAAGACTTGCAGCAGCATCACCTGGCAATATCCAGCATTCCAACTTGTAGGAACTGTAAAAAGTGTGGCTTGCCAAATTATAGAGTTTCTGTTCATCAAACGCCAGCTTAGTTGGACATGGGTTCTCCACGTGGAAGACCATTGTACCCGAAAGATGCTTCTGTACGGAAAATTGAAGCAACTCCCCCCCCCACCCCCCTGATAGGGATGCAGGGGCTCTTTCAGTATAAACAGCATCCCCACCTTCTGGAAATTGTTTGCAAGAAATTTCCTCTTTTTTTTTCACTGTCTTTGTTTCGGCCTTGTTCCTTTGCTTCCTGTCATTTCTACCTGTCATTTTCTGCCTTGCTGATCCGCTCATCTGTATGTGTTCCATAAATTCTTACATACTTTTTCTTAGGATTGGTAAGTAAGTGCATTTCTGGTTCTAGGGAAATGAGATATGCGGAAACAATTTTAGGTCATTTAGGCCCGTTTTAGAACGAGAAAGAGACACCAAGAGAGAGAGAGAGACAAAGAGAGAGAGACAAGAGAGAGAGAGAGAGACAAAGAGAGAGAGAGAGAGAGAGAGAGAGAGAAAGTCAGGCAGAAAGAGAGTGGGGAGAGACAGAGAGGCTGGAAAGAGACAGACAGAGGGGAGAGAGAAAAAGAATGAGACAGGGACAGAGACAGACAGAGACAGAGACAGAGACAGAGACAAAGAGAGAGAATGCAGAAGACCTGAAGACCCGAGGGCAGAAGAAAAAGCTGTCAGCTTGACATGGCGAAAACAATCCAGAGTGTCTGCTATGGGCGTGATCAATTTTTGTTGCTGCCACAAGCCATTTGGTTGCCATCGTCATTAAAACGCCTCTCTGTCTCTGTTTCTCTCTGGTGCTAACTTGCTTTGAGACCTCTTTTCATTTCCTGTTTTATCTGTAGCTGGATTTTCTTTTGTTTTATTTTGTTTTGCTTTGTTTTGTTTTTGTGTGTGTTTATTTTGGTGGGTTGTGGCCATGTATTTGGAAAAAAAATGGGGCAGGAGTCTTCAGCGCCGAG
>JAPXFY010000014.1:10927039-10932039 GCA_030674185.1 Monoplex corrugatus | reverse complement strand
GGACTTCCATCTGTCTCTATCTCTCGTTGCCTCTAGCATCTCCCCCACCCTCCTCGTCCCCAGCTACTCTGCAAGTCCGTCCAGCATTTTCTCCCTGGGTCTACCCGGTGCTCTCTTTCCCTCCAGCTTTCCCGTTGTGACCAGGTGCTCCAAATCCCCCTTCCTCATAAAATGGCCTATACATGTTGCCTGTCTTTTCCTAATCTTCCTTATGAGTAATCTACTTGTGTCTGCCTCCATTAAGACTGTCTCGTTTGTTTTCTTTGCTTTTCAATTAATTAACTCTTCATAACAATCTGCCAACAGGGGATTAGAGAATCAGCTGGACTACCGAAATAATATCATTATTTTTGTTGTAAAGGATATCTCTAGAGTCAGTGCATGAAAAATCAAGATAGTTATTTCTATATGTCGTAAGTAAGATGGGACATTCAAAGAGCAGATGGTGGACTGATAATGCTTTTGAACAAATACATACATTTTGTGTATATTTTGTTTTCCAAGAGTTAAGCCTTAGTTTGTATATCAAGGACGCTTTCTGTCTGGGGCAGTAAGGTATCAGGCTTTGGGTATTGGAGAAATTTGTATAAACTGAACGTTCTAACACAGAACCAAGTTCATGAACTGACAGTCGTATATCATGGAATGTTACGGTATTTGCATTTTTTGGATGCACTGTCTTTTGCTAATTGGTCTGAAACTTCATTCTAATGAAGTCCACAATGTGACGGAACCCAGCAAAAATGTATACCAACACCGCTGGATGAAATACAATGTATCACATGTTTGATCTCAAAGATAATGTCATTTCGTAGGAAAAGCATAAAAAGACGAGGTGCATTCCATTATCATAGAAGCAAAGCTGAACTCAATATATCTATTACAAGACACCCACTTGGATTCAAAGCTAGAAACTAGATAAACACACACAATCGACATACTAACAGATGGACAAACACACTAATTCTTCGTCAATATCAGATAACCTCGTTAGATGGAGAGATCAAAAGAAAAACTCACACTCAAAGGATAGGAAAGTTGACAGCAACAATATCACTGTGTCCTTGTTCAAGTTTGTGAAAGTTTGAGAGAGGTTTCATTTGGTCGACATATTGTTTATCTCTTTCGTTTTATACGATTGGTGGAATGAGGGTGGTGGGGTAATGGAGAAGTATAGAGTTCTTAGCGGGCATGGTGTCAGGCGTGTAATCATCAGACTTTCCATCGTAAAGTCCTAGGATCGATCCGCTCAGACACCTCCACCTGTGGGTAAAAGGAAGGAGATTTTTCCCATCTCCCAGGTCAAAATGTGGGCATGACTTGCCAACTACCTTTAACCCCTTCGTGTGCTTACGCATGCATAATGTATAACATATATATGACCCCCCAGCACGAAATCAGTCTTAATTAGCATTCTGGGTATTTTGAGATATACATATCACTGAAAAGTGTACATTCTGCTGATCATTTTGGTACTGGAAAAAAGCTTGTACTCAAAAAAATGTAGACGTTATGTATGTTTAAAGTTTTTAAATTGTATGACAGTCATTTTGAGTGAACGGCCTCCAAAGTTTTTATGTACTATCTACGCATTTTCCTTAAATTTCTGTGTTTGGCCTTGACCCGGTTTGTTTCTAATTTTAGCTGTCATTATCCGAAAGGTGCACCAAAGAGTTTTCTGTCAGTATATTATATGTGAGGGTTCTGTGCATGTTACGGTTCGCAATAAGAGACAAAAATATGTACTTTTGGTAAGAAATTGCGTTCTTTCTGCTATGATCAGTACATTAAAATACAATTTTTAATTGATTAATGATATGTTTTTCAAGAAAAAAAATTCTGAGGGTAGATTACAGTCCACAGAAATCAATTTTGAGAAAAAAGTGAAAACACCGCAGATAGACCCTCAGTCACCTTTTCAGCTCCTAGTGCTGTTCGACTGACTGCGAGTTAAGGCTGAACTGGTGGTGGGAGGTCACATATGTAAGCTAAAGATCGTGTAAGTGTATGTCAGTGGCTGGCTTATGAAAACATGAAAATATGCATGCCCACCAAAGATGCGAACGAGGCGACAACATTATGGAGTGTGGACAGCTCGCCTGACAGGTCGAGTTCTTCGCATGGAGTCCTATGCAGTTAGGAAAATAACACTACACAAAGAGAGAGAGAGACGGAGATAGACAGAGAGAGAGAGAGAGAGAGAGAGAGAGAGAGAGACAGACAGACAGACAGACAGGCACACAGACAGAGAAGACAGAGAAGACAGAGAGACAGAGAAGACAGAGAACGAGGGACAGCAAGAAAGAAAGAGGGAGACAGAGATAGAGTGAGGGAGAGAGAGAGAGAGAGAGAGAGAGAGAGAGACACAGACAGACAGACAGACAGAGAGAGAAAGAGAGACAGAGACGGAGACAGAGAGGCAGAGAGACAGAGAGACAGAGACAGACAGAAAGAGAGTATAAAGAAAGATGGACAAGAGATTCACGAGAGACTTGAGAAAACAACCTGTTCGATAATTCACCAGGCTTTCTTTTTTTTCCCCTTTCTCTTCTAGACAAAATTTGACACTTGAACAGGCAGGTCAACCTGTTAGTGAGAATGCGTATGGAGAGATATATGCAGAGAAAGACATACACACGGACAAAGTGGGAAAAAAAACAGATTGAAAATCTCCGTCTGCAAGACAACTCTATCATCTACAGTATACTGAAACACAGCTTTCCACTGACATACGAGTTCATTTTTCTTCCTGTTTTTTTTGTTTTGTTTTGTTTTTGTTGTTTTTTTCTGTCTGGCAAGTTTCAGAATCTCAGAAGGCTTGAGACAGAATATCAGTGTTCTTCTTTTTTTCAATTTCGTAGAAGTTGTCGGAAGGAAAAAAATATATATGGAATGAAAAACAAAACAAAACAAAACCCCCAAGAACTTTGAAATCACTTACTGTTTTTACACATTTGTTTTATGGAATGTGACAAATGTTTTTTTTTTCTCTTTCTTCTTTTCTTCTTCTTCTTCTTCATTCTTCTTCTTTCTTCTTCTCTTCTTTCTTCTTCTTTCTTCTTCTTCTCTTCTTCTTCTTCTTCTCTTCTTCTTCTTCTTTCTTCTTCTTCTTTCTTCTTCTTCTTTCTTTTCTTTCTTCTTCTTTCTTTTCTTCTTCTTTTTCTTCTTCTTCTCTTTCTTCTTCTTCTTCTTCTCTTCTTCTTCTTTTTCTTCTTTTTCTTCTTCTCTTCTTCTTCTTCTTCTTCTTCTTCTTCTTCTTCTTCTTCTTCTCTTCTTCTTCTTCTTCTTTCTTCTTCTTCTTCTTCTCTTCTTCTTCTTCTTCTTCTTCTTCTTCTTCTCTCTTCTTCTTCTTCTTCTTCTCTCTTCTTCTCTTCTTCTTCTTCTTCTCTTCTTCTTCTTCTCTTCTTCTTCTTCTTCTTCTTCTTCTTCTTCTTCTTTCTTCTTCTTCTTCTTCTTCTTCTTCTTCTTCTTCTTCTTCTTCTTCTTCTTCTTTCTTCTTCTCTTTCTTCTTCTTCTTCTTCTTCTTCTTCTTCTTCTCCTCCTCCTCATCATCATCATTACTACCTTTATCATCATCATCATCTCATCTCATCGTCGTCGTCGTCGTCGTCTTCTTCTTCTTCCTCCTCCTCCTCCTCATCATCCATCATTACCACCTTTATCATCATCATCATCATCATCGTCGTCGTCGTCTTCTCTCTTCTTCTTCTTCTTCTTCCTCCTCCTCCTCCTCCTCCTCCTCCTTCTTCTCCTCTTCTTCCATTCATTCGTATGTCAGATCAGTGATTTTGCAAGCAGTATTCGTGTATTCCGATACTCTTCTGTATTTGGTCGGGTAGTCGGCAACTAAACCAGCACCCCTCCTGGCTGGCAGGGTGAAAAATGACACCCGATATTATACAGGATTCAAAACAAGACCCTTCAAAGGGTAGAAGAACTCAGGCCGAACCAGCAGCAACTCACGAAACCCTGCTGTCTTACAACAATCTTCATTATAGAAATGTCAGACTTCCACACCAGTCGCCGTGGTGTAGTGGTTAACGCAACGGACTACCGACTGGAAGGTTATGGGTTCGAATCCCATTCAGTCCCTTCAAAAATCATTGTGGGATTTTTTGGATCTAGCCGGCTCCTAACCAAAGTTGGGCGTGCTATTGGCTCATTGGGAAGATTGGGACCAGACGGTCGAGTCTCTCCACTTTACGGATGCGTCACTGAGGGTGTTGCTCAAATTTTCTGACCAGCACCGCAGGTGTCTGTGTCTCTCGGGCCTGGTTGACACCAGGATATATTAAGATAGTAAGTGTAGAGTACAGCCCTGTCACGTAGCCTCAATCCTTGATGGAACTCCATAGCATCATGATTATCAGCCTCATCGACATCATCATCATCGCATTGCAAACAGAAATACCCCAGCTTCTGTGGCCATTAAGGTGGCGTAGAAAATGGGGGAAAAAAAAAAGGTGAGCACAAAGTTGCCTTCCTGAGTGTGATGATCCTAAAAATGTACCAAAAAAGTCAGACTTCCATTCGATCGGTCCTATTATAATCAGCCTAGACGCTCTGCTTAGTGAGTGAATGGTGAAGATTTTTCTGATCTCACATGTGCGCAGACCTGCCAGTGTATAAATACACTTTGTGTGTATGCTCATGCAGAATATCAGAATACCCATGGACAGCAAGGAAAACAAACAAGACAGTCTTGAAAGAGGCAAAGTTAGAAATAGAACAGTAATGAAGAAGATCAGGAATAGACAAGTAACATTTACAGGACAGTTTTATGAGGCAAGACAAATTTGAGTACCTAGTCACAACAGGAAGTATGGAGGGAATAAAAAGAGCAACATGTAGACCCAGGAAGAAAATATTAGACGATTTGCGGAGTGGATGAGGACAGAAATGATGGGCAGGAGATGTACTTGCGGCGACAAAAGATGTATTCATATGAAGGGCCATGATCGCCATGGACATGTGGCAACCTACATGATGATGATGATAAA
>JAPXFY010000014.1:10919539-10924539 GCA_030674185.1 Monoplex corrugatus | reverse complement strand
AACAAAGTGACAGCAATACAGGAACAAAAAAACAAAACAAACAAAAACAAAAAAAAACACGAAAAAAGAATAAGAACGCGTATTTGATATAACCAGACCAGACAGGCGCAAATTTTCGGCCAACTGGCCTTTGTCAAGCGTAAGATCACAAACAAACACCAAATACAAAAAAAAAAATTAGGAGATAAAGACTGAAACTTCTCTGCTGCTCCGTTCAGTAAGATGTATGTGGTGTTTGTTTGTTTGTGATCTTACGATTGACAAAGGCCAGTTGGCCGAAAATTTGCGCCTATCTAGTCTGGTTGTATTAAATACGCGTTCTTATTCGTTTTTGTGTTTTTTTTTTTTTCTGGTTCCTGTTTGCTTGAACGAGGGCGGTCACACCTGTTTTGAGTTTGGCAGCAATACAGTCACAATTCGAAATGTTTGCAATTTTTTATGGAGATTCTTTGGTACATGGATGACTTCTGTGACTTGTTAGTGAATAAGCATCTGGAGAAATAGAGAGGCAGACAGACAGACAGACAGACAGAAAGACAGACAGACAGACAGACAAAGAGACTGACAGGCAGATGGGCGTAGAGGCATATTGCAGGATGGAAGAGTTGCTGTGGAAGAGATACGTCAGTAACCTCTTTCTGCATGATTCATCTATCATGTACTCTCAATCTCAATCATGTCCACTGTCTCTCCTTTCTTCCACGACAAGGAGGCTTGAGAAACTCTGAAAGTTTTGACAGAACAGAGATGTTTCTCTTCTTTTCCTTCTTCTTCATCATCTTGTTCTTGTTCTTTTGCTCGTTGTTGTTGTTGTTGCTGTTGTTGTTGTTGGTGGTGGTGGTGTTGGTGGTGGTGGTGGTGTTGGTGGTGGTGGTGGTGGTGCTCTTCTTGTTCATCTTCTTCTTCTTCTTTCTTCTTTTTCTTTCTTCTTCTTCTTCTTTCTTCTTTTTCTTTCTTCTTTTCTTCTTCTTCTTCTTCTTTCTTCTTCTCTCTCTTCCTCTTCTTCTTCTTCTTCTTCTTCTTCTCTTCTTCTTCTTCTTCTTCTTCTTCTTCTTCTTCTTCTTCTTTCTTCTTCTCCTTCTTCTTCTTCTCATTCTTCTTCTTCTTCTTTTTCTTCTTCTAGATTTCTTCTTCTTGTCTTGCTTCTTTTCCTCTTGCTTCTTCTCTCGCTTCTTCTTCCCCTTCTTCTTTTTCTTTTTTTTTCTTCTTGTTCTTGTTCGCCTTGTTCTTGTTCTTCTCTTCCTTCTTCTTCTTCTTCCTCCTCTTTGTAGTCTTTTTGTCTTTCTCCCCTTCACTCCATCTGTCTGTCTGTCCGTCTGTCTGTTTGCCTGTCTGACTGTCTGTATGTTGCTCTCTCTCTCTCATTTTTTCTTTCTCTCTCGGTCTCTCTTGCTTTCTCTCTCTCTCTCTCTTTCTATCTATCTATCTATCTATCTATCTATCTATCTATCTATCTATCTATCTATCTATCTATCTATCTTTGTCTCTCTGTCTCTGTCTGTCTGTCTGTCTGTCTCTATCTTTCTATCTATCTATCTATCCATCTATCTAGCTAGCTAGCTAGCTATCTTTGTCTCTGTGTCTCTGTCTCTCTATCTCTCTCTCTCTCTCTCTCTCTCTCACACACGTACACACAAACACACACACACACACACACACACACACACACACACACACACACACACACACACACACGTACACACACTCACGCCACTCTCAATCAAGGCAGCCCATTTCAGCAAGCGTCAGGATGGAGAAAAACCCAAGGGACCATTCCTTCTTCCGCGGTATGCGCCACGCCTGTCCTAATGGTGCTCTTTGCTGCCAAACTTTCCAAACTACATTCAGGAGAAAAAATTGCAGAGAGTTTGGAGTTTTGGAATTTGTTCAAGAGGGATTCATCGCACTCGGACGATTCCATATGCGCTCCACCCAACTCTGCAGTTATCTGGCAGACTTTGTGAGCCTGCGAAAAACAACAAACAAAGCCTATGCGCTGGCAAGATGTTGCACTGAGGGGCGGAAAGTGGGACGGGTGGGGGAGGGGGGCGCTGGGCTGAGACCTATGAAACAGTAAGCTGACACCACCAGTATGATGAAAACGTTACAATGGGCAGCAAACAGGCCAACGTTTAAAGTGTCTCTCGCTACGAGCGTTGGGATTTCCCGATCACGTCTCAATAACGCTTGTGTACGAGCGTCGGAGAAATCCGACTCGGGTTTTGAAAATTCGCGGGACTTTCAGTATTTCCGTTAACGGAAACTAATAGCCAGAAATAGAATTTTCGGTCAAAACAAAATATTAAAAAATACCTTGTTGTGTAAATGATCCTTGGGAGTATAAGACACGACGTTTCGAGCCCAGGCCCTTTGTCAAGTAAAAAGAGAAGTGGAAAATAAAATGACAGAGGAGTATTGAAAACATTCTTAGCCTCATTTCAGGCCATTAGGTCATTGTACTCTGCAGTTGGTGTGTAGACAGTGCAAAGTTCATGACCCACTATCTCGGCAGCGAAGCAGACGGCGGAAAAGCAAATGGCCGAACAATACACAACATCTCAGCGCTTTTCAAAACGATCTCTTCCTTCAGTGCACTTGCAGTGTGTGCAAGTTGGATTTTATGAAATTTCATTCAAAATGTGACTGTAGGAACTGATATATTGACCTGACTGTATTTTGTAAGACATGTTTCACCTGAAAAGTTCTCTAATTTTACTTGTACCATTACTCAGCAACCATGAGGGTTAGACAGTAGAAATTTCCGCATGTTGTACTCCAATCTTTTAATATATGACCTGCCAAAATTTGAAAGCTCTCTGTTTTCATTTGTTTCTACGAGAATTTTTCTCATGACCCATACAAATGGTGCGTATCAGGGGAACGGCAAGGGGCATAATTGTACACAGCGAGTGAAAAATTTTGTTGCGGGCTGTGACTGAACTCCTGAGGCGATGGCTCTTGCAAAAGAATCAAACAGCCCCCAGGGAAACTTTGGGCTCATGAGGATAATCTTGCTTTGCTCATTCGTTTATGGTTGACCTTTTACTGAGAGAAAATACAAATAAAATACAAATAAACAAACAAACAAATAAATAAACAAACAAACAAGCAAACACCACCAACAACAACTAAAAGCTAAAACTGTATAAATTAAACGACCTTATATTGTTTAAGAAAACATAACAGACTAATAGATATTGCCCATGTACATGATTTTTGCTCAAGCCATTATATACACATCTTGTTCTTTCTTTTTAATATTGTAATAATGTTCAGCAAACATTGTATTTATATTTGTTTTGTCAAAAAAGAATTTTTAAAAAAAGTTTGAGAAAAAAAAAATAAAGAGAGTGAAAAAAGAAACAGCCCAAGGGGAACTAGTCAAGCTATATACCATTCCTGTCTCTGTTTCTTTCGCCCTATAAAGTCAACGTATAGCCGACAGACAGAGCTGGACAACTTTGACGTGCCCAAGAGGACCATCTCGATACTTTCCCCTGCGGTGTTTGCGCCAGAATCCTGGGCATTTCTCGGAAGGAAAGTCTGCTATACAAGGATGTCTTGGAGCATACCGGACATGACTGTAATACAGGGTTGACAACCAGAACCAAGTATCTCGATTTTCTGATAGTTTACAGGAGACGATTTTTAACTGGGTTTTCGGGGAGAGGCTATATCTACATTTTGAGATACTGGTTTTTGGTTTTATCGATAACCAAATCAAAAATCAATATCATGGCAAAAACAAAGTCCACCAAGTGAAAGATCACATCAAAAGCAACAGTTCAGTATAAAAAGTGAAAACTGACAAAAAATGAATACTGGGTTCTGGCTGTCAACCCTCGTCACTATGCCCTCTTCATACAGCAATGACTGTTCTGGCTTACCCAATCTTTGAACGCCCTGTCGGTATATTTCGTTGAAAACATCATCATCATCAAGTGCCTTGCCACATGGCGTTGGCGATCATGGCTTTCCATCTGTATCTATCCTTTGTTGCCTCAAGCACCTCTTCCACCCTCTTTGTCTTCAGCCACTCTGCAAGTCCGTCCAATATCTTCTCCCTGGGTCTACCTGGTGCTCTCTTTTCCTCCAGCTTTCCTGTTGTGACCAGGTGCTCCAATTCCCCTTTCCTCATAAACTGGCCTATAAATGTTGCCTGCCTTTGTCTTTTCTTAATCTTTCTTATCAATGATATCCTTGTGTCTGCCTCCATCAAGACTGTCTCGTTTGTTTTCTTTGCTGTCCATGGAACTCTCAACATTCGTCTCAGAAACCACATCTTGGCTGCCTCAATTTTGTTCTGGCTTTGCTTGTTGACTGTCCACGACTCACAACCGTATAACATTATAGGTTCTATTAACTTTCAAGAACTCTCTTCCTGATGTTAATTGATAGGAATTTGTTGGTAAGAATGCTTTTCATCTTCTTGAATGCTGTTTTGGCTTGGCCGATTCTGCTGGCTATTTCTGATGTGATCTGCCGTCTGGTGAAATGATCGTTCCCAGATATTTAAACTTATCAACCTGTCTCAAGGTTGTGCCGTTTGCTGTTATTTTGCATACACAACAATATCTACAAAATCTAGCTTGTTTAACGTTTCAACCTATTTCTTCGTAAGGTTATAATTGTGAACACAGTGAAAATCAAAAGGTCACTCTTAAGTTAGAAATGCACTTATTTCAAATTCCTTGGTATAACCTGGCCTCCCCATCCTGACCTATTTTTGGTTTTGATTGCTTTTGCAGTGAACGGTGATACATTTTTTTTTTTTTTTTTTTTTTTTTTTTTTGCACCCTCAAATTATTCAAGGCGAGTTCATCATTTGGGTAGATAGTCCTATTTCGATCAAATGTGCACTTTTTTTCAATTCATTCTATACGAACACATTTGGATGTTTCTAAAACGGAAGCAATGTACATAAAATATAAAGTGGGATGCATTAATTTTTGCATGGCTATCTGCGCTGGCCAACCTCTGGTGCCAGTGATGAGATACAT
>JAPXFY010000014.1:10909539-10912039 GCA_030674185.1 Monoplex corrugatus | reverse complement strand
GTGTCTACCTCCTTCAAGACTGTCTCGTTTGTTTTCTTTGCTGTCCTCGGAACTCTTAACGTTCTTCTTAAACACCACATTTCAGTTGAGTAAATCTTGTTCTGACCTTGCGTGTTGACTGTCCAAGTCTCACATCCGTAGAACAGTATCGGTTCTATATAACACTGAAGAACTCTCATTCCTGATGTTAATCGATAGGCAGTTTTTGGTAAGAATATGAAAAGCGTTCTTACCAACAGTTACCAACGAATAACTAAATACAAAATGAAACAGAAGAAGGGACAACATAATAATATGTAGGCCTAAGATATCAGAGTGAGACATGATTTACCCACATTCTTACGATGAAAACTACAGACTACTATGGTGTCACAAAAGTCTGAAATCTAACACACACACACACACACACCACACACACATACACACACACACACACACACACACACACACACACACACACACACACACACACACACACACACACACATCCGTCTAAAGCACATATTGAATAGACGTTAAAAGAATAACGAACGACCACACACACACACACACACACACGCACACACACAACACACACAACACACAGACACACACACACACACACACATACACGCACACACACACACACACGCACACACACACACACACACACGCACACACACACACACACACGCACCAACACACGCATACGCGCACACACCACACACAACATAGCGCCACCCAATTTTTGTACCAAGACTTTAGAAAGGCAAGAAGGCTAATTAGCCTTCAACCTGGGAAATCAACCTATTTCTTTAATGTTTGATATTAGGCCAACCGGTTGAAAGCCCTACTCTTTACAATTTTCAACTGTCATGGGATCTTTAGCGCGCGCAGGTCAAAGGCACTCGGGTCCGGCTTGTTTTTCGTCCCCCTTCCGAAGGACTAGACGTTCAGTTCGATTTTCCTGTCAAACCGAGGAGAGATGTCGAGGTCTCAACGGGAAACGAATCCTGGAGCATTGAGTTCAGTTATTGGCAGGCGAACGTCTGAACCATTCTGCCACTCTTCTCTTATTATATGTGACCCGTTTTCACGAAATGAGTCCCAACTCGCAGGCAGCGAAAAGCGTAGAGGCCCGGAAAAGTTGTGATGGGTCGATTTTTGTCAATTTTTACTTTTCATCAAAAATGGAATATTTAATCTTTAAATTACATGTACATGCACTCAGCACTGTATAATTCAATCGGAAAATGTATTTAAAATGTGTTTTAACCAGATAACGGTTTGCTTTTTGTGTCAGAAAAAGGGATATATAAAGTTAAATAACAAGACAATTACAGTAGATTTTCACACCAATTTTTGTGTGCTGTTGTGGCATGATGTGTTTTGCCATGGTACAAAATTAGGTAAAGATTGTGAAGTAGAAATACCTGTTGCTAAGGTAAAACTTCACTGAAGTGGTGAAAATTTTAAAATTTGATTTTCTCAAAATGGCTGTTTGCTATGTCACACACTTCAAACACCCATAACTTCCTTGTTTTAGGAGTAGAATAATAAGTTTCATATGAAAAGAAAGTTAATAATCTGGACATTTTGAAAATCATAATATCCTAAAATCTGTTATTTTCACCTTAGGACTCATTTTGTTAAAACGGATCACATATATAGCGTGCTAACGAAAATAACAACAACATAATCAACCAGTCTCCGTGGTGCAGCAGTTATCCCAACGGACGACCAGAAGGTTTTGGGGTTTGAATCCTAACACTTCTGTCAACATTACTGTGGACGTTTGTGTTTTGTTTTGTTTTGTTTTTGCTTGTTTTTGTTTTTGTTTGTTTTAAGCCAAAACATCATTCAAGAAGATGAAAAGCATTTTTACCAACAAATGCCTATCAATTAACATCAGGAAGAGAGTCCTTGAAAGTTATATAGAAGCAATAATGTTATACGGTTGTGAGGCGTGGACAGTCAACAAGCAAAGCAAGAACAAGATTGAAGCAGCCGAGATGTGGTTTCTAAGAAGAATGTTGAGAGTTCCATGGACAGCAAAGAAAACAAACGAGACAGTCTTGATGGAGGCAGGCACAAGTAGATCATTCATAAGGAAGATTAGGAAAAAACAGGCAACATTTTTACGCCATTTTATGAGGAAAGGGGAATTGGAGCATCTGGTCACAACGAGAAAGCTGGAGGGAAAGACAGCACAGGGTAGACCCAGGGAGAAGATATTGGACAGACTTGCAGAGTGGCTGAAGACAGACAGGGTGGAAGAGATGCTTCCAGCAACAAGAGATAGAAACAGATGGAAGACCATGATCGTCAACGCCATGTGCAAGGCACTTGATGATGATGATGATGATGATGATGATGATGATGATGATGATGATGATGATGATGATAATGATGATGATGATGATGATATGTGTGTGTGTTTGTTTGTTTGTTTGTGTGTGTTTGTGTGTGTGTTTGTGTGTGTGTGTGTGTGTGTGTGTGTTCCCCAACATGCTCGGACACA
>JAPXFY010000014.1:10869539-10884539 GCA_030674185.1 Monoplex corrugatus | reverse complement strand
AAAAACAAAAAACAAAAAGAGGAAAGGTGGTGAGGGTGTAGGTTACCATAACCAACAATTTAAACCGTAAACTTTGCTAAATGTAACAATGAACATCAATATAAACAAATTATAAACATTTCGCTATTGGGCTTTTTGATAGGCTGACATAAAAAGATTCGTAGAGTAGCGACGCTGATTCAAATGTATCAGAAACAATATAGGCCTACCTAGAAATTAAAGCAATGTGTTGTTTTATCCGTATGCAATAAAGAAGATGACAAGGAGTTATTTTCTGTCCACATAGACACACGATATTCTTGGTGTATCTTGTTTCGAACGCATCGAGTTTCCACTTATATAATTATAATGGATTCTTTGAACGTGTTTCTACATAAGTGCTTTTTTGGACAATCTTAAAGATATATTGTGAACTTTATTGGAATGAAGTTTCCAACACATAACTTATGGATTCATGTTCGAGTTCATAATACTTATAGCCCAGCCGACTACTAGAGCCATATCAGGGCTAACACCACGTCAAAACTTACGGATGGTTCATCCAATATGCAAATATCATAACGTATATTAATCTAGGACTATCAGTTCATGAATTTAGTTCTTTGTTGGAAAGATCAGTTCTGTGCTGGGTTTTTTCATCTACTCAGAGCATAAGCCTTCGCTGTTCCAGAGAGCTAGCGTCCTTGATACTATAAATTAAGACAACGTTTGAAAGACAACATATACACAAAATGTATGTATTTGTTCAGTGACATAATCAATCCACCATTGATTTTTGAATGTCTCTCGTACTTATGGTGTAAATAATTGGCAATTAAACTGACATAAGAAATATTTTTTATAACAAAACCAATAACAGTGTTCCAGTTATCCATATGTGCTGCGTGTGTGTCTGTTTCAGCGCTTAGATTTGATTTATCAAGATTTTGCGCTATATAAATATTGTAGTTATTATTATCAATATGTCCCTTGTTACTTATGGTGTAAATACCAATAACAGTATTCCAGTTATCCATATGTCCCTTGTTACTTATAGTGTAAATACTTGGCAATGTCCGTAAACTGACATAAGAAATATTCTTTACAACAAAACCAATGACATCATACCAGCTATCCAGCTACTTCTCAGATCCCCTGCTGGCAGATTGTTATGAACTGTTATCTTATTGTTATATGCTGTTGTTTAACATTGTCATTTCATTGTTATAAGTTGACTTCAGTTATTCCCCTTCTTTCCTTCAATCACCCCTCTCCGTTTTTTCTCCGATTTCTCTTCTTCTTTTTCTTCTTCTTCTTCTTCTTCTTCTTCTTCTTCTTCTTCTTCTTCTTCTTCTTCTTCTTCTTCTTCTTCTTCTTCTTCTTCTTCTTCTTCTTCTTCTTCTCTTCTTCCCTTCTTCTTTCCTTCTTCTCTTCTTTTTCTTCTTCTTCTTCTTCTTCTTCTTCTTCTTCTTCTTCTTCTTCTTCTTCTTCTTCTCTTCTTCTTCTTCTTCTTCTTCTTCCACTCCTTCCTCCTTCTTCTTCTTCTTTTCTCTTCTTCTTCTTCTTCTTCTTCTTCTTCTTCTTCTTCTTCTTCTTCTTCTTCTTCTTCTTCTTCTTCTTCTTCTTCTTCTTCTTCTTCTTCTTCTTCTTCCACTCTTCATCCTTCTTCTTCTTCTTCTTCTTCTTTTCTCTTTCATTCTTCTTCTTCTCTATCTTCTTCTTCTTCTTCTTCTCTTCTTTCTTCTTTTCCTTTTGGTCTAAAATCACAACAGTGAACAAACAAATAATAAAAGATTCCTTCCCTAAAGATGGTGACTTGACATGTACAGCGTTATAATATCAGTCAAATACAACCCAGAAATTTAAAAAAATCACAGTTTCTTTCACATTGGTGTAGTTAAATCCATTCCCACTCAAATTACACGGATGTCTTTTGTTTCTGTCACAAATATCATTGTTCGTCGCCATCATAGGAGACGAGAAGAAACATATTCCGACTAAAGAGATTCTGCTGAAACTCTGACAGATCTAGCAAATGTAAACAAGCTTTACTTCCTAATCCTCAACAAAAAGTAAAGTATGTGAATTTGAAACAAGAGGCACACCAAGGAAAACCTACTAACTTTTTTTCTTGACTGGCATAATACAGAAAAGAAGTTTATTTTTCATTTAATTTTGACAGGTAACCTGTCCGAAATTTTGAAGATCACTACAGACACACTATTACTGAACAATCTTAACCTCAAAATCACTTTTTTGCCTTTAATGTGGACGGAATCTTGCTTAAAATACACACCACTTCTTGTCTGGAAATTGAAATTCTCATACGTGTAGAAAAGCAAACAAACAAATAACAAAACAAAACAAAACGAAACAAACACACATAAGCAAACAAACAAAAAACACAAAAAAGAAAGAAAGAAAGAAACAAACAAACAAAATGCAAATCAAACCAAAAAAATAAATAAATAAAACGAAACTGCGCATAAAATCTCTGAGCTTTATTTCCATCCCACTGTGGACAGAACGAAGCATGGCGTGATCCCGAGATTAAACGGAGAATCAAAAAGATCAGTTGGACAAAACAACCAGAAACAACGCTAAAAGAAGCACACAATCTCATTGCTGTTTTTATCTGAGAATTAAAAGAGTATTAAGGATGATTGCCTTCTCCAATTCCTCTGTTCCGACTCATCCTTTCTCTCTATTTTATTTCAGCTATGAACTCGAAAGCGACATCTGTATGGCCCTACTTTTTATCATTTCTTCAACTCGAATTTTTTGTTAAACGGTGAAATTTTCAAAGAATTAAAAGAATATAAATACGAGTACACAATGTTTTAACCCCATGACTTCTGTGTTGTCTGAACTAGGTCAATGACCCAGTTTTGTGTGGAGGATAACTGATGACACCTTCGGGTACAATATCATCTTCATTATCATCATTTCCTTTCAATATCATTTTCACTTTCACTACTTGAAATTTCATGAGAGACAGAAACTTGCCAACATTTCTGCAAACACTTTATCAAGTGTAAGCCAACGCTTCGTTGCCATGAGAACATATTCTGAACTTCGCGCGACAGAGATTGAGAGATCATGTGAAAAGCCATCACTTTTTCAAACACAAGCACCACGAATTCAGTGACACTAAAAGGGAAATAACTCTAGTTTCCGATGATGAGCTGTTTGTTTGCTTGGGAAGCATTGTGGGTGATTTATTGGCAACGAGACCAATAGTAAGGGGTCAGTGATGAACGAGTACATCAGCCACCCTGTAGTATACCGTCTTCACTAACGAACGGGTAAATCAGCCACCCTGTAGTATACCGTCTTCAATAGTGAACGAGTACATCAGCCACCCTCGTAGTATACCGTCTTCAATAGTGAACGGGTAAATCAGCCACCCTGTAGTATACCGTCTTCACCGATGAACGGGTAAATCAGCCACCCTGTAGTATACCGTCTTCACTGATGAACGGGTAAATCAGCCACCCTGTAGTATACTGTCTTCACTAACGAACGGGTAAATCAACCACAGTGCAGTGCATCGTCTTCATTGACAAGCGGGTATGTCAGCTGTACTGCAGTACATCGTCTTCACTAATGAGGGGGTACATCAGCCGCACTGCAGTGCCTCGTCTTCACCGATTCATGATAACATGATATACCGTAACTATAACTGTGAGCAATTCATATCAACAATACTTTATTTGTATAGCGCAAAATCTTGATAAAATCAAATCTAAGCGCTAAAACAGACACACACGCACTCACGCACACACACACACACACACACACACACACACACACACACACACACACGCACGCACACGCACATGCACACGCACATGCACACGGCTAAAATGGGGAGAAAGAATAAAAGCAATGGAAAATTATAGAGATCATATTATATATATAGGCCTACTAGATGGAGTATGAATAAGGAAGCATTCAATTACTTTCATCTCTTTCTTCACACTAAATTATCTGAAACGGGCAAATCAGTATCAGAAGCTGACCTTACATTGTCACCCCACCCACCACCAAAACATCAAACAACAAAAATTACAATACTGGAAAACGAGATGAAGTGTTGTAAATGTACAGCAAATTATGCAACATTGGAAAACTGAAAACGTCTTGTAAATTCAAATCAATTTTCTAATCTTCTTTTTGGTTCCTACTGTTAATGGGCTGCTGTTAACGTTAAGACATTTAAATATGTATCGCAAGAAACAGTTAACAAAAATACTGCGTAACAGAGTGCCTTGCTCTGTTACGATCTTTCCCCATTTACTTACAACGCTCAAAGGCAACACCGTGTAGCGTGCTTGCCTAGATCAAAAACGCCTTGCGTTCTCTTGGTCAAATTGTACTATTATCTCACAGCCTCTGCCTACCCATAGCTATGCATTGAACATTCCAAGGATCTAGCCAGTACATGACGATTGTAGATAACACACTGCTAAACAATTAGCAGATCTACAATGTGTACATGTACTCTAAAGCGGGCCTACGACAAGATTTTGTCGTCATCTCCAGTCAGTATTACGTGGTAATTTTACAGAACGTAGAGGGGGGGCCGTCACTAATGTATGCATGCTGCCTTCAGCATTATAGAACAATCACTGTGTAATTGCCGGCAGGAACACTCAGACAATGACCGCAGGGCGCGTCTGTCTCAACCGCCTTAGGTATTTGTGGCTCGATAGCGAGGACATACCCACTCGCGAAACGGCCGGACAATGACCAGCGTTTCACTTGTGTGTACTGACGCGCTGCGTTAAAACTACACACTAAGTGTTGACTTATTAATTAGGTGAGAACAACCAATCAGACCTTGGCATCTGGTTGATTGATTAATTTGGTGAGAACAATCAATCAGACCTTGCCATCTGAAAGGTTTGAGATTTGAAAATATGACCATCATGCTCTGTTCCCAGAGTACAAATTAACAAGGCGCATCATAGCGTGTGCTTTTCCACCGCCACTCTCAGTATTACCAGAGGTGCCCTTTCCTGCCACCACTCTTGATCTCACAGCAGGTGATCATCTTCACGGCGTTACTGTAGTAAGTCCTGGATTTTTATCACTTTATTATTCATTGTCATTTGCAGTAAGCTTAGGGACTTTAATGTCTCTTATTTCTTTAGATTCTAGCTCGAGTCTATTGAGTACCGCGTTAGATTTGCAGAATTCACACAGCGAGAAAGTACGTTTTGATCTAAACGATGTGCTATCTCACAAGATCTGTAGCACTTAGCGTGGCGGCCACCATTGTAAAGATGGGACTGAGGTTTAAATGTAAAAACCACTATAGATTTAGCCCCTATTTTCATGTGGCTATTGTAGGACTATGGACAACCATATTCTGCCAAAAGCCAAGATACAAGGCATTGTGCAGAGGAAGAGTATTTTATACCTGACAAGGTTGTATATTCACATACTGACATGATGACAGATGAAACACGTGCTCAGCTAATTGATCTGTTTGATGTATCCCTTATCTGATCAGCACCACTGATAATCATGTATAGAGTGTTGTTTTGGTGACATGGTTTAATAGTAATATGCTATACTATTTTGTTATCATTGTCTCTAGCACTTGATCTAGAATTATACTTAATCACACAGAGATAATGGGTAATAGATTACTCAAGTGTGTTCTCTCAACACTGCTGACTGCTATTTGATTAGGTGCTGTTTGTGATGACATAGTTCTCATTGTCAAATAGGCCTACTATGTCATCACCACTGAAGATTAGCTGTCTGAAAGCTGCATTATTGTGCACTATTTTATACTTGATAATGTTGTATGTGTGTACATAATGGTAGTTGATGAAACATGTGCTCAGTGAATTGATCCAATTGTTGTATCCCTTGTCTGCTCAGCACCACTGCTAATCATTATTAGTATAGAATGTTGCTTTGATGACATAGCTTAACTAGTAATATGCTATGCTATTTTATCATCACTATCTCTAGCACTAGACATAGAATTACACATAACTACATGGAGCAAATATTTAATGGATGACTCAAGTGTGTTGACTGCTATACGATAAGGTAGACCCAATGTTTGTGATGACAGTTCACATAGTCAAATACTATGTCTGTCATCACTACAGAATATTAACTGTCCAATAGCTGCCCACTCAGATGTTATGTAATCATGTTACAACTAACTCAGCCCATGGCGGCCGAACAGCTTAATATGACTGTGCATTATTTTGCCAGTACATTATTGAAAGTCTACTCTATGCTAAGGCTATCGAACAAGCAGTATGGTAGTTTACCCTCAACTTATCAAAGGGTTACTCAATGTTTTGTCATCAATTAATTGTTCCATGTTTACAAGTGCTAGTGCTTTAGAGTGTAAATATCGACACCACATATTTTGGTATAATGTAGTAGTTCTTTACACAACATTTTGTTATCAATTATTTGTTGCATGTTTACAAATGCTAGTGCTTTTGTTTGTAAATATAGACATCTTCTGTTAGAATGTAGTAGTTCACTCTTGTACATTCACATTGTTATTTCACAAAATGTGTACTTTGTCATTGTATTTATGAAACCTATTTTGTGTCTTACAGGCACTGTCTTCTTTGGCGTCTTCCTTCCTGTCTTCTTCTTCGTATTCTTTTGTCTCCTTCCATATCCCAGTACGGTCCTTTTCCCTTATTGTCATTTTCCCTGTTTTCCTTCCCTACCTATCCTCATCAAGAGATAATAAAGAGTCAAGTAACACAACGAGGACTTGTGTTTTGATTGAGAGACTTCCCTTTCTGCTCTGGATTATAGGACCACCACAGCAATCATCACCAAACCCCTTAACCCACTCATCCATCTCACCTGGCGCTGCGATTCATCAATATCATCAATATCATCATCACTACCCCACCCCCACCCCCCCTTAACCACGACCTATCACACTTGGCGCTAGCGAGCAGGATCCAGATTCGGAAAGGGAACAGAAATATAATCACCTCCTTATCCCCCTTACCACTCGATCTATCACACTTGGCGCTGCGAGCAGGATCCAGATTCGGAAAGGGAACAGAAACAAGAAGACAGTGCTACAAGTATCAAGTTGCCAAACCATGTCAAACTCACAGCTCTACAAGCTACCAAAGCTGTCAGGCGACGAAGGCACCTCAGTAGTCGACAATTTTATCCAGGAGGCCAAGCTTTTTCTTCAGCTCCAGCCCCTGGATGACAAAGCAGCTGCCCTCTGGCTTATGTCATCGTTAGAGGGCCCAGCTCGTCGAGAGGTGCTATGGCAACCAACAGCAAGAGTGGACACTCCAGACAAGATCCTGAAGATCATCCAGGACAACTGGGGTGACCAGAGGGACTCCACAACTCTTGCTGCCACCTTCTACAACAGGCAGCAGAGAAAGGGGGAGACTGTCACTGACTACGCGACCCACCTACGCGTACTCTGGATGAAGGCCAACCAAGCTGAAGAGGGGACATTGTCACCAACGCAGCTTCGGGACGCCTTCGTCTGTGGTCTCTCCCCAGGCGCTCTCAGGAGGGATGTCCGGCGATACATAAGAGATCATCCGGACACCACCTTCGAGGGAGCCAAGATGGAGGCCCTGCGGTGGATGCAAGAGGACAGCTGTGCTGAACACCACCTGGCACAGCTGATAGTGGCCAACTCTAGCCCAGTCATCGCCCGTATGGAGGCACAGCTGGCAGAAATCAGTGCCAATGTAGACCAGCAACTCCTGCGGTGCAACACTGCGGCTAAACCTCAACCACCACGGCAACCACCTCTCCACAGCAGACAGCAACCTTCACCACGGCAACGGCAGCCACCAGAACACTGTCTTTGGTGTGACCGGGCCGGCCACACTGAAGACAAATGCTGGAACCAGCACCGGTACGAAAAGAGGGCCAAGCGGCGATGGCAGCCTGCACCCAAGAGGGCTGCAAAGCAAAGTGCAGACCCTGCAGTCACCCACAGACAAGCTGCAGGACACAAAAGGAAGAAGCAACATCCAGGCAAGTCCAAGCCTGCCAATACTCCTCCCTTGCCCAATTCTCCCTCTCTTCTTCATCAGCCCTCCAAATCTGCTGCTGCCCCCAATCTCCCCTGTGCCAGCCAGAACCTGAGTGCGGCCAGCACCTCTAGAGCTGCCGGTGCACGTCCTGTTCCAGTGTCCCGCAGACACCGTCGATCCAGAGGCCACCCGAGCCATGATGGTCAACAACAGGACCCAGCAGCACCGGAGCAGGTGACGTCTACACCAGCAGCTGACGATGACCTGCAGTGTTCCGTACTGTCAAGTACGATGACCAATTCAGAGTCCTAACTTGACCAAACAGTGTAACTGTCCTTTCGGAACTTAAATTACAACTCTCCAGTTTGCCCATGCATGCCCTAGCTAATATGCAAGTGGATTCCATACTCCACCATATTCATAGCATTTCTCAATTTTATGAATTCTTGAGGTGGCCCTGAAATTTCAGCCCTCAAGAATTTACCCAATGTTCGCGCACCATCGCGGACGATGGTTTTCAAATTGGTGGGGGGAGGTGTAACAGAGTGCCTTGCTCTGTTACGATCTTTCCCCATTTACTTACAACGCTCAAAGGCAACACCGTGTAGCGTGCTTGCCTAGATCAAAAACGCCTTGCGTTCTCTTGGTCAAATTGTACTATTATCTCACAGCCTCTGCCTACCCATAGCTATGCATTGAACATTCCAAGGATCTAGCCAGTACATGACGATTGTAGATAACACACTGCTAAACAATTAGCAGATCTACAATGTGTACATGTACTCTAAAGCGGGCCTACGACAAGATTTTGTCGTCATCTCCAGTCAGTATTACGTGGTAATTTTACAGAACGTAGAGGGGGGGCCGTCACTAATGTATGCATGCTGCCTTCAGCATTATAGAACAATCGCCGTGTAATTGCCGGCGGGAACACTCAGACAATGACCGCAGGGCGCGTCTGTCTCAACCGCCTTAGGTATTTGTGGCTCGATAGCGAGGACATACCCACTCGCGAAACGGCCGGACAATGACCAGCGTTTCACTTGTGTGTACTGACGCGCTGCGTTAAAACTACACACTAAGTGTTGACTTATTAATTAGGTGAGAACAACCAATCAGACCTTGGCATCTGGTTGATTGATTAATTTGGTGAGAACAACCAATCAGACCTTGCCATCTGAAAGGTTTGAGATTTGAAAATATGACCATCATGCTCTGTTCCCAGAGTACAAATTAACAAGGCGCATCATAGCGTGTGCTTTTCCACCGCCACTCTCAGTATTACCAGAGGTGCCCTTTCCTGCCACCACTCTTGATCTCACAGCAGGTGATCATCTTCACGGCGTTACTGTAGTAAGTTCTGGATTTTTATCACTTTATTATTCATTGTCATTTGCAGTAAGCTTAGGGACTTTAATGTCTCTTATTTCTTTAGATTCTAGCTCGAGTCTATTGAGTACCGCGTTAGATTTGCAGAATTCACACAGCGAGAAAGTACGTTTTGATCTAAACGATGTGCTATCTCACAAGATCTGTAGCACTTAGCGTGGCGGCCACCATTGTAAAGATGGGACTGAGGTTTAAATGTAATAACCACTATAGATTTAGCCCCTATTTTCATGTGGCTATTGTAGGACTATGGACAACCATATTCTGCCAAAAGCCAAGATACAAGGCATTGTGCAGAGGAAGAGTATTTTATACCTGACAAGGTTGTATATTCACATACTGACATGATGACAGATGAAACACGTGCTCAGCTAATTGATCTGTTTGATGTATCCCTTATCTGATCAGCACCACTGATAATCATGTATAGAGTGTTGTTTTGGTGACATGGTTTAATAGTAATATGCTATACTATTTTGTTATCATTGTCTCTAGCACTTGATCTAGAATTATACTTAATCACACAGAGATAATGGGTAATAGATTACTCAAGTGTGTTCTCTCAACACTGCTGACTGCTATTTGATTAGGTGCTGTTTGTGATGACATAGTTCTCATTGTCAAATAGGCCTACTATGTCATCACCACTGAAGATTAGCTGTCTGAAAGCTGCATTATTGTGCACTATTTTATACTTGATAATGTTGTATGTGTGTACATAATGGTAGTTGATGAAACATGTGCTCAGTGAATTGATCCAATTGTTGTATCCCTTGTCTGCTCAGCACCACTGCTAATCATTATTAGTATAGAATGTTGCTTTGATGACATAGCTTAACTAGTAATATGCTATGCTATTTTATCATCACTATCTCTAGCACTAGACATAGAATTACACATAACTACATGGAGCAAATATTTAATGGATAACTCAAGTGTGTTGACTGCTATTCGATAAGGTAGACCCAATGTTTGTGATGACAGTTCACATAGTCAAATACTATGTCTGTCATCACTACAGAATATTAACTGTCCAATAGCTGCCCACTCAGATGTTATGTAATCATGTTACAACTAACTCAGCCCATGGCGGCCGAACAGCTTAATATGACTGTGCATTATTTTGCCAGTACATTATTGAAAGTCTACTCTATGCTAAGGCTATCGAACAAGCAGTATGGTAGTTTACCCTCAACTTATCAAAGGGTTACTCAATGTTTTGTCATCAATTAATTGTTCCATGTTTACAAGTGCTAGTGCTTTAGAGTGTAAATATCGACACCACATATTTTGGTATAATGTAGTAGTTCTTTACACAACATTTTGTTATCAATTATTTGTTGCATGTTTACAAATGCTAGTGCTTTTGTTTGTAAATATAGACATCTTCTGTTAGAATGTAGTAGTTCACTCTTGTACATTCACATTGTTATTTCACAAAATGTGTACTTTGTCATTGTATTTATGAAACCTATTTTGTGTCTTACGGGCACTGTCTTCTTTGGCATCTTCCTTCCTGTCTTCTTCTTCGTATTCTTTTGTCTCCTTCCATATCCCAGTACGGTCCTTTTCCCTTATTGTCATTTTCCCATTTTCCCTGTTTTCCTTCCCTACCTATCCTCATCAAGAGATAATAAAGAGTCAAGTAACACAACGAGGACTTGTGTTTTGATTGAGAGACTTCCCTTTCTGCTCTGGATTATAGGACCACCACAGCAATCATCACCAAACCCCTTAACCCACTCATCCATCTCACCTGGTGCTGCGATTCATCAATATCATCAATATCATCATCACTACCCCACCCCCCACCCCCCCCCCCCCCCCTTAACCACGACCTATCACACTTGGCGCTAGCGAGCAGGATCCAGATTCGGAAAGGGAACAGAAATATAATCACCTCCTTATCCCCCCTTACCACTCGATCTATCACACTTGGCGCTGCGAGCAGGATCCAGATTCGGAAAGGGAACAGAAACAAGAAGACAGTGCTACAAGTATCAAGTTGCCAAACCATGTCAAACTCACAGCTCTACAAGCTACCAAAGCTGTCAGGCGACGAAGGCACCTCAGTAGTCGACAATTTTATCCAGGAGGCCAAGCTTTTTCTTCAGCTCCAGCCCCTGGATGACAAAGCAGCTGCCCTCTGGCTTATGTCATCGTTAGAGGGCCCAGCTCGTCGAGAGGTGCTATGGCAACCAACAGCAAGAGTGGACACTCCAGACAAGATCCTGAAGATCATCCAGGACAACTGGGGTGACCAGAGGGACTCCACAACTCTTGCTGCCACCTTCTACAACAGGCAGCAGAGAAAGGGGGAGACTGTCACTGACTACGCGACCCACCTACGCGTACTCTGGATGAAGGCCAACCAAGCTGAAGAGGGGACATTGTCACCAACGCAGCTTCGGGACGCCTTCGTCTGTGGTCTCTCCCCAGGCGCTCTCAGGAGGGATGTCCGGCGATACATAAGAGATCATCCGGACACCACCTTCGAGGGAGCCAAGATGGAGGCCCTGCGGTGGATGCAAGAGGACAGCTGTGCTGAACACCACCTGGCACAGCTGATAGTGGCCAACTCTAGCCCAGTCATCGCCCGTATGGAGGCACAGCTGGCAGAAATCAGTGCCAATGTAGACCAGCAACTCCTGCGGTGCAACACTGCGGCTAAACCTCAACCACCACGGCAACCACCTCTCCACAGCAGACAGCAACCTTCACCACGGCAACGGCAGCCACCAGAACACTGTCTTTGGTGTGTGACCGGGCCGGCCACACTGAAGACAAATGCTGGAACCAGCACCGGTACGAAAAGAGGGCCAAGCGGCGATGGCAGCCTGCACCCAAGAGGGCTGCAAAGCAAAGTGCAGACCCTGCAGTCACCCACAGACAAGCTGCAGGACACAAAAGGAAGAAGCAACATCCAGGCAAGTCCAAGCCTGCCAATACTCCTCCCTTGCCCAATTCTCCCTCTCTTCTTCATCAGCCCTCCAAATCTGCTGCTGCCCCCAATCTCCCCTGTGCCAGCCTGAACCTGAGTGCGGCCAGCACCTCTAGAGCTGCCGGTGCACGTCCTGTTCCAGTGCCCCGCAGACACCGTCGATCCAGAGGCCACCCGAGCCATGATGGTCAACAACAGGACCCAGCAGCACCGGAGCAGGTGACGTCTACACCAGCAGCTGACGACGACCTGCAGTGTTCCGTACTGTCAAGTACGATGACCAATTCAGAGTCCTAACTTGACCAAACAGTGTAACTGTCCTTTCGGAACTTAAATTACAACTCTCCAGTTTGCCCATGCATGCCCTAGCTAATATGCAAGTGGATTCCATACTCCACCATATTCATAGCATTTCTCAATTTTATGAATTCTTGAGGTGGCCCTGAAATTTCAGCCCTCAAGAATTTACCCAATGTTCGCGCACCATCGCGGACGATGGTTTTCAAATTGGTGGGGGGAGGTGTAACAGAGTGCCTTGCTCTGTTACGATCTTTCCCCATTTACTTACAACGCTCAAAGGCAACACCGTGTAGCGTGCTTGCCTAGATCAAAAACGCCTTGCGTTCTCTTGGTCAAATTGTACTATTATCTCACAGCCTCTGCCTACCCATAGCTATGCATTGAACATTCCAAGGATCTAGCCAGTACATGACGATTGTAGATAACACACTGCTAAACAATTAGCAGATCTACAATGTGTACATGTACTCTAAAGCGGGCCTACGACAAGATTTTGTCGTCATCTCCAGTCAGTATTACGTGGTAATTTTACAGAACGTAGAGGGGGGGCCGTCACTAATGTATGCATGCTGCCTTCAGCATTATAGAACAATCGCCGTGTAATTGCCGGCGGGAACACTCAGACAATGACCGCAGGGCGCGTCTGTCTCAACCGCCTTAGGTATTTGTGGCTCGATAGCGAGGACATACCCACTCGCGAAACGGCCGGACAATGACCAGCGTTTCACTTGTGTGTACTGACGCGCTGCGTTAAAACTACACACTAAGTGTTGACTTATTAATTAGGTGAGAACAACCAATCAGACCTTGGCATCTGGTTGATTGATTAATTTGGTGAGAACAACCAATCAGACCTTGCCATCTGAAAGGTTTGAGATTTGAAAATATGACCATCATGCTCTGTTCCCAGAGTACAAATTAACAAGGCGCATCATAGCGTGTGCTTTTCCACCGCCACTCTCAGTATTACCAGAGGTGCCCTTTCCTGCCACCACTCTTGATCTCACAGCAGGTGATCATCTTCACGGCGTTACTGTAGTAAGTTCTGGATTTTTATCACTTTATTATTCATTGTCATTTGCAGTTAGCTTAGGGACTTTAATGTCTCTTATTTCTTTAGATTCTAGCTCGAGTCTATTGAGTACCGCGTTAGATTTGCAGAATTCACACAGCGAGAAAGTACGTTTTGATCTAAACGATGTGCTATCTCACAAGATCTGTAGCACTTAGCGTGGCGGCCACCATTGTAAAGATGGGACTGAGGTTTAAATGTAATAACCACTATAGATTTAGCCCCTATTTTCATGTGGCTATTGTAGGACTATGGACAACCATATTCTGCCAAAAGCCAAGATACAAGGCATTGTGCAGAGGAAGAGTATTTTATACCTGACAAGGTTGTATATTCACATACTGACATGATGACAGATGAAACACGTGCTCAGCTAATTGATCTGTTTGATGTATCCCTTATCTGATCAGCACCACTGATAATCATGTATAGAGTGTTGTTTTGGTGACATGGTTTAATAGTAATATGCTATACTATTTTGTTATCATTGTCTCTAGCACTTGATCTAGAATTATACTTAATCACACAGAGATAATGGGTAATAGATTACTCAAGTGTGTTCTCTCAACACTGCTGACTGCTATTTGATTAGGTGCTGTTTGTGATGACATAGTTCTCATTGTCAAATAGGCCTACTATGTCATCACCACTGAAGATTAGCTGTCTGAAAGCTGCATTATTGTGCACTATTTTATACTTGATAATGTTGTATGTGTGTACATAATGGTAGTTGATGAAACATGTGCTCAGTGAATTGATCCAATTGTTGTATCCCTTGTCTGCTCAGCACCACTGCTAATCATTATTAGTATAGAATGTTGCTTTGATGACATAGCTTAACTAGTAATATGCTATGCTATTTTATCATCACTATCTCTAGCACTAGACATAGAATTACACATAACTACATGGAGCAAATATTTAATGGATAACTCAAGTGTGTTGACTGCTATTCGATAAGGTAGACCCAATGTTTGTGATGACAGTTCACATAGTCAAATACTATGTCTGTCATCACTACAGAATATTAACTGTCCAATAGCTGCCCACTCAGATGTTATGTAATCATGTTACAACTAACTCAGCCCATGGCGGCCGAACAGCTTAATATGACTGTGCATTATTTTGCCAGTACATTATTGAAAGTCTACTCTATGCTAAGGCTATCGAACAAGCAGTATGGTAGTTTACCCTCAACTTATCAAAGGGTTACTCAATGTTTTGTCATCAATTAATTGTTCCATGTTTACAAGTGCTAGTGCTTTAGAGTGTAAATATCGACACCACATATTTTGGTATAATGT
>JAPXFY010000014.1:10864539-10867039 GCA_030674185.1 Monoplex corrugatus | reverse complement strand
CTTGACTCCCGCACCCTGTCCACCAGCAATCAGCATGTCAACCATGCAAGCAAAACAAAAACTTAACCCTTTGATTTCTTCACCCTATCCACCAACTTCCTGCTGGAAACTGGTTGATAGGATGAAGGAATGAAAGGGTTACGTTTTTGCAGTCAGTGCATAGGTGCAGGAGTCGAAGGGTTTAACAGATGACCGAAAACAGAAAGGAACAAACAAACAGGCCTCAAACGGACACAGTTGTCAAGTGGGAAAATGTCAGACTTCAAATTAGAAGGTCATAGGTTCGATCTAGCAGGACATCTCCACTGAGTGGCTAAATAATGGAGACATTTTCAATCTCCCAGGTCAGCATGTGTGCAGACCTGCCATTGTCTAAACCTTCTTGGCATATAGGGTATCCAACAGCAACATTGAAGATCCTGTAAGTCATGCCATTGGCTATGGAAATGTAAAACAGCCAGTATGCAGTCCAACAATGATGTAGACTTCTGCAACATGTTAACAAGAAACACCACGTGGGTGCAGATAGGACCCAGAGTACCAATGCCCCGCCACTCTCCTGATAACCATCTTCCAAGCTCCTGACGCCACTCGACAGTCATTTGATCAAGCAAAGAGGGGAAGGTGGGGGGGGGGGGATGAAAGGGCTGTCCATGAGTTACACGACCCATTCAGACCCAGTCATCAGTCACCTTGTTTATAAACCGAATAACAAGGTGGGGAGATGACAAACCCCGAGACACGGCCACACAGCGTGCACCAACCAGATCCAGCCTAGCCTCCGGACCAAGAGAGAATGGAAGACCCCTCTCTCGCCCCACTCTCGTCTTCATCTCTCTTTCGGGCAGTCCGCTCTGCCACCATCTCGCATAGCTGCCAGCTCCTTTCTCGACGGTTAGCAGTCGGAAGCTCCAATGTTGCCCTAACCCAACCACAGGGGTTGTTTGAACGGCTGGGAAAGTGGCCAGGCATGGTGCTCCAGACACAGCCCTTTAACAAAGATGTAGATGGCTACAAGTCATGGTGGCCACATGTCATTGTAAACTATTGCAAAAATATAAAGGAATGTTTTCAGCTCGGTTAACAGCTTGAGTTCTCCGTGCTCTTCTAAAAAAGTCTGATTACGTGTGATGCACATCATCATCATCATATGGAAGGCCATGGTCGCCAACGCCGTGCTGCAGGGCACTTGATGATGATGATTATTACCATGTCTCGCTTTGTTGTTTTATTTTCTTTGCTTTTGACCACCATTTCATTTTTATTGATCGTAGTTCCTGCCTATCGGTTTGCGCGTGTCCTATTATTTCTAAGACCTTGAGGCTATCCTTCCTTGTGTCCACAGTCCCTGGGACTTTTCTTTTTTTTTTCTCTCGGTCCTCAGCACGGGCTGTATTGATCTCACAACCTTATCATTCCAGTCCTCGGGCGTGAAGAGAAGACTGACCTTTTCCCGTATTTACTCCTTGACGATGGATGGGGTAGCTTGAGATTTGCATGGCGACAACAGAGCCCATCGTCAAAGAGAGCAGGTGGAACAACGAGCCGTTTCCTTGAGTGTTTGTTGATTCTGGCCTCCATCGATTCCACAACGCTTGTGCTGGGATCGTATACCCGTAAAGGTCAGAGAAGCTTTGGAATCAGCATAAACTTGCAGGCACCAAACTTTGGGTTTGCAAAGGAGGCTAAACTGGTCAATTACGAGTACTTGCAAGCTTTCTTTTGCTTTTTGCTTGATTTCGTTAGCATGTTTTGATCTTTTGGAGAATCATCGCACTACCTTCCAATATTTTTGACTGGATCTCTTGTCACTGCTGGAATGGCTTGGCTGGCTACGGTTAATGTAAAGTTTCGGCTACGTGTCCATTCTGCAGTGAGAGGCTTCATGATTTCACTGGTTTGAAACTTATCCAGGATGAGGAGATTGACTCGTTTAACTGCTTGAGTGTTTTGTGTGATTCTTCATCCTTTGTGTGTGCAGGACTGTTGTGTCATCCATGAAAACTTTCAGAGGGTGCGGGTGGTATCCATTTCCGAGATCTATTGGATTCGAATTGCTCATTGCTGCCTCAAGATGACCATTGCCAAAAGAAACAATATCGAAGAAGCTGCAGTCTATCGCTATGCCAAAAGAAACTGCACAGTCTATTGCTAATCCGAAAGAAACTGCACAGTCTATCACTATGCCAAAAGAAACTGCACAGTCTATTGCTATGCCAAAAGAAACTGCACAGTCTATTGCTATGCCAGTCTCCAACTGGATCCAGTCTTACGTGTATTTGTTTGTGGAGAACCGCATTCAGAAGCCATGAAAGTATTTCTTTAGCATTTCTCGGATGTTCTTTGAGACATGATACATGTCGAGAGTCAGTTGAATCGTTTTCTTCTAGATTGGTCCATGCACGTTTGCCAGATCAAGCTATAACCCATCGATGTCCCTCTTCTCTGCTTTAGCTCTCTGGAATTCTTCGCAAAACATCGTGGCATGCTCCAGACAACC
>JAPXFY010000014.1:10847039-10857039 GCA_030674185.1 Monoplex corrugatus | reverse complement strand
ACAGAGAGAGAGACAGAGAGAGAGACAGAGAGAGAGAGAGAGAAAGAGAAAGAGAGAAAGACAGACAAAGAGAGAGAGTGAGAGAGAGAGACAGACAGACAGACAGATGGAGAGAGAGACAGACAAGCAGACAGACAGAGACTCAAACTCAAACTCAGACACTCAGAAAAAAAACACCAACGAGTCTTAATCTGAACAACACTTCTTGTTAGGGCCGTGACCTACATGCCATCCAATGCACGGGAAATGAAGACTGTCGTACGTGCGTGCAAGAGAAATTTCCACAGGAAACGTCAGAGCTTCATTTGCACACCATTGACAACAGAGCCAAGCTTTGCGTGCTCTGGAGACAGGAACTAGCGCAATCGGAATGTCAGCAGGAGAAAACATCAACAACAAACAAGATAGTCGAACCACTTTATAATTCTTCCTTCACATCAATAACTGCAGTAACAAAGTTGACTTCTAACACAAGCGTTTCTCATTGCAATTCTCTTTTTTTCTCTCCAAATCCGTTAATCCTCTAGTCATTCATTATTTCACTTCTTCTTTTGACTCAGCATGGTTTCCACATTTTTCATACTTATTCTGCTTACTAGTGCTTCAACTCGTCCTTCACACACACATCGCTTTTTGGATGAAACCGTTGAGCAGTGGTCTTAATCGAATGCATTGCTATTTGTGCTTAACAGTGAGCATGCACAGGCATAACTGTCAGACTAGCACTTTTTTTGTGATATTATATATGTGTATGTCTCTTTTTTTTAATTGCATGATTTAAGTTTATAATGCAGGCTTTTACAGTTCATTGTACCTAGAATTTTAGTTGAATTTACTGTAAATATTGAACATCAGTTTTATGGACGTTCATTGTAACAAGATTTTTGGTCTATTTCATTGTATATATGAAATTGTTTAGTCTATCCCATATGAATATGAATTTGAATATGAAAAACTGTACTTTTTGGAATAAATTGAGAACGTTCATAAAAAAAAAAATTCTGTGCAGGTGTTAATAAAATTAAAGCACATCTAGAACTGCATGATTTCATTTTTCTTGGATGTTTAAGACAAAGGCACAAAATTAAAAAAGAACCAACTGGATAACGTATGTATGCTTACACACGCACACACACACACACACACACACATACACACACACACACACACACACACACACACACACACACACACACACACACATCTTTCAAGGTGACATGAAATAATCCCATCAAAAGTGTTACCCTTTGATTGTAATGTCAGCCATTCTGTAAGAGCACAAGCACACACAGATAGACAGACACACAGACACACACACACACACACACAACACATTTTTCAAGGCGACATGGAATATTCTCGTAAAAAAAAACAAACAAATAAATAAACAAGCAAACAAACAAATAAACAAACAAAACAAACAAACAAACCTCTGTAGATTATAAATAATGAAAGAGGCACTCACTCTCCTCGTTGTTTCTAACTTGGATGTAAAGGAGCTTTGGTACATTCAATTGATATGCTTTCCTTTTAACAGTAATAGCAGCATAGTTAAAAGTATACATTTATTTCATTTCCACACCTTCTGTAAGGGCAGATAATTCACGCCCCGGTCACTGGTATCATTGTCTTTTGGGAACATGAATCACATATCTCGATCCAATGAAAGTTCTTACTGTGTACAAGATTCATAAACTTGGTAGCTTTAGAACCATCAAGATTTCCTCGAATTTGATAAGAGCTGGGAAACCCACTACATTACTCAGAGGTGTATTTCTCATGTAGTCTTAGTGGAGTCTGAACAACTGAGTGAAGGAAGCAAAATAGTAAATCCTCGCCCAAATGCAAGAGTGAGCAACACAAAATGCCCTCTGAGCATGGATTAGCTGCTGTTCAGAGAGAAGTTGAACAAACCCTTGACAAAGAGAAAAACACCTGCAGTTTGATCATTCTTTCGAAGAGGAAGATCAGTAAAGTGCGAAATAACAGCCTTCTCCAATTTCATATTCATGCACAGAGCAGCAACAAATTAGTTCAACGTCATTGCTAAATATTCTGGATTAAATTCTCAACTAAAACAAATGCACACACACACACACACACACACACACACACATAAATAATATATATATATATATATATATATATATATAAATATATATATAATGTACATATATCAATATATATGTGTACATACATATATGTATGTGGATACATACATAGATTATATATATACACTACGCACAAAAAGTTAAGGATCACTTGCACAAAAATTCATAACTTTCAAAATAAGAAAGCTAATGCGTTGAAGTTTGGCAAGCATTTAATTCCATGCTTTAGTGATAACGATACACAATTTCCTTCAATTTCGAGCAATCGTTTGGTGTGTACATTTGATCAAAGTGGGTACGTATCGAAATTTGATTTCCCAAAGTCATTGAAATCACAAGACAGGGCATTCTGATGCTCCCAAAAGTTCAGTAATGCGTGTAACCGCCATGGCTGTTCTGGCACTCGACGCAGCGAGTCCTCATCGAGTTGACCAGGTTGGTGAAGATCCTCTGTGGAAGCGCCTGCCACTCAGCCTGCAGCATCTGGTAGAGGTGTTGGGCATCCCGGGAGGGGGGTGGTTGCCCTCACTTTGCGATCCAGCTCATCCCAGAGGTTCTCAATCGGGTTGAGATCGGGACTGCATGCTGGCCACTCCATTCTGTTGACTCCAGACTGCTGCAGGAAGTCGTTGACCACCCTTGCCCTGTGGGGGCGAGCGTTGTCATCCTGGTAGACAGCCGTCGGTCCCATCTGCTGCAGTGTAGGCACAGCCAGCGGTCGAAGGATCTCATCCCGGTATTCGGAGGCCAGTCAGGTTACCTGTACATGATACAAGGGTGTTCTGTGGTGAAGGCTGAAGGCCCCACAGACCATTACAGAACCTCCACCAAAGGCCACCTTTTCTTGGACAGTGGTGTCAATAAAGCGATTGCCCTGGGCGCCTCCAGACCCTCAGTCGGCCGTCGTTGTGGTTCATGGTGAAGCGCGATTCATCACTGAACAGGACCTGGGACCATTGCTGACGTGTCCACCTCACGTGACGTCTGCAGAAGGCGCGGCGTGCTGCCCTATGGGCTGGAGTTAAGCGTGGCCGTACAGCTGGGCGACGAGAACGGAGGTTAAACCCATGAAGGCGGTTCCGTATGGTCTGCTGGCTGATGTTGATGTTAGTAGCCACCCTCAGCTGCATTCGAATGATGCTGGAAGAGGCTGTTCCTGTCTGCAGGGCTTGTCGTTCAATGAGACGATCTTCACGTGGGTTTGTCTTCTTCGGTCGACCAGATCTGTGTCTTTCATGGACCCTCCCAGTGGCTGTGAAGTGTTGAATCAGTCTGACAATGACCGAGATGGACACCTGAAGTCGCCTGGCCACTTCTCGCTTGGGAACACCATTTGGAACCATGCAACAGCTCGTCCCCTCTCAAACTCGCTCAATTTTCGTCGTGGAGGCATTGTCAGATCAGGCCTACTACTGGTGGAATGTCTTCTTATAAAGCCAAGCAAGAGACAGCATCTCACACATAAACAGCAGTGCTTGCACGTGCATAATGGTTTTTCCATCTGGCTTGTGCAATGTGTTCAGGCAGAACGGTCCAAAACAAGGTCCTTTTTCGCAAGTTTCCGCTTTTCCGTTTGCGGCCAAGCTCAGTAGTAGAGAATCCCGTGCAATTTTCGCACTAACACAACATCGCCCACTTACAGCTGAACAAGAATTCATAACAATTTGGCTGGACTGAGAAATAAATAACAGTAGCGAACTGAGTTTATTACGCACCTGTTTTCTCATAGTGATCCTTAACTTTTTGTGCGTAGCTTATATATATGTATATTATTGGAAGTAGAACGAAAGGACAATTATTCTCATCTATATTAGTTCAAAATTTAATGCAGCAGTGTCTTTTCCAGTGACATCTCTCTTTTGTAAAACTTTCTATCGACAAGTTCTTTTTTTATTTTACTTGCCAAAATCCGTGGCAGGTTAAGGCTGAAACTAAATGTTCAGACAAAATATTTTATGCCAGGTAGAGACGACGGATACGGGAAACACCAAACAGCCTAACTTTGAAAACGTGCTGCCGACAGACTTCGTGACGCACGTACCAGTCATTGCACAGGAAATGAAGACTGTCGTACGTGCGTGTAACACGGTTTTTTTGCAGGAAACGTCGTAGCTTCATTTCCACACCATTGACAACAGAGCCATCCATTGCGTGCTCTGGAGACGATGGCACAGAGAGGTCAACAGTTTTTTTTACAGGATCCACATTAAAAAAAAAAAAAAAAAAAAAAAAGTCGAGCAAGTTCCTGGTTGGTTGTAACTTGGACGTGAAAACTATGCTTTGGAGAAAGTTGTCTTTTCCAAACCTTTCATTTTTACTCGTTGTAAAACTGTCTTTGTTTTAGCTGTCATGAGATCAAATCCACCTACTATATTTCTGTTCGTATCTCCCTTATATACAAAAATCTGTCAAAACATGGGAGGAATGGAGAGAGAGAGGAGGAGGGGGGGTGGACAGACAGACAAACAGATACAGAGAGAAATGAGAGAGAGAGACTGATGGAGGAGTGAGAGACATAAGACAGAGATAGAGACAGATTGAGACAGCAGAAGAGTAGAGAAAAGAGAGAAAGAACAGACAGACAGACAAACAGAAGGCAGAGCAAAGAAGGACAGGAGTGAGAGAGAGTGAAAGACAGAGAGACAAACAGACAGAGACAGAGAGACACACAGAGACAGAGACAAATAGAGATGACAGGGACACACACACACACACACACACACACACACACACACACACACAGGCACAAAGGGACAGACATACAGACAGAAACAGACAGAGACAGCAACAGAGAGGAGAGAAAGACAAGCAGACAGTAGAGATAAGGAGGCAAGACACTGGATTATATTTGAACGACACACGAAAAGACAACGGAAACAGATAGATCACCATCTGAAGAGAACAGTAGAATGTCACTGTCCTTCACTAGACACCAGAAAGAAGACGTAAGAACAGAGGACCGAAATACAATAGAAAGAGACCTTGGGCCTGTAACACTGTCGGGGGTAATACACAGAGGCTGACCCAAATAGGAAGAATTGAAGATTCTCTTTTGCTGGCCTATATGCTAGTCGTCAAAATGGACAGTAAGAAAGTATTACATGATTGAAGAAGACAGTCTTATCTTGTTTACAGGTTGATTTTTACCACATTTTAGGCTTCTGTAACAGGATGGTGTCCATGTCAGTTAGTTTTGTCGCTGTTACAGAGAGTGTGATTGAGTGCATATATCTGCACAAACACACGGTAGACATACAGTGTGACTCGCACACACTCTTAAACATACACACATGCTCGCGTGCGTGCGCCTGTTCACACACACAGACACACACACACACACATCACAAAAACACACACACACACACACAACACACACACACACACACACACACACACACACACACACACACACACACGCTCACACACATACACACTTAACACATACACACACACTCAATACATACACTATACACATACACATTCAATCAGACACATACACCCAGGTACATAACACACACACACACACACACACAACTTAGGAAACAAAAGACAACCCAACACAGAACATCACAGACAACACACACACAACAACACAACACACACACACTTCAGCATACACACACACAAAACACACACACACACACACACACACACACACACACACACACACACACACACACCACACAGACACCACAGACACTACAACAAAAACAGAACAGAAACAGACAGACACATCACAGAGAGAAGAAAACAAGCAACAGTAGAGATAAGAACAGACACTGGATTATACATCGAACGACACACAAAAGACAAGACCGATAGGGCACACCACTAAAGAGCAGTAACTACACTGCCTCACTGGACACCAAAGGAAGACGTAAAACAAGGACCATAATACAATAAAAGATAACTTGGCCTTAAACAGGTCGGGATACTATACAGAACACCCAAAGTACAATATCAAAGAAAGAAGGAAGGAATCTTTTATTAGTATATGTGACATTAATCAGCACACCACACACACACACACAACCACAGTCACACCCACACACACACACTACACACACAACATACCACACACACAACACACATACACACACACAATACATACATACACACACACAGACACAACCACACACAACAACACACACACACACAACACACCACACACAACACACACACACCAACACACACACACACACACAGAGGCAGACACACACTAAACAAAACACACAATACACTATACACAATACACACAGATACACTAACCGCACACATACATCCTCCCCCCCCACCACACACCCTGACACATAACACACACACACACACACACACACAACACACAACCTAAAAGCCACAGACACTCAAACCATTCGCCATCACAATGTGTTGGCAATCTCCATCTTAACAGAGTGCCTCGGTTCCAGTAAGATTTGTCTCCTGTCATTCCGGCTGGAACTGACAGCAGACAGGCCAGAAGGGAGCCCCATGGCATTTCATTATGACTCAATTTTCCTGTTCCTAACCACCTCTTTGGACTCGTTACCTTCAATAACAGGACCCCTTAGTGCTCAGATCACATCGATCATTGATGCCAGTAATTGATTCAAGATCGTCAATTGAGCAAATTTCTGTCTGTTTTTTGTCTTTTTTTGTTTTGTTTTTTTTTTGTCTCTTTTTCTTTTTCTGTTTGTTTTGTTTTGGATTTGCATTTCCAGTATTTGATTTCTTTGTTTGTATTACAAAAATTCAAAATTAACTGTTTGTTGGTGTGTGGTGGTGGGGGGGGGGGGGGAACGTTGCAGAGTTTCTTTAGAATTTGTTCAAGGGGATTCATTACGCTCGGGCAGTTCAATATGCGCTCCACCCAAATCTGACAGCAAATATCTGGCAGACTTCCTAAGCCCGTGCAACACCCTATGTTTTTGAAAATAGGAGATGTGAGTATATGAGGTTTGCAAGTAATTCAATGAAATACAATATATATATATATATATATATATTATATATACATGTATATGTATATGTATGTGTATATATTGTTTAATAACATGTTTTTATATTTTGTTCACAAATGATTAAATGATAAAATAAGAAAGAAAAAAGTATTGTTTGAATGCGTTAAAGAATTTGTTGTTCAATAATGTGTTTGTATAGTGTTTACAAGTAATCAAACGATGAAATATAAAAAAAAGACTTTATAGTTTAGTAATGTGTACAAAGAATTTATCGTTTCATGGAATTATGTATATAATCATATAAATAATCAAACAATAAAATATGAGGAAAGAATGTATTTTTAATAAAGTGTTTTTGTACAAGTTGCCTGTACAGGAAATTACATATTATTTGCAAATAATACAATTATGCTGTAACATTCTCTACGAACACTAATCAAAATTCTTTTTCTTTTTATTTCAAATAGAAGCTCTGACCATACTCAATTTTCAATCATCATATAAACGCAAAATTTGTTTTAGCGTGACCTTTATCATGATTTTAAAAATGTCGATATATTTAGGGAAACAGTATTCATTTTTGTCTTTTTAATTTTTATTTCATTGGCACACAAATAATTTTCTTGCTATTGAAATATTCATCGATTTATTTAATTAGAATCTGAAAAAAAATATTTGGTTGTAAAGCGTACAATGCTGATGTCAAAATAGTTATTTCGTAATTCTAATGAACGATAACTCTGCTTCGTTTTTGATGTCAAGGGAGATAAACCTACTGGTAAACCTAAGGCATAGATTACTACGAGATCATGCGATACAATCCTGCACTTACTTGTCCCATGCGATGTGTGTGTGTGTGTGTGTGTGTGTGTGTGTGTGTGTGTGTGTGTGTGTGTGTGTGTGTGTGTGTGTGTGCGTGTGTGTGTGCGCTCGCGTGCGTGTGTGTATGTATGTGAGTGCGTCTGTCTGTATGTGTATGTGCATGCGCATGCGCTTGCGCGCGCGCGCGTGTGTGTGTATGTGTGTATGGGCGCGTGTGAGTGCACAAGCGGGCGTGTGTGTCTGATGTGTATGTGTTTGTATTTGTATGTGTTAATGCGCGTGTGTGGGCATGTGTATGCATGTGTGTGTATGGTGTGTGGTGTGTGCGCGCGTGTGTGTGTGTGTGGTGTTGTGTGTGTGTGAGTGAGTGTGGTGTGCGTGTGTGTGTGTGTGTGTGTGTGTGTGTGTGTGTGTGTTGTGTATGTGTTGTGTGTGTGTGTGTGTGTCCAGTGCGTGTGTGTGTGTTTGTGTGTGAGCGAGTGAGGTGCAGTGAGCTGTGTGTGGTGTTGCGTGTGTGCGTGTGTGGGTGTAGTGTGTGTTGTGAGTGTGTGTGCTGTTGTGTGTGTGGTGTGTGTGTGTGTGTGTGTGTGTGTGTGTGTGTGATGATTGTGTGTGTGTGTGTGTGAGCGTGGATGTGTTGTTTTTTTTTGTGTGTGAGCGATGAGCGTGCCAGCGAGCGAGCGAGAGAGAGAGAGAGAGAGAAAAAGAGAGGAAGAGAGATAGTGAGAGCCAGCCAGCCAGCCAGCCAATCAGCAAGACAGACAGCTAGATAGAGATTTAGCCAAAGTATATTTTAGAAGATTAGCATTGCCCTAAGGAAGATCGATCTCTGTGTTTCGTCATGTCTAATTAAATGTACGCTATTAAGCAGTTTTATCCGTTTTTCTTTCTTTCTTTCTTCCTTTCTTCCGTCCTTCCTTTCTTTCTTCTTTCTTTCTTTCTTTCTTTCTTTCTTTCATTGAACGTATGTGTTAGTACGAGCGCATTCATTTTCTCGTTTGCTATTTGTTTATATGATACAAAAATAAACAAAGTAATACAAAGGAAAGTACAAAACTAAGTACGTAAAGTTTGTAAAACTTTTCATAACTCTGCATTTAGTTTTTTTAAAAATAATTTTTCCCTTTTTTGTCTGCAAAATCTTGTTTTCAGATACACACACATGTGTGTGTGTGTGTGTGTGTGTGTGTGTGTGTGTGTGTGTGTGTGTGTGTGTGTGTGAGTGTGTGTGTGTGTGTGTGTGTGTGTGTGTGTGTGTGTGTATGTGTGTGCTTGTGTGTGCTTGTGTGTTTGTATTAGTGTGTGTGTGTTTGTGTGTGTGTATGCATGTGTGTATGCGTGCGTCAGTGCGTGTGTGTGTGGGCGTGTGTATGTGTGTGTGTGTGTGTGTGTGTGCGCGTGCGCGTGCGTGTATGTGTGTATGTGTGTGTGTTTGTGTATGAATGCGTGTGCGCGCGCGTGTATATGTATGTGTGTTTGTGTTTGTATAGTGTAAATGCGCGCGTGTGTGCATGTGTATGCATAGATGTATGTATAGGGTGTGTGTGTGTGTGTGTGTGTGTGTGTGTGTGTGTGTGTGTGTGTGTGTGTTGTGTGTGTGTGTGTGTGTGTGTGTGAGAGAGAGAGAAAGAGAGAAAGAGAGAGAGAGAAAGAGAGAGAGCCAGCCTGCCACACAGACAGACAGACAGACAGACAGAGATTTAGCCAAACGTACATTTTAGAAGATTAGCCTCGCCGTAAGGAAGATCGATCTCTGTTTTTCGTCATGTCTAATTAAATCTACGTTATTAAGCAGTTTTATCCGTTTTTCTTTCTTTCTTTCTTTCTTTCTTTCTTTCATTGAACGTATCTGTTAGTACGAGCGCATTCATTTTCTCGTTTGCTATTTGCTTATATGATACTAAAATAAACAAAGTAATACAAAGGAAAGTACAAAATTAAGTACGTAAAGTTTGTGAAACTTTTCATAACTCTGCATTTAGTTGTTTTTTTTTTAATTTTAATTTTTCCTCTTTTTTGTTGTCTGCAAAATCTTTTTTTCAGATACACGCATGTGTGTGGTGTGTGTGTGTGTGTGTGTGTGTGTGTGTGTGTGTGTGTGTGTGTGTG
>JAPXFY010000014.1:10822039-10827039 GCA_030674185.1 Monoplex corrugatus | reverse complement strand
ACGACCTTCACGGCCACACGCCTCTAGATTCTCCCGAGGACCGTTCCCCTATTTTGACAGCTATGAACCGTGGTGGCTGTCATACAACATGTTTTGAATGAATAGTAGTAGATCTACAGTGACCAACGTTTCATGTCACAGGACTTTTTCCTCGTCATCTCTGACAGTTCTCTTGGTGAAAGTGTATAAACGCTAGGAATTAGTCAGTCAGGACTCAGACTATAATCTCTGTACATTTGAAGGCGTGTATACTATTATTTAATTTATTTATAATTTATTTCTGTTCTAGATCAAAAGTCTTATCTTGATTAGTAGGACTTCTTTTCTCCATAGTTTTACTCATTTTTTGTTTCTACCTTTACTTTGTAGTAAAAGTAATCATTCCCCCCCCCCCCTCCCCATTTTCCTCGTACACAGAAAACCAAATATACGTGATTTTCAAACAAATCACCGTTAATTGAAAATAAGGGATTAGCCGACTATGAAAATCAATTTTTTACAGTGGAATTGTAGATCTATTTCCACCAATTCAGCATACCTGGAACATTTCCTTGCCTCAAATCAGTGTGAAGTCTTGATTCTGCAGTCGCTTAATGTTATACCAACCAAACTTCCCAATTTCCAAAATTACTATTATCATAATAATAATAATAATTACAATATTTATATAGCGCAAAATCTTGATAAAATCAAATCTAAGCGCTGAAGCAGACACACACGCAAGCACGCACGCACGCATGCACGCACACACACGCACGCACACACACACACACACACACACGGATGGCTATAAATGGGGAGAAAGAATAAAAGCAATAAAAGCAAGAATAAAACCAATGGAAAATTATAGAGCATAGCATATACAATTATATATTATAACCATGTGATTCCCTCCAAGAGGAGACAGGCTGCAGAGGGGGGGGGGGGGGGGTTGAGTGAGGTTAGGATTTTATGCGGAGGAGAAAAGGTGAGTTTTGAGAGCGGACTTGAAGGAGACAAAAGTAGGTTGCTGACGGACTGAGAGAGGAAGTTTGTTCCAGGAGAGTGGACCAGAAACAGAGAAGGCTCGTGGACCATAGGTATTGAGCTTAGTGCGTGGAAAGCGAAAAGTCAGAGGATCGGAGGCAGAGCGGAGGGTACGTGAGGGAAGATAGATCTCAAGTAGGCTTGACAGGTAATCGGGGGCTGCGTTATTGAGGCTTTTGTAGCACATGGTGTCTAGTTTGTACTGTATGCGCTTTGATACAGGGAGCCAGTGAAGTTGTGCCAGGAGAGGAGATATGTGGTCAGCTTTTTTCTTTTTGAGTACAAGGCGTACAGCATTGTTTTGAATGCGCTGTAGGATGTGAATGGTGGAGGCAGGAAGACCAGACAGGAGTGAATTGCAATAGTCAATGCGAGACATTATGAAGGAGAGAACGAGTTTTGCAGTTGTTTCGACAGAGAGATACTTCCTGATCAGCCTTATACGATGGAGATGATAGTAGCAGGATCTGGCAGTGTATGCCTATGGGAATCCCGGGAAGAAAGTAGCCACTGCGATATACATACTTAAAGAGTTACAATATCACATATTTACTTTCCCAGTTTTAACGTCAACTGAAGACTTACACGCTTGTGCCGCTACAGTACAATTCAGTAATTCTTTTATCCTGAACGTTTTGTCAGTCTACCTGCCAACAGGTCCAAATGACCACAACACAGAATGGCTGCGCACGATTCCGGATCTGCTGCACGGTAAATGGCTAATAGGTGGAGACTTTAATTCCCACTCCCCGTTTTGGGAAAAAGATTGCTGTACTGTGACAAGCAATCGTTTAGTAGAAAATATAGTTGACAGTTCGCTTTACCTTTTGAATGATGGGAGTGTCACTAGAATTCCTGATATTTCCAAACATCGGGCAACAGCCATCGATCTGTCTTTAATCTCACCAGAATTAGTACCCTGCTGTACCTGGGACACTCACAGAGATACTTTAGGAAGTGATCACTTACCTATCCTCATAACACTAACTAACGAAAACATCAGGATGAAAGACAGCATTCCTGATATTATACCAAAATATAATTATACACGCGCTGATTGGTCCTTGTTTCAGACTGTTCTTTCTAATCGAGATTTCACACATTATGACAGTGAAAATGTAGACGTTATGTTTTCTAAATTCCAGGAGTCAGTTCTAGCTGCTGCAGACCTTTCCATCCCGAAACTCAAAACTTTTAAGTCTAATAACCGTTTGGGTAATGTTTGGTGGACGGAGGTATGTGAGCAAGCAGTTCAGTATAAAAAAGAGAAATACAAAATCTACATCAAAAGCAGGAAACCTGAAGATCATATGGAAATGAAAAAAGCTAACACCCAGTGTAATAAAATCATCGCTGAAGCAAAGAAAAATTACTGGGCATCATACTGCACAAAAGAAATTTCAGATTTCAAGGATTTCCATAAAGTATGGACAAAAATGAATCAAATGAAAAATGGAGCCAACTTACCTAGGTGTCCAATAATGATTGATACAAGTCACAAATTTCTTTCCGACATGGACAAAGCTGAAACTTTTGTGGAACTTTTTGCCCAAAATAGTAAAGTAGATGGTTTGACTCCTACCTGCAAACACTACAGGGAAATGGCAGCTAACAACCCTATCTACACTGATCCAATACCTCAAAATGATCTCTGGTTTAATTCTCCAATCACCTTAGAAGAGTTAAAAAACACTATCTTGTCTCTGCGCAACAAAAGGAGTTCGGTAGGTGTTGATGCAGTTTCAACTGAAATGATTAAACATCTTCCAGAAAACTATATTATTTTTTTACACAACATTTTTCAGAAATGCTGGGCTGGTGGAACTATACCACAATTATGGCAAACGTCTGTTGTTATACCAGTATTAAAAGCAGGAAAGCCTAAAAACAATAAAAACAGTTACAGACCTATTGCTTTAACGTCCCATACGAGCAAACTATTGGAAAAATTGGTATTAAACAGACTTGTACATTACTGTGATAAAAATAACGTTATTCCAGTAAATCAGGCTGGTTTTAGAAAAGGGAGATCTACAGTTGAGCACCTGGTTAAACTTACCACTCACATCAAGAAAGAGTTTGCCCGCAGAAAAAGTCTTTTAGCTACATTTTTTGATGTGAAAAAAGCTTACGATCAAGTTTGGCATACGCGTTTATTGTACAAGCTGAAATCTATTGGTTTATCTGGCAATATGTATGATTACATTAAGTCTTTTTTAGCCAATAGAACTATTCAGGCAAGAGTGGGAACTAGTTATTCTACTTCACGACATCTTGATATGGGAATTCCACAAGGTTCAGTGATAGCACCGCTTTTATTTAATATCCTTATACAGGATCTTCCTAAAGCACTCTCAAATCGTGTTGTTTTGGCACAGTATGCTGATGATATATGTATTTGGATGAATATTACTTTAAAAAAGACAACTCCACAGAGAGCACAGAATTACATTAGGAAATTGTATCAATCTGATCTTGATAATCTTGGAAACTATATGTTAGAAAATGGTCTGTCGTTGTCAGCGGAAAAAAACTAACATGATGCTATTTAATTCTGGTGGTACTTTAAGTAACTTGCCTACTTTCAGATTGCTTGGTGAAGTGTTACATTACAAACAGGTTGTAAAATTTCTGGGAGTCTTTATGACATCGAAATTAAACTGGAATGTCCATTTTGATTATATTTCAACAAAAGCAAGAAAAGCCCTAAATTTTCTAAAGATAATAAGCCGATTACCTTGGGGAATGGATACGAACATACTAATTCATCTGTCAACAGCACTTGTACGATCTAAATTATCCTATGCGCAAGAAGTGTTTTTCAGTGCACCAAAATATTTATTAAAGAAGATACAAAGCTTAGACTGCAAAAGTATTAAAATTGCTCTAGGTGTCCCTACTCATGCCTCTAATCTGGAAACGTACAAAGTTGCTGGAATTCTGCCTCTGAACAACTATCGTGAGCTAGCGACAGCAAAATTTGCAGTTAGAACTACTTCACAAACGGACAATTTTGTGAGTAAGGAAATTAAAATCAGGTCTGATGTTGACTTTCCAAAGCGAGCAAAAAGCATTTCATCACAAATGACTGTTTCAACTTACATATCTGACTTGGTCAAACAGTCTAACATAAATATGGATGAAATAGCTGAGACACCATCAACAACGCCTATCCCTACATGTGAAATGCAAAAAGCCTCTTTTGATATTGATTATACAGACGCTAAGAAATCTGAAAACGTCAACATTTCGATATCCACAGCAAGAGAACACATCGATGAAAAATACCGTACCCACCTTCACATTTTTACCGATGGATCAGTCTTAGAAAATAAATGTGCTGGAGCAGCTTTTTATGTTCCAAAATTTAAGATAAAAAAGTCATTTTTCGTTGGGGCAAACTTATCGATCTTTACAGCGGAATTAGTCGCTATTAATCAAGCATTGCATTATCTAGTAAATCTTAAAACCATGTCTTTCAAAGTAGTTCTCTTTGTTGACTCAAAATCTGTATTATATGCCTTACGGTCTTTTAATGCCGACACAAGACCTGATTTAATTACTGAGGCAAATCATCTTATACATCGTTTAAGGGTCAAAGGTACAGATATCAGTTTATGCTGGGTGCCTTCTCATGTTGGTCTTCACGGCAACGAAGTAGTTGACAGAGCAGCTAAGCAAGGCGCCCAGAATGCTGATAATGCTATAGAATTACATGTTCATACCTCCGTAAAAGAAGCTTGCAACTTGCTCGAATCAGCCTCATGGACTCGATTTCTTGAACATTCAGATGAACAGTTTGTGTCACAACAAATGATAAAACTTACCGTTCAAAATGTATGTAAAAAATTGCAGTATTCTTCTATGTATCATTTGAGATCGATTGTTGCTGTTTGTTTTCGTATTCAGCTAAACGCATTGAGAACAAAATATTGTAAAAATGTCAAGTGTATTTGCGGCGAACAGTTCACACT
>JAPXFY010000014.1:10809539-10812039 GCA_030674185.1 Monoplex corrugatus | reverse complement strand
CTCTCTCTCTTTTTCTTTTCTCTCTCTCGTGGAAAATGCAAAGTTTTTGAATCCGACATGGCCAAAAGACAAGATGTATCTATTTTGTCGTCTGATGACGAAGTCATAATCAAATCAGTGGCACTATACATTGCGGAAGCACAAAAAATAAGACATAAACACCTACAAGCCCGACAATAGTGCTCTGCGAGACAATATCATACTGGGATTAATTTAAACTCTTTGGACTGACGTGGGTTCTATTACGTTCACTCCAAAAGAAGCCGCTTTATTATGGACTCTGTTTTGTAAAGAGCTGTTTTCATTTGCTTTATTTTGCTTTGTTTGCCGATAATTTAAGAGTAGTTAATAACATGACAATAATGGTATATTTGTAAATATGTTAGAAGTGGATATTGAAAGGGTATATAGACACTTAAGGGTCTACTATACATGTTAACAAAAAAAAAAACCCAAAAAAAACAACCAACCAAAAACCAATAAATAAAAGGCATAGTTATGTCCCTTGTTAATAGAGTATTATGGAGCAGTTATGTGAAGATTACATCATTATCACTAAATGTAAGGTTTGGGTGGTCGAGCCCAGATGTATCATCATAATACAGTTTTGATTGTGTGTGTGTGTGCGTGCGCCCGAGCGCACGCCCGCGTGTGAGTGTGTGTGGGTGCGTGTGTGTTTGTGTGTGGGTGTGGGTGTGTTGGAAAAGATTTTGGTTTGCCTAAACCTAGACAAATTATAGGCCTGATGTAGGATCACTGTTCTGATATTTTTTTTGTTTGCATCATGTAATAGTGATAAAATGGATGATTGTTCGTTATACTTAATCTGAATATGTTTGACTGTTTAAGGAATGGATGCATCGATATTTTTTTTTGATTATGCGTGAAGAATTTGCGCACATACAAAGAATGGATTATGTGTCGCACTCCTGGAAAATTGTTATCCCCCTTGTCAAAAGACCTTTTCGGGTAATGATAATAAACAGTTTCAGTTTCAGTTTCTCTCTCTCTTTCTCTCTCTCTCTTTCTCTTTTTCATCTTCTTTCTCTCTCTCTTTCTTCTCTCTCTTTCTTTCTCATCTTTCTGTTCTCTCTTCTCTCTTTCTCTCTGTATCTTCTGTCTCGTCTCTGTCTCTCTCTCTCTCCTTTCTCTTCTCTCTTCTCTCTCTCTTCTCCTTCTCTCTTCTTCTCTTTCTCTCTCTCTCTCTCTCTCTTCTATCTCTTTCCTTTCTCTCTCTCTCTCTCTCTTCTCTTTCTCTCTCTCTTCTCTCTCTCTCTTCTCTTTCTCTTCTCTCTCTCTCTCTTTCTCTTTCTTCTCTCTTTCTCTCTCTCTCTTTCTCTCCCATCTCTCTCTCTCTCTCTCTTCTCTCTCTCTCTTTCTCTCCCACTCTCTCTCTCTCTGTCTCTCTCTCTCTCGCTCGCTTTCTCTCTTTTCATTTATTTACCCATACGTCTTATGGATGAATACCCCCGCCCATTTTTTCTGTATCTGTCTGTCTGTCTCCGTTTTTTTTTTTCTCTCTCTCTCTCATTTTTACCCGTGTCGTCCCTTTTGAAATTTCCCCTTTTCTCTGTCTGTCTGTCCGTCTGTCTGTCTGTCTGTCTGTCTTCTGTCCCTCCCTACCACAGTCCCTTTTTCCTTCCCTCTCTCAATGCAATCAGAAGGATATGGGTACTATCATTAAGGTGTAAAAAAAGCACAATAAAAATGGACCAAGCACGTCATCCAAAGACAGGAGGATAACATCATCTGGACTGTCCTTCACTGGACATTAGAGGGGAAAACGTAACAGAGGAAGACCCAAGAATACCTGGCGACGAACAACAGAAGGAGACCTAAACGTCTTGAAACACACTTGGGGTACAAAACAGAGACTGGCCATAAACAGAAAGATGCGAAATCCAAAAGAAAGCCAACCGCCAACGGTCAAGTAAACAGGAACCAGAAAAAATACGAAAATGGAATCAGAACGCGTATTGAATACAAAAAAACAGAAGCCTCTTGTCTGGTTTGTATTCAATACGCGTTCTGATTTTATTTTCGTGTTTGTTTTTTTTCTGGTTCCAGATAGGTGTGAAAAATCTTCGATGCTGCCTCACATGACGATGACTTAATGGACGTTAAGTATGTATGGAAGGATGCAGAATATAGGACATATACTGTAATCCACAAGCCAAAACAGCATTCAAGAATATGACAAGCATTCTTACCAACAAATGCCTATCAATTAACATCAGGAAAAGAGTCCTTGAATGTTATATAGAACCAATACTGTTATATGGATATGAGGCGTGGACAGTCAACAAGCAAAGCCAGAGCAAGATTGAGGCAGCCGAGATGTGGTTTTCTAAGAAGAATGTTGAGAGTTCCATGGACAGCAAAGAAAACAAACGAGACAGTCTTGATGGAGGCAGACACAAGTAGATCACTCATAAGGAAGATTAGGAAAAGACAGGCAACATTTATAGGCCATTTTAAGAGGAAGGGGGATTTGGAGCTC
>JAPXFY010000014.1:10794539-10799539 GCA_030674185.1 Monoplex corrugatus | reverse complement strand
AAAAAAGAAAGGTTTAAAAAGAAAGAAAGAAAGAAAGGAAAGGAAGGAAGGAAGGAAGGAAGGAAGAAGGAAAGAAAAAGACAAAAGAAAGAAAGAAAAAAAGGAAGGAAAAAAAGAAAAAGAGAAAGAAATGGAAAAACTAGAAATGAAATAGAAAGACAGAAAAAAGAAAAAAGAAAAAAGAAAAAAGAAAAAAGAAAAAAGAAAGAAAAAAGAAAAAAGAAAGAAAGAAAGAAAGAAAGAAAAGAAAGAAAGAAAGAAAGAAAGGCAAATAGAAAGAAACAAGAAACACTATACGAATAAAAAAGACTGAGCAACAAACATCATCATTTCTTTCCAGCATTTCTCTGTCTTTGCTTTTCAGTCTGTCTCTATGTCTGTCTCTGTCTGTCTGTGTCTGTCTCTGTCTCTCTCTCTTTGTCTCTATCTCTCTCTCTTTCTTTGTCTCTGTCTCTCTGCCTGTCTGTCTGTCTGTCTGTCTCTCTCTCTTTATCTTAATTTTTAGTTATTTAGTTATGATATATTAGCATTGGCAGATATGTAAGCTGGCCTATGTACTGGTACCTATACTGCTTGAAAATAAAGATCCATTTCATTCCCTCTGTGCCTCAGTCTGTCTGTCCATCTGCCTGTCTGTCTGTCTATCGATCGGTCAGTTAGTCTGCCTGTCTGCTTGCCTCTCTCTCTCTCTCTTCTCTCTCTCTCTATCTCACTCTGAAACAAGACAAAACAAAACAAACAAAACGAAAAGAAAGATAGAGATCGAACCTAATAAGAGAAATGTTTAGAACCTGTATCCATTGGAGAGCCCTGTGGGTATACGTAATGTCGGATGATGGCAGGCCCGTTGGGAATAAATATCCCAGCAGACATAATTACGATCTGGACAGACAATACCACAGATGGTGCAAAACATGGATGGAAATGAAACCATTCCTTCTTTTATCGATAGTGGCCACAAGGATATGTAAAAAAAAAAATAAAAAAAATAAAAAAGGGCAAAGAACTGGAAGAATGTTAAAAGGAAGTGGTATAAAAGAAAAGGAAAAGCAACAAACAACAAAACAAAAATTTTGAAGACATATGTCAACAAAGAACACCCTTAGGGAACTACAAGGAAAAGAGGTACAGAAAAGTAATGAGTTAAGTTGGAAATACAACACACTAAAAAGACAGGACATGCAGATGGGGAAGAAAGAACGAAGAAAGAAATAAAGACAGAAGAAAAGAAAGGGAGAGAGAAAGACAGAAAAAGAAAGAAAAGAAGAAAGAAAAACAGGAATAAGGAAGAAAAAAGAAAGAAAGAAAGGAAGAAGGAAAGAAAGAAAGACAAAAGAAAGAAGGAAAGAAAAAAGAAGAAACAAGAAAAAGAGAAAGAAAGGGAAAAACTAGAAAAGAAATGGACAGAAAGGAAGAAAGAAAGAAAGAAAGAAACAAGGAAAGAAAGAAAGAAAGAAGAAAGAAAGAAAGAAGAAAGAAAGAAAAAAAAAAAGAAAGAAAGAAAGAAAGAAAGAAAGAAAGGCAAATAGAGAGAAATAAGAAACATATACAACTAAAAAAGACTGAGCAGCAATCATCATCGTTTCTTGCCAACATTTCTCTGTCTTTGCTTTTCAGTCTGTCTCTGTGTCTGTCTTTGTCTGTCTGTCTCTGTCTCTCTCTTTGTCTCTATCTCTCTCTCTTTCTTTGTCTATGTCTCTCTCTGTCTCTTTGTCTGCCTGTCTGTCTCTGTCTCTGTCTCTCTGTCTCTGTCTCTCTCTCTCTATCTATCTATCTGTCTATCTATCTATCTATCTATCTATCTATCTATCTATCTATCTATCTATCTATCTATCTTATTTTCTAGTGATTTAGTTCTGATATATTAGCATTGGCAGATACGTAAGCTAGCCTATATACTGGTACCTATACTGCTGGAAAATATAGATTCATTTCATTCTCTCTGCGTCTCTGTCTGTCTCTCCGTCTGCCTGTCTGTCTGTCTGTCTATCGATCGGTCAGTTTGTCTGCCTGCCTGCTTGCCTCTCTCTCTCTCTCTTTCTGTCTCTCTTTCTTTTTTTCTTTCTTTTCTACAGGCGTTCCAAGATCACTGAATAAAATGCTATTTTATTTGTTTTCTTCATTTTATGTTGTTTCATCGGCATTTCTTTATTACCTCTTTCTTTCTGTTTATTTACTTCCTTATTCGAAAAAAATACATGGTGCTTTTTTCTGGTATGACAAGCTCAGTAGGACTTAATGTCATCGGCCATTATCTTAACAAAAAACAACAACAACAATAACAACAACTCCTTTTGGGTAAAATGGAATAGAAAAACGGTTCGAAATATCGATTTTAAACGTTCATCTTCCTGTCTGTCTGTCTGTTTGTATCTCTGTCTGCTTCTCTTCCTCTCTCTCTCTCTCTCTCTCTCTGTGTCTCTGTCTCTGTCTGTCTGTCTCTCTCCCTCTCTCTGTGTCTCTTTGTGTGTCTCACTTTCTCTCTCTGTCTGTCTGTCTGTCTCTGTCTGGCTGTCTATCTGTGTGTCTGTCTGTCTGTCTCTTTCTGCCTTTGTCTCTCTGTGTGTCTCACTTTCTCTCTCTCTCTCTCTTTCTCTGTATCTGTCTCTGTCTGTCTGTTTGTCTGTCTGTCTCCAGTTCTCTCTGTGTCTCTCTTGTGTGTCTCACTTTCTTTCGCTCTCTGTCTCTGTCTCTGTCTGTCTGTCTCTCTCTCTCTCTGTCTCTCTCTGTGTCTCTCTCTGTCTCTGTCTCTATCTCTCTCTTTCTGTCTGTCTCTCTGTCTCTGTCTCTCTGTCTCTGTCTCTCTCTCTCTCTCTAGCTTATTGTCTCAGTGTCATGTTTCGGATCTATCAAGGATACTTAGCAAGGAGCAGAGCAGAATTCTAAATTGCTTCACTTTTCTGGCACATTTTCCTTTTAGAATGGAGAGAGGATTGATGACAATAAAATGAAAATCGTAACAGCAAATGTGGAGTTATTATATTTCAGGTTTATCGTAGAAATAAAAAAGTGACAAAAAATATGGACATAATACATACTCTGACAGAAGCAACGCATTTTGATTGTCGTCCTTTGTGTGGAATCCCTTGGGTCAGAAATCCATGTTATAACCTATGGGAACGATCATCTCACCAGAAAGCAGAAGCACATCAGAAATAGCCAGCAGAATCGGTCAAGCCAAAACAGCATTCAAGAAGATGAAAAGCATTCTTAACAACAAATGCCTATCAATTAACATCAGGAAGAGAGTTCTTGAATGTTATACAGAACCAATACTATTATACGGTTGTGAGGCGTGGACAGTCAACAAGCAAAGCCAGAACAAGACTGAGGCAGCCAAGATGTGGTTTCTAAGAAGAATGCTGAGAGTTCCATGGACAGCAAAAGAAAACAAACGAAACAGTCTTGATGGAGGCAGACACAAGAAGATCATTGATAAGGAAGATTAGGAAAAGACAGGCAACATTTATAGGATATTTTATGAGGAGCGGGAAATTAGAGCACCTGGTCACAACAGAAAAGCTGGAGGGAAAGAGAACACCGGTAGACCCAGGGAGAAGACACTGGACGTACTTGCAGAGTGGCTAAAGACAAAGAGGGTGTAAGATGTGCTTGCAGCGACAAGGGATAGATTCGTATGGAGGGCCATGATTGCCAACGCTATGCAGCAGGGCACATGATGATAATGATAATGTGAGTGATGCATTAAATGCCTGATATCGTGTCCTCTCCCTTCCACCCCCATCCCAGTATTCCTCCTTGACCCCTAAAAGTTGTCATCACTTTTTTCTCAATGCTTTTGTCCATTTTCTAAAACAAGCTTTTAAGCAGAAAAAAATACGACATGAGACAGAAAAGTGCATTGAACGAGAAATATGCACCTGCTACAATGTACCAAGTTTTTTTTAGGGAACTGTTTGAGCAGGTGAACAATTTTATTGTTTTTTCCTGTGGCTTCGTTCTTCAGCCATTTCCTCTTACAGTGGGATTTTTCTAACATAATATGTTGTTTTATTGTGTCACATTATTCTTCCTGTGAGACAAGTTGGGGTTTGCTTTTTTTGTGTGTGTTTATTTCGATTGTTTGCCTTGTTTGTTTGTTTGTTTGTTTGTTTGTTTGCTTATCTGTCTAAGTCCTGTAAAGCAGCACTTCCAAAAGTTATTGCTCTTGATTCTTACACTTTTATTTCTCTGACAGCTGTAATTTGATGTGGTGATCCCAAAAGCAATAAAAGGGAGATAATAAAAATCAGGCTTCAGAAAGCACATTTGTGTTTGCTTGTTGTGTTTTCCGTTGTTTTCTGTTTTATTTGTCCCATTTTCTACGCCATTTTATACAGAAGGTGCCACATTTTTTCACAGTGCTAACATGATGAATGTGTGCGTCCTAATTTTCCTAATCATCATCATCATCATCATCATCATCATCATCATCATCATCATCATCATCATCATCATCATCATCATCAAGTGCGTTGCCACATGGCGTTGCCCATCATGGCCTTCCATACGAATCTATCCCTTGTCGCTGCAAATACATCTCCCACCCTCTCTGTTGTCTGTCACTCTGCAAGTCCGTCCAGTATTTTCTCCCTGGGTCTACCCTGTCAGCCTAAAACATATTCAGCTCTGGGCAGAAGCAAGTTGAGACTGAAAAATCCCACAACGCTTTTAACGAGATCTATGGGATTCAAATCCACAACCTGCCAGTCGTTCGTTCGCCAGTGCCTGTACCACGGAGATTACTTCTTCTTTTTTATGGATTGTTGTTTGTTTGTTTGTTTTTAAACTATCACTGCGATCCAAAACAATCTGATTCCTGACATCAATGCCTTCCATACGAATCTACCCCTTGTCGCTGCAAGTACATCTCCCTCCCTCTCTGCCACTCTGCCATTCTGTAAGTCCGTCCAGTATTTTCTCCCTGGGTGTACCCAATCAACCTATACAGTATATTCATCTCTGGGTAGGAGCAAGTTGAGACTGGAAAATCCCACAAC
>JAPXFY010000014.1:10772039-10779539 GCA_030674185.1 Monoplex corrugatus | reverse complement strand
AACCAGAAGGAAAAACAACCACAGAACACAAAGGAAACAAACCAGAAGGAAAAAACAAACCACAGAACACAAAGGAAACAAACCAGAAGGAAAAAAACCACAGAACACAAAGGAAACAAACCAGAAGGAAAAATAACCACAGAACACAAAGGAAACAAACCAGAAGGAAAAATAACCACAGAACACAAAGGAAACAAACCAGAAGGAAAAATAACCACAGAACACAAAGGAAACAAACCAGAAGGAAAAATAACCACAGAACACAAAGGAAACAAACCAGAAGGAAAAATAACCACAGAACACAAAGGAAACAAACCAGAAGGAAAAATAACCACAGAACACAAAGGAAACAAACCAGGAAAAAAACAGAAAAAAACAATAGTAAAACAACACAACAGCAAGAAAATACGCTATTGCAACGATGAGAACAGCAATAGCAACAACAACAAGAAGAAGAACAACAACAACAACAACGACAAAAAGGCTAAAGGAACAAATGCGAAATATACACCCAACAGTTGTAAAATCAATATAATATTTCATTTTCTCTAACTTCGTCTTTTGCATTTCCTTGTTCGTTTGCTAGCTTTTTTATGTGGGTAAAGATGGAAAGTTTTTTCCCGATCATCTAGTTCAATATGTGTGCACAACCGTCAAAACCACATTTCAGGTACCTCAGTCTTGTTCTGACTATGTTTGGTGATTATCAAGGTTTTCTATTAGTTCAACGGTATTGGCTCTCTATAACACTGAAACATCTCTCTTTTTGATGCAATTGATAGGGATTTGTTGGTAAGAAGTTTTTTTCCCGATCATCTAGTTCAATATGTGTACACAACCGTCAGTGCCTATACCCTCTTCGAGCGTATACTCACGCAGAATATCAAGCATACTCATGCACATTTAAAAATCCTGAATATTATATCAGGGTTCACTAGCTTATGGAAACACAAGAACACGCAGCGTGCACACCCACTGAAGACAGAATGCTCACACTAAGCAGCAACATGTCACCTGCAAAGTTATAGGCAAAATAACGTTCATACACGTATACGAGAAAAAACAGTACGGAAACAGTACAACAACAACTAAACAGAAAAAAAAGAAGAAAGAAAAAAGTCTAGATGAGGGTGCACACAGCAAGGAAAGGAAAGCTGGGAATAAAATGGTGCTATGAAGATGAAGTGGTGCCAGTGTTCACCGTTGAGACCTAAGACCTTTTCCCCAACTGACGTCGTGTCAGGAACTGATTTGAATTAAATTACCTGAAAGACCAGTGGAACAAGTTAGAGTCAACTTTTGGTGCTTCAAAAAGACATAGGTATCTACCTCTAAAAGTCAATAGGGTTATTATTGCAGAAATGATAACGTCTCTTTCAGACAATAATAACTGCAATAGTGATAAGAGGTGTTATGGAATGTGAAGTACCACAGTGCAGAAGAACTAGAAGGAGAAAAGAGAAAAAAAGAAGAACTAAAAGCACAAAGAAGGATCTCTAAAAGAATTCTGTTCATGTTGTTGAATTCCAGTCTATATAAATCAAAGACTATGGCGAATTATTTTTCTTCAGTTAAATCTACTATTCGAAGACAATTTTTATGTTCTTGTTTTCAAACATTCATCCACAGAGAGAAAATGTATTCCCATGCTGACCCAGCTGGATTTGTATTTTTATCAGAACGGAAAAAAATGTGATCCAGAAAGAATGGTACATGATTCCTCACATGCCATGTATTATCCTTGAAACAAAACAACAACAACAACAAAAAAACAAAAAAACAAAAACCAACAACAACAAAAACTAAACGAAAAAAGAGCTGCAGGGAACTTTCAGTCTTTTTCTCCTAATTTGTGTATCTCGTGTTTGTTTGTTTGTTTGTGAATCTTACGTTTGACAAAGGTCAGTTGGCCGAACATTAGCGCCTGTCTTGTCTGGCTGTATTCAATACGCGTTCTGATTCTTTCTTTTTTTTCGTGTTTTCTTTTTTGGATCCTGTTTGCTTAAACGCATGCAGTCACATTTGTTTTGGATTATGTATTATCTTTGTCAATATGAATTAGAGATGGTCATCGTGGGGGTAACGTCCACACTGACTCTCTTTCTGCTAAAATCAATCAGCCGATAATCTTTGCCATTGCCTGTGTTATTGTTTTCTTGGGTGGAGAGAGAAAAGGGGAAAGGGCGTTTGCTTGGGGATGGACCACTGATATCCGTAACAATTAAAACAGTTTTTAAGTGTTCCGATATGTCTGTATGCACGTTTGATTCGCCTACAGTGTACAGACATTATACTGCTGTGCGGTGTGTTAACTCTACTATACTCTTTGCTCAGTCTTCGTTGGGCGTTCATGCCAGGTGTTTTCATGTTTCCATAAGAAAGCCACCGACAAGAAGAAGAAGAAGAAGAATGCGAAGAAGAAGAATGCGAAGAAGAAGAATGCGAAGAACGAAGAATGCGAAGAAGAAGAATGCGAAGAATGGAAGAAGAATGCGAAGAAGAAGAATGCGAAGAAGAAGAAGAAGAAGAATGCGAAGAATGCGGAAGAAGAAGAAGAAGAAGAATGCGAAGAAGAAGAATTGCGAAGAAGAAGAAGAAGAAGAAGAATGGGAAAAAGAAGAAGAAGAAGAAGAAGAAGAAGAAGAAGAAGAAGAAAGAAGGAAGAAGAAGAAGAAGAATGGAAGAAGAAGGAAGAAGAAGAAGAAGAAGAAGAAGAAGAAGAAGAAAGAAGAAGAAGAAGAAGAAGAAGAAGAAGAAGAAGAAGAAGAGAAGAAGAAGAAGAAGAAGAAGAAGAAGAAGAAGAAGAAGAAGAAGAAGAAGAAGAAGAAGAAGAAGAAGAAGAAGAAGAAGAAGAAGAAAAGAAGAAGAGAGAAGAAGAAGAAGAAGAAGAAGAAGAAGAAGAAGAAGAAGAAGAAGAAGAAGAAGAAGAAGAAGACAAGAAGAAGAAAAGAAGAACAAGAAGAAAGAACAAGAAGAACAAGAAGAACAAGAACAAGAAGAACAAGAAGAAAAGAACAAGAAAGAAGAAGAACAAGAACAAGAAGAAAAGAAGAAGAAAAAGAAGAACAAGAACAAGAACAAGAACAAGAAGAACAACAAGAAGAAGAGAAAACAAGAAAAGAACAAGAACAAGAACAAGAAAAACAAGAACAAGAAAGAACAAAAAAGAACAATAACAAGAGCAAGAAAAAAGAAGAAAGAAAAGAGTACAGAGCATAGTCCTCAAGACTACTGTACTCCTTCTTTATGTTGCTAACAAAGAGATCAGTGTGAAGTTTCTTGTCTGGGGGAAGTTTTAACAAAGTAAGTCTACTGGTGCTAAAAACAAAGAAGAAGAGGAAAAAGAAGAGGAAGAAGAAGACGAAGGAGAAGAAGAAGAAGAAGAGAAAGAAGAAGAAGAAGAAAAAAGAAGAAGAAAAAGATGAACAAGAACAAGAACAAGAAGAACAAGAACAAAAACAAGAACAAGAACAAAAGAGAAAGAAGAAGAAGAAGAGAAAAGAGGAAGAGGAAGAAGAAGAAGAAGAATGCAAAGAAGAAGAAGAATGCGAAGAATTGCGAAGAATTGCGAAGAAGAAGTTGCAAATTGCGAAGAATTGCGAAGAAGAAGAAGAAGAAGAAGAAGAAGAAGAAGAGAAGAAGAAGAAGAAGAAGAAGAAGAAGAAGAAGAAGAAGAAGAAGAAGAAGAAGAAGAAGAAGAAGAAAGAAGAAGAAGAAGAAGAAGAAGAAGTAGAGAAGAAGAAGAAGAAGAAGAAGAAGAAGAAGAAGAAGAAGAAGAAGAAGAAGAAGAAGAAGAAGAAGAAGAAGAAAGAATGCTAAGAAGAAGAAGAAGAAAAGAAGAAGAAGAAGAAGAAGAATTGCGAAGAAGAAGAATTGCGAAGAAGAAGAAGAATTGAAGAATTTGAAGAATTTGAAGAATTTGAAGAAAAAGAATTTGAAGAATTGAAGAAGAAGAAGAATTGCGAAGAAGAATTGCGAAGAAGAATTGCGAAGAAGAATTGCGAAGAAGAAGAAGAAGAAGAATTGCGAAGAATTGCGAAGAAGAAGAAGAAGAAGAATTGCGAAGAATGCGAAGAAGAAGAAGAAGAAGAAGAAGAAGAAGAAGAAGAAGAAGAAGAAGAAGAAGAAGAAAAGAAGAAGAAGAAGAAGAAGAAGAAGAAGAAGAAGAAGAAGAAGAAGAAGAAGAAGAAGAAGAAGAAGAAGAAGAAGAAGAAGAAGAGAAGAAGAAGAAGAAGAAGAAGAAGAAGAAGAAGAAGAAGAAGAAGAAGAAGAGAAACAAAAAGAAAAAAAAGAGAAGCAAACGTCAGTTTGACCCTGTTTTTACATGGTGATAAACATCACATCCACAAACCACAGAGAACATAATAAAATGTTTCCTTGAGGCAAAAATGTGATAAGTCTCCTCTGGTGGGTGGTTATGAGGCTGCTTGGCATTACTGGCTCTCATGGGCTTCCTGGCTCTGAGTCTGTGAGTGAACGTAGATTGTTGAGGAGTCAACACACACACACACACACACACACACACACACACACACACACACACACACACACACACACACACACACACACACACACCACACACACTAATACACACACACACTTTTACACACACACACACACACACACACTTTAACATACACCACACACACACACACACACACACACACACACACACACACACACACACACACACACACACACACACAGAGAGAGAAACACACATGGACACACAGAAACACATGCACGCACACGCACATCTCCATGTAACATTGCAACCAGGTAGATTTTACTTGGTTATTTGACAAGGAGAAATCATATGCATCTGTGTAATGTACACATTGCTTTGTTGTCCTTGCAACTCTAAACATTCTTCTTAAAAACCACATTTCGGTTACCTCAGTCTTGTTCTGATTATATTTGATGATTATCCAAGTTTTTCATTCGTTCAACAGTATTGGCTCTATATAACACTGAAAAATATATCTTCCTGATGCCAATTGATAGGGATTTGTTGATAAGAACACTTGTCATTTTCTTGAAAAAACTGTTTTAGATTGGCCAGTTCTGTTGGTTGATTCTAATGTGCGTCTGTCTTCCGTTGAGATGACTGTTCCCAGATATTTAAACTTTTCAATTTGTCTCAGTGTTGTGCCATTTACTGTTACTTTGCATGAGGGGATTTTTTGTTTTTTTGTTTTTTGTTGTTGTTGCTTTTTACTCATTACCATGACTTCAGTCTTCTTACCATTAAACTCCAGCCCCTTATTTTTGCTTTCTACTTCTATTACATCCACACAATCTTGTACATTTAAAAAAAAATGTAATTAAAATTGTCATCTGCATAACAAAGATTCTTCCATCGAAAAAGAAGAAAACAAACGAGAGAGTCTTGAAAGAAGCAAACACAAAAAGAACACCACTGAAGAAGATTAGGAAAAGACAAGTAACATTTATTAGACATTTTTTGAGGCAAGACAAATTTTAGCATCTAGTCACAGCAGGAAACCTAGAGGGAAAACAGAGCACCAGGTACATCCACAGAGTGGGAGCAGATATGTCTGCAGCAACAAAATATAATAAAAGATTCGTATGGTGGGCTATGATCGCCAACGCCATATGCCAAGGCATTATGATGTGATACTACATTACTTGTCTTTTTTAATTAATTTATTTGTTTCTCATTTCTTCGCCTGTCAATTTGTTTGTTTTGTTTGCTTGTGTGTTTGTTGGTTTGTTTGTTGGTTGGTTGGTTGGATTTTTTTAGTACCTATTCCCTGGGTTAAGCACTCTGAAAGAGACCAGGGTGTGTCTCTCAAAGACTATTGTACTCCTTCTTTTATGCCGCTAATATTGTTCCGTGAACAGAGTGAAGGTCTCATTCTGGGCGAAAGTTTTGACAAAGGATGTCTGCTGGTACTGAAGACACATCTGAGTGCTAGACATCTCATATGTCGTCAGCAGAGGTCTTTTGTGACAGGAGGAGAAATCAATACTGTACAGCGATAAAAGTACCATCCTGCACTGTACAGTGGAAAGATGGTGTATATTGATGACAAAGCATTTTATGACGACAGTATTGGGATAGAGCTCTTTCAGCCGTCTCACGCTGCTCCCTGTCTCTGTGTCTCTGTCTCTGTCTGTCTGTTTGTTTTTGTCTCTGTCTCTCTGTCTGTCCCTCTCTGTTTTTCCATCTATGTCTGTCTCTTTGTCTCTGTTTGTGTTTTTCTCTGTCTCTGCATATCTCTGTCTCTGTCTCTCTCTGTCTCTGTCTTTCCATCTATGTCTGTTTGTCTCTGTCTCTCTCTGTCTCTGTATATCTCTGTCTCTGGCTCAACCTCTGTCTGTCTGTCTGTCTCTCTCTCTGTCTGTCTCTGTCTATCTGTCTTTCTGTCAATCTCTCTCTGTCTCTCTCTCCCTCCAGTATTCGCCCCAAGCAGATGTAAATGTAGTATTTTTTTTAACTATCAGAAGATGATGACAACATTATTCTTCTGATGGCAAAAATCGTCTTCGACGCTTTGATAACCCCCCCCCCCCCCCCCCTGTACAAACAGTGTCCCCACATTCTGGAAATTCTGTGCTAGAAATTTCGTCTTTTCTGTCACTCTCTTTGTTTCTACTTTGTTCCTTTGCTTTCTTTCATTTCTTCCTATCATTTTCTGTTTTGCTGGTCCATTCACGTGTATGTGTTCGAAGAAGTGTTGAGCACTTTCTCTTAGGATACCTGAGTACATGTATTAAAGCATTTTGAGCACTAAGGAAATATGATGTGCGGAAGCAATTTTAGATAATATAGGTCCGTTTTTAGATATGTTTCAGTGTGCTTAGTTACGTTTAAATGTGTAGAGGGTATGTGTTTGTAGATCCCCTGTGTGATAAATTGGACGGAGTGGTCGACACAGAGTGCATATCCTTAGATTATATGCGTGAATGCATTGATTTGTGTATTTAATCATTAAAAATATTTGCCATTCACCCACCAGTCAAAGGTGTCTAATTGGACGGAACCTAGGACTTTCTCTCTGGCTCTCTTTCTGTCTGTCTGTCTGTCTGTGTGTGTGTGTGTGTCTCTCTCTGTGTCTCTTGGTCTCTCTGTCTGTCTGCTTGTCTCTCTCTCTCTCTCTCTCTCTCTCTCTCTCTCTCTCTCTGTGTCTCTGTCTCTCTCTCTATCGCTCAGTTACTTTCTCCATCGTCTGCTGAAACTTTTAACGCAATAAATATTGTCCATGATGAAATGCAGTGCACTCGGCTAGAAAGTGTCTGGTTCTTTCAAACACTCTATACAAACATCTGTGATTCTACACACCAGACATTTAGGTAAATATTGCCAAAGACTCCCATGTGTCATGCTGAGATACGTAGGCTGGGTTTTCAGTGGTTATGATAACAATTCTCCACATGTAGTATACATAATGTAGTCTGTTTGTGCAACGTTTATGCAAAGAACGTCTTGTGTGTACTGAATACATCTTGTTGATCTGGGGACCTCACTTACCCTGT